>OY987293.1:901288-2123254 GCA_963920785.1 Sphagnum contortum | reverse complement strand
AATTAATAGATTGTAAACAAGATCATATTTTTGTTAGGTGCATGCTGTTGACAAATGACTCAGAAATCTCATGACTATTGTTGCTATACTTCCAAGCTTTCTGTGGATGAGGTAAAAGGCTGATCAAATAGTGGTATCTTCCTGTATCTGGACTTATAAGTAGTGAATACTTTCACTCCTTTAGACTCCCATGTATCTGTCTTCCATTTCCAACATATATTCTGTGGACTTGTTCATTACCAACATATGGGATGGAGCATATCTTTTGGCTTCCTTAAAAGAAAGAATTGTTGCATGTAGGTTAAGAGAAACTGGATTTAAAATTTGTTGCTAAGGTGCAAGACGATACCAGTGGAAGGTGCACATGAAAATCATGGGATGTAAACTGGAAAATTGACAAGCATTGAAAGAATACATGAGGATAAGAGTCAAAATTGACAGTCTAACAAAAGAAAGCTTAATTAAAAGCTCTATTAAAAGCTCTTCGTGTAATTCCGGATCTTGATCCAACATGTAAGTACTTGCTGCAATGTTGTGGCCTAGTACCTGACAGCTACTGCCATCACAACTCTTCACCATGTGAAGTGCTGTGTCCACAACACTACAGACCTGCCAGTGCACACTATTTTGGTATTTACTTTAAACACCATTACTACTTTACCTCAGTGATTATCAAATTTTGTACAACCAATAGGTATCTAGCCTGTACAGTTCACCTACATTTTCCATCAGGGTGCACCATCTTGAACAACTAATTGTTCGATTCACGAGAGGCCTCTAGAGCTTTTTGCCTCTGAGAGTTGGCCCAAGTGCATTTGACAGATATTCATCTTTCACATGACTCTGAATAGGATTAAATGATGGCCTGAATGATAACATAAGATAAAATCAAAAGATGCCAAGAGTTCCAAGCCATGAACAATCTACTCACTCAAGCTATGTGGATGAAAAACCATACAAATTTTTGAATTGTCTGCACAGTTTGGTTTCTTAGGGTGTCCTTCCCTGTTGAATGGTGACCAAGCTGATATCATACAAAGGTCAGTGTGTGCACTTGTGCAACTTGCACAACTAGTTCCATATGCATTCTTGGAAAGGCTATACCAAACACCAGGCTGTTTGCAGGCAGTTAGGATATTGTGGTTATGGTACTACCCTTGCAACCATCAGATAAATTGACACAAAATCCATGTCAAATTCTTCAACATATGAGCTCTACCCTGAAATACTACAGTTGGCCTATAGTTTTCAAAAGTTCATTGGAAAAATGCACAAACCAATCTTGCAACTCAAGAATGTGCAAACATACATGAACTTTGTGGATATTCATCCATGGAGAGTTTTCACTTCTTGCACCATTCATATTTTTGCAGATAGTCTGTCTGAAATGAAGAAGAGGAATCATCTTACCCTGATGGGTCCCTCAGCTCAGATTGTGACCATAAATGTTTGCTCTGGCTTCTGCATGATGCAACTCCCACCCTAGCACTGCTCAACTTTGGGAATTTTTTTCTTCCCATGAACACACAACAAAGCAGCATTCTTGAAAAGAAACCATTTGTTGGCATGTAAGAGTAAACTGTTGAACATCTAATAAGTTTGTAAGCAACAAATGATTACAATTGATCTATTTACAAGATGGAGATCACTTGTCCAATAGCAGCCAAAGTAATTGCAGGGTAGGCCTTCACCTCATCAAGACCATACATGCCCAATGAACCTCACTTGCAGTTCAAGACTCCAATGTCATTCCTCAGCAAGAGCACACATTGCAACTTGGTGATTTTGCTCTGCAGCCTTCACAGCTTTGCACAACTCCTCCACACGATCTCTCAAATTTGCCTACTCGCCACCAGTGCGCCCAGTGATAAGTGTCCAAATTAATGCACAAGCTTGTGCTCAGCAGCCTCATTCAACAAAGGTAAAGGGACCAGTTTCAATCTCTCTCAAGAACTGCAATGCCAGATATTTTTTGAGGACATCTGTCAAGAATGCCAATCATGACTTTACTTACCTCATCCTTGGTTTGCTGGTCACCTCCATCTGCAATCCTGGACTTGCTGGTCCAGACATTGATGAGTCCAGCTTGCCCTGCGTCAGCCCTTCTCTTTTGGACCCTTGCCCTTACTCTGATTGCAAGGCAGCTTTTGAGGATGTCCATCCATTAACAGGCTTATCAAGCAAAAGAAGTTCTCTGAGGCCTTGGGCGGTGAATAAAGTAGAGACAATGTTGCAAATGGCAGTAGGCAATGTTTCATGAGACTCAATATGTGGCACAATGCTCTTGCAGCCTTTTGTGGCAAACTGACACCACCTTCCCTTTTGATCTTTGAGTTAGACGGTTCCTCTCCTTGATTCCTAGCAGTTTTGGTATTCACCTGCTTTGTTGGAACTACTCTGCTGCATTGGCAACAGGGAGAGATGGCTTTCTAACTTTGGATGAAGCTTTTGAACTAGAGTTGGTGGAACCACAAAACCCTGTAGGACTGTTCCTCAAGGCCAAATAACCTTGAGGTGAATCACCCAGAATCACCTGGCCATCATAGATGACAAGGCGATGTGTCTGACCATCAGCATCCACTGGACACAGCTTTGACTTGGCACAAAACCAATAATTGGGATACTTGGGCTCTTCCTCCTCTTTGTGTACTGGACAATCCAACCCCGGAAACATGTGCAACTGCTTCCTAGTCTTAACAGGCCCACCTCCTCTCACATCATCACGCCAATGTGTTCTCATCACCCTCCATTGAACAGGTTGTCCAAGTTGTCCTTAAAACAACCCAAGGATTGAATAGCCAAGGCCCAGCAGGCCTAACACCACAGTGAAAGTAGTCCAACCATATTGGCATTTCTTGGGAGGCGTTTCCACTCTGGTGCAGAGGAAATAGTTGAGAGAAGTCTAGAAAGAACAGCCATTCACACATAAATTTGTGTTATGAAAGTCAATTTACACCACCAAATCCTAACATCAGAGGATATGATTGCCTTTGCAATTAAGGTTTCAAAGGGAGAGAGACTTGTGCAGATAGTTTCTTGTAAACAGTGTGTATACACATTAGACAATATAAGTAAAAAATTGCTTACGTTGTGAAGCAAGTTCAAGTAGGAAGATGGCCAAACCAGTACAATGTTTTCTGCACAAATGCAAAGAAAATCAACATGAAAGTGGGGTGGACAATTAGATCAAAGAAAAGAACAGAAAGCTCTGTGCAAAGGATAAATTCTAAGGCAAATAATGCCTGTTTGTTGCAATGGGAGAAACAATACTGCAAGCTGGGGTTTCATCAACCCTAAAAACACTTCGCAATGAAAAATTGTCACACCTGGAAAGAATAGCTCTTGTCCAAGATCTAGTTTAAGGAAGTGCATGCAATTCTTAGGAGGTGTAGCATTTCCCTGAGAAACTGAATGGGGATCATCACCAAGCAAGCAAGCAGCCTATGCCATTGCCTCCTCAACCCTCTCAACATCCTCTTTCTCTCCCAATCCAAAGGCTTTTCTGAGGAAACACGTGAAATTTAACCCAAAAAATAGAAAACACACACACACACACACACACACACCCCTACAAATCCAACACCTAAGGTCCAGAATCGCCTTCCCACATGTCTCTAGAGAATTCAACTCCTGAATCTTGGTAAGTTCTGGCACAAGGATCTCATCCACCCTTGCTCGCTTTCTTTTGTATTCTTTTGTATTGTCGGTTTTGTGCTACCGTAGTTCTTGATTCGCATAATCCAAGATTCTTGCACCACCGGTCTCTCATCATTAGATTCCTGCAGCGACTCATTATCACGTATCCTGAGTCCCCACACCTCGACCCCCGGCAATTTCCCCTTTACGGCAGCCTGCCGGCAAGGTGTCAGAAGAGATGTCACGACACAATTGCTCCTTGATTCCTGATTGAGCTAGCTCGTAAACATGATTGTGAAGTTTCTCTCTGTTTGGTCGATCATTACTGTATGGATTTGGGAAGAAGATACGTTTTCTCCCTGAATTGCTTGCCTGCTCATTATGATCTTAGTATCGATTGCATAAGAATCAACCAGACAGCTAAATCCTTGTCCAAGTTTGCTAGAATGCCTTTGCAAATGGTGCGATTTTCGTTACAAAAGTCTGGTTTTCAGTTGTGGATTCACAAAGTGCATCTCTTGGTTTGTATCTGGCATTGTATACTTTGTGGACGCGATGAATGAAGGATAATAACAAAGATTGTATTCTTCAGTTTGTTGTGTTGTTGTTTTTTGGATCAGCTTTGGTGTCAAGGTGGCAAAGTGATGTAAGCTTTTGCTTCATCTTTTGCACTTACTTTGTTGGTGAATTCTCAGATTCTTGATGCTTGGAATCCAAGATCAACTCTCACTTCCGTAATTCTCCGATGTGTGATGCTTGGATCACCTCTCAATTCTGTGTTCTCAAATGTGTCATGCTTGGAATTCACGATTGCCTTCACTTCTGCATTATTGTCAGATGCTTGGAATGCACAACATTCACCTCTCATGTCTGCTTGATATACCATTATTCGTTGAAACTTGATTAATTCTTCAGCATCACTGTTTGGAATTCAGTGCAACATATGTGATTGGCATAAGAACTTGAAATTACTTAACATTGTTTTATTGGTTTGTGTTGCAGCACGGTGACTGGAATGCAATCCAAGATGCCAAGGCACTCCAATTTCTGTGGGTATGAAACCAATCATGTGTGATGGCATTTTGGCTCTTGACCTTCACTACTTGCAATTATATCTAACGGAAGTTCATAGCTATTGTCAGAGTCTTTCTGTTCTTGTACCCTAGAAAGCATGGCTTGCTCTTTGGCGGACACAACTACTTCACTCTTTGTCAAGGGCTTCTTGCAGTTGCATCTTTTGACATGTAATTTGTGCGTCCAAATGTGTCTTTTCAAAAATTAGCGTGCACAAATATATGAAACTTGTAATTTGTGCGTCCAAATGTGTTTTTTCAAAAATTAGGATGCACAAATATATGAAACTTGAAATCATAGACTCTAAATAAATTCAGAGAATATTCAAAATTTGTTCATGAATATGATGTTGAAAAAAAAACTTAAGAATAATACATATACAAAATGACACCTTTCCTGCCTCTTTAGTCAGGGATGAGCTAAAGAAATTTCAATTTGAAATTGTTCAAGTGACAACTTAAAACTTATGAGATTAAAAGTTAACCTACTTAAATTATCTTCGAGGGATCATCATCATGGAATAATATAATTTAAGTAAAGTAAAACCAAATGTTAACCCTCTTGTAGATAGGTAGCTTCCCTTGTGAACTACTTTTTTGTTTCATTTTTTTGACTTTGCAATGGGTGTTTGTGAATAACACTGGAATAAAACTTTTTCCATGTTCCTCTTTTTGTTTTGTGAAATAGAAAAAGTTTTCCATGATATTTCATTACTGGAAGTAATAGGAAAACAGATAAGCAAATAATGATCAGAAGTGTTCCTTGCCACAAACAAAAAGATGAAGGTTATTGGAGTCTTCTTCCACATCAAATGGATAGATGAAAACTTTTCAATCATTGGATGTTGGTTTTCCTCTATTTTAGTCCAACTTTTAATGTTGTGATTTTACAAGTTAATTTGGAGTAGGGAAGATAGGTCGGTGAGTAAACATTTAAGTAGTCAAACAAAGTCGAATGTTCACATATTGTTCTTTTGATTTTAAAGATTATAGAAAAATTTCAGCCCTCCTCCACCTATTGCTTTCAACGTTGCAAAAATCTCTCACTTTGGTAAAGGAATGGACAAGATATGGGGTGTTTGGTGTAAATGGGTTTAATGTTTGGTGATGAGTGACTTAAAACACATTACGATTTTAAGCTTAAAATGTGATTGTTGCATCTTTAATTTTGGAATACAAAGCAGTTTTGTAAAGCCCTAGTTGGGACACTCATCAAAGTTTAAATCACTCAAAAAAGACTAAAAATGAGGAAGATATGGGCTAGGAACTAAAAAGAGGTTTAGAGCTATTTTTCCAAACAAATTGAAGTAAACTATCGCCCATCTTCTTCCCATCTTGCTCCTTTATTTATAAGGTTCAAAAAAACATTTGTAACCGTCTAATTTGCACATCCAATGACACAAAAATTGCTCAATTTGACCAAGGAATTAGAAAAATATTGAAAAGTGTTCAATGATAAGTATGTGTTTGATAATGAGTAATTTTACCCTAACAATATCTTTTCCAGAACTATGTAGTGTTACATGATATTATTTGTGACTCTATGCCTGTGTTCCCGCAATTCATGTCCCTGCCATTGGCCTAGGCCAAAAGTAGTGATTGATACAATAAGGAATAGAAATCCTTCCCAGCCAATGAGATGAAGCAACATGCACTCAAGACACCTAGGTTTTTCCTTTTGGGGGGAGAAAGGTATGGGTTTTTTTTCTCAATTTTGTCTTCTTAAATGTGTTCCACATGGTTTTTCCATGTTCCCACCAAGTGCCCATAGATAACGTATTTTGTTTTCAATTTGTTCCCCAAGTTCCCAATAGCAGCACACTTTATCCCATTTGTTTTTCCAAAGTCCTCCTTTGTAAATATATGGGTAGCTGAAAAGAGATGAATACATATGTCTATTTTGGGAGTGGCAAAAGTTTGCCCACCACACTCATGTCTCTAGGCCATGTCGACAAGTATTATTTTACTAAGTATGTAGTCTGCCACATTGAGTTTTGTTCTTTTGGGTGATAGACAAATCAAAGAGGTCCATCACTAAAAGAAAATGAAAGCCTCTATTGTCTCACCTAGCCCAACTAATTAATACTATTATCACACTAACATAACATATAGCATAACGCAATATCATAATATGTGTATGTAACACCAAGATGAGTTACTAGGCGATAAAAGTTGTAAATAATAATATGGCCCAAGGGTATAAGGATGATGAAGCATGGAATAAATAATTCAATCTATAGGTCTTATCTTAGGATCTTTAATTAAGGTCATAGGTTTGAATTTATGAATATTTTAGTTAGTTATTTTGGGTTAAACATAGTTGGAAGTGGGGGGTAGGAGGGTGGGTGGGTGAGCTCCATCCAACTTCCAAAAAGTCTCCCAAGTTCCCAATGTGTTCCTAGATGTTCTCAACATCACCACATTTTTTTTATCTCATATGTTTTGGCTAGAGTTGGACATTCATATATGTAAACTAAAAAGGTTGCCAAAGGGAAGCACCTTTGTTTTTGGGAGTGCCCAATGTTCCAATCCTAGAATTGAATGTAAAATTCAACAAGAAAAAACATATGAGGTTCCAATTCCAAGAGGCTCCAATAGGTTGGGATGAAAATTGAACCAAAATAAAACTGATAAGCACACATGCACACACCTATATAGCTCTTCCTTTTGGGAGTTTTGGGATGTTAGAAGATGTATCGGGAATGTTTGGAATATTGACATTAAGTAATGTAATTGGATTGTTCAAATCCAATTAGGGGCTATACATCTTTTTTATGGAACTTACTTTAAATGTTGGGACTATACAAATATTGTCACTTCATAAAGAAAACATGATATTGTAATTTTTCAAAGAAAATAATCACTTTTGTGTTTGTATGCTCTACTTGAATTTGGTATTAAACCTAATACCTAGGACCCTGTCCCCTTTTCCTTGAAACAAGGACAATAACAACTTTAATTATATGATTAATATGAGATATAAAGCTCAAACAAAGAGAGTTGGGTCCTCATAGGGAATCCAACTATCACCAAAGCTCATCAAAGTGAGAAAGCCAAGATTTAGTCTAAATTTAGAATTGTGTCAACAATTTTCGAAACAAATGCCTAGCAACCAAAGGTCCATTGTGTCAATTCTTAACATCCAAGGTTAGGTCATCAAACTTAGCAATAGATGAATAAGTGAAACTAAAATACAATGATCAAGGACAATTTATTTCACCTTTCTATACCTAAACCAAAGATTATGATGGAGCAGGCACAATACCTCAATCTTGAGGAGTTTATTCTTTTGCCCAAAATTCAAACAACAATAATCTTAAGTTGGATGTAAAAAAAATTTGTAAATTGTGAAAGCTTTTTTAAGACCTTATCCCCTTTCCCTGAAAACTTTTTTTGCCAAAATGCTTGACATCCAATTTAGTTTGATTATAAATTAAATTTCAACAAAGGATGATGAGATAGCAAAACAAGATTGGGCTCGTACAATATCAGACAAATGTTACCAATTGAAATTGAAGTTTCCTCGACCAAAAAATAAAGTTTTGACATTAATTAATGCATGCATTCTAATATGTCACTCACAATGACTAAGTTGGTTACTGACTGGGTCGGTTTATGAATTAACTCAATTATGAACTCCTGAGTCAGTTTACTCGCTAAGTTTACTCATTTATGAACTGACTCCAGAGTTCCAACGATGTCAGCAATTCATAAACTGACACCTGAGTTCCAACATCTAGTCGGTTTATGATTCAACTAATTTATAAGAAGTTATGCATTTTTTAAATACCTAACTAGTTATCCCCCCAATCACTTTACACATAAGAATTCAATTGTTTGAACAGTGCAAACCTTTCATCAAGCACACATAGCAAGCACAATACTACATCAATACTCAATGGCAGTTTTTCTTAACGTGGCAAGATTGTATTGATGTCAAATTGTATCAAATGAAACCGTGACTGCTCTGCTCACACAAACAAATTTTCATAGTTCAAAATTTTATGGGTTACCATCTTCACCATAATATGGCAGCTCCAAGGGTGGATCCTTATAATAATGGTGTAATTTTAGGCCTCAAATTATGTGCATTTCAAAAATCGGGGTGAAAAAAGAAAATAGATGTTACATATGGCTGTAAAACAGCCCCTGAAGGCTGAACTGGTCTGAACTTGGAGAAAATCTTGGAAGGGTTCATTTTTCAGTAAAGAAGTGTCACTCTGTTGGAAATATATGGGAACATGATCCCATCTGTGGAACATGTTGGGAACACACAGCAGCCGAAAAACATCATATGAACATGTGAACATGGTATAAAACTTCAGGCTAGAGGGAAGCATTATAAAAGACACATGGGAACAGAAATTGGGTTCATTTGGATATCGATTTCTAAAGGTGACACTGTCCAGGAGGGTATAGCTGATCAAGTCACTTTGTTTTGCAAAGCCTATGCAACACCAGAATCATGATTCTTATTCAGATTCATTGTTGTGCTTGCTTTTAGGAAAGCCTTCCCATCATGGCATGTTCTGCAAATTGTCAACCACCTGTAAATCTTGGCTGAAAGTAAGGTTACATAGTTTGCAATGGGGATGAATTACATGTCATGTTGATAAATGTTGGCAATTTCAAAATACCCATTCATCCCAGGAATGGTGGGAAAGACACTTTCAATAGGTACACAAATTGATATTGCAATGAATTATTTCATGGATTTTTTGATCATGTTGCCCCACATTTGGTAGTCATTAACAAAAAGATAGCTCACCATATCGTAAGAACCACTCTCAAAAACTTAGTACAAATGTGACTATAGAGCCCACTTGGAAAAAACCACTCTCAAAAACATACAACAAATGTGACCACAGACATTTTGAAATAATACAATGAACTTATCATACAATTTGATATGGACACAAGCATTGTTTTTCAATCAATTTGACAAAAAGACAGCAACCCAAAGCACATAGAGTTCAAAATTCCCAAAATTGTTGGCAAATCAGAATTTTTATTATTTAAGCACATCTTTTTTCAATAGATTTAAGAATTACAGCTGCTCAATATGCAATACATGAAAAATCAAGGCATATTGAAATATGCATTCTTCAGGCCAAATAACAAATTGGATTGAAATGAAATGTTGGCAACTTCCTTAAAAAATAATTCATTAAAAACATTGCAAAACATTGTCTGTGTGAAGACCTTTCAGGACTGCAAGTCACAGCAACAAATTGCATAGTGCAAGCAACAAAGCTTAGAGAAAATTTTCAACAAACCAATGCATCAAAACAAAAGCAAGGAAAGGAGAAAGAGAGAGCTTACAAATGTGCCAGAGTATATGGCTCCAGAAAATCTTCACAACCACTTCAGGATTGTATCCTTGCCCTTGTACTGATATGGTTCCATGCATTGAGCACTCTATTGCAGAATCTCTAATGTTCCACGATCACTTCCACAATATATAATGCTCTCAGTTTTACAGGGTGCTCACAAAATTTTCTACTGACTGTTTCTGCACACCCACAGTCCACATCTTTCAACATCATATTCATGTCCTGCAAGCTGAGACAAGTACATTTTGGTCATGTCTTGTAAGGGAATATCTTTGCTTTAAATGTGAAAGTCAGAGAACTGTGACACCATGTAGGCATACTAAACAAAATAAGAGAGCAAACTGTTGGTCATGCGTCCCAAGTTGAAGGTGAAACTAGGACACCTTACTTGTGCTACGTACTTGAGACCTTGAGATAGGGTAGCTTGTTCATGCAGTACATGGAGGGGGGACAGAAGAGAGGAAGCAATTGTGCTCCAAATTAACCCATTTGAGAGCTAGTGAGGATTCTTATGACAGTGAGGAAAATTCTTCCCCAATTACATCCCCAATCTGCTTGGTATAGGGCAACAGTCAAATCTGTACAGATCCAATATCTTTACCAAGATAAGATGGCTTTGACATGTCCAACCCAGTTTCAGGTAATACAACCCATTCTTTGTCAATTTGCATCCTCATCTGCCTCAATCGCACGGTGTGTTCCCTCCATTCCACCCAGGCTGCCCTCACTTGTGCAAACTCTGATTCAGGTATTTTGGCATTTCTTTCCAAATTCTCAATCCATGCACTCCAAGTTGGTGCAGCTTCACTTACAAGAGGCCCAATTTCTGGCATGAGGACTTCCTGGTTGAAAGAATCTACCCTATCTGCAATTGCCTTGGACATTTCCAACCTTGGAAGATCTTGTCTCTTTGCTTGCTGTGCACTCCTCCTAGAAGCAGAATTTGATTTGAGATGAAAAGAGGGGATTCGAAATGGTGTGAAGCTATTGCTTGCCAAAATTAGACCATCTGAGGGGGCTAGTGGTAGAACCACCCTTGCATGTCGTGCAAGTGAAACAGGGATTGTGTCCGGTGGAAGCAGGTCAATAAAGACTGCCACTGCTGTCCCTATCATCTTCCGTATCTGCATTCAGAACATATTGTGTTGCTATGTCAACAAACTGTTCGAAGTGAATAAAAGAAAACTGACTGATGCACATTAAATACCCATACATCCTTGAGGAATCTTGAGAACATCAAAGAGCTCCCCCTCCCAATATGTGAACTCAAGGTTATAAACCATAAACCTTGTCGAGAAACAAAGGATGAAACCAGATTGGAGAAAAGAATATTTTGACACAAGACGAGAAGAAAATTGAACTCATCAAATGACATGGAACTGATACCTGATGGACCATAAATGAATTCCCAGTTATGGAGATCCGAATAAAACGGGCACCTCTGAATATTTCAGGCATTGCACAAGTGCAAGAGATAACTGATCTAAAGTGGGAAGAAACCACTTTGTCTGCTTCATCAGGTGTTGGCAGCCACCATGCACGTCGACCTGTAACATCAGCTCCCAGTGTGGTGTTGGTGGATTCTGAAGGCTTCTGAAACTCACCCTTGCAGTCCTCTGCAAAAATGTTTAACATTTCATCTGCAAGCTCATGTGTCAGCAACATGGCAACATCATCAGAAGGTTCCTCATCTTCATCTAACATTTCAGCTTCCAGATTCACTAATTCCCCATCTGCAGGAACTTGGGGATATGCCTCAATGATTGGATTGTCTGCAAGATCAATGCATCTTTTGTCATAAACTTGCCGAGAGACAAATGGCTTCTGAGAAAAACATCTGTACAATCTTCGAATCGTGTAGTTGTGGTATGCATGCTTTCCCTGCAAAACAGACCAAAACCCCCACAAACCAAACAAAATTTGGTTAAGAGAAGAGTATCTTGCTTTCACTGAAGAATATCAAAAGCCTCATACACGGAATCATCTCAGCTTGTCTACAATAAGAACTACAATTCTAACCTTTGCAACTTAAGTGCCCAGTGCTGTGGAGACTCAGTGGATACAAAGGAAGGTGAACATACAGATGAAATGGCATAAACCACTTTTAACACAACAGCCTTGACCAACAAGAACTTCTAACATAGATTGAAAAAAGAAAATGACCTCAAAAGAGCCAAGAATAGACTGGAACTTTTCCACACGCTCTTCAACTTCCAAGGGGGAGGTGTCAGCCTGAATCCCAATTATGGCAGCAGGCAATAAGTAGTTGTATGTACGAGTGCAGCAATCATGGCGAGCACGAAAGGATCTGCAAAACATCTTACATTTCTTTCAGACTTCTGTGAATTGTTCCCAATACACATTGAACTCGCTGAAACTTCAGAACAAACAAAAAGTGAGCCAAATAGTGTATTGGCATTAGTGGATCCACAGCATTGAGCACCATACTAGGAGATTCTTTTGCATCTTTTTACCATGACATAAGAAACAGAAACTTACTCAATACAGCTAAAGAGGATAAAAGAAAAGAAAACCCCTGAGCTGAATATACAATTGTCAAAGGCCAACCAGAAAAAGATATTTTAGAAGTATTGGGAACTTCTCCATAGTTAAATAAGTATACTCAAATAGAAATGAGGGATGACCTCATAATACAGTTTAAACAATTTTGGATCCAACAACAAATCAGCTATCAGAAAAAAGAGGAGACTAAACCCTAAAATACACAAACAACTGAGGAGCAGTTTGAACAACAGCAACAGGCACACAGATAGGCAGAATCACAGCTGGTTCATCAACATTATAATACCTTGTCACTGGGACAATGCCAAATATCCGAATGAATGGAGGAAGATGCATGTTGATGCTTTCAGCCAATGTAATGCCATCAAAATCATTCACCCAGGCAGCTGTTGGAACTTCCATCTTCATTGATATCACTGTGCACAGAGAATGCACCTGGACCACAAAATTTCCCGACACATTCAGCATCCAGGAATTAACCTGTGTTTGCTTGACATTTGTGGAGTGGATAATCATCCCCTGTGACATTCAAGACCTGCAATTTGAATGCTGCAAAAATAAAATGGCTTAAAACACCAACCATTCTTGACATAAATTCAAAAGAATACCCCTTTATCAGTGCGACTGCTGCGTGCCCATGAGATCTTTGAAAGGTTGCCAAAGTTGCTTTCTATGATGCCTCCTGCTTTGTATATTGCTTGCTCCAGCTCATCCTCAATTGCTGGACATATATAGATCAATCAAACAAGACCCAATCTTGTGCCCTCGGGCACACTGATGACACACAGATCTGATACCAGAGGTAGTGACAAAAGTGAGCATGACAGCAATCATCATTTAACAGGGAAGAAAGTGCAGTGAGTGAGGGCATACCACTTACCTGGCCTGAGTTTGGCCCACGCTGCATCTGTAAACCTGCAAATCCACCAAGACCCATCAATTCACATCTGTGACAAACTTCAATAACCAAAGCATCACAAGAGCAAGCCTTGAATTTATGATTTCTGCAAATGAGGAACTCAAATCATGAGAGAGGGAGAGTTCAGAAGCATAGGAGCAAAGGAGGAATCAGTTGAAGGTTTTCAGCAACTGCTGACCCAAACAAAACATCACACACAAGCATATACCTTTGTAATGGGTGCCCACATAACCCACCCACATTGCAACTTTCTTCTTGATTTTTGCACTCTGCTGTTTTTCACTCCCTTTTATAGTGTTGCTTTCTGATGTCATTTCCTGGATTTCATTTGTTGAAAGATCTGCCATCTGTACAAGCGATGAAGGTGTGCACTTCCAAGCCTTTCCCCTCTGCTGCTTGCTGCACAAAGATCTTTTCAGGCACCATGGATTGCAACTATCCAGCGGATTCAAGTGCCAGGTTAATGAGTATGTGACAAGGCCATGGATAGATGTTTTACAGAATGGTAAGCTTCTGCCATGCCATGGTGCACCTACAAATACAGAATTGCAATTACGATATTGCATCAGTTCCTACATAGAACAAGATCTCCAGAATTTCCCAAGTAGAGAGTAGTCACATATGGTGGAGCTGTGTAGTTCTGAACTGGATACACAGCTCCAGACACGAAAGGTCTTCTTCAGGAAGGCACAAAACCAAAATGCTTCAGAGAGATGATGGACCTAATAAAATTTCAGTTCATGTTTCCTCGAAATTCTTTGTCAACAAAATCCTAAACCCTTAACAAAAGATTTCACAAAAGGCAATGTGAAAACCAAAGGTGATCAGAGGAGAAGAAACTGAATTCTTGAGACATTCTTGGAGATGTTGCACAGCTGATATCACAGCGCATGAAGAATAACAAATGCACTGAATGTGTGTTTGGACGTATCTTGAGATTGAGAAGGGAGAAGCAAACGACGCACCTGGATACGAAGATATCGATTCTCCTAGTATGAGAGGCATACGGCAAGGTACGCCGCAGCATGCCCGTTCTTGCAGCAGCATTCGGATGGAAACGGTTGAGGACATTGCGGTATGCAACCACTTCTTCATTATCATCTCTACCTCCTTCTTCTAAACCCTAAACCCTGCCATCACACTTTCTCATGAATCATACTTCTCTCTCTCTCTCTCTCTCTCTCTCTCTCTCTCTCTCGGACTGTACCTACTACTCTGGTCTGCGCAAGTTGCGGTGCACTACTAAACCAATGCTTAAAGATTGAAGGAAAGGCAAGATTGTAAAACCCTAATGCCTTGCATCCAAGATTCGGTCCATAGTGAGACAAAGTAGAAGAATGACAAAAGTCTGCTTGCAAATGCAGTCATCTCAGCAACTGGAGAAGAAGAAGACCATGATAATGACGAAGAAGATGATGGATGATGATGATGATGAAGAAGAACTCTAAACCCTAAACCCTGAAGATGATGACCACGACGAAGAAGATGATGATGATGATGATGAAATCCCTTTCAATATATTATCTCTGTGTGTGGTTCAAGAGATTTTGCACAAGTGCGTGCAATGAATGCCTTCAACTGACGTGAGAACTAGTTTTAGTTACCAATTGTTTGAAAGGCTCAGTGGATTGTCAGGGAAATCGCGATGTGCAAGAAGGTTGGTGGTAGTTTGCACTTGACAATACTCCTGCAAAGCTTCAAAGATGCTCCTGCAAAGCAACAAAAGTGCAACTCCCGACTGTGAATATGTTACTAATGAGAAATCAAATGTGCTGTTACAAATTCACACATCCCTGACTATGTATGGGGTTGTGCTCAATTTAAGGAACTTCAAGGTAGATTTTTCTTATACAGAATGCCATCTGGAACGGCTGCAGCTCATGTGAAACCAAGGACCGACAGATCCCTCACCCACGGGCAAAGCATGTTTTAATCGTGCTACCTGATAAGTACCAAATGGGTACCCACCACTGTTTTCTGTTTCTGAAACTACTACTTCATAAACCTGCACTGACAAAACCTTCTGTCTTCAGTCCCTCTTGAGTTGCAAATTGGTAAGCTTGCTTTACTGTAAATCTCCTGCGACAAGATTGAGCTTTAACTTTTTCATTTCTCTCCACTGTATGAGGCTATAGTAAACAAGCGGCTCTGCCACGAGAGGCTCTGTTTTTTATAAAAACATTTTTAAAATTCTAAGATGACATTAGATGAACGGAGATAATATTGCTTTAACATGACTAATTATAAGATAGCTATAATATTTTCAATTATTAGTTTTAAACAAAAAGTTTTATTAGTTTTAGCCAAAGGCTTTTTTTCAAATTTGGTGAGAGGTGAAAGAGGGAAGTAAAGAAATTTGGCCTTCCCCCTGATAAAATGGCGACTTGTTGGAACCTATTGTGTAAATAAATAGGGTGACTTCAAACATTTTTATCCTCATGATGTGGCAATTCCTGGGACTAAAATCCTATTGGGTTTTTTGTATTTTTGTCACATTTTGTTACATGGCTACATTGCATATTGTGGCATCTCTTTCCATCTTTTCCATATTTTGGCATCACTTTTCATCTTTATCATATTGGTATCTCAATATGTCATTTCCATTAGTATCTCCTTCCAATCAATTTTTTCATTTTGGCACATCTTTCCAACCTTTCTCACATTTTTTTCCCATATTTTGCCATCTCTTTCCATCTCCCCATATGACTATGCACAAGAGGTTTTGTTTTATAAAAAAATCAAAAAATTAAAATGACATTAAATGAATGGAGATAACATGGGTTTATTACTATAAATTGGAAATGTGTCTAGTAGTTTGAATGTTATATAAATTGGTTTGTGAAAATTGGCCAATATGTTTCTAAAACATTTCACTTGGATTCATTCCTTCACACATTTGACCATATATGGTCTAATTGTCATCCAACTTTTGTCGTGATATTTTTGAATTGGGATTTTAATTTTAATTTATTCATAATTTGTTAGTTCTTGTTTATTGTTCTTATGATTGTTATCATCTAAAATTTGATATTAAAATCTCCTAACACAATGAGTGGGCAATCATTTGGGGACTTTTGAACCAATTTTTTTATGTGTTGAAAAACATAAAAATCAAAGAAATTTTTATTTTATAAACACATATTATATGAATCGCTCTTTGAATTCTTATGTTAAATGTAATTGATCTATATTTGATCCATTACATGTTGTGTAGTAAGAATGTAAGAACATTGTGCGTTGTACATCATTATTAAACCATGACCATCATAAATTTAAATGTATGAATATTTTGATGTATTCATGAAATTATGCATTTGATGGTTGTATCCTAGTTTCCAAAATGCAAAGAACATGTAATACTTGTAGGTTGGGTTATGATTTAAATCTTGGTAATGTTGTTCTAAAATTTTTGTGTTGGAAGCTTATTAAATAACATGTGAATGATAAAAGTTTTTAAATTGAAGAACAAAAGTTGTTCAATTGGCAATTTTTTTTAATCTATTCATTTATTCAACTACACATTGATCAATGTGAAAGTTTTGATGTTGGAGTGGAGTTAGTAAGCATAATCCTTCTTTGTTCAAATGCAAGAAAAAGCAATATATGATAGTCCATGTTTTCTTACATTGGTAGGATCAAAAGTTCATTCATTTAACATTAATCATTGTGATTGATGAATAGTTTTTGTTGTTGCTAATTGAATTGGAAATTGAATTCTTCTTACAGTATGAGATTGATTTTTGCCAATTATTATTTCTTTGATAATTGGTTAAATGCGTCCAATTTGGTTGAATAATTTTTGTATAAAGATGGGTAGACTTTTCTCTAACTAACTTTCCTATTTTTGGATTTGGGAACAATGTCCAAACTATGGTTTTGTTATGATAAAATATTGATGTTTTGAATACTCCATCAGTTCCATTAACAAGACCATCATATGTTGCATAATTTTTAGCACACAATTAAACTACCATATCTTGTTTGATACAAAATGTAATATGTAAGACTTTTAGTTTTACTTTAATCATTTGGAAGTTTATGTGATGATGGCATGAATGATGATGAATGCATGTAGCCTCAAAATTGAATGTTGGGCAATTTATTTTATTTAACACAAATTTATTATGTTTTTGAACTAAAATATTTGTATAGAACAAATATGGTGTAATTAAAATGTTTGGTATTTACCGACAACAATTTGAATTGATATATTGAATGTCTTATAAAGTGCAAATTTTCTTTAAAGCTTTTGTATCAATTTGTATGAGATAAAACCAAATTTAGACTATATTTTCAAATCCTACTTAGGATATCTGATTTAAAAGGGTTACGTATTTCACAAGATTATATAGAAAGTCAATGAAAATAATTATTTGCTATGATAAGGCAAATTGGCCTTCAACATAGATGTAAAAAAAATGGGATCCTTTCATAAAAGTCTTACACACCTTGCATACTAAAAAACTAAATTTTCCAAATAAAATTGAAAACCTTTAATCTATTCATATAATATGATTGATATGTAGCGATTTTATAACATGTGCAAGATATTATGATAATAAAACATCATGTTTTTGCACATTATTCAGCAAATACCATCTATTTTTTGGACAAATACTTTTTTTTTGGGGTCAAAATTTCAAAATTATGCTAGTGAGCATGACCATGGCCTTTTATGGATTAAAGATGCACCAATACATGGACTTAATACAAATGATTTTTTTATTTTTTTCAATAAATACATTTCATGCAATATATCATTATTACCAATTACATTACAAAATGCACAATAACATCAACACACTTGGACATATAAGAAAAAAAGTCATGTTATTTGTAGATTCCATTATCCATTACCTTCCATGAATGAAAAAACAACGTTATAAACATTTGCAATAAAACTATATCTTGATGAAGGAACACACATATTAAGTTTAAGAAGTAAATTAATGATGCCAAAAAAAATTCTTAAATGAACACCATTAAATATTAAAACTGATGCATTTAGCATATGTGTTGTTCCTTTATGGTTTGCAAATACAGATATTCAATTTATTTTAAACCCATATGCAGCTGAATCATATTGTACATCATACATAACTAAAATTGGAAAATTTATAAATTCAAAATTGAATACAATAATAGAAAAATGTTTTTAAATAAAACTGACACCAACATAAGAATCCAAAAATTAAGCAATGTTTTTTTTAATGTTCAACAAATGTTTCCCAACTTGTTGTTTATTTAGTTTTTTGGATTCTTTTATATCATTCATCATTTATCATTTAAGTTTATCAATATTTTTCCATACTAGGAACGTGTTTTTTGCATTAAAACCCCAATCTTTATTAAATGAATTAGAATTTATTCCATTGACATACTATGCGCATCAACTGTAGACAAATATTTAAATCGACAAATTATTTATGAATATTGATCATTAGGATATTTTTCTCCTATCACAACATTAGAAATGAAAAATGATAAAAAATGCCACAAACAAACAATCATTAGGTTTGTAAATTATAATAAACATAAAGATATAAAAAATTGGTTAAGAAAACAACTTTTTTATATTCACCATTTAATTGTTTTGAAAGTTGGTTATTAGGAACACATGTTACTTGGCATGATGCTTATTGTCAAGTAAAAGAAAATATATCCACAATTAGATCCAAATTCAATTATAACGTGCAAAATAAACATATAAATGAAAAAAAATGTTGATATGAATTTAAAATCAAAATCTTCACATCAGCAAAACATATGGAATGATGACATTAATGACACACATCCTTTAATCCCCATCAAAAATATATTAAATATTGAAAAATATGATTTGAAAAATGATTTCATCATTCAATCATGCAATACATTTGATCATAAAATAATCAAATTCTATGATAATGGATAAATTATAATATCAAGGTATGTTTAATTTTTTTAATGAAAAATAAAGACTAATGTTTAGTGATATCATGTATAGAAAACAAATATATCCTAATATTTCAATATATATATTTTAAATAGGAGGTGTTAGTATTGGTAATTTAAAAAAAAAATTAATAATATTAAAGATTTATCGTCAAACTTAACAAAAATTAAAGCATTAGTTATGACATCTATAGGTGAAATTACATGGTAAAAATATTAATTGAAAAATCTTTAGAATTGTGAAGCAATTCCTATTGGGCTATTTGTTTATATATAAATTTTTAAAAATAATTAGGCCTTGTGGATGTCCATAAAACATCCATTTAATTCTCGCGAATGATTATCTCTCCATTTTGATTCTCTCAAAGAATTCAAATCTTGGTAATTGTAGTCTACATTTTCCATTATTACTATTGTTATCATTGTTATCACAATAAGAGGTGAAAAAAGCAACCATGAAAGGCAACTCATGATTGCTAATGGTGAAGGTAAAATTCAATCATGATCTTGCTTTTGGTAATCAATTTAGGACAAAATACAACTAATTGGTTGAAGTTCAAAATTTTGGTCAATGTGTTATAGTGTTGGTGAAGAATGTGGCAACAACAATAATTAACAACTAGTTTTTCCAAGCATAATGCTATATTATATTGTTGAGAATGGTTGATGATGTGAAAGCATGATTGTTTCAACTCCACACCAAATTAATAGACCACCAACTTCTTATGAAAGAGGTAATTTATTCTTGCTATTTTTTAATCCATTTTTTAGATTGTATATTTCTTTTACCAATGCTTCATTAATGATTTTTTTTTTCTTTTAGGTTGTTGGAATATTGTTAACAAATAGGAGATCTACTCAAGTGCAAACATAAATCTTTATTGAAAGGAAACTACAACATAAAACTCACAACACAAAACACAACATCAAGAACTCTCCAAGGTTCTTGTCACACGAAATACACAAACTTGTGTAATGAAGAAAAGAGAGCCAAACCATCAACACCAAGGTATTTAAACTAAAAAAGTAACAAAAGTAATTCAACCTTGTGAAAGTAACTTAATTACTTTCCTACTCCAGTAACTAAAGAAACCTAACTAGTTGAGCTTGAATTCTCAACACTCCCCCTCAAGCTCAAATCCACTTCTAATACACCAAGCATTTTTCTAAACTTCCTTAGCTTGTCTGTACCTAAAGCCTTTGTGAAAATGTCAGCAACTTGATCTTCGGTACTGACATGAATAAGGTCAATTTCTTTTGCTAGAACTTTTTCTCTAATAAAGTGGTAGTGCACCTCAATGTGTTTTGTCCTAACATGATAGACCGGGTTGTTAGCAAGTAGTATGCTACTAATGTTATCACAATAGATGACAACAGGAGCATCCACTGACTGTCCCAAATCTGAGAGTAGTTTTTGTAACCAAACTACTTCACATGCAGCAATTGCTACACCTTTGTATTCTGCTTCCGTGCTTGATAATGCAACTGTTGGTTGTTTCTTACTGCTCCAACTAACAGCACCACTTCCAAAAGAAAACATGAAACCACTGGTTGATCTTCTATTAGAAACATTGCCAGCCCAATCAGCATCCGTGTATCCATGTACTTGTAACTGGCTTTTGGCTTCATAAAAAATTCCACATTGCAAGGTTTATTTTATGTACCTCAGTATGCGCCTCACTCCATCCAAATGTGGCTTTCGTGGTGTTTGCATGAATTGACTCACCACTCCAACTGCATAACTCAAATCTGGCCTTGTGATGGTCATGTAAATCAAACTCCCCACTATGCGTCTGTACATAGTGGTATCCTCCACGAGGTCTCCTTCATCTGCACTCAACTTCACATTTTGCTCCAATGGAATTGAAATGGGTTTACAACCCGTCATCCCATATTCAGACAATTTGTTCAGGGCATATTGCCTTTGTAGTAACCATATCCCTTTCGGAGAATGGATTACCTCAATGCCGAGGAAATAACGCAACTCTCCCAAATCCTTCATCTCAAACTTTTGCTTCAAAAGTTTCTTCAAATCAGAGATGTCTGCATCACTATCTCCTGTGATAATCAAGTCATCAACATAGATGACTATGACTGCAATCCCATGATTTGTCTTTTTCACATATAGTGAAAAATCTGCATTGGATGTTTGAAATCCACTTGTGACAAGATACTGACCTATTTTGTTTGACCAAGCTCTAGGTGCTTACTTTAAGCCATACAAATTTTTCTTCAACCTACAAACCAAATTAGGATGTGTTTGGTCCACATAACCTGGTGGTTGTTCCATGTACACTTCTTCTTGTAAATCTCCATGAAGAAAAACATTATTTACATCCATTTGATGTAAAGACCATCCTTTTGCTGCTGCCATAGCAATGATTGCTCTTATAGTTGTCATTTTGGCAACTGGACTATAGGTCTCCTCATAGTCTATGCCATACGTTTGGGCATAACCTTTGGCAACCAATCTTGCTTTGTATCTGCTCATAGATCCATCTACATTGTGTTTGACTTTGTACACCCATTTGCACTTAATTGCTTTCTTGTCTTTTGGTAAAGCTACCAATTCCCAAGTAGCATTCGCATCCAAAGCCGCCATCTCTTCATCCATGGCATTGTCCCACTTAGGATGTCCAGCCGCTTGTTCAAAACAAGTGGGTTCAACCTTTTGTATAACTCTCACCATGTATGTGTAATGATGAGCTACAAAGCCATCATATGTGAGTCTTTGTACAGGGTACTTGACTCGTGTGGATCTTCGTATTCCAATGTTGTTGTCAGGTGTTTTCAAAGCTTTCTTGACCATCCGAGCTCCAGGAGTAATAACTGAGGTGATTATTGATTCTTCACCCTCACTCTTCTCTGGTTCACTTTATTCACCATCTACATGAGAATTTCTAGATGGTGTTTGTGAACTACCATGTACAATGTTTGAAGATCTTAATATTCCTTTCCATGGAGTGCTACTGGACCCACTAATTGAAGACTTTTGTGGTCCACTAATTAATTGTGATTCTTGTTCCACATTTGATGAAACATCACCATTTCTAGCTTCTCCATCTTCTGCTACCTTCAATGGTGAGTACCAACTAACCATCTCATCAAACACAACATCTCTACTCACTTGCAACTTCCGAGTGGAAGGGCTGAAACATCTATATCCCTTTTGTTCTGAGGAGTATCCAATGAAGATACATTTCTCAGCTTTTGGGTCTAGTTTTGATCTCTTCTCATCAGGAACATGCACATATGCAATGCAACCAAACACTTTGAAGTGTGAAACATCAGGTTTCTTGCCAGTGAATTTTTCTTTAGGTGTCATGCCATGAACTGCCGCTGTGGGTGTTCGATTCATGATGTAGACTGCAGTTGCTACCGCTTCAGCCCAAAAGTAATTTGGCAAATTCTTCTCATTCAACATAACACGTGCTATTTCTGCAATGTGCCTGTTTTTCCTTTCAACAACTCCATTCTGCTGTGGGGAATAACTACATGAATATTTCCTTTGAATCCCATGCTCCTTCAAGTAATCACTGAATTCATTTGAGAAATACTCTCCCCCTCCATCGGACCGTAGGCATTTGATGCTCACACCCTTCTCCTTCTCCACCATTGCTTTGAAATTCAAAAAATGTTGAAACACTTCACCTTTGTGTTTCATGAAGTAGACCCACACCTTCCTTGTGTGGTCATCAATGAAACTCACGTAGTACTTGCATCCTCCAATGGATTCTGTCTTCATGGTCCACACATCTGAGTGGATCATTTCCAAAGGTTTGGAACTTACATGAGTTGTTTGAGTTGGGAAAGGATGCCTAGCTTGCTTCCCCAATTGGCATGCTTCACAAACCTTTAACATCACCTCTTCTGCTCCAAATTTGGGAAGACCTCCAACAAGTTTTTGTTTCTCCATGAGCTTGAGATGTTGGAGATTAACATGGCCAACTTGCTTGTGCCAAATTCCAATGTCTCCAGCTCCTTTTCCATGTGTGAATAACATGGAATTCACCTCAGGCATGTTCACATCCAAGGTGAACATTCGTCCATTCCTTTCCCCTTTTGCAATCAATTTGCCTTGGTTCTTCATGTCTTCCACAAAACATCCATTTGGGTTGAATGTCACCTGTAAACCTTGTTCCACCATTTAGCCTACAAAGACCAAATTTTTTGTTATGGTTGGAACATGAAGTACATCTTTCAGGTACTTTGTTTGCCCATCTTGCATGGACAATGGCACCTTGCCAACTTGTGTGATGGGATGTGTAGTGTCATCACTAGTTTCCACAAATCCTGGTGTCTTCAAATCCTTTGCGTCTCTAAACCATTCTCCATGGCTAGTCATGTGGTTTGAAGTTCTAGAATCCACATACCAGACATTGTTGTCTGATACACCTCCTATCATTGAATTTGCCATGTGCTGCATCACAAACAGTTGCTCATCACCTTGATTGCTAGTTGATGCATAATTCCCTTGTTGCAGCTTTCCATTTCGTGCATCATGCTCCCTTTGATAACAATTCTTTGCCATGTGCCCAGGTTTCTTGCAGTAATAGCAATTTGAATTGTTATTTGGTTGTTGTCCTCGATGACTTCCACCACGACTTCTTTGACTTCCTCTTCCTCCAAAGTTTCCTCGTCCACCTCCATGAGCTTGACCTTCATGTTGTTGATGTCCACCATGCGAGCCTCCGGGTCGACCTCGAAATGAGGTTTTACCACCTCTCCCTCTACCTCTATTGGTATTTGAGTAGAAAGCACTTTCTTGTGATCCTCCATTGGATGAAGTACCAACAATTCTCATATCTTCACTTATAAGTAGTGTTATTAAGTCTTGGAAGTTGGGAAATGTTTCTCGAACTGCAATTGAGGTACGGAACTGACTATAGTCTTTTCCAAGTCCATTTAAGGTCACGGCCACTAAATCTTCATCATCTACAGGGGCTCCTATAGATGCAAGAGCATCTGCAAGGTTTTTCACCTTTGTAGAATAGTCATTGATGTTCATCTTGTTTTTCTGTAGATTATGCAACTCTTGTTTAAGCTGCATTTTGCGGGCTTGTGTATTGGTGTTGTACATCTTCACCAATGTATCCCAAGCTTGCTTGGGTGATTTTGCATCTTGAATATGCACAATCATGGAATCGGACACACTCATAGAAAGCTAATACAAAACTTTCCTTGTTTTTTCATGCCAAGTTTTATTGGCTTGAATTTGTTGTTGTGTGGGGTTTTCTGGGAGAGGAGGTTCTTTCTCATCACCAGTTATGAATTCCCAAAAGCCTTTCCCCATCAAGAAATTCATAATCCTAAATTTCCACACTTGGAAATTGTTCTTGTCTAGTTTCTCAATTGCAATTTGAGAAAGACCGTCTACCATCTCTCAAGGCACCACTCAATGTCTTCTTGGGGTTTCTAGGATTAGGGTTAGGGTTTTCCTTCCTTGGGTTTCTAGGATTAGGGTTAGGGTTAGGGCTGAACAAGATGAACCTTGCGTATGTATGTATGTCTTGAATATTATACGAAAGTTTATACTATACATAGGTTTTACGTATAGATTCGTATCTCGTATAATATTTCGTATGGTATTAAAGTACATGATTACATACCACGCTTTTGTACGAAGGTCTTGATAAGGTATTTGCGCTTCCCAATCTTCAAACTCCTTCCTTCAAGCTCTCCCAAGTTGTATTTGCTCCACTTCAAAATTTTGCTTTGATGTCTTCTCAAAACAAACTTCTATCACAGCAACTTTGCAAAGCTACTTCACACACATATGACCTTGGATCGAATTAAAATTTTGGTGAAACATAGACCACTATGTCTACTACCTTCTCTCAAAATTTCAGCTCATTTCACTTCATAAAGTGAGAGATCTTGCTACTTCTTTGAAATCACCTCAAATTGGGACCTGAACACAAAATGACTTACAACTCGCTCTCAGCAACTCCAAAATCCTTGAGATTTCGGGAGACACATAAGATATATGTCTTCTATATTTTCTCAAAATTTCAGTTCTATTGATGATGACCACAAGGAGATATCACTTTCAAAAGAAACTGACTTCAAAACTGAAACTGAAACTTCAGATGCTTGGATCTCTCTCAATACATATCCAAATGACATGAAATTTCTCTCACATATATTCCTATATGATCTATAAGATCCCAAACCTGCAGACCCAAAAGAGCTTAAACAAAGGAGATATGACCAAAAAACCAGATCTGGCACAAAGTTTTCAAAAGTTCACAACTCTCACAAAACATATATTTTTCTTTTGAAACTTTGAGAATAGAAGCGTCCTATAGTCTTCTACAACCTCTCCAAGTTTCACTCCAAGATCTTTTCACAGTAGCTTTAGATCTAGCTTTAAAGATCTGACTTCCACAACTTTGATATGTTGATCTCCTCTCACCTCTTTTCTTTTCTTTTCTTTCTCTTCACATTCTTTCCTTTCCCCGTTTCTTTTTTGCACTTGACAAACTCCTATGATATTACTAGAGACTCTCAAGCTCTAGTTCTAAAGACTTTATAGCTCTAGATCTCTTTCAACTTTCTCACCAAACAACCTAAGCTCTGATACCATGTTAACAAATAGGAGATCTACTCAAGTGCAAACATAAATCTTTATTGAAAGGAAACTACAACATAAAACTCACAACACAAAACACAACATCAAAAACTCTCCAAGGTTCTTGTCACACGAAGTACACAAACTTGTGTAATGAAGAAAAGAGAGCCAAACCATCAACACCAAGGTATTTAAACTAAAAAAGTAACGAAAGTAATTCAACCTTGTGAAAGTAACTTAATTACTTTCCTACTCCAATAACTAAAGAAACCTAACTAGTTGAGCTTGAATTCTCAACAAATATTATCTATATTCAATCTGACACAATAGTGGTGGATTCCACCATAAGAATAATCGGCATGTTCCCTTTTTCAAACCCCCCCTAAACCTACCCTCAATTCCAAAAATTTAAACCCTAATGTACAACCCCTTTTGGAGCACCTTCTCATGCATTTGAATGTGAGGGGACTTAACCCACAAGGTGATCGTAGTCAAGCCTACCTAGTCAAGTAACTCACAATAGAGGCCACATAACTTGGATCATCCATGGTTTCTTGGGTTATGCGGTCAAAAGTTTTATACCAATTCAACACCAACCCCTCAAAAGCCACATCATGAAAACCCATATCCAAATCATTAAGACCAACAACTTTTCTACCTTTCTAGATAACAACAATAGTGACAACATTGTGAAAAATGAAAATCAATGGAACTTATTTCAATGTAACATATAAACACTAACATATGAAATGCACATCACTTCCTTAAAAACCCACTTCTTGAACGCCCAAGGTGAAGATCAAGTGAAAAGAGAAAATGAAAAAATACAAAGAAAAACATATAAAGATGAAAGTTTTTGATGCTATAAGGAGAAGTCAAAAATGGTAAATTAAATGTTTTATGCCCAATCTCACCATGTGCAGTAGGATTTATATGGTTGAGGATTTGAACCCACAAAACCTCCCCATTAAAGCTCCTATTAGACTACTTTGAAGCTTTATGTTAAGTTTAATTAACTTGATGTGTTATAGATTTATTACATTACTCCTCTACCAAGGAGTGGTACCTACCTACCTCCCACTCTCCCAAAAGTGACATTAATTAAAAGTGGGGAAATGGTAAGTAGGTAAAAGTCACACTAATTAATAATGGGAAAATGGTTGGTAAGTAGGTAAAAGTTATCCGAATTAAAAGTGGGAGAATGTAAGCTCCGAAAAACATTGAAACTCCTGAAACGAACTTCCTTCTTAATGTGACATACTTAAATTCAAACCTACAAGCTTTTATTAAAGCCTACTTAATGTGACATACTTAATTCAAAACTACAAGTTTTTATTAAATCTATGCGAGATCTGTCCTTGCCTTGTTCCTTCATGATTTTTTATGAGAAAATGCATAATATGATTTGTAGTGGAAAGGTGCTTAATGAATTTAAGGAGTCGATCTTCCAATGGTATCCAAAGTTTTCTTATTTTTTTTCTAAGTTATATCTTGTTTTGATGTTTATTCTAAAATAAGCCAGTTTGTTTAATTTTATGTTTAGGGTTCTTGTATGTATTTTCAAACACTTGTCTATTTTTTTCTGTGCATAAAGCTTCAAATTCACAATCACATCACTGTTGTTAAGTGTTGCCTTGTATCCCTACTACCAAACAAAAAATTGCATAGATGCAATCCTAAATGTGTGTACTCCTAAATGTTACCCTGCAAAATTTGGTTGTGTTGTACCTTATTATTCCCATGCAGTTAATTTCCCAAAGGCGTTTTTACATCTTAAAAGTTTCATAACACAAGATTCATGGTCAATTATTTGATCATGGGTGTCCTTTTGAAGGATAATCAACATAAGACAGAACTGATACCAGTGTTATAATTTTCTAAATTGGTGTTTCATCACCAGCCAACAATCGATGATGGGCTGTTCTACCCTAGTAGCTCAACACTGCCAGACTATCTACCAGTTACCTCAAACTGCACATGGGATTGACTTGCATGCTTGTAATCTCCCTTGCAACTCAGACACCTTTCTCCATGTTCCGCACTCATCATGTGACATGCTCAGTTAAAAACCAGGGTATTCCTTCCTTTGTGATCACTAATGCCCAAATCAGATTCTTGGCCTGAGGCCACAACACTACAGCAAGCAATGTCACAAGAAAAACAGGAGAGAATTATTGTGATGTGCTTTACTCTCAGATTCTGACCTATTGACCTGTAAAATTTACCACAAAAAATAAATAGAAACCTAAAGGGAAGACTCTGACAATAGGGCTCATTGGTGCTGTCTTATAGACCATCCTAACCCTCATGTCCAACAGCAGCAACCACCAACCAAAGCATGAAACTGTGCTTACTCCTTCCACCATAAGGATCAGCAATGGTGAAATCTCCATCAGATCAGATAAACATCAACTGTATGGTGCAATGTTTGAAGAAGTGCACTCTATCCTAACATCCTTGCAGAAGAAAACAGGGCCTATTGGGTGGTGAGCCATGCAAAAGATTTCTACATAAAGTAACTAAGAGTGGTTTTCTTCCGAGAGCCACCTTCTCCATACTGTTCATTCCACTGCTGCAGTTCCAGCATACTCCCTGCATCTGATGCCACACTAGACCGCACCTGCCAGTGCAATGCAAACAGGACCAAACAAAGTCAGGAGTCAATTTACAAAGATATGAGCTATAGCACATATGTCTTTCCAAATCTGAGCATATACCTTTTCCAGAGCATGGCGCATGTCAGCCATCTTTAATGGGCGAATATAGGGTGTCACTCCTGCTTTAGCAACTGGTGGCTCCAAGCCCGCAGCTTTTGCCTTCTCTTGATCCTACTCCACACAATACAAGAGCCATCTCAGTTAGCATCCACACAACTGCTTGCATTTCCTGACATGTCACAAGGTTGATCATGATAGTACCTTCTTTTCCTGATCGAGCAACTCCCGTATCCGCATGTATGCTGCAGTAGTGCACAGGCTCTGCATGCATACATAATGTTAGGTCTTTGCATTTGGAATTCATCAGAAAAACACATCCCTGTAGCCAAGGGCAGATAAGCAGATTTCAGGTAATGACTCAAGCCTGGGCAAGGGTGCACCTTCAAATCACTTCCTGAGTAGCCATCTGTGGCAGTGGCCAATTCTTCAACATTGAAATCTGGGGCCACATCTTCATCTGCCAATATGACCTTCATGATCTTTGCACGATTTCCTGCATCAGGTAAATCTACCATCAACCTGCGCAAAACTTCAAACTGTCAAGTAAACTCCATTATCATAGTGATAATGGTAGTGACAATCTCCTTAAAACTTGTACAAGCTTGGAAGATTAACTTCCACATTTATACACAAGAAAACCTGTAAATGGCAGACCTGTGAGGTAAACCAACATTGAGCTGCAGGTTCTGTGAGTGCACTTTTTCAAGTACTCTAATTGATTTCATGATCTCCAATCCATCCAAATTTACTACATGATAACATAACTTAAGGCTTGCTCTGAAATTCCAGGCTTTCCATTGACAACAGGTGGAAGAAGGGACAACTGATGAAGAGCAAAGACCTGCGAGGGAACCTCCGGATCACAGCATCATCAAGGTCAAAAGGACGATTGGTGGCAGCAAGCACCAACACCCGTTCCCTTTCTCTGGTTCGTAATCCATCCCAACTAGCCATAAACTCATTCTTCAACTTCCTCATGGCAGAATGCTCAGTATCTTTTCCTCTTCGGCCCAACATGCTATCCACCTGCACCAACCAAGCGGATGTGAGATGACTCCAACTCCAAGACCAGTATGTGAACATTATGCAAATTTATCTGGAATAGAATAAGTTCAGGAGATAAGAAGAAACAATATTCAATTACATCTGATCACACAAAACCAGATTTTTTTAAAGACTTTTCTTTAAGAACAAGCTCACATTCAAAAGGATTGTACTGGGTAAGGCCTTAGGTATTGGGTATGGATTCAAGCCAAGAAGCATACAATTACCTACAACACATGGGGATTCCAGACGAGAAAAGAAGTTGCAGGTACCTCATCAATAAAAATGACACTCGGTGAAATCTTGCTGGCCAGTGTAAACACTGCTTTCACGTACTTCTCAGCTTCTCCAAACCACTGTATGGTACACAATCATACAAACCAAGTTTGTGAGTGACAGATGAAGAAGCCCCATTTTCTGCTGACCATATAACAATGCAAAACAAGGTTATCACCTTGGAAGTGATTGTGGACATGGAGATGTTGATGAAATTTGCCCCTGCCTCGGTTGCAACTGCCTTTGCAAGCATGGTCTTGCCAGTGCCTGGTGGTCCAAACAGCAGTAAACCTCTGCAGGGCTGCAGGCAGAAAACACAAGGCACAATTCAGTTCTACATGAAGCACCCAAACCAAGGACAAGACACAGGGACCCAAAAAACTGAAAAGATCTGGCTGAAAACAAAAGGAAGGATGACCATGCTTGGGCTTCTACACTTCACAATGTACTAGATAGTTGTTCAGTTCAGAAATCTATCTGCAGAAGTAGCAACATCACCTTGGTCAGCTGGCCTTTAACAAAAAGCTCAGGACGTTGCAAGGGAAGCATCACCAATTCCCGCAATGTCTCTTTGACATTATCCAGGGCACCTATGTGATCAAATGTCACCCCCAGTTCATCTGGAGGAATGACCTCAGGTAACAGCATCTTCTCAAACTCATTATCACACACCACATCCTGCCATGTTTCTCTTTGTTAGTTCCCTAAATGATACTTCTCAGCTCTGATATCCACCCCCTCCACAAGTGGAACAACACATTGAAATTGCCTAGAACCACACAGAAAGCTTCTCTTGCAAATAATAAAGCCAGAAAGTTCACAAATTCATAAAAACATAATTACTCACAAGACATGACAACACTTCCATGATATAACTGATGTATCCCACAAACAGACAAAGGGCCAACCAGGGCTCTAATATCAAGACTTTATGAAAAAAATTGCTACTCTTGAAACCAATTCAATTACAGTAAACAATTGAACATTTGAAAAACTGACATAATTCAGTGGAACTTCACATTGCAGAAGGTTTCAAAATGTAGGATTCAAGTTGAGGACAGGAGAGATAGTCAAACCTTCAAACTTTTCTTTCCAGAAGATGAACCACGCTGCACAGATTGTACTTCTGTCAAACTGTGTTGCAGACTGGCACCAACCCAAAACCTCATCTATTAGATACAGTATAAATAAAACATCAAATCCAGAAACAAGATACTAGAAGTACCTTCTCCAATAGAGACCAATCTTCCCACGTTGGAGATTTGTTACCTTAATGGGCACAGCTTAAGGGACCAACAACCAGGTTCAGAATAGGAGCACATACATCATGACAAGATCCTAGACCATCAGTTACCAGTCTCCTGTTGCTGTGCAGTGACCCGATATAGGAAGGTGCTTCTTGTAGCACATAGAACATGATATGCCATTCCCAAACTCAACATATGTCCAATTTGTTAAACATTTCCAGTTGTAGAGACTTAGCAGAATATAATAGAAACAATTAGACATACCTCTCTGCACCTATGATGAGTTTAGAGTTCCTGACAACAGGCTCTGACTCTTTCTGCAAATGGTGACTTATGCCCCATCCCACCACCTTCTCTGCAACTGCATGCTAACTGCACTTAGTGACTGCTTTAGCCCAGAAAAATGTCTCTTTTACAGATCCTACACAAAGCAACAAACCCAATATATTCAAAAGCAAATTGCAAACAAAGCCATGGGCAAGAGATCCCAAGAAGGGCATACTATCATGTGCAAGCAGATGAGTTCGAATATCAATGCTTGCAAGGTCATCACACTCCACATTTGTGGCTCCCATGACCTGCATGATCACCATGAAATTCTTCTCTGTCATCATCTGGTGACCCTTGGAAAAAGCCAGCATCTCAAGTGGTGCTCATGTGGAAGCCTGTGCAAGTCAACTAAAAGAACTCAGAGCAGAGCAACTCCATAGGAGTTGATACACCATGCACCAGAACCAACAGTGCAAAAGGTTGCACTTCAAACAAAGAGTGCAAAAGTCACAGAAAGGGGAGTATCCCACACCATGCGCAGTTGTTGCCGGTTGGCTTCAGATTTCAGCCTCTCAGCATCTTGCTCCAACTGTCTATTCCAGTCCACCAATTCCATCTCCTCCTGACATCACACATTTATAACTTCATTTCCACATAGTGGTGACAGATTTTTGACTTGACTTGCATCAAAATGTATGCTGTTGATCCAAAGAACTTTGTGGCTTTATGCACATCTCATAAACTCAGCAAGTGTTCGCCATAGCAAACAAACTAACACAAATCAAAACATTGTCTGTACCAGTATTTATATCAACCACATATAAGTTGGTAATAGTCTGCAAACCTGAGGTTGTTGCACTTGGATTTTTGTAGGAAACAGTTTAACCAGCAGCTTATGAGCCTTTGAGCCATCCCCTTTCTCCTCCATGCGAGATGCTAGATGATCCTGCAATTGAAAGTATGAAGTCATTGTGAGTAATTGTGCTGATGCTTGAAACTACCCAGAATTGAAAGGGGACAGATAGCATCTCAAAATACTGGATACTTACCAGAAAAGACAGATCTAACAGAGCTGTGAAATTGTTGCCCATTTTGGAAGATGTTGATGAACCTGAGTTACCCTGCATTCACCAACCAACACCAGCTTCACTGGTGCCTGCACAATAAAATGCAACACTCTTTGTCCATGGCATCAAACCTTTGTATACATCCACTACATTAGCCAATCCTCCAGTCCTTATGGGCAGATAGGTTTAGTGTGCACCTTTTCTTTCAGTTGTTCTGTTGTATGTGAGCCAATCACAACAACCCTTGCATCTTTCAGGCTCTCTAGCTTCAAATACCGGTCAAAATTTCCAATTATGGACTTCTCTATGTTCCTTATGAAGAGAATTAATGGCTCCTTAAGTGCTTCTGCTTTCAAAACCTGCAATATCATCACAATGAATGCTTGAGCTCATGGACAACAATGTGCACTTTGAACCCTCCCATAAATGAAAATGAGCTTTGAAAAATCACTGCATACTCCCCAACATGATCCTAAGACAAGAGTCCCAGACAACAGCAGTTTGCTCCTTAAATCTATCATATAAGAATGCCAGCAATCAACACATGCGTGGGTTGAATACATCTATCTACTAGCTGAAAGAATCATGGGTATACCTCAAACAATGATTCCAACACCAGCTTGTCAGTATCTTCTCCAGGAGGCTCCAGCCGAAGCTCCGTCACTGCATGAGATTTGTGCCAGCTGTCAAGCAAGCAACAAGAATATCCCTGAGCACAGCATTGCCTGTGCCTCCTAGAGAACATTCTTTGCCTGTCTACTACCTTGTACAAAACCACTCATTGGCAGATCATGAGCAATAATATGATGGCTACAAAAAACTTGCAAGGCCTGGAAATCAGCATTGAGACTAGCAAACAGCAAGTCACTTCAAAGTGTAAAAGACAACCAAAATTTAAATCATGAGAAAGCAGAGAAAGAGCAAAAGGGGGAGGATGGCAACTTTTACCATTGCAGAAGAAGCCATGGCCATCCTCACAAAGGTCAACCAGATTGTTGCCACCATAAACCGGCTTGTCAAAACGTATGCCAACTTTGTTGGGATTATCTTCCACCACCATCAGCACCCGTCCTTTTGAGCCAATGGATGGCCCCCTGCTAAACAACACAACAACAACACATGAACAATCTTTCACTTCAATTTTCTGCGAGGACAATGAACCAAACGGGCTTGCAGCATCTGATCTACCAGTGGTATACAAAGATCTCAACCAATGAGAAGCATTAAAATCCACACACATTTCAAATTATTGACGATCACCCACAAACTTGTGTGTCCTGCTTAGAATCTGGGATCAAGCCTATATACCACTGAAAACAGAAAAGATCTCCATACAACAAGGTGGTTACCCAGATGTGCTTGTATGACTGAGGACAGCAAGGCTACCAGCCAGGCCTGCACCACTGGGTCCGATGTATTTCACACGATCACCTTCTCCAAAACCAAGAAACATGGACATATGTCAGTATCACAAACCTAAGAGCAGTCTTGAGCACCATTTGCGGGGTTCCTTCTGTAACTTGCATTGTGCTACCTAACAGGTCACATATTGTTAACAGTTCCTTAGCACCAAGATCACACTCATTCACAAGCTTCGAAGGATGACACATGATGCACAAGGTAACTTCATGCCATCTAAAGCAAGTAAAAACCACACTGATTGCCCAGGACATCCCAATCTCTTTTAGTGGCATATGAACTGCCAAGTCCATGCGCTCCACAACCCTCTACTGTCACTCCATGCATGACCTCTATGGAAAATCAACCAATTGTGACCAAGTCCTCGTTTCTCTGAACCAGATGGGTCAAAGCTCACAAGAAAGTCACAAGCCTATCCTGAACCTCTCAACATCTGCAGGCAACCATTAGTCATCCAGTTATCTCAAAGAAAAGGGTTTCAATCACAGCTCTGAACCATTCTCATTGAAATCAAGAATGTCCTTGACACAACTCATCTTTCAACAATCATGAACTTGTCCAACAAAGAAGAAGATGGCTTCCAAATCCTAGCAGCAAGCTAGAGCTCATTCCAAGTAATGACAAACTTGCAGCTTAAGGCTAAGCCCATTTCTAGATATTAGCACAGCCTTACCTTTCTTGAGAAGGCGCCGTGAATCAACTGCTGTAGGAGTTGCCGTAGCCACAGGGGCAGATGAAAGAGAAGTAGCCACAGTTTTTGGCTCTAAACTGGGATTGTCCCCCTTACTCTTGGCTCGGAACTGTGATGGGACCAGACATGTTTCATCTGTTCCTGCATCCCTGCTGCGACTACTGGATGATGTTGAACTTCTGATCAACTTTGTACTTTCAGGTGACCTGACCGGTGCTGCCATACTGGACTGCACCAGACACCAGACACATGCATCAACATTTCTCACATAGAAACAAGCCTTCACAATACCTAATCCAGAAAGTTTCAAATGTGACATGAGACCCTGCCATTGAACTACATTCTCTCCACAACTCCTGAACTTACCCGCTCTCTCAAAGAGCCATTCAGAAGGAGGCAAACATGGACTCTCTCCACAGGCAATGGATTAAAAGATCTCAGGTTATTCCTGCAAAAACTGGTGTCTGCTGCTAGTCTAGCAAAGCAATAATAAAAAATACAATGTTGACAAAGACTGGAGAGTTGTGCGTGCAGTGTGAAGTACAGTAAGGTACCGATTCCTTTAGGTCCCCATTTTCAAGAATCTGAAGAGGGGCATCTGTAGAATGCTGATTTGCAGCTGCTGAGTGCTCCACTACCCTCTCTATGCTGCCAGGAACTGACTCACTTGCCTGCAGCAATCCAGGTGATTGTTAGCCAGCAAAGGAACAGAACATCCATGTCCAATGTGAAACAACAGATGCCTAAAAGGATCTGTTCCTCAGTAACCCTTCACTGGCTGCAGCTGTAAACAACAAAATCATGAAAAATTTCAATCTAGACATCCTGTTACAGAAACCCCTCAATGCAGACCTTAGGTTGCTACCATCACAGGCCCCTGCTGCATCATAAACCCTGCAGGAAACTGCCTGCAAGAGAGGAAAATAACAGCCCCTTGGTGCCAGCATCTTGTGCCCATTCTGTTACCTATGACAACCTGATAAGAAGCTCTAGCATTGCTGAAAGCTCAAGAAATGGAACAGAGATTGGAAAGCACAAAGAGGTCGTAGAGGGGTAACCTCCAAACAGATTCTTGCACTGTCAAACACAAGCATATTGACTTGCAGTTCATGTGCCAAACCCTTCACCAAGGTCTCCTGGTAAATTTCTGATCCTGTAAGGATCACATGTTTCATATAGGTCAACAGCATGCAATAGAGACAAGTAGCTTCAAACATCAACTAAAATACTGAACCTCTGAGAATTCCAACTTGTTACAAAACCCTCTCTAGTCCTGAAATTGGCTTGAAATCAACAGAACAAATGCATCTCAAACCAATTAGAGTCTTGGGTTGCAATCATAAGAGGAACCAAAACACTCTTCATTAAGAACATGACTGTCTTATTCATCAAGTGCAAGCACATACCAGGGGGACCTGTCAAAAGGATGCGTGGGCTAACACTCCCTAACTCAGATGTATATTTGACGAATTCTGGTCTCTTCAAAAAAACGTACATGGAGTCTACCAATGCTGTCTTTGTACTATCACTGCACCCACCCAATAGACAGGAACAAACAAAAAAACAACATGGGTGAGCTTAATACTTCTGGAAACACTCTCCAAATCGATGTACTCTCTTATCTCCCACAAAAAAAAGCTTTTTAAGGCATTAATGAGATACAGGTACACATACTTGAGGAAGTATGGAAACCCTTCAAGAGTAACATCAATCTCTTCCCACTGGAATATGGACCGGCGAATTGCATCTCGATAAGCTTGGTCCTGCTTAGGTTTACTCGATGGCCTTTTCACTTTGTCTGACTTGTGTCGATGCCGGTGTTCACGATGCTCCTTCTTCCTTTTTGACTGCAAAGCAGTGAAGGCAGCACCAAAAGCATATGGGAAAGCAGTTGCTGTCACTGCCGCAGCTGTGCCTGCTGCCAACCCAGCTGCAACAGCCACTGCCACCCACAGCACCCGGTCTCCTGTACTACTATTCCCTTCCATTCTGCAGTCCTGCATACCCCAGCCAATCCTCCCCACTGCCTATGATATGGCATATGCTCCTTTGACCTAAAAGAAAATTTCCACCAGCATTTCTCCTCTTCCTCCTACATCTATAACTTGCAACCACAAATTCAGACTACCACAACATCCACAAGCTACTCATGCTACCATAACACATCCCCAAAATCTAGGGTTTCTTCTCATAAGCTTAAAATGGGATTCCTCCTACGCCTTGCAAAGATCAAAGCGAAGTTTCGAAATTCAGCAAGTCCTGACAAAAATAAGACTCCACTTCAAACCCATCCGACGAAAAATTTCTTGAAAGGCCCCACAGAACTATTTTCTACACTGGCAAAGTAACCAGCGAGTTTCTTGAGTGAATTTTTTTCCTCCTTCCGACTACCTTGGAAATAGATCCAACCAGACCCATAGCATGCGATCAAGGACACGACATCATCATCCTGACAAACACCAAATTCACACGAAACAAACCTTTCCCCATCCAAAAATGCACATGGGAATCCACAATCGCCAGCCAAAAAAAGAAGAAGGGTTATGAGAAAGAAAGATCAATGACTGTGGAAGGGGAAAGGGAGAGGAACCGAAAGCAAATTACCCCTGTTGTAATACAATCTGTACGCTTCTTCTTCTTCTTACTCCATCATCCCCTAGCATCTGCAACCCTTTTTGCCGGTTTTTGCCCACCTCATCATCGTTAACCAGAAAGGGGGGAAAAAACAATCCTCTAGCAAGAAGAGAATTGAAAGAAAGAAGGGGAAAAATAACACAACACAGCTGCTGCACGAGAGAGAGAGAAACAGAAAGCTAACCCCAACAAAACAAAACGAAACGCCCTAGAATATCCGATTCCTACTCTGTCTCTGCTAGAAGCAACCAGAAATTCTTTTCAAAAAATTCCAGAAATACATAAAACTCACCTACCGCATCGAATCGACAAGAAGAAGATCGCGAGCAAGAGGAGGCGATTTTGGTTTGGTTTGGGCGTGCGAGATTCACAAGAGAATTGAATCGTGCGAGCAGTGAGAGACGCAGGAAGGAAGCGGAAATGATTGTCGACGGGACGGGGAGGGGGGAAGGGAAGAGAAGGGAGGAGGAGGGGAAGGGCAGGTAGGGCAGAAAATAATGAATGAAACAACGTAGGCCTACATAGTCTAGTACGTAGACTTAGGGAGGGGGCAGGTACGCGTAGGCAGGGGAGAGAAGAAGAAAGGTAAAGCGACCGCTGGGCATTTTTATTTTTATTTTTTTGACTTGCTTGCCTTCGTTGTTTTTCCCCATCCGACCTATTTTCATCCACCTATTTTTCATCCTTATCCAACTACAAAACAACACTTTAGGCTAACGACAGGCAGTTGTACCGCAGTTGTAGGAGTTACTAGTGACTGGCTACTTCCTATATGTAGTAAGTTAACTACACAATATGTGTTTTTTTTTTTTCCTTTCATGATACCCTTCTTCTTTTGTTGTCTTTTCTTGGTACCTTTTGTTATTACTTATTTGACAGAGCTTCGTCCTTTCTGAGGCCCAATGAATGGCCCCATTCCACCGGCCCACAATCGGTCCTAACAATTCAAACCTTATTGATTTTCATAAGGACTCTAACCAGTTTTTTTGGCCGCTTTTCGCACTGGGGTGACCAAGAGAAGTCCCGGGTGACAGAGCGCAAAGGATTTTTTATAAAAAAGTAACAACTTTGACGAAAAAAATTTCTGAAGTAATCATATTTAGACAATGGGTTCTTGCAGATCGCCAAAATATAGGAGGATTCTAAGAAAATTCTGCTCTCCTCTCTGACCTGCAGCCAAATTTGGCTCGTTTCTCTTGTGGATGATTGCCACTGTGGCCACATCACAAAATTGAAAAAAAAGAGAAAAAACACTCCCATGGCTTTAACCCTCTCATGTGTTGAAGTTGCCCCTGTCCTTTGCTAACACTTTTGTTGGCTTTTTGTAAGGAAGAGACAAACTGATCATGGAGTGATGTAGTTTTCATTTGGTACTGTAGCTTCGGAGGGATTTGGAACTATGAGAATTACTTTTTGATTTATTTTTTTAACACATAGGTAGATTATCAAACATATTTCAAAACAACGCTTGCAATATTTGTCATTCACATGATTTTCAACATAAGACTTTATATTTTTCTGGGATAGGATCATGAGTCTAAAGTTTAATTTTTATGTGATAATTACATATCAAGTGATATTCACATATGTATAATGATTCTTCTTTATAAAGATCACTCACCAAAAGACTATAAAATTTTCACAATGGTATTCATAATAATCTCCACATTTGATTTCTTCAAAGCTTTCTATTCGTATATGATTTTTTACAAGTCTTGATTAAACTAACAACATAAAATTATTGAATACAAATTATGAATCAAAAGTTCCAATCTCTACCCTATATATATATATATATGTATTTTTTATTTTTTATTTTTTAAATGAAAAATTTGTCTACCACATTCATTTACATATATTCCCCATGTACCAAACCAAACATCAAGTGCCACTTATATTTTTCATCCTTCTATGGATAAGATACATTATTTAGAATTTAAAATTTAATCAAATCCACATGTTTGACTTTCCATAATTATAAACCCGAAATAATTATTTAAATTATTCATAATCAACCCTTATACCCCTAATCAAAATATTCTCCTTGTAATCATTATTTAATTCTCCATTTTTATCCATGCTATTACCCCAAACAATAATACAATTATTTGCAATTATTAGTAAATATTTTGTTGTTACAATCCCACATTTGGAGGAATGATGAGGTTGTGCTAAATTGTTAATGGCAAGCTATAAGTTTTTTTTTTTTTTTAAAGTTCAGGGAGCATTCTTATTGCATTTAACTCTTGACTATTTGGACTTGCCATAACTGCCAGAACCATTGTTCAATGAGCTACTTGTTTTATTGTCAAGTAAAAGATATCATTTTTTCTGAAAATTTTACTAATATGCCAATTGATTGTGTTGTACTTACTACAGACCTCATAATTTGTGGCAAATGCCAACTTTGCCAAAATTAAATTAATTTTGGCAACTTTCTTTGGGTAATTTTGGCAAAATTGGCAGTGTGTGTATTTTAACGTCAGAAAGTGAATTTCAAGGGTTGTCGCCATCGTTTGCAATGTTTTGACCTTTGAAAAGGGCCTTTAAGAGCTCGAATTGCTTCGCCTGCATGATACCAGCCAGCGCCAAGTTGGTCATGCTTGTGTGAGTGTCGTTCTTTTCCCACTTGACCATCGAAAAATCGCTTTCAACAGCCGCCATATTGGGAAATGCTGTCACCAATCCACCACAAAACTGGCATAGACCATTGAATCGCCCCTTGACAATGTCCCACGCATCATTAAAAAATGTGTTTTCGTCATGCTGATCGAATGCCTTCGCGACATGCGACTCATTATCGTATATCGCACGCAACTGTCGATGTTCTTTCTCCACATCATCGATCTGATGTTGAGACCAATGTTTCGAGAGATGAGCGCGATATGGATCCAACACGTCTTAGATGAATGTGGCGGGGCGGATCTTGACAAGATCCGCGAGCATAATAGGAGGTGCTTCCAATTCTCGGGCATTATTGTTCGAATCACGCTCGGCTTGTACCTGCGATACACTCACAACAATAGAAATCCCAAAGATAGTGATTTCTTTCAAAGTTGTCTGTTTGTCAATGTCAGAGAGAGCATTGTACAAATCACGAACCCAAGATCCCTGATCTTGAATGTGCATGACGACAAAATCTTTCATAATGAACCAATTGCTTTGCGTGATGATGGTCAACGGATCAACCCCTTCCAACGCCTCAGCAGTGGCGGGGCGGATGTCCAAACCTGCGGCAATATCAGCGACCAATTTCGACATTTCTTGTCGCTGCTGCGAGATCATGATGATGCGGGCTTGGATCTTGGTGAACGTGATTACAATCCTGTCAAACAATGGTGAAATAGCAGCCGCAATAACCCACCACATTTCCGACGGCGCCTGAACGGGGCATTTCGCAACATTGTGGATCATCAATTGGCGATAATTTTGAAGAAGCCAGTGCAGAATGCTACCAAATGCAACCCAACGCGTCGTGTCTTTCGGGCATTTGGATCCCATGTCCGTGATTAGATTTTGCTGCATTCGAAGATGAATAGAATAGGCATGGGCTACTTTGTAGAACGCCTCATCCAAAACATCTTACGTGGCGTTCTTGACGATAATGTCCAATTGATGTGGGACGCACCAAATCCGGAGCATAGGGTTGTTGCACTCCTTCTCGAGCAGGGTGACAACTCCTCCGTGTCGACCGATCATCGTGTTCTCCCCATTAGAGCTGATCGAAATCAATTTGGAGCGCTAATCTGGGCAGAGAGTATCGAGCATGGTTTTGATGAGTTTCACGTAGTTGATGGCCAGATGTCGTTCAAAGAATGGAACCAGGACCATATGGAGGTTGTAGAGCACCCCTTCAACGCAGATTCGAATACGCTGATTGAGTAGAGAGACTCCCATATGCGCGCTGGCGTCAACAGCCAGTGAAAACGCCCATACATGTTTTTGATTCATAATGGTGGACATCGACTACAGGGCGACGACGAGGAGCACTCGGACAAACTGTCCCACCATGTGATCGTTGAGGCCCGCAAGCTTTGAGTTCTTGCACAAGTTCCGATTCTGGGTGATGACAACTGCAATTTAGCGAAACGACAATCCAACAGACACATGTTCAATTGCGAGATTGAAACGCAGCAAGTTCTTGATGATGACCAAGTACGATCCGTCTTCCTGCAACTTGAACAATTTCATGGTGTTCGCTTTGGTGATCGGTTCCGAATCGTCGTCTTCCTCGTCTTCCTTGGGATTGAAAAATAAATTCCCAACAATATCATCGACAATGGCTGGCTACGATATAGCAAACGTCAGGCTATCACGGTCCTTGTTGAGAAACGCGTTGATCCCCGTCACCTCCTTCTTGTTGAAATACGCCAGTTTGTGTGCAGGAGAAAGAGTCTGGTATTTCGCCCATTCATCAATGTGTTGCGATTGCATATGGCTTTTGTAACATTCAGGGCGAAATGGAAACTGGAACAATTGCACATTCTTTGTGCGCTACCTCTTTGCGGCTAGGCCATCGCGCTTTTCATGTCCGATGTGCACGCAGAACAGGCATTGAACTGTCGTAATGGTTCCATTTGGCGCACGTTGAACAGGAGCAAGGCCAAATTCGATTTTATGCTTCTCCTGAAAGGGGCTCTGGCGACTCATGATACCCAAAAATGACAAGTCTACATCTTCAGACCGATCTGATCAAGTCGTTGATGCCGGGTCGGAAGCCCAAGCTGCAGCGATGGAGGAAATTAGAAGCATTGATGTCATCATGGAAGTTGATGTAGCTGCTGTAACTCACGATGCCCGATACGTCCAGTTGCAAGTACTCGAGGAGGTTGGTCATAATCCTGCGAAATCATGTATGAACAATGCAAGCTGCACTGATGTTGCTACTGCTACAGGATGCGCATCATCAGCTTCTAACAGGAGTTCCTATTCTTCAACATCCTCTCGCTACTACAGGTAAGGACCAAGGTGGTCTCGAATCTACTTTGTCATAAAAAAAATCTCTTCCTCGGATCGACCCCTTAACACATAATTTTTCACTCATATGATTTGTTGTCTTCTGCCGACCTGCTAATCATGCACATTCAGTACTGCTTTGTATATATCTCTGGATCTCGAGCTGCTAATCATATAAATAATATTTCCACAAGTTGCTCATGCAGTTGAGAAACTATTAAGAGCTACTAGAGTTGTGTGCACTAGGATTTGCAATGCTAGCGGCTATTCAATAGCCGCTAGAATTCTTCACTCATATGATTTGTTGTCTTCTGTCGGCTTACTGATCATGCACATTCACTACTGCTTTGTATATATCTCTAGATCTCGAGTTGCTGATCATATAGATAATATTTCCACAAGTTGCTCATGCAGTTGAAAAACTATTAAGAGCTACTAAAGTTGTGTGCACTAGGATCTGCAATGCTAGCGGCTATTGAATAGCCGCTAGCCGCTAGGCTAAGTCATAAACTCAGACATAAAGACAACCACTTAATTTTGGCAACTTTGAGTTTTTATTTTTGGCCAATGCCAAATTATTTTTATAGAATGCCAAATTTTATGAGGTCTGACTTACTGTATTTTCAATTTGTTTAAATGTGAACTTTTTTATAAATTTTCAAAAGGGCAAAATCTTGATCAAATCCTTCACTTTGAAGAGCAAGTTTCATACAAAGGCATGTTGTGGAAGGCAATCCAGCCCTTCAAATCTAAGGACTGGGTTGCCCAATTTCACCTCAGAGATCTTTCATTTTCAAATCAATCAATGCGGATCGCCATAATAAGGGCCTATTCCAATCAGCCTCACCAGGTTGTCTCGGAAGGCTTATTGTCTGAGTCTAATCCCTTCAAATCATGTGGCGGCCCTACAAAGAGACCTTTCTACTTCACTTAAACAAAAAAGGTTAAATGTAAACCCTACATTTAATGAAGGTAAAATGTGCATCACTTTCTAGCCCACTCCCCCCATAAATGCCATTTCCAGCAGCTACCCGAATGGCAAATACTTTGGGATGACTGATTAGGGTTTTGGATTAGTTTGGTGAAATTATATGAAATAGCCCAATTCTTTAACATGGTAAATGTTAAATTAGGACTTACAAAGGTGCTTTTCACCAAGACCTCTACAAAAGGCAATATAAGCGTTTCCAAGTCCAAATTTAACATCTCTCATGTTAAACAGATGTATTAAGGGTGTACCTACTATTAGTTGTGGTGTAATGATCTCTTAACAATAATCTGGATCAAGTTCAAAGTTTTAAAATAGTGTGAAATTGACTTTGAGTAAATAGGTATGCATAAGTTATGAGGGTCTCTTAAAATAATAGTAAATAAATATAATCAACTTTCATTAGCCTGTCACGATGGTTAGTTCATGTGACGACACTTAACCTTCACTTTACATTGTCTAGCATTTCATGTTTACCAATGGAGGTGAGAAATGACTTGCACATTATTTTGAATATGCTAAAACTTGGTAGAGATTCAAGGAAGGTGTGAATGAAATTATCCTAGCCTCCTGAAGAATGTGAAAGTACAAATTGTTGGTGGGGGCTACATCTTGCCCCTACTAGGCCTTGTTAGTTGGGAGGAGGGGAGCTTATTGCCTGGTTTTTATAACAAGCCATGAGTTGATTCCTCTCAACCTTATTAATAAGTTAGAGGCAGAGGGAATAGACTATTTTTTTTTTCATTTTTATTTTGTTGTTGATCCTTGGGGCTAAAGGCGAGGCCACACATGGTGAGACTGCAAATGTTAACCTAAGGTGAGTCTACACTAGAGAAGATAACTAACACTAACTACATGACATGGTACCTGGCATCTAACATGGCAAAGTCACTTGGAGGTAACATGCATTATGAAACTAAAATCATATAATAAAAAAACTAGATCCTACTCCTTAACACTGATGTTATGTAAAATTGCAAAATATGGACAATTATATTAATGTTAAGTTCATCATCCCTATTTTTCACCTGCTCTCTCAATCCCTGCCTGCAAGAAGTGCACTCACTTACAAAGGTGCCATCTATGCAAGTGCAAACTACAATAAGAAGCCAGTGTGCTTGACTCTATTAAACTAGAGATTGCAACATGCATATATGTCATCTATGTTCCTGCAACATTGCAATTTGGTTCACACAAGTTGGAGGTTCCAACACATGTCTATGTTCATCTACATTTCTACAAATCAATTTTGCTTTTGCAATGTGCTCCATGGACAACATGTTTGATGGCGAGTATGAATTTTTTCAATCACAATGCCAAACACATCTAACAAGTTATAAAACTCAAGCTCCAATTATATGAATTGTTACCTACATGCATTCACAAACATACTTATAAACTTTCAAATTGCATAGGAAACTTATGCATCAACAATTAAAAGCATAATATTGGGTCATTCTATATCTAAATATCAATAAACCTTAATAATGATCATGTGGTAGACCAACAGAAGTTGCTTCTATTTTTTTTTCAAATTACATGCCAAATAAAATAAAATTAATGCAAATAGGGTGTTTAGAATTGCATTATGAAAATACATTTGGAATATTCTCAGTTTTAATAAAAAAATTAGATAATAATTTATTATTTCATAGCATACCAAGAAGCACCTTTTTATTTTATGTGTTCCATAAAATATATAAAAATGATTTCCCATAAAGGTAATAGATCATCAATTCGCCATGATAGAACAATGATAAACACAAGATTCTTTTAGATACATATTCAAATGTGAAAGCCAAATACAAAAAGCAAGGAGAATGTCCCACTTGAATGAATTGCGAGGTTTTTACTATCATAATGCAAAACAATTGGAACATGAAGCAAATTTGGATATAGTTGATTCACAAAGACAGTGCATGTCACATCCCCCAAAAGTTTGCCATGCAAAGTATCAAGGTAAACTTTCCAATATAATTTGATGCAAAAGATTTTTCAACCTTTCACATGCATTACCTAGCACCACACGACAAGATAAAAACGTTGTGTGGGAGTTTGAGGATGGGACTAGGATAGCTTTCTCAAGTTGAGCTTTAAATCATACCAAACCACCAAAACCAAAAGAGAGTGGGCAATTTGAAATGGTGCACAATCGACAACTCACATGTTAACACAAATTCACAAGATTCATCGTGACATAGATTTTGGAAAACTAACCATTTAATTTCCTATAATATAATTTGCATCTCGCCATGGGTGTTATATCAAAATGACCAAAAAATGTGAATCCCAAATTGGAATTCCCAATTTTTGCCAAGATAGGAGTCCTAAATGTTCATGAACTTGTAAAACTTTTCACAATTCATCCAAATTCAACAATTAATTTTTTTGTTTTATGGTCATAAGAAAAAGTTTTCCAATTTTGTATCAAGATCCTCAAGTGAAATTGATTCGACACCCAAATTTCCAATTTGAATGGTTGGGATTCAAATTTAAGTTTGACCCCCCCCCCCCCCCCCCCCAACCTTTCAAATGGACATATAACTATAACTTGTGCCATAAATCTTTATTTTAAAAATGTGATCTTAATATTTTATATTAAAATTTGAAAATTTTTAAACAATCTAAAAAATGCTCAAATTGAACAAGGTTTCATCTTTAAATTTTAATCCAAAAATTCAAGACACCCCAAAACTTCCAACTCCCAAAACTTGGGTAGATTTGAAGTTAGAGACCTTGATTTAGTCAAAATATGGGATATTTCTAATATTTAGAAATAATAATATTAAATCAATTTTGAGATTTTTATAATGGTACCAACATGAGTGCGGGTTCACCCAAAGGCTACCTATCTACCTAGGGTCGGTAGTTATTATTCTCCCCTTCAATATATGATGAACTGCACACTTTCTCTACAAAGAAAATTGGGAGATTGGGTGTCATCAAGACTTCACATTTTTATTTTATTTTGCATGCACATCATCCCACCTTACTTGGAGGTCAGAGGTAAAACGCCCAACGTTATATCTGTTTGCAAGATGAGTTGTAGAAAGAGCAGGGACACTTGCAGAACTAGAGTAGTTGTGTTGACAAAATTCCTTTTGCTTGCATGGATGATGGGCCTCCTCTCGGCCCCATGCACCTTGCATGAGCTTAGGTTTCTGAAGTTCTTTTTGTTTTCTCATGTCATGACATGAGAAAACAAGCCAAAAAGCTTTTGGACTTTTGAAACTTTGGAATAAGGTTCAAGGGATCCAACTTTGTTTGAATTGGGTATTTTTTAGAGTATTGGAAAGCTTTGAAAGTTAAATATCTAAAATATGGTCCCAATTCTAATTTGAAAATGTGAAACACAAATTATGGCCGATTGAATGGTTAGGAGTCACATTGGCAAATCAACTCTCAACCATTGAAATGTTTGATTAAAGGGGTCAAACTAGCTCTTATTTGGGAGTTTGATACATTTTGGAAAAAAAATTCTTGAATGCTATGACTACACTTATGATAGCTTTTGAAACAAAATTTATATGATAGAATTATCAGCCCACATAATAATGAGATTCATGAATTGAAAGTTTCAAAACTCCCATTTGGGAACCCTAGGAATTTGTGCCACTTCCATGTAATTTTTATTGTCATTTTCCAAGTATAATTTTTTTTAAATGATGATTAATCCCTAAATTTAGGCTATGGCGAGTCTTGTGTTCATGTGAATTGCTTACATTTTATTTGCGCATCATTTTAATTCCAAATTACATTAATTACCTTCTCTCTTTCATTTGTGTAGTTTGATGTGATCATGAATCCTGATAAATATATTTTTTAATCCCATCCCATAATCCCCACTCATTTTTTCCTCATGGGCATTTAAGGATGCCCTAAATTTACATTTTCTTGTAAAACCTACATTCAACTAGGTTTTTATCTTTTGATACCCTTTGATAAACCTAAAGATGTATCAATCACAATTATCAAAATTTACACATTAAAACAAATTCAATTGAAAATATGCATAATTGTTCAATAATGACAAACAAATTAAATTTAAAAAGACAAAATGTGTGTCTTCATAAACTTATGGATTTGTGACATGCCCCCAAGTTCCTTGTTAAACCCAAAAAGGGTTCAATTATGTTAAAAAGCGGAAGTAGTTAGAACTTGGTGCCACTCCCAACTTCCAACACTAAAGAAGGTGAGAGGGACGTGCTGAAAGCTCCGGGATTAGACTAGGAAGAGGGACAACATATTTAGTTACTCGATCCTGCATCAAAACCAACCCACAAGTTGGTTAGTTCACATTTGGAAACACTTTGGGTGTTAGGACAAGCCACGGGCAACACGGATTCACTTGACTCAGCACGGCCTGGACTTGGGTGAAGCCACAACCTTCCCCCATATAGTATTCTTTGCGTTTGCCCATAGCACCTACATCCAAATGGCTTTTTGTTTCGGGACTCCCAAAGAGGAGTCCCGAAACTGTCCCAATTTGGACTCTCGGGGCTTTGGGAGCTCATAACTCCCAATTCAGACCTCCGATTAGGATGAGGTCTAAAGCAAACTTGTAGTTCTCCTCAATAGCTTTCCAACGGTGTGTCGCACTCCACCTGCACACACCATAGTCGAGTCAATTCCTGACTTTTAGTGGTCAAGAGTCGAACTGCCAATTTGACTCCCAGCCCTTCTTGTGTTGCAGATGTCCAAATGACTCATGCAAGGCCATTTTGGACATCTACACTTCAAGACCTTTTCAACGGTATAAAAAACAACTCAATGTGAGATGTTTTGACCACTACAATCAAGCTCTAAATTTTCAGGAGTCCTAGAGGACTTCAAGTTCCCACTTTTGGGAGTGTGAGTTTCATCCTCACACTTACCTCAAAGTGGGGTTGTGACAATTTGATTTTGTGTGTTGCCAACTTTCAATGGCATTACATAGCTTCAAAGTTGCCATTTGTCCAAGTTGTGTTGTTTTTCAAAATTGTTAATAGCTTCGTAGGGTTGTCATGGCATATATCTTGCAAAGTTTGAACCAATATAATGACAAAAAACTTCAATTTTTTTTTGAATAATTGTGAAAAAACTCAAGATTTTGTAAAATAATAGCACACAAGTAAAATATTGAAATGAAATTAAAAAAAGGAAAAACAACATTAACATAAGATTTTAAAAATTGCAAATATATATATATGTCCTTTTAAATTATCTTACAAATATTTGTTCGATTATAATAAGACCTTGTGTTTTAAGTTGTAGAAAATAAAATTTGGGGAATGTGAGGTATGTATGTTTGTGTGTCTTATTATAAAATGAAATTATATGTGGAAATCTAACATTATTGTATAGGTTTAACAATTTGTTAGTGTTTTTCATAAAAATTATGATTACACGCATTGTTTTGTTAGTTTCAAATGGTTATTGTGGAGATTAGATTCTTTATAATTTCATAGATATGTGCATTGTGACATTCATATTAGTGGAACTAAAGACTTTATTGGTTTTAGGAATGTATTTGTATTATTATAGAAATTTTTGTCTTCAAATGTAAATTGAAACCAACAATCAATATTGTTCAAACCCCCTTTGTGTGTAGACTAATGGTTATTGAAACATGACAAAAAATGAAAGGTGTTGGGACTTAACAAAGATTATGTGTTTTCCTACAAAGAGGTTTGCCCTATGTTTAATGGATGCCAAAAAGGTGTTATGATACATCCAATGAATAAGCAACAAGTGGACCCTAGTTATTAGGCTTTTAGGGAGACTAAATCTTGAGAAATGGTTTGAGAAACACCACCCATTTGATACCACTATTGTCACTTACTTCATTGTGAACACACTTGAAAATATTCCAACCACATTGAAGCACAATGGCAATGACTTCTCAATAACAATCATGGGAGCACTTTTCTGGCAAAGAAGGTTACTATCTAGACATATATGGATGGTATTATAATGTTGACCTTAGAAAAGGTACACATTGTTGCTTTACAAGGTTGAATTACCATCTGGTTTTGCAATTACTCTAAACCCACTACTACATATTGTGCCTTTTTGCGAAGGGCCAAACAGAAAACCTAAAGGGTTTGCAAAGCAAAAACAACTTGCCATATTTGCGATGCAACATGCATCGCAACTTGTGCAGCACCACCCATCGCTAATTTATAATGTACCTTATTTCATCGCAACACTTTTGCGACATATACCACAAACAAAACTTTGCGACCCGCTCAGTCTCCATCCACCCTAGCGATATTCCACACTTCGTAACGTTTAATCATATTCAAAACATCGCACATTTTACAAAACAAAAAGTATCGCTACAAACTTTGAGAGTCACAAGACATCACAAACTTGCGTTATTCGGCGCCTCGCATTTTGCGTTTGAATATGTATCGTAAACCTCATTAAAAAAATTTACAAAACCAACCGATGGTGTACGTATCATAAATTGCGATGTGCGTGAGCTCGCAAATTAGTGAAAGGGTTACTGGAGAAGGAAGTTCGCAATAGGTTTTGCAATGTCATCTGATTCCCAAAACGCCATAAATTTTTTGTAAAAAAAAAAACCAAATGGAAGCTATAAATCCACTTAACCATTATTATAATCTATTTTGCCTTAGCAGACTGAGTGAAAATATCAGTAAAGTACGCATAACAGTGCTCATATTCTTAAAAATAAAATTACACAATGGAGCAGAATAGGCAGAAAATGACACAATGAACATTGTGCAGTAATATATAACCACAAGCCTCGATGGCAATTTGCATAAAAATAATGAGTAATACATTATACGTGGTCATCATCCACCTCAGAGGTTGTAAACACAACCTCTGGTTTCTCACCTAAAATAGAACGAGACCGTGGCACATATGTGACTACAATTGACCACTCCTCCGGGTTTGGGGATAAGGAAGATAAAAGCGTTGTTTTACATGACTGGGAAAAGTAAATGGCTCTGAAGTTTGCCAATGAGATGGCTGATAACTAATGGCAGATGTCTTTGTGTGTGTCCGCACTCATCCTGAACTATAGTGCAATTTGCACCAGCAAGGTTCACTTTAAACCACTTACACTTAAACACATACTCTTCAAACTTTGAATGTCCATCATAAGATACCACCAAGATCTCTTCCAACTTTCCATAATGTGGCACAATATCTCGAACAATATTCCTGTCATGCCAACTGCTTCTAGAGTCCTGAATGAATTGCCCTTGAACTCCATGGTCAAAGGTGCGGCCCCTCTTTTCATCCAAACTGGAAATCCTGAAATTAATATTGTGTTAGGCATTGTGAGTCAACAACTTATATGATAATAGAAACTTCATGCCCATAAAAATCATCCTAAAACATTATAAAAAATTGTCTGGAATGTGAAGATGAGTTAATATGCCTAATGAAATAGAAAAAATAAATACCTGAAATGTTTTCCTTGTGTCCACATTGCTGAACGTGTTGTCACAACTCTCAGTGGTCCATGAACAATGGTGTGAACATCATCTGTGATCTCTGGAAAACATGCTATACTTTTTCCTTGTGCCAACAATTGATCCACTTCAGCCAACTTCTCTTTCATGTACTTATGAAACGTAGGAAAAATCCTTGATCTCCAACTCATACTTTTGGCATTTTCATAGAAGTTCCTCCACTTTTCCATGACATTGTTATTATTCAACATGAATGTGGTTAGCTGAATTAACTCTATAGGTAATAACATACGTGTTTTGATGGCACCACTCAAACGGTCTTCTTCCTCTTTTCTTTCCTCCATCCAGACACGAGGACATGATGGATCTATAGTGGCCAAGATGTTGGTGCAATAAAACATGCTCTCTGCTGCCAAGTGTCCTGTTGCCATGTTTCCCTCCACTCGTGCATGGTTACGGACATAACCCTTTAATACTGCCATATATCTTTCAAGCCAATACATCCACCGACAATGCACAAGACCAGCAATGGCTATCTCATCCACAAGGTGAACTAGTAAATGCACTTGACAATCAAAAAATGATGGAGGGAAGGCCTTTTCCAATTTGCATACCACCTCTGCTGCTATTACCCTCATTCTTGGAATCTCCTCTACAAATAACTCCTTTGAGCATACCCATCTCAACAGATATCCCAATTACCAAAGAGCATCTTGTACTTCTGCACTAGCTAAACCTATTATTGGCACAGGCAATATGTGTTGTAGTAAATGATGATAGTCATGTGTCTTGAGATACCTTGGCCACTTGTGGTCATCATCCCTACCAAAAGCTTTTTGAAGATTAGCTCCATAACCTGCAACAAGGATCCATAAAATTATACAAAAGTATTTTAGACATCCAACAGATAACATTCTATACTTCAAACTTTTTTTCCAGTATATGGCATACATATTTAAATATAAATAAAAGTAACTGAATACTTCTAAATTCAACCCTTGCCATCAAAGTTCAAACCTATAGGGAATCGCATCTTTCTTATGCGATTTCGAAAGTCTTTTCTTTCATGTGTAGTAAGTGTCCATGGAGCTGATGGTTGCTGCTCAATACCTGTGTTAGGATCAACAGTAATCCACACATCGGGATGCCTCTCAAAATCCTCACAGGCCTCCCTAAAGTTATTGTCCTTCTCTCCATAGAATTGTTTTATGATAGCCTTTCCCACATTTCCCTAAATGTGCATGGGGTCCAAGAGATGACGTATTTTCAGCTCACCCCAGTAGGGCAAGCTGTTGAGTATACCCCACCTTGTCAATCCACTACCCCCAAACACCATAGAATCATTTGGGTCAATAACTCTATTGGCCACATCCCTCCAATATGCAAAAGTGGTAGGTTCTGGAATATCACGCTCATCACCATAAGGCATGTCAAAAGATGAAAATAAAAGTGGGTCTGATCTCATATCATGTCCCAGTGGAAGAAACTTTGTATGGCAAAGGTAAACAATTTTGCGAAGATGGCTTGAGTATTTAGCCATGTCCTCTAAACTTGGGCCACATGTAGAGCAGGCCTTGTAGCCTTGAGTTTGCAGCCCACTTACAAAACCAAACCCTGATTGTAGAAGAACTGAATATTAGAACAATAAATAATCACAAAAACAGAATAATAAAAAAATATATAGAGGCATGTGCATGATTTCTTACCAGGATAATCATGCATTGTCCACATGCAGATTGCCCTCAACTTGAATACACGTGGTATTCCTCCAATGGTCTTCCTCCCATCATATGCCCATACTCCATCCCACAACGTTTTGAGCTCATCAACCACTAGTGCTAAGTAGGTGTCTAGGTTTTTCACCTTACTTGGCCCTGGGATAATAAGAGAAAGCAACAAAAATCCTTTTTTCATAGACAACCACAGAGGAAGGTTGTAATTCATGACAACAACTGGCCAAACAGAGGTAGGTCGTCCCTTTCCTCTAAGTGAATGTGGACTAACACCATCTGATGCTAACCCCAACCCCACATGCCTAGGGTCATGTTCAAACTCTGGCCATGTTGACTCCACATGCTTGTGAGCAGGAGAGTCAACCGGTAACCTCATAACACTAGGCTCTGATCGATGTTTCTTATGCCAAACCATTAACTCGGCCAAGTCTGTACATCGATACATGTGCAGCAAGCAAGGAATAATGGGAAACCACCTTACTAATTTCCTGGGCACCTTCTCTGTAAGCATTTGAGGATCATATCGAGCCTCTTCACATGTACTGCACTCTGTTAAATGGGCATTGTTCCCATGAAATAGCATGCAGTCATTAACACATGCATGGACAATTTGATACTCCATGCCTATGGAGGATAAGATCTTTTTAGCCTCCTTCCAAGATCCTGGCAAAACATTTTCCTTAGGCAGTAAGAGGCTATGACAATACTGGAAAATGTCTAATAACATAGTATTGCTTGCCTTGTGTTTTGCTTGGATGTTTAACAACCCCAGTATGGTTGCTAAACGACTTAACCTTGCACCTTGAAAAATAGGTGTTTGAGCATGTGCCTTCGCCTCTTGCCATTGCCATTGTCCCTGGGCAGTATGTTGATGATGTGGATCATCTGCATTGGCTTCTTCATCATGTGGGTTGCTAGACATATCATCAACTATGTCAAGTCTAAACCAGTCAACCATGAAGTCATCCATCGCTTGTTCTTGGTTTGCAGGCAGTGGTGCTTCCTGAACTGGTTGAGAGACACCTTCATCATGAGGAAACAAGTCATTTGATGAAGAATGAGTTGATGAAGAATCCGATTTGTGTGGCATGCCCATTTCTCGATATGTTGCTCTCAACCTCCGTGGCAGCATGTCTTCAGAAGGCCGAATATTCTATGCAGTACCAAATCCAGAAGATCTTAACTATATACCAAACATAGTTGCATATTACATTATAATTAAAAATGCCAAAATGCATGTATATAAATATGGTATGGTATGTCTTAAACAAAGTACATAGTTTAGAAATGGTGGAATCTTAATTCCACTCATAGTGTGTAAACAACTCATCTCCTAATCTGATGGTCCTAATAGCTATAACCAGGTAATGATCTTCATGATAAGTCTGGCCATATGGTGTTGGAGGAGGTCCCTCAACAAAAACCCACTCACAATTAGCCCTATGCTTAGGCTGAGTCCCCACCGTATTGTTGATGAAACCAGCAATGTTTCCAAAACGTATGGGGTCTCCATCTATCACCCTCCCCATCACTATGCCTCCTAGTGCTACTAGCAAAGGTGTCCATCTCAAGAGCAAAGGTCTTCCACTCAGGATGTTGTGTGAAGATCATGTTCTAATGTTTTCTCTTATAGATAGGCCCACCATAAGGGAACAAAGTAGGACCCTCTCTACGACAACTAGCTGAATCCTCTACAATGATGTCCTCACAAGCATATACTCCATAGCCATGCTTCTCTCCAAGTGTAGGGGTCTTAACAATCCATCATCTACCCCAAACCACAACCTCTTCATCATAGGGCAAACTATCAAGTAACCGAAGAACTGTAGGGTTCCATGACTGGATAATACTGGCACATTTGCCAATGAACTCACACATACCCCATCTGCCCTCAACAATAGTCCTAGCATGACCCTCACTTGGACGTTGTGCTTTGGATCGCTGCCTAATGGAGGGCACACGTGGCCTTTCCTCATGATGTGGCTTACTGGCCTCATGAGAGGTACCAATCCCTACAGCAAATGCATGCGAAAGTGTATTTCCTATGGCAGCTAAAACCCCTTGTGATAGAACATAGGGTGGTGGTGTCATACGGGAACCCTATTACATTCAAATAACCACAACAAACCATGGAAGTGAAAATAGTTTCAAAGAGGATTTCATGAAAAATAACATGTATCAACGAGGAAAAATGACAATGGTAAAATGACACTTACCACATGAGATGAAGAAGCTCCTGGGGTAAGACCACGATGACGCCCAAATCATTGAATGTGTTGAGCACAAACATATGACTTTTGTGAAATCTGACCAACACACTTGGTGCATTGGCAAAACTGCCGAGGTGGACCACGAGGAGAATGAGACACCTCTGCCTACGTATGAGCTGATGTGCCTTCATTTGAGGAGGAGGAGTCAGTAGTGGAGACAACGGAGGAGGAAGACATATTATCTGTCACATTAATAAGGCAAAGACCATATTAGACTTTCAAAAATCATGTGATACAATAATATAAACCCTTGACTACTCATAAATTGAGACTACCTAAACCAAAAAGAAATGCATACCTGCATCCAATGTGGGCTCAACAATGCCTATAAGACTAGTTGCCCGAAACCCTTTGGCATATGCAAAAAAAACAACAAAATGTTAAAGCCAAAATAAATTAAAACTTTGCAAACCCATTGCGAAGCCCCCACCATCGCATCCCTCTTCGCATATGCATACGTTACTTAAACCAAAGCCCTAAACCCTTTAACTTCCTCCTACATTAGCGAAACCCTAGACTTCGCAGCTCTCTAACTTTGCGAAACTAACAACATTGCACGGCCTTCGGAAATGCGTCCGTTAGTCATTTTTGAAACCCAAACTCCTTTGCGATAAATAGCGTATTGCAAGTTGCGATGCAGATTACATCACAAGACCTGAATTGCCGAAAGTCCTTAAGCTGGAACAGAATCCCTTGAAGGTGTAGTGTAATCTTTCTGGGGGTCTAGACTAGAGTAGGATGGCGAGTGAATTTGAATTCATTATCGGCATTACTCGAGAAGTGTCAAAGGAAAGCTTGGGTAGAGAAGAGGTTGCAGATTGCAATTGCTGGGATTAGTGGAGGGGGTTCTGGGTCTAGAGGAGGTGACAACAATGAAGAAAGGTTAAGGAAGATGGTTGTTGATCACTTGAGAGTTTCAGAGCTGTTTGCAATCGATACTAAGACACCTGAAGGGTCGACATCCTTGACAACCATCTTAGGTCAAGCATTGCAAGTAGGGCTGACTGTTGGGGAAGCACAAAGAGAGGAGGAGGCAAGGAAGGCTGCAGAAGCCAAGGCAACAGAGAAGAAGAGAAAGAGAGATGAGGGAGCAACAACAGGAGCTCTCTCACCTAGAACTCTCGAGAAGAAAAGGAGGAAGGATGCCATCAGAAAGGAGAAGTTTGACCTAAAGAAGGAGGAGGAGAGGAAGAAGCTCCCTCTGATAACATTGGCAGAGGAGGGAATTCCAATCGAGTTGGCATACACTGGGGCCAAGAGCACCATTAGGCACATTGTCTCCACCAACTTTGCACGAGGAGTTGAGTGGGGCATTCTCTCAAAGGCAGAGCAGAAGAGAGTGATAAATCAGGTCAAGGGAGCATTTCGAAATGGAGGAGAGTTTGATTCACAGTGGATTGCAGACAAGATCTCCAATTCAATGTCTCAAGCAAGATACCATGACAGGATGAAGATTCGTGCTCATTTGAGAGACCTGAATGTGTACAGGAACTTGGAAAGGCCGCTTCAGTTCTCAGAAGACATCTGGAATGCCTTCTACTAGTCTGAGGTGTAGCTGAAAGCAATAAGGCAGCTGAAGGAGATCACAGAGTAGCTAGCCAAGGTTTTGAAGGCAAGAGAGTTTGGGAGGTCTGATCGTGACCTGAAGGCATTGGAGCTGAAGCTTGCTGAATGCCAATCAGTGGTGGACGAGGTTGGTGATCCACCATTGAAGTTCCTCAAGGCAACAGAGCGAATGAAACTGGTTCCACCCACCACCCACAGGTTAGGGCAAGGTGGCATTCCCGACCTCAAAGCAACATTTGTAAGTACCCTCCCTCTCCTCCATTTCTTTCTTGCAAATATTTGAATAAAGTTGAGTTTATGTGGAGTTAAATAGGACTGTTTACGATACCTTTGCGATGCAAATTGCAACGCAAATATAGGTCAAATGGCGTTTGTTTCGCAAAGATATGATGGGATTTGTTTCACAAACTGTTTCGTAAGTTTCAATATGCGAAGGTTTGCGCTTCGCAAAAGTGGTCGGAGACTTGAATAGATTCTTTATGCATTTTTATTGACCTGTTGTATTATGGGGACAGTACAAGAGGTACAAGAGGAAGATCACAACTGTAGAAATGACAATGGGCCAGGAGCATGGCAAGGAGCATCTTTTTGAACATGTTGATGCACTATTGGTGAGTGGGTTTGGTTGGGACTCAATTTCTGTTTGTGTTGAGATTGTTTTCATTTTAAACAAGATTTTCATTTATGGTGTTGACTAAGCTTTGCATGTTGAAATGCAGGCATCTGAGGGTGAGAGTGAGAGCTCACAGGGTAACAGTGATGAGGAGGAGAGAGGTGCTAGCACTACTCCCAGTGCTACCACTAACAGTGGACCCAGTTCATTTGCTAGTCGAAATGCAGGTTCTGCAGGGGGTAAAGATAAAGAGGATAGGGAGGACGAGGAGGAGGGGTAAGGGGACGATGAAGAGAGGGAGGAGGATGAGCAGCCTCCCCCTCCACTAGAGAACACTAGGAAGAAATCCAAGAGGGGAAGGAAGTCTAGATAGACAGCTAGTGTGTTAGATACCCAAGGGTTGCAAACCCTTTTACATTGTAAATTTTGAAATTTTGATATAGATATATATTTTTGCTTTCCAAAGTGACTCCAAATGAATATAAACCTACTTCCAAAATAAGAATACAGTGCCATGCTCTTGCGATACACAGTGGATCTCAAAACCATTTGCGAGTCATAATTCTGTCATATGCATTGCCCGGCCCCCACAAACATTACCTAACCAAACAACACAAAAACAATGTTCATGGGGCCTCCCCTAATAACCTCACAAATTATGCATGTAATTGAGCTCTTATTGAAATGGATTTCTAGAATTTATTTTTTCCGACAATCGTTACAACTAACCAGTAAATGCAATAAGATAACTATGAGATTAAGAACAAACCAAGAATCATACGCACACGGACATTCACATGGCATTTACAGGTCCACTAAAATTTGAGGAATCCATTTCACTTGAGCATCGATTTAATGTGATTAAATTACATGCATTGAGGTCAGGAGAAGAGAGCTCACCAACAAGATCAGTGACCAATCAGCCGACCGAATTACCAACGGGCACCAAGTTAAACCTGGCCCCCACAAACATTGCCTAACCAAACAGTTCAAAAATAATGTTCATGGGGCCTCCCCTAATAACCTCACAAATTATGCATGTAACTGAGCTCCTATTAAAATGGATTTCTAAAATTTATTTTTTCCGACAATCGTTACAACCAACCAGTAAATGCAATAAGATTACTATGAGATTAAAAACAAACCAAGAATCATACGCACACGGACATTCACATGGCATTTACAGGTCCACTAAAATTTGAGGAATCCATTTCACTTAAGCATCGATTTAATGTGATTAAATTACATGCATTGAGGTCAGGAGAAGAGAGCTCACCAACAAGATCAGTGACCAATCAGCCGACCGAATTACCAACAGGCACCAAGTTAAACCTGGCCCCCACAAACATTGCCTAACCAAACAGCTCAAAAACAATGTTCATGGCGCCTCCCTTAATAACTTCACAAATTATGCATGTAATTGAGCTCTTGTTGAAATGGATTTCTAAAAGTTTTTTTTCTGACAATCGTTACAACCAACCAGTAAATGCAATAAGATTACTATGAGATTAAGAACAAACCAAGAATCATGCGCATATAAACATTCATACAACATTTACAAGCATTTATAGACATTTACAAGCACTTCAAAAGACAAAGCAAAGGTCATTTACACGATGTACTTCTCAGAACTCGCCGACTCTCTAGAAAGAACATAAAAGAAAAGGAAGAAGATATAACTCCTCATCCTGTTCCAGAAATACTTACCCGATCTCACAAATGTCGGTACTTCGGCATCCTAAAACTAGTGCAACTCGAGGAGAATAAATGTCTACACTCCCCTCTCAACAAAGCTTGCTGCCGGTATCTTAATCTGAACACCCAAAAAACCAACACATTTGCTTACCCTTCCATGCATCTTTTCTTCCAACCTCTTAAATGTTTTTTGTACACAGTCCTTAGATGCCTGCACCAGATGAAAGAATTAAATCACAACTGGGTAAATTCAATCTTGATACTGAATATTACCAATTTTTTCTGCCATTCTAGAATATATCACAACAAGGCTAAGCAATCCACCAACTGAATAACTCTAAGGAATAAACCAATCTTCTTGGTTGCACACATACATCATAGTCCTAGGAATAGCACAACCCTAAAAAAATATATACATAAAGCCCCATTTCCTAAAAACCCAAATCAAAAGCTAGAAGGATCTGACACAATTTTCTTGTAGACACAGGCATGTAAGCACCACAAAACTACTTGCACAATAAGTTCACCATCAAAGAGCCTTTGAACTCCACCTTCCTTGACTATATCAGACACATTGTCCTGCAATACACAAGTATCAAAGACTCAGTGAAAGAACGCCACCACTAGTTCAACCATAAATGACTGTAAGCATGAGCATTTCCAAGCAATCATGTGTAAATATATCGCCCCTCTTCATGTACATGTCCAAATTGCTCATATACAGCTACTAGATTGAATTGTTTTAGTGAAGCAAGTACATCATGTGACTAAAAATACCTAGGTAGTCCTAACACATGTAAGTCCAGTTCTCACCTCATTATCAGCCAAGCCATATAGAGCAAAAGTTGCATTATGCTGCAAAGATCCATTCTTTCAATCCAGAAGTTCAAGCAAGGGCTTCAGCCCACCATCGTGGACAATTCCAGCTCGATTATGTGTGTTCTGTGAGGATTATGAGAACAAGTGTTACAATTTTAATATGTCTAATCAAATTGATGCAGAACTCAAAAAGGTGCATCATTAAACACCTTAGAAGGCCAATGACAGGCTGAAGTGCTCCTGCTGAAAGAACTTATTTCTTAATGTTAACTGAAGAATGGACCAGATTGCCAATCGCCCCAACCTGCCAGATAAGAACCCAAATGCTCACCAGAATCAGGTTGGGTGTTCATACCTGATTTGTCACCATCAGCAGCAGGAGGAGAGTAGGGCAGAATGGGCGGTGTTTCCGGAGATTGCTCCCAATACCCATTGTTGAAGAACAAATTGTTCGGTAGCTTGGCTTGAATCATCCCTTCCGTTGGGCAGCATTTGTACAGTTCTTCCTTACGGCCAGGTTTTCCATGCCAGTTGCTTCCAGGCTCGTTGCTTGTCAACGGTGAAGATAGCCACCTCGAAACGCCGCCGCCCGAGTTCACAGTTTTATACGACTCTGATTGCTCCTCAGGTTGCTGCTGACTTACCACCTGTCCCCAGAAAAAACCCATGCAAAGAAGAAGAAGAACCCACAAAAACCTCCCACCCATTTCTCCAACCTCGAGTTCGTTCTTGAACTCCCTGCGGCTGCTACTGGACACCACAAGATTCAGTGATCACAACGTCGTCATGTTTCTTCCACTCTCCATCTCCTCAAATGCCCCCATCCATGCAACAGCGAACACTTTGAAAGAAGATGGGGAAGAGCCACTCTTTTGTTCCGCTGCGTAGCTCTCAGCTGATGTCAGACCAGAATATGATGCCCATGCACTACGATTACCATGTGGTGGCGCTCACCTCTAGCACTTACGGAATCATGAAGCTGGTGGAGGCAGAGAAATATGCAGTGAACAACGAGGAGCTCCTGGAGTCGAATCTCATCTTAGCTGGCTGTGATCATCATCTTGTAGCTGCTGCGGCTGCTGCTCCTGCTGCTCCTGGCATGTACTCGAAGATCATGAGGAAGTCGGAGTCCATGCTCGCTCGCAGTTCCAAACCTACGCCTCATCAGACCTGGACGAAGATGGCAATGGGTATCTCAAGGTCGGTGCAGACTATTGCAGGCTCGGTGAAGACCATGACCAGCAAAGAATTGCAAGATCATGAGGAAGAGCAGGAGTCTGTGAAGACACCTCTGAAGAACGAGATCAGTTCTTGTAGCGACAACTGGGAGCAAGAAGAGCTCGAGACCATCAACATTTGGGAACTTATGGCAGGTCTCGATGATCTCACTCCGCGACCTTCCCCATTGCCTGTTGCTGATCCACCTCCACTCCAGTTTTTTGAAGCAGCTGCAGCTTCCCACGATGATGATTCTTCGTTGCAAAAGGATTTGGAGATGATCATCAAACCCGTACTAGCTCATGTGCAGAGAAAGAAGGGCAGCAAAACACAGCTTTCTTGATCTCGCTCTTTCTCATCAATCGAAGACCTGAAAGCAGCTGCATCCACAGTGGTAGAATTGGAGATGCAGATGGGTGAGAGAGTGGTACCGTTGGGAAAAGCTCCTGCTCATGGGCTTGCTCATTCCGTCACAAACTCGAGCTCACAAACATTGTTCTCCAAATTCTCCTCTGCGGCAACAACGAAAGAAGAAGAAGAAGTTCTTGGCTACAACAACAACAACACAAGTTTACTACTGTTTGATCTAGATATCTTGGCGTCATTTGCTGCAAGCTCTGCGGATGGGAGAACCGAGACCCAATCACAAGGAAGAAAGCTGCCAGAGCATAAGCGAAGCACTTAGGAAACCAGAAAACCAAAGCCACTCAGCGCGTCCACACTCACCGATGCGATCCAAATACCTAAAAGAACAGTCATTCCTGTTGCTGCTCTTTTCTCTCTCTCTCTCTCTCGATGATACTCACTACACAGCTTCGAAAGGGGCTCTCGAAGGCAGCACCACGGGAACCAAAAGGACCGTCGTCAATCCAGTGCCATGAAGAGAGAGAGAGAGAAAAGAGCGATCGAGGTTTAGGGTTTAGGGTTAAAAAATAATTTTATTTTTTTGACTTCATACCTTAGGGCATCATCCCATTCAGGCCTTCCTCTTTTCACTGTTTCTAGCCGCGTTGGGCGGATCTCACTTTTTGTGAAAACCAACGCTTCCGGTTCTCCCAGCCATTTTAAAGAACCTTTAAGGTTCTCGATATTAAAATAACCATTTAATAACTTATCTTCATAATTATTTCACCCCTTTTCGTAAGTACCCCCCAACCATGGATACGAAAAGATAAATTAATGTGTGCCTTTCCATGTCCATGATATTTATATTGATTAACATTAAATTTTTACGTTGACATAAAAAATAATGATGAATTTTTTATATTATATTGATTAAAATTAAACGTATGAATCATATCAAATTTTCTACCCTTATATATTACCCTTAAAATAAAACATATTCTTGAACATCAAGTTGTCCAACATGTTTTGGATGAAGATTAGTGAAAATTTGTCAAAATAGGGCTTTTATTAAAAAAATAACTTGGGCTAAACATTTTTATTGAAGATGTTGAGGGTCACAAAAAGCCATTGCATAGTGTGATGCCTACTCATCGGCCCAAGTACACTTCCTTCTGAGACACATAAGTTATCTTGATTGTGTTTTCTCACATGTCCATGTTCTGTTATGTATCATATATGATATTCATAATTTGGTAATGAATGAAGGAATTTATTTCACATTGAGGTGAGAATTTAAAACATTAAATATTAAGATTCATTGGTTTTTGGGAATCAAATTATTGTCAAAAGTATCCATGGACATTAATTTTGAGAGATTTTTTGGCTACTTGGGCAAAAAGAGATGATTGTTATCGTGGTTGTCTCCATTTTTTTATGTATGATTTTGGGTTTAGTCTACATCACAAAAGTTGAAAACAAATAATTTATGAATCATCACTTCTAGCTCCATATGTTTATGAACATCCTTTTCTAGTTTTTTTAATGTAACAATTTCATAAAAATGATTGCATCCTTCTATGAACAACTTTTTATAGGGATGTTCTAACTATATATTTGATGAAGAAAATATAAACTGAGAAAAAGTGAAATTTGCGGGTTTTATCACCAAATTTTGGGGGAAAAAAGAAAAAGAAAAAAATCCCAAGAATTCTATGTTAGGTGCCCGTAGTTAGGAAACAATATAGAAGAGTGTTTAAATTGTTCCACTTTCATATCTTGTTTATAGCCCAATTTGGCTAAATCTTTGTTATGGAGGATCACCACTTCAACTACACCACAATTAGAAAGAGAGAAACATTAATCACACCATTTAAATAAAAACTATCCTGCATAAAAATAAAAATAAAAGGATCAAAGAAACCAAAAAAGATGGAACAGAAACATTTTCCTCTTTTTTTGGATTTTATTTTATTTTTTATGAAAAAAGTTCCTTTGATTCACTAATGTCAATGATTGACCCATAAGGTGACATTTGATTGGGTCCTTTTAATTTACACTATTTTAGTACCTTGGACAGCTTCAGGGGAAGGAACTTTCTTCCTTTACAATATATATGATAATCAAGTGAGTTCGGTGAGCTTTGCATTAGCCTACTGAGCACCTTTTTGCCCCCACCCACTAACCAATGTGCCATCTGTGCACATTACACAAACACCAACCATTTGCAAGCATCGACCTACTTGCCTTCGACCTACCGATCCTTGACACACTTGTTCCTACCAACTGCCCATGAAGCGATTTTGATTTTCCATAAGACTTTCAACTAGGCACAATCTTATCCAGTCAATGGGGGGCAAAAATTGATGTGACATGTCAACTTTTCATTGGCAATGATGTCAACATTCCAACAAATTGCATTGGTTCCGCCATCATATTTGCCACCCATTCAGACTTCAAATCCCTTTCAAATGCAAACAAATCAACCGAGGCCTGGTATAGAAAATAATACCAATACAGGCCATGTATCTGTGACCAAAAATAATCTACCCCGTACTAGTTGGTAAACCCATTTTGCAAGCAAAATGATAAGGGGAAAAGTTTTATCACCTTTGAAACCTTCCCCAAAGAATTCCTTTTGATTGGCCACATTTGTGATATATTGCAGAAATCGTGAAAGATTCTTGTTCTCTATTGACATGCTAGCTACAAAAAAAAGAATAAAGACAGGAGGTTTATTTTTAAATTTTTAGTAGCTTTTTTTTAAAAAAAATTTCTTATATGGTTTTTTTTTTTTTTTTTTTTTTTTTTGCTTTTAGTTAAAAGGAAGAAATGTTTAAGCAGAAAGCAAATAAAAGAAATTTGAGTGTGTGTGTGTGAGTGAGAACTCACCTCCTCATTTGTGTGTGTGTGTGTGAGTGAGTGAGAACTCACCTCCCGATTTCAGTGTGTGAGTGAGTGAGAACTCACCTCCTGATTTGAGTGTGTGTGTGTGAGTGGGAGAGAACTCACCTCCTCATTTGTGTTTATGAGCGAAAGAGAGAACTCACCTCCCTTCCGCCCTTCCGTCCAATCACACGTCGGACAATCTTCTAGCCAATAGGATATTGGATGGACGGACAAACAGACAGATAGACGGACACACACGATTTAGTGTAGAAACCCTAAACCTTAAACCCGGACACACCCAAGAGGATACCCATTACACTGAATGATACCTTGACATTGAGGGATACCCTAACACTGAGTGATACCCATTACACTGAATGATACCCACTACGGACACACCCAAGAGGATACCCATTACACTGAGTGATACCCATTATTACACTGAGTGATACGGATACCCTGAGTGATTTTCCTCTCACAGACAGTTCTCACAACCCACCCAAGAGTTTACCCGTTACACTGAAGGACCATGTTTTCCTCACAAACAAACCGGACACTGAGTGATACCCATGACACTGAGGGATACCCCTGACACTAAGTGATACCCATTACCCTGAGTTCCAGCCAATAGGATATCGGACAGATGAACACACACGATTTACACTGAAAAAAAACCCAATTCTTTTATATAAATAGATTGGGGTTATATTGATGATGGACGTGATCGGAAAAATGAAAATGATCTGCGTAATTAGTGTTTTTCCAGGCAGTTAAAAATGATCTCAATAATGTATGGATGACCGAAAATAATCCACATCATCCATGCCTTCCCAAAAAAGGATCCACCCTATGTAGTGAATATAAATCATCTCTTTCGTCCACGGGTGATTGAAAATGACCCACGACATCCATGAATGTTTGGAAACGATCTACCCCATCCATAAACGATTAAAAAAAATGATGAACGTTTTTTGGGAAAGCGATTGTGCGTGATGTCTGCCATTCATATGTTAGAATTATTACCAAGATTGCAATCCGACTCAAATTACCTTTTGAATAGGCTCTTAGAATGTTGGATTTGCGAATGTTCAGATAAGTGCATAATATCGAGGATCCACGTACTCCGTGTTAGGCTTTAACTAACTCTTTGTTGAATTCTTTCCTTTCATTAAAGATTTTGTCATCATTTACATCATTTTTTAGCAGGAGTATTGTAGGACTCGTGCCCTCCAAGGACGTTCATTGCTTGATTGAATGGGAAAAGAAAATCATGCCTTATGAAATTTCCCGGGTTTTTTTTTTCCCAGGCTTGAATGACCGAACACCCACCAGTGCCCCATCCACAAATCTCGTTTTAGGGTTTAGGGTTGACAAACTTTTCTCCCAAGGAAATTAATAAATAGCTCGGAGAAAAGGGAGAACGTGTACTTGTAAAATCAAAAATCTATACCATCAAAGAGGTATTTGATATGAATTTGTCTAGAACAACCCAAGCCGTATCACAAAATAAATCAATAATTGCTTTTTATGACGACCAAATAACAATTAAGGTTGTTTTGGGAAAAAGAACATTATGGCAACGCTGCAGGGCATATCTAAAGTATGTCATCGTGGCGAATTGCGGTTAATTTTAATTAGTAAATACTTTAGGACATTTTTGGTAAACAATATTAGAGTTTTCATGTTTGCACAAAGTTTAATATATCACACATCATTTTTAATCTATAAACATTCATTGTAACAAAGCTTTGTTGGGATGGAAGACGAATTAAATGTTTATTAAACAATGAGAATAAGAATTAGATCTATTTCCCTCCAAAATGGCCATGGCGTTCCCATTTGGTTGTGGATAGCTAATCCCAACGTTATACGGGTCTGTCTATTTAACATGTAAAAATTATAAAATATGTTTCATATATGGTGCACATGATTTTTGTACTAGCCACATTAAATACTTAAAATTATGTTCAACATTTCCCAAGTGTATTGAAAGAGGTGGCACCCATATTGTAATGAATACATAATCGTATCAAATCTAACACAAAGTAATATACCTTTTTTCAAAATTAAATTCCATTTATCCAAATAAATAACATATATATGCATGGACGGCAATAAAAAGGTACGACACGTGACAAACAAAGGGGGGGGGTAGATATTCATTTTTTTCTAATTTTCTTGTGTGTGCAAGAGGAATATGTCATGTAAAATCCCACGATTTGGAAAACCAAAAGCTATTTTGTATGTGTAGTATAGCATTATATATATAGCACCAAGCGCTTGTTCCTCGAGTGAGCAACACAACATATATCTCCATGTAAAATTCACCGATCCATTTTGGAATCTTTTACACATGGTTTGCCCAACATCCGAACTGTGAACGATTGAATTATCATTTTTTGCATATGTTATGTTGAGAGGGAGCATGGCATCACAAACATCGCATGTTAAACTCTGCGTGCAGGATTTGTTGGGATGGAGGATGAATTAATGTTTATTGAACAATGGGAATAAAAATATCATTTATTTCCCACCAAATATATCAAAGATAAATTGGCCATGAATTAAACAGGTCCGCAAATGTTATGTGCTACATCAATTATCATTGAAACAATACCAAAATTAAATCAATACAATCTAAATCTAAACCGACAGTATTAAATTAGACAAGTTCTACTATAGTATGTGAGCACAATGGAATGGCATGACCAATGTTTTTCTTCAAATTGTCATATTGAAAATTTGGTGATTTTTTCAAGACATAACAAAATTAGCTGAATTCACACAAGAATTCTTGGATTGATATTAAAACAGTTAGGTTAATCCATAGCTTCTTTCCCTAACCACAAGGATCTAGTCTAGAAACTTTGGCTTCTTCCTTTTTGGTGCTCTTATCTTCAAAAATTGACATAGACAAACCAAGGATTTCCAGTCTTTTCATATTTATCTTCATATATTTCCAATTTCTAACTTATGGTAGGCAAATTCAGCCTCTAAAAATTATTGTTTTGTTTTGAAACATAGTAGTGTGCCATATGTATGATGTTATAATTTCCTCGAAATTTGCCTCAAAATAGCAAAATTGGTTAAAATTAAATTAGAAAATAACATTGTCCAAAATTTCCTGGATTTTTTTACAAGAAAGGGATAGTTCACTCCCCAAAAAAACATTGTTTATGAGGTATATGGCCAAAAAAACAGTGTTTTATGAGGTATATGGGGGTTGATCAATTTGGGGTTTGAAGGGTTCAGGGTTTAAGAGCCAAGTCATTAGGGTCCAGAGTAAGTGTGTAGTTTGTACCAAATATACATGCACCTCCATTATCACCTCAACTTGATAAAATTTTGCCCACAAATAACACCTGATTCCAGTGTACTAAATAGTCTTTTAAATAACCCTTTACAAAAATGACGGCTACCTATAATGACGAAATTTGTATGGGGATGTGACAAAGAAAAGACTGTTGCTTACATCAAGCAATGTCATAGTAAAGTTGCTAGTTCAGAGGTACCACCAGGATTCAGGGATTGAGCATCTCAGAAGTAATCTAGATGCTTGTTGTCAATGTTCTCGTGAGCATCCAGTATATCTCAGAAGGCACAAAATATGTCTAGATTGGTATGGTGTTCATGGTAAACTAAAATGCAAGCATATCCCAAGATTTGTGAATGATTGAGCATCATGAAGGTTGTTGTTTGTTTAGAAGCTCAACTTCACAGAAGTGAATTTCTAGGTGTGATATAGAGTTGTTCCCCTATTTTTAGATCCTTTTCGACTACCTCCAACTTTTATTTTACAAACTAGCGATGTTTCTTTTAGAATGCACGATTGTTCGGAGTTCACACAGTGGGTCAGTAGATTTTAACAACCTAGTTGCTAATGGAAGGACTATGGGGGACTCTACATGTATTGAGCAGTGTTGATGCGAGTTTTGGTCTTGGACACAATTCACAAGGTCCTTGCCATGGGCCAAAGCTCAAAGAGAAACCTGACAGGCTTGGAAGAAACCCTAATAATTATTAATCCTTGTTAAAGTGAGATGGACACATGAATGGGTGTTGAGATGGAGTTGAAGGTTGTCAAAAAGGATTTGCAATTTGCATCTGCCAATTCAAACACCAAGGTGGTTGACATGGTGTCCCCTGCACCACCATATGCTCCACCGGCCAAATTCAAGTAAGCATCTATAGTAAGGGCTTTTGTAGAATCCAAATGTTTGTATAAAACAAAGCCCGTTGCTTGGTGCTTTTTATATGGCGAACTTGCATATGGTTGTTGTGGGCTCAATTTAGCTGCATTACGTTACAATGGTTGTTTCTGGGTTTTCTTAACAAGAGTCCATGCTCCATCAAACATGGAATAACCTGTAGGGGACAATGTAGGAGTAGAAAGTTCCTTTTAGGACTGTTTTTGCTTTTAGTGGTTAGGCATCTATTTGGATGTGGCAGGTATGAATGGTACCAAACAATCAGTTTGGTTGTGGTTTGTATTTTGGCAAAGGTAGCTGAAGAAGAAGATCTGAAAGTTCATTTCAGTGAACACATTGTATGTTCCAAGTTTTATATACTCCCAGACCTTGATTTTGTTTCTCAAGTAGTTTGGTTGTATGTTATATGGGCTTCTAATGACTTGTATGTGTTTCCAGATCAGCTGCACAATTTTTATAGCAATTTCTTCACCCTGCATTGAATTGTCCAAAAGAATGGCTCCAGGCCTCTGTTATCAGGTCACTGTGTGTTTATGAAAGCCCAGTGATAGATGGGCCATTGTTAGGGTCTCTTTCCATTAGGCTATTGTGATCACAGTTACACATAGTGTGCTATGATCACAGCAGCCTAATGGAAAACCACTGACATATTAGCATCTTGTTTCTTGCTGCAGGGACAGTCGATTTCCATTGGAGAGTTACAAGTGTGGTGAAAATATGTAGTTAATTAAAGGTCATATAAAATGATGGATGTTGTGATTTAATGTCACTTGCAACAAATGATGGAATGTGTGTTGGCAACTAGGCCTGGTCATTAATCTCAAGGAGCCATTGCCGTGCATGCTACAACTCCCCTTGTTTGGCAAGGTGACTAATTATAACTATGCCATTTGTGTTACAGTAGAAGGATAAGCACATTACTAATGTGCCTAGGTTGCTCATTAGGTTAACTCCCACACGTTGACTGTGCAGGTGATCCCTGCAGAGTGTAAATATGCCTGCTTGAAAACCAAGTTGGAGATCAAACTTGTCAAGGCTATGAACATTCATTGGATGCAACTTGGGTGCAACACAAAATGCGGGACTAACTGGGACAAGTTAGAGGCAATTGTTAAAGAAGAGGTGGGTGTTTTTCAGTCTTAATATTTTGTGACAAATATGCCATATGGGTAAAACTATATGCACATTTTGCCTTTAATAGTAGACCTGTGATCTAACTCGGGCTAGTGTGAGCCATACCGACACAACCATGTGCGATAATCTCAATTTTAAGAGTTACATCAGGGTTTTTTGAGTGGGGTAAGGTTTTTAAGGGCTTTTTAGTGACTTCATATGGAATGATGAGTGCGCATGGTGCGAAGGGGGTTATTTGCTTTTCTAAAATGCGTTATTGGTGATTAAGGAGTTAGGTTAATCTTTTCTTCAACAAAGGCTAATAACCATAGTTTTAAAAACTATGTTGCGTAATTAGGGGTGAGAAATCTCTAGAGGGTTGGGGGTAGAAGTAGACACCAAAGTTTACGGTGTTCAGCACAACTTTAGTCTTGTTATGTTATTTAGGGAGTAGCAAGGATGTTAGAAATTCTTAAAACAATTGAAGGGACGTTAATGAAAGATTTAATAGAGATAGAGTAATCTTCAAGCCATTGAGCATAAGGTTAATTCGAGGCGATTCAACAATTAAATAGATAGAATGATAGTGTGCCAATGGCAATAAGGGTCTGATGATAATTGAAACATTTATTTATAATGGCGATAAGCTCAACAATGAGCTGCAGATACATGTAAAATCCTGAGTTATGCCTTAGTGATAATTCACAACTGTAGGAAATCTAGGATGCGTCGGATGGTGCGAACCAGGTAATCCGCCTTGCTATTGGGAGGCAGTTGACGAATCGGACCGCGCAACCAACGATAGTGACCAACGTCGGGAACTGAAGACCATGCGAAGATAGAAGTATCTTCAGTGTCGTAACAGCCTTCACAAATGGTCTCGGGTTCGTCACCAAAAGCGGGGTCGACTTGTAGCAAGATCACCAGGGTGCGACAGTTCGGAGAAATACGATAGTACCAGGCTCGAGGGGGTTCGACTTCAAAACGAGCACGCACTTCCTGAGGTTCGGGTTCTTCATCACGAGGATGCTGTGTTAGGGTAAGATCTAGAGACGACTCCGGAGGTGGTTCTTCATTCGCTTGTGCAGCTTGCGGCCCATAAGATGTGACCATGTGCGACGCCATAATTTCAAGGAAAGAAAAAGGTCAGGTCTTCAATCAAAATAAAGGCGACAATGAATGTGTGGAGGACTGGTTACATTGAGGTGCACAATTGTAATTTATAGATCGAAGAAAAGGAAAGGAAGGCGTGAGTAATGGTTTAGGACCATGGTAAAGTAAAATTGTAAGGTCAAAGGGAAAAATTGAAGGTTGGGTAAAGGTTGTTGGGGGGAAAATGGAAGAGGTGAAAAAGGTTTTTCCTTCACCTTCCATTGGCCACCAAGCTTGGAACCTTCCACCAAGCTTTGGATCCACCTTCACCTCCCTTCTCCTTCTCTTTAAAAGGCGAATTCGGATCATTAGGGGCTCTCTCTTTGCCTCAAGGATAATTTTCATGCAATCTTGAACACTTGTTTCACAAGCTTCTTGAAGAGGGAAATAATGTTTAGTCTTGGTGGAGGGAAGAAGGAAGAAAAGTAGAATGAAAATCTAGTGATAATGTTGAAAGGTTGGAACTCTAGAGAAACCTCAAAAACCCTCTCGGGTTTCATAGCATAATTTTTTACTGTTGTAGCTCCAGATCTTAAGATTTGATAAGTTGGTGCGCCTTGTTGTTAGCTTTCCAAAGAGCTATAGCAAGCCAGATTTGAACAATCTATGTGTGAGAGACAATTGTTTAAGTGACTAGTGGTCTGCAGCAAGGTTTAATCATCATCTTTGTAAAACCCTCTCGGGTTTGGTAGTATAACTCCTTATTGTCGTAGCTGCAGATCTTAAGATTTTGTATGTTGGTGCGCCTTGTTGTTAGCTTTCCAGAGAGCTATAGCAAGCTATATTTGAACAATCTATGTGTGAGAAACAATTGTTTAAATGACTAGTGGTCTACAGTTATGGCGGACATGTTGTTGAGTCCTTAAACATCGGTTGATTGAATGATAATTTGACATGAAGTCCTAGGATGTGTAGTGTGTGAACTCGAAAATATATATCCATCGGTCCTAATCATAAATGATGCATAGAAGGGGGCTACTTAATTTCAACTACAAACGCAATCTAACATCTAGAATGACATTTGTATTTTTCCTTCATTAGTAGCATTTGTGCTTTCAAGTATAATCACCTTGTAGAACCAGGAGTAGAGGGACGGAAAGTCACCTCACAGCTGGTCTTGATAGGTAAACCACCCACCACCTATACAATACACTACAATCCTAAACAAAGGTAGTGAAAATTGGGCAGAAAAGTACAACGCATTAGAGGCTCGAATATGTGAGCTTGAGGAGAAGATGAATGCAATGGAGCTAAAAGAGGTATGCCAAACTGTACTACCAAGTTCATCAGTTCCCTTGCCTACACAACCCAACCGCCTTGGTGCAAATCCAAAGACAGTTACAGAGGTTGCAAGGTGGTTTTTCCCATCATGGGAACCACTTGAACCATGATTTTTTTAACTCCCTAATTTTTGATACAAAGCTGCTTGACGAGTGTCCATATTAAACCTGTATGGACCCTAAAATTTTCTGTGATATTAGTCGTTGAAGGAGCTAAACCGATTGAAATCAAATGTACCCAAGATTGTCACCTTAGTGGCACTGCAGATTTGTGAAACCTTTTTGGACATCTTAGCTTGCAACATACAAGGTAGCTATTCCTTAGAGCAACGCAGTCTAAAAGGATCTGAGTCCCTAGCTTGGGTGTCTGTATCTTGTGGGCAGAATAGGACATTTTTCCTTTGAGCTTCATTTTCCTTCTAGGCTGCAAAAGCTCCTACCATTGTGGCTATAAGGTAGAAGTAGTGAGTAAGGAGTGATTTCCGTTCATGATCTCATACTTTGTGAGTAGCACCCAAAAGGTAATCATTAGACTCATTTTGTAATTGTGAATCATTCTTATGGAGTTTTCTTCAAATCTCAAAAAGATGAGTAAGGTGTGATGCCTTGTGACTTGATAGGATATTGCAAATGATGCAAATGATGAGACTTTGTTAGCTTCAGTGGAATCATCCAATTACCCATTTGATACTGCAAGCAAAGGGACTCAGTGGGTAATTCATGGCCATGTACAGTGGGAGAGCAACAGATGTTGCCAAAGTGGCTACGTTTAGAAAGACCCTGGCTGCTTCTGCTATCGACATTGGTGTGTTTTGTATGTGACTTGTGGCATTTTTGGTGGGTGCAACAGAGTTGGTGATCTTGACGACTTGTCCAAGGTCCAGAGATGAGATTGGTTCTAGCCCTTGGACAAAAAAAAGGGTTCAGGTTTTTTGTCAAATCAAGAGTCACCTGCTTTGTTTCAAACATCTTTAGTTTGTTCATATTGTTCGTTGCTTGTCTTTGTTTTCTTTGTTCTAGTTTTCTTTGCAGCCAAAACGTGGTGATTTGGACATGAATCAGCATGTCAACGATGTGAAATATGTTGGATGGGTGATGGAGGTAAGCTTCTCTTAGCCTGTTTTCTCAGAAGTCAAATAAAAGATACTTGTTTCTTTTACTGATTACTTACATACATACCTTAGTTTGTGATGACCAATGGTGTGTGACAGCTTATTTTGAGAGCACTTGGCTTCAAGAGTAATTATGCTTTTCTACCTGATGTTTGGGAGATTTGGTGTTATTTTCTGTTATCTAAGTGCCATGCTCATGCAGGATACTTCATTCTTTGGCTGGTCAATAGGAAATGTGGACACAAGGCTAATTCAGAATGTGGCTTTGGCTGCAGAGTGTTCCAGTTGCAGTTTTTGAAAACTATGAACTTTCAAGCATGACACTCAAGTACAGAAGACAATGCAGCCAATTTGATGCTTTACAGTCAATGTGCAGTCCTACATCCCGTACTACAAAGCTAGAGAAGGAAGCTGAAGTAGAGGTGAATGGAGCAGGTTGTTCATACACAGCTGGATCTCAAACATCAATTCTAGATGTTGCCAAGTGTGTACCTCCACACTTATAGTTTACACATTTGTTGCGGTTGTAAGTTGATGGTGTAGAAATCCTCCAAGGTAAAACACAGTGGAGATTAAAGAAGTCTAAACACTTGCATTGAAACTGGGTGTTTTTTGTCGGGTAGAGAATAATATTATAGGACACTTAAGTCTGTCATGATATGTTATGATAGGTGTGTTATGGAAGGGAAGGTAGGGGATCTAGTAACATTATATGAGAGTTGTGCAATTCAACACTTCATAGCGCCACCTCTTCGATACCCAAGGGTTACAAACCCTTTTACATTGTAAATTTTGAAATTTTGATATAGATATTTATTTTTGCCTTCCAAAGTGACTCCAAATGAATATAAACCCTACTTCCAAAATAAGAATACAATGTCATGCTCTTGCGATACACAATGGGTCTCAAAACCATTTGCAAATCATAATTCTTCGAAACACTGCAAAAGCCAAAAGACCAAATATACCATGTCATAGACATCGTTACACTCTTACGGGTAAAATCATTCCAGAATAGGTTTGCGAAATCATAGATTTCGCAAACTTTTAGCGGCATTTTGAGAATCCCAAAATGTTTGTGTTAGATCTTACATCGGAAACATATAAACTTTTGAGTCGATTCGCTAAGTCGTTATGGTGATGGGTTTGTTGCAAATAGTTTCCGATGTAATATTAATCGCAAACTTTTAGCGGCATTTTGAGAATCCCAATTTGTTTTTGTTAGATTTTACATCGGAAACAGATAGACTTTTGAGTCGATTCGCTAAATCGTTGCAATGATGGGTTTGTTGCAAATAGTTTCCGATGTAATGTTAATCGCAAACTTTTAGCGGCATTTTGAGAATCCGAAAATGTTTGCGTCAGATCTTATATCGAAAACCGATAGACTTTTGAGTCGATTCGCTAAGTCGTTACGATGATGGGTTTGTTGCAAATAGTTTCTGATGTAATGTTAATCGCAAACTTTTAACGGCATTTTGAGAATCCCGAAATGTTTGCGTTAGATCTTACATCGGAAACAGATAGATTTTTGAGTCGATTCGCTAAGTTGTTGCAGTGATGGGTTTGTTGCAAATAGTTTCCGATGTAATGTTAATCGTAAACTTTTAGTGGCATTTTGAGAATCTCGAAATGTTTGCGTTAGATCTTATATCGAAAATCGATAGACTTTTGAGTCGATTCGCTAAGTCGTTGCGGTGATGGGTTTGTTGCAAATAGTTTTCGATGTAATGTTAATCGCAAACTTTTAGCGGCATTTTGAGAATCTCGAAATGTTTACGTCAGATCTTATATCAGAAACTGATAGAGTTTTGAGTCGATTCGCTAAGTCGTTGCAGTGATGGGTTTGTTGCAAATAGTTTCCGATATAATGTTAATCGCAAACAATGTATAGAAGCAGTTATAATCGGAAAAGTTTGTGATTTTATCAAGTTTGGGTGTTGTGAAGGACTTGCGATGGTACGGGTGCGAATGTTATGGTATCGCAAAAGGTTAAGAGTTTGCGAAGAATTATGGTTCGCAACAGCGGGCTTTTGGAAATTTCTTTCTTTGTTGTTTGTGATGATATTTGGATCGCAAAATAGCCCCATGTTGTTGCAGTGACCTTGAAACTTGGGTAAACTAAAAAAACGCCAATTTTGATGGGTTTCTATGGTTTGAATTATTAAATTCTTTTTTTTTATAAATTATACATTTTTTCAAAAAAATTAAATCAAAGATATATATATTTTAAATTATTTACATAATAACTCTAACACTAAAGATGATGAAACCTTGCCAATTTTTATTTTTAAAAAAACCCCCCAAAAAAAAAAAAAAAAGGCAAGGACCAAAGTCTAGGTGTAGAATTGTTACAATAAATATCATCTTATGTGATGATACATACAAATAAATCATAAAGTAGTATATGTATTTGTATACATACATAAATGCACATGTACAACATCTCATCTATTAGTAGGGCCAATGTGATTGTAATGCCTTGTTCTACATGGTTTATTGTCAAACAACAAACACATATTTTTAACAAATCAATGGGTGTCTTGATGGAAGGTCAATTGGAATAAATGAAACCAAGAAAGTAGAATGTGACAACTATGTACTACCAATTTTCAGGGTGCAAGGTTTTTTTTTGCTCTTTATATGCTTTATTTCCTTCTATGTGGTTTTATATAGTTTGTGATCTCCTATACAACTTGTTTAATCTCTCATTTGGCAAGCAAGTTTTGTTGCCAACTAAAAACCCCAACCCAACAATGGGTCATCTTGGCTTCATCTTGGCTTTTTCTATGTTGTAGTTCTTGTAGTTAATAAAAGCAAGGTGTTGCACTTGTGAATGAGATAGCTTTTAATTGTGCAAGGATTTTAATTTGATGATTTGGTGTTTGGCATATACACAAATTCTATTAAAATGTTCAATGGAACTTTGCAAATTTGTTGCTAAATTTGTTTGGTGCATGGCTAAGTTCATTTCCATTCCCAAATTTTCCCCTTGTTGCATTGTCCATGGCTAATGTTTCTTGATGGCAAATTATTTTTTTGCAAGGTTGGTTTCATAGTTGAGTCAAGTTTGGCTACTTTGTCTATGATGCCATGCATCCAGGCCAGCTCCATTACCACATTGGCACAGATGAGATCATAGCAAGTGTACAAACAAATGGCTACAACATTCCTCCTTGCCTTGTTCAAGAAACAAAGTAAGCAACTCTTCTGCTAGCTCCTGATCTTTTGATTGTGATGCAGTCTCCATAACATCCATGTAAAGATTATCCTTGTTCAAAAGAATGAGTGATTGGCACCATCTACTAGCCTTTTTATATTTATGTAAGCCCCAATTCGAATGATTTCCAAAAGTTCATGTTTCTCAAACCTTTATGCCATGTGAAAATTTGATCAATGTTGTCACGCAAATCAATGGATTCCCTAAGGTGTTCATAAGGTTCCTCCTTAGGGTAAAGTTCATTGAAATTTCAATCACAACATTATTGTTTGCATTATGCACTACCACCATGTATGATTTTACCATGGGACGGATATCCAGCCACATCATATCTACCACATGGGTGTGGTTGATTTGAATAACGAAGACATTGTGAAGGTCATTAATGAGGCTAAGATGTTTCTTCAAGATTTATGTATGCAACTTTGTAGTAAAATTCCACATTTGCAACCTTGACAACAAAATTGTTGGACTACATGTGGTCCCAAACCTCTTCAAAATGACTCATCATGGTTGTAGTTGCATTGTCATACTCATCATATTGAACATATAAATATGTAAGCTCTTACCAATACTATTGTTTGTCACAAACACAAATAAGTTTTAGATGCGGCCAACAAGAAGCTTGAGATGTTCCATTAGCTTATTAGGGCGATGAAGCTACCCATATGAAGATACTCCAACCCAAACAACCTTTCCTTGAACAATATGAGTTCATCAAAACAGCTTTTGTTATGGTAATAATTGTTGACCTCTTCCAAGTCATCAACTTGGACAATGACATTGAGACCACAAAATTGAACTAGCTATAATTCTTTAGTATCAACATAGTCAAAGCAAACTTCCTTCCATGTTTGAGCATTGTTTGCATTTCGGGCAACATCGACATCTATTTGGAATTGTTGAACTTTAACAAATGTCGTTGCAAATTGACCTTGGTTCATTTTATGTGTGAATATCAACTTGGTAACTTTGTACAATGCATTGTTGAATAGATAATCACCAACGATCTACCAAGTGCAGAGATTTGGCTAAACAATGAATTCCACAATATCCCCAAGCTAGTCAAGTTTAGCATATGCATATATGAGTTCATAGTCCACCTTGGGCTCCTTCACCTTCTTGTGTACCATGAACGAGTACTTGACAATATCTTCGTATGCATCAACATTAAAAGCTTCATTGATGACCTTGTTATTAGGTGGCATCATTAGCCTTGATAAATGACTCAATTGTATCACTCACAAGCCTTTCCTTCGACCAACCTAATGCCACATTTCATCTTCTTCTACTCAACAACTCAATCAATGTTACAGATGTTATCCAGAAGCACATCCATTGCTTACACATTGAGGTTGAACTTCTTGAAGGAAACGCATGGTTGGTCATACAACTCTACACCAACAACAACTTCCTCCCACTTTTAGGCCATCAAAGTTGTCCAACTTGTTGATGTAGTCCATGACTTGAAACAACAGCGAGAATGCGCTAGTTTTGGAAGTTAGGATTACCACTGAAAGCATAGCTTTGAAGGACAATCTTTTCAAGCACCTGACTGAACTAATTCGTGGGGCAAATTTATTGTCATGAAGGCCTTGATAGTGATTGAAACCTACTATGGGTTCTCGCTATTCCGCAATGTTGTGGACACAATTTGATAGCTAAACTACCACCACTACAACAAAAGGTGTCCTTGTACACTAAGTGATTTCACTAGATTTTGAGTGAATTCGCTAGTCTAGTGAATGAGGACTAGTGAATTGCACTCACATTTTGTAGTAATGCACCTACAAGGATTTTTGGGTCAAGGACCTTTGGCCACAACTTTAGTTCCATTTGCTCCACCACATATCTTGCTTGAGGCTTGAATGATGAGTTCTGGTTGGTGACATTGAGGAGTTCATCATCATATAGTCCTTGTCAATATGTGATAACTACAATAATGGGGTCATGCTTCTCACATTATTTACTAAGAACTTGAAAGTCATGGTGGTGAGGAAATGTTATAGATTGTTGTTAATATGTATAATAATTTGTCCAAGAACATTGTGGACATGTTAAGTTTGACTCCCTTCACTCATCAGATGTTCCAAAAGTTTATCCTAGCTACATAGGGACATTTTAGAATTAGGCAATTATGTATAATGTTTGCAGAATACATTGGGGACATTTGCTACAAGGTTTGGCTTCCTTATACTTCATCTTGTTAAACAACTTATCAAACCATTGTACTACTTGAATGATCCAAAACCCATACACTCGTATCAATTAAAAAGCATGATGTTGACGAATCAAATGTCAAGAAAAGGAAATGGAATCAGGTTTAACATTATGTTTTAGGTTATTGGGGGAACAAAACCTCATGCAATACTTGGAATTTAGAACTAAACATTTTGCTTTGAAGATTTCAAAATATGGTAGGGTTGAGGTTGTATACCAGGTTCTGAATTCTTAGAATATTACCACACTTGGCAAGGCTAATTGTAAGCTTCGAGTGATTGAGCTAACAAAAACAAGCAAAAAATATGAGAGCACAATAGGCTAAGGAAATCTAATGTCTGGAAGGAAACTCGTCAATGATTATAGCACTTCAAAAGGAGTTCATTGGAGATCCTAATGTATCAACTATAGATTACACCATAAGCACCCAACTTGCAAAATGCATTATAGTGAATGATCATAACAACAATCTTACATCTAAGCATAAATTTTTCTTAAGATCCTTATTTGATACTTGATTGCCAAGACAAATGGAACAATAGTTGCCTCGTTTATTGTGGCAAAACGCACTTGTCCTCGTTGATTCTTGGCATAGAACCCGCCCACAAAAGGAACATATGTTGTCAAGAAGATGGGATTAGGGCTCATGCGGTTTCGATAGATAGCTATGGCAATCTCCAAGTCATACACAAGTAGAAGACTGACCTTGCTGATCACATAAATGATCAAGAGGGATGGAGTCTCACTCCCTGGAATCTAAAAAAATGAAAATGGTGCAACTTGTGATTCCAATGCTTGACTTTACAAAATATCAACTAATAACAACTGCATGTTTCCCTTGAAAAGCCATGCCCACTCCAATGCTCTTATGAAGAATGTGTTTTTTTCTACAACATATATAAGTAGTGACTAACTTCTATTATGACCTTGAAATGTCAAGTGCAAGGTTGTTTGTTAGGATTATTAAAACATGTGTATGGTTGCAATTTATGATGATATGAGAGGCACCTTTTCCAACCAACTATTTTTGGTATAGAATATGTGGTTGGGTTACTGCTTTTACAATCTTAACTGATTTATTTGGTCTATTTGCAATAATTTTTTTTCAATGTTTTTTTTAGTGTTATTTTTTGTGTGAACACTCATTGTTTGCTCTTCCCTACAATTTGTAAAATTTTCAAGTAAATTGTTTATGTTTTGAATTTATTTTATTTTTTTGTTGTGGATTCATTATAATTTTGCCAAGACCCCATGATGTGGAAACATTTTACATTTGTTATTAATGAAGTATAATTGTTGTATGGTTGTGTATACTTCATGGTATAAATGTTGCATTTTTGCACATCTAACATTTTTCTTGGCCATGCTAGTTCTACCATCTGCCTGAACCATTAACCACATTTGTTCAACCATAAAACATTGTATATTTCATACGAAACTTTATTTGTCGCAACCCTAGCCTTGGGCTCACGACCAAAGCAAAGGCTTGCAAAAGTGCGGGATAAGAAAGAAGCTCAAGACAAGAGGGAAACCCAAGAAGCACATCTTATATTCCCATGAATGCAAAAGAGTGTGAGAGAATGAACCCTCACACTCCAAAGTGAGCTCCCACTTTGGGAGTTAGAGTTTAGATGGAATCCCAAATTTTTAGAAAATAATTTCAAAGGTCAAATCCCATTGGATTGAAGAGTTATTTATATCATTGGAAAGCTATTGAAACTTAGATGTCTAAAATGGGCTCGTATGACTCATTTGAACATTTAAAACACAAATTATGGCCAAAAGAAAACATAGTAATGACATTCGTCATTTTACACTTAAAAATTCGTTAAAATTGTTTAAAATTCGTTAAAATTTGTGCTTCTTTGGGCTTCCATAACATTCCCGCACCAAGAATGTCATAACTATGAAAGAAAAACTAGGAGTCAAATTGCCAATTTGACTCCCAACCACTAAAAGTCAATAATCAACCCGATTTCCTTATGTGCAGGTAGCGTGAAACATACCGTTGAAAAGCTATAAAAAAGGACTATAACTTTTCCTTTGACCTCATCTCAATCGGAGGTCTGAACAAAAAGTTATGGGGCCCGAAAGTCATAAGAGTCCCAACTTTGGGAATTTCAAGATTCCCATTTGGGAGTCCCGGGACAAAATGCCATTTAGGTGTGGGCCTTGTGGAGAGGCACAAAGTATACTATAAGGGGGAAGGTGGTGGCTTCCCCCAATTCCGAGCCGTGGTGAATTTTGTGAATCTGAGTTTGCCCGTGGCTCGTTTTAGCACCAAAAGTGCTCAAATTATGCATTAACCAACTTGTTTTTTGGTTTTGTGCAGGTCCGTGTGAATGATTAAGTGCTTGCCATTTTTTCTAATCCCATCCTGGAGCTCTAGCACGCCTTTCTACCCCCAAAGTGTTGCGAGCCAAAGAGCATGTCCCCAACTCCTTGTTCTTTCGTTGTTTTCACCTTAAGCTCACATTTGAGTCTATCAAGGAGCTTGAGAGTGTGTCATTATTCCCCTTCATGTAAAACCTTCATCTAGAAGACAGTTCTAAACTAGTTTTACATTCCCATTCCTAAATAAGGGATAAGTCCATTGAACACCCTATAAAAAAAAGGTTGAAAAAAAAAGGATCATGATCACCTTCATGATTCAAGGAGTAGCAGTAATTTAATCAACCCTTAACATTGAATGCATACAAATATGTACATAGTATAATATGTACAAAACATATGAGATTTGACATGCATATTAGAATCTTTTACTTCTTTTACTTTTGGGCTTTGTAGTTTTTAGTTTGTTACAAACTGATGACATGGATATGCATGGCTACAAAGCTACAAATGTTGAATGCATAGGGGATGGGGAAAACAACATGTTCGTTATATGCAAAAGCGGGTCCCCATTGTAGTTTGTTTTATGTACACCCCTAAGTAAATAATTAGTACCCAAACATCTAGACATTAAATTGACATTCATAACTCAAGGCCAAAAAAATTATCCACCATTACTGTCCAACTAATTTTGAACGTGAACACAACATGATCACAAAGTGTTTTCCACACAACCCCCAAAAACATTGGCCTATTATGATTCCACTATGCTTAGATGCACTGTAGTGTGAAATTAGGTCGTCGCACAAGTCTGAACGCTGGCTGATCTTGAGGTTTAGCTTGGGGTTTGATCCAGGTAAGGCATGGGCCTGGAACCAACGTAGAGGTGTTGCCACTGACAGTGGTAAATTTATTGTAGAGAATGAGTGCAGGTACAATGGTGCGAAAAGTGTCGACCACTTGGAAGGACACACATGCTGATCAAGATGGTGACGTGGTACTTGATCAGGATCAAGAGATTGTGGCCGAGGAGGACGATGCGTCTACCTGAAATTCCGATGATGACAGTGATAACAGTAAATATTATGATTCAGAATCTAATCGACTAGAACAGATCAATTCAGAGGATGAGTTTGTAGATGCTGAATTTGAGGAGTTGGTAAGCTCAGAAGGGCCGCAAGAAATGTTGCGACTGATGTTGCAGGAGCAGGCTAACGGGATCATGACAGAAGAGATCGCGGATGGGGATGATTATGCCGATTGGATCAGGTGGGTGTCTGACGTAGAGAAGAGCAGACAGGCCATGCATGAATCCACACGCGATGTACCTGTTCCATTATTATTACAGCAACACAGTCCCGAACACGACTCTGCAATTCCGATGCTGCTCCAAACTGTCCAGGTAGAAAATGGCGACTCTGATTACAAGGCCGCTAAGAAATTTGCATCATCCAGCCATCTTGAATTGGGCATTAGGTGGAAGGAAATTTGTGAACGAATCAAGATCAACACCGATTTAGGTGAGCATGGGCAACAACAACTTTGGGAAATCATGGAGAAGTACCAAGACGTTTTTGCTTGGAACAAGGGCGAACTAGGCTGCTGCACCATTGGTGAGCATAATATCGACACACAAGGGTTTCCACCTTGCAAAGTATCTCTTGGTCGACTGTCTTACTAGGAGGAAGCTGAAGTGAAGAGGTAGATTGATGCATTGGTAGATTTGGGTAAGATGAGACCTAGTAACTCTGAATATGCCTGTCGGGTGACTCTGCCAGTAAAGAAAGATGGGATCAAGCATTTCTGTGGAGACTATCGACCTCTCAACGCTCAAACACGTCGAGATTTATTTTCGATGCCACTCGTGGAGGATGTGATTAATCAGCTGGGCAAATCGACATGGTTTACTGCTCTAGACCTGCAGTTTGGTTTTTGGCAAATTCGAATGGCTCCAGAAGATATGAAGAAGACAGCTCTGATCACCAAGACTGGATTGTACGATTGGACAATTATGCCATTCGGACTCAAGAATGCAACGAGTACGTTCACTCGAACTATGTCAGAGGTCTTTAAGGATTTGGGAAGCAAATTTCTCAAGGTATTCGTTGACGACCTCAATGTCCACAGTGAGAGCCGAGGGGAGCACCTTCAACATTTGGATGCAGTACTCTGCAAACTCAGGGAAGTGAATCTAAAACTCAACCCAAACAAGTGTTGCTTTGTTGCTAAGACTATCACTTTTTTGGGCCATGTGGTAAGTAAGGAGGGCATCCGACCTGATCTTGGAAAAATCGAAGCAATGTTGCACTTCCCAACACCGAAGGATGTCACAAGCGTCAGATCATTCTTAGGTCTGACATGTTACTACCGAAAGTATGTTCGAGGCTATTCAAGCTTGGCAGGTCCTTTGTTTGAGTTGACAAGGAAGGATAGTGCATTTGTATGGGATGTGGGCTGTGAATAGGCATACCAGGCGTTGAAGACAGCATTGGTGGATGCACCTGTGCTCACACGACCAGATTTCAAGCAAACCTTCTGGCTGGACGTAGATTGGTCGCCCAAGGGTGTTGGAGCCATATTATCACAGAAAGAAAGGAAGTTTGAGAAAGTAGTGGCATATGCCACCAAAAGCCTAACTGAGGCACAGAGGAAGTTCCATCCAATGGAAGGGAAATGTTATGCTCTAATCTGGGGCATCATGCATTTTAGACAATACTTGCACATGAAGTATTTCATCCTACGTACAGGTCACAAACCACTAAAGTGGTTGGCAACGGTAGCTGATGCACATGGTACGAGAGGCAGGTGGGTTGGCATGTTGCAAAACTTTAGTTTCAAAATAGTACACCGGCCAGGACTCAGGCACACGAATGTTGATGCTTTAAGTAGGAACCCAGTTGGATCAGTTGTAGATGACGATGAGTTCGGTGAAGAGATCCAAGACATTGCAAGTATTCAAGCTGATGTACCTAGAGGAGAAGGAGAGCTTCTCTGTGTTCGAACATGCGAAGAAACAGAATGGATGGGTGTCAGGAGGAAGGACAGAAGATTTGTACAACATAATGCCTGTTGCTTTGGTATCAACCACTGGAGATGTGTCAACAACCATCAGATGTATATGCTTGACGTCACATAAAAAGAAGACCTATCTAAGGAACTCATTCCAGGTGAGCAGCGGTGTCGATGGGCGATGAACCTGCGCAGCACGAGGGAGCGCGAATGGTGCTGAAGAGAAGAAGACCCCAGTAGTTTGACAAGCGACAACAATTAGACTTTGTGTTGGCAGCCCAGGAGCTGTTTGAGCTTGGGGACCATGAATTGAGTCCTACAAGATCCGATGATGAAGAAGACCACGGAGTGAAGTCGAGTTGCGTTGAGATATGGGAGGATATAGTCTGTTTGACGCTGTTGAAGAAGGTGTATTGCCGGATGTAGTAGACCTTGAGGAGAGCAAGAGAATCAGGAAGAGGGCAAGCAACTATTGCTGGAAGGAGCAAAAGCTTTTCTTCAAAGGGTTACTTGTGCCCAAACCAGAGGAGAGGGTATCTCTAGTGAAACAAATGCATGAAGATCTGGGGCACTTCGGGGGACAACGGACGTTGGTAGAGATCCGACAAAGGTACTTCTGGCACAATCAAACTGCAGATGTTAAGACGGTGGTCAGAGGGTGTCAACAGTGCCAATTGGTAAGGAGCTCAGGCAGCATCCGATTTGGAGATGAGCAATTAAAGAGCATTCTCGTTTGTGATTTGTTCCATCGAGTCGCACTAGACACTGCAGGGCCATTGCCTGAAATTAAGTCAGGCAACAAATATATTCTGGTGGCCATCGACCGTTATTCTAAGTGGTGTGAAGCAAAGGCGGTTGTTGATCATGGAGCTAAGACGGCAGCCAAGTTTTTGGAGGATGATATAATCTATAGGTATGGGGTTCCCAAATTCGTACTTACTGACAATGGGGGAGAGTGGGCTGCAGAGTTTGATGTGATGTGTAGGGACTACGCTATCCACCACCAACGCACTGCGCCCCAATGACCTCAGTGCAATGGGATGGCTGAGCGCATGATGAAGACCATCAAGCATGGCATAACTATGTTTGCTGCAACTCCTACCAACATGGATTCTTGGGACGAGCAGTTGGTTAAGGTTCTGTTTGGGTACCGATGTGGGATCCAAACGAGTACAAAATTCTTTCCGTTCATGATCCTTATTGGTCGCACACCACGTTTGAGGGCAGACAACTACCTACAGGTCCTAACTGTTGAGACTAATGATGGTGTTGATATGGAAGTTGCTGCAGCATAGTTTCTGCAAAAAGTGGAGCTCATTGCAAGCATCCATGACAACATTTTACTCAATGTGGAGCAAGCTCAGAAGCAACAAAAGAAAATCTATGTTGCCAGGAGAGGTAAGCATTTGTTTGAGGGTTTGGTTACAGGTTAGACGATGGTGAAGATGAAGAAGCCAGGGAAAATAAGAGCTCTGACTGCAAGTTGGGAGGGCCCCTACCAATTCATCGGGCACACTGATGGAAAGGGGAACCTCGATTTTGAAGAAGGTTGTCGGTTATGCATCATCCAAGATGCTAATGGTCACTAGTGGGATAGGCCTCGTCGAGACCTCTAGATCTTTTATGCTCCACCAGACTAGATGAAGTTGAGGGACTTAGTTGTTTAAGAAGGGAGGGGTTACATATGTAGTGTGAAATTAGGTCGCCGCACAAGTCTGAACGCTGGCTGATCTTGAGGTTTAGCTTGCCTTATTAGCCGTCGTCTTATTACAGCGCCCCATTACTACTACATGGAGTTGCATGGGTTGTTTTGTTGAGAGTCATAAAACTCCAGTTAGCTTGAGGACTCGACCACGTGCCCAAGAGTCAAGAAGTAGGGCAGAGACTCCAGACTCAGCCGTAGAGCTAGACGACAACATAGCCAGGCTAGTAGGACCTTAGCCACAATTGTGTGGTAGCAGCAGCAGGGTATATAAGCTTAGTGACTCTATTTACTAAGGAAGGAAGTGATTGTGTACTCTCCCAATTTTCTGTGCTGCTGTGCTGTGTGTGATCACGTTGTTGTGCTTGCTCTTGCTGTTGTGTATGTGAATTCCCTCAACAGGTTATGGGCCCACACTACGCGTGAAGGGTAGACATGGAATTTTTTCTGTTTGGTAGCTTGGTGTAGCTGAGGTCTTGTTTGCTTGTTGCTGACGAGCAGTGTTGCAAACATGGAGTCTGCTAGCTACGAGAAGGGGCAAATCCAGAAGCTGGACGTCGACAACTACAGTACCTGGTGTGTGGAGATGAAGGCGCTTCTGATTCACAAGAAGATGTGGAAATATGTGGATCCCAGCGTGGCTCTGCCAATACCCAGTGAACGCAGTGTTTGGCTTGACAAGTCATTAGAGGCACATTCTTTGATTGTGTTGAATTGCAAGCCGCATCACTTTCCCATGCTAACAGCGTGTGAGAATGGAAGACAGGCGTGGGAGAAGCTGTCTTCAGTGTTTCAAGCCAAGAACAACGCGAGGAAGCTGACCCTCAGGAAGCAGCTGAGTGCGTTGAAGAAGGACGTCGGAGAGCCTGTCACGAAGTATGTGTCACGGGCCAGGGAGCTGTGGGTGGACCTTGCGAACGTTGGTCACAAGATGGAAGAGACTGAGTTCGTGCTGGCTATACTGGCTGGACTGCCAGGTGACTTTGAAATTATCACTACCCTGCTAGAGACATCATCTGCTGAGTTGTCGCTTAATGATGTGCTACCGAAGCTGCTCACTGTGGAGCAGAGGGTTGTGAAGAAGGACGAACAGGGCGAGTCTGTTGCATTCTACAACAAGTCAGGCAAGCCTGGAGGCTACAAAGGGAAACACAAGAAGGACGGTGACAATGACAACAAGACAGGAGAGGGCGGGTACAGGAAGGTGACCTGCTACAAGTGTGGCAAGGAAGGCCACATTGCAAAGTACTGCAGAAACCAAGGAGGAGCACGCACCAGTGGCAGCAGCAAGGAGAAGGTTGTTGCATTCGTTGCAAGCATGAGCAAACACCAAGGATGGGTGATTGACTCAGGCAGTGATACGCATCTTACCCCTGAGGTGCAGATGCTGGAGGGCTACAGGAAGCTGGATACACCGGTGAAGGTGGAGGGCTTCAATGGCCAGGTGCTTGAGGGCGTTGGGAAGGGCGTTGTGCGTCTTCAATGCAAGGTTGGTGGCAGTACAAAGGAGGTCTTGTTGAGAGAGGTGTTACACGTTCCTGGTGCTTCTGCGAGTCTGTTCAGTGTGAGGGTTGTTGAGCGCGTGGGAGCTAAGTTCCTGTTCAAGGGTGGATGCTACAAAGTGCGTATGAACGGGAAGGTCTGCATGGTGGGCATCTCTGTGGATGGAGGGCTTTATGTTGTGGACCAGGAGCATGGCCAGCAGGCCATGTTGGCAAAGACGCAGGAGACTACAGAGCTCTGGCACCGGAGGTTTGATCATCTGAGTTATGGCAATCTGGAGCGTCTGGTGGCTGAGAAGATGGTCAAAGGCATTCAGTTACAGCGAGAGGAGCTGCGTGTTGCATCAGGTGTGACCTGCGAGCCGTGTGTGTTGGCCAAGCAGCATCGTTTGCCATTTGCGGCTTCATCTTCTAGCAATAGTCATCCTTGTGAGTTGTTGCACATGGATGTGTGCGGTCCTATGCGCGTTGTGGCGAAGAGAGGGAAGAGATACTTTGCTACATTTCTTGACGATTACAACAAGCTTTCTGTTGTTTATCCTTTGGCGTTGAAGTCTAAGGTAGCAGAAGTTGTGCAGAAGGTTGTTGCCTTACTTGAGAAGCAGTCAGGCAAGAAGGTCAAGGCGGTACGCAACGACCGAGGTGGTGAGTATGTAAACGCTGAGTTGAAGAAGTTCTTCGCCAGCAACGGCATACGCCATGAGACAACAGCACCATACACTCCGTAGCAGAATGGTGCTGCAGAAAGGCTGAACAGGACGCTGATGGAGCGTGTTCGAGCCATGCTGAATGACAGTCAGAGGGAGGACAGCTTGTGGAGTGAAGCTGTACTGATTGCAAACTACATACGCAACAGGTCTCCTATCAGTTCAGAGCAGAAGAAGCCGTGGGAGCTCTTCATTGGAGCTGCACCTGATGTGAGTGGGATGCGTGTGTTTGGGTGCATTGCATATGCACTGGTGCCAAAGCAGCTCAGGCACAAGCTGGAGCCGGTCAGCAAGAAGGGCATCTTTGTTGGCTATGAACCAGGCTCCAAGGCTTACAGAATTCTGCTTGATGACACATTGAAGGTCATTGTCAGCAGAGAGGTGGTGTTCCAGGAGGGTTCATCACAAGGTGAAATTGGCTATTTTCCAAAGGATGAAGATGATGATCTGAAGGATGCTCCTAAGCTGCAGCTAGAGGAGATAAAGGATGATGCAGACATCAAGGAGGCAAAGGACAAGGCAATTGCAGTGGAGCAGCAGCAGGTGCCAGCCCCAAGATATCCGGTGAAGGAAAGACAGCAGCCAGACTTCTACAAGGCACACATTGCCAGTGTGCAGAAGGAAAAGGAAGAACCTGACAGCTATGAAGAGGCGTTGAGGGCGCCAGACGTAGATCAATGGCGCAGGGCCATGGATGAAGAGATTGCGTCACTGCATGCCAACAACACCTGGTTGTTGGAGGAGCTACCAGAAGGTGTGAAGCCTATTTCTGTGAAGTGGGTCTTCAAGGTGAAGCGTGATGGCAAGGGCAACATAGAACACTACAAGGCGAGGCTGGTAGCAAAGGGATTCTTGCAGCAGGAAGGAGTTGACTTCACTGAGGTCTTTGCGCCTGCAAGTAAGCATGTGACATTCCATGCACTGCTAGCTGTGGTTGTTGCTGAGGATTTGGAGCTGCATCACCTGGATGTGAAGACTGCCTTCCTCTATGGCGAGCTGGAGGAAGAAATATATATTGAGCAACCACCTGGGTATGAAGATGGGAAGCGTGGAGTTGCCTGCAAATTGATCAAGGCGCTGTACGGACTGCGTCAGGCACCTCGCATGTGGCACATTCGGCTCACCAAGGAGCTGGAGTCGCTGGGCTTCACTGCATCAAGTGCAGATCCAGGGTTGTTTGTTCATGGAGAGAAGCAGGTGTGGCTGCTTGTTTACGTTGATGATATTATCATTGCTGCAAGGCAGAAGGACTGCCTGGAGGAGACGAAGAGTGCATTACAATAGGCATTTTCTGTTCGTGATCTTGGGGAGGCCAAGTGGTTCCTTGGCGTGGTCATTGAGTGCAGCAGGCGTGCTCAAGTTATCAAGATCAGTCAGGAGCAAATGGTCAAGAAGCTTGTTGTCAAGTTTGGTCTTTCTGAGGCGAAGACCAAGTCCACACCTCTGGCACTCGGCATCAACCTTGTGAAGGCCAAGGAAGATGAAGTCCTCGACAAGACGCAGTATCCATACGGTGAACTGGTGGGCAGCATGTTGTATCTAGTAGTGTGCACACGTCCTAACATTGCACATGTCGTGGGAGTTCTTGCTCGGTATATGTCTGCACCAAGTATGGAGCATTGGAAGACTGCAAGAGCTGTACTATGCTACGTTGCTGGTAGTGCTTCTATGGGAATTAAATTTGGGAGCACAGGAAGCAGAAAAGGGAGCACAGGTCTAGTTGGTTACTGTGACTCTGATTTTGCTGATGACCTCGACAACATGAGGTCTACGACTGGATATGTATTTCTGCTCAATGGAGGCGTTGTGAGCTGGAACAGCAGGCTGCAGCCAACCACTACACCATCCACGTCAGAAGCGGAGTACATGGCAGCAGCAGCTGCGACAAAGGAAGCCCTTTGGCTTCGGAAGCTGATGGCTGATCTGGAGCATCCAGAGGAGTGCGTCCTGATCAACTGTGACAACCAAGGAGCCATCAAGCTGTTGAAGCATCCCATTGCTTCAACCAGGACGAAACACATTGATGTCATGCATCACTTTGTGCATGACAGGGTCACAAGGAAGGAGGTTGCCTTCCAGTACTGCAAGACAGAGGACATGCTTGTTGACTTCATGACAAAGGTTTTGTCACCTGTGAAGTTCAAAGCATGTTGTGCAGGTTTGGGCATATGTGACTGATGTGCAGAGAGAGCAGGAGTCAAGCTACTTGCGTGGGAGTGTTGAGAGTCATAAAGCTCCAGTCAGCTTGAGGACTCGACCACGTGCCCAAGACTCAAGAAGTAGGGCAGAGACTCCAGACTTAGCCGTAGAGCTAGACGACAGCATAGCCAGGCTGGTAGGACCTTAGCCACAATTGTGTGGTAGCAACAACAGGGTATATAAGCTTAGTGACTCTATCTGCTAAGGAAGGAAGTGATTGTGTACTCTCCCAATTTTCTGTGCTGCTGTGCTGTGTGTGATCACGTTGTTGTGCTTGCTCTTGCTACTGTGTATGTGAATTCCCTCAACATGTTTGGTCTTTGTTGGTGTGTGCTGAGTGGGTCAGGAAATTAGGTGGTTGGAAATTATGAGGAGGGATGGAGCCGAATTGATGAAGGGAAGCAAACAACGGCGGCTGGTGCGTGGGAGATGGATGGAACGGAATGGGAGGATTTTCGGGAGGCTTCAGGAGGAAGTTAACGGGAGTCTAATGAGCAATTTGAGGTTCAGAGAAGAGGAGGGGAAGGTATTAGACAAATGAGAGCAACTCTTGTGAGGCATTACTACACAACTCTGATTCTGGGGTGACGGTGGTAAGCTGAGAGTGAGTGATGGACATGGAGTTGAGTAGTGAGAAAGATCGGAACATTTGACTATTGGCAAGAGGGGTAATTTTGGCAGTATGATCAGCTGATTCTTAGAGACATTCGGGCATCAGAAGATGGGCATCCTTGGAAACATAGTGATGAGAAGTTCTGTTAGCTAGGAGAGCTTGGCTGAATGCTAGAACTTTCCGCTACGCTTGGTACTTGGCCAAGCTGCTGCAGAGGAATTCGAGAGAGACTAGACCGCAGTAGGAATCTAATGTTTTGTGAACATTTTGTATAAAGCGAGCTTGTGCTTTCAGGCAATGTATGTAGTCTGTGACAAGAACATTTCTTTTGTTGGCATCTGTGTGAATGTAAGAGGCAAGAGATGGATGCTATGAAATCTACTCTGTTGAAGCAAAGGAATTGTATGTCCTTGATCTCAGAATGTACACATGAAATAGTCAATAGGGAGGTATTAGGGAGAAGATCGGAGGTTTTGGCTGTATGAAGTAGATCAGGAAAACATGGTCGCTTGGGGTCGTGCAGGTAGTCAGTGTGTTGTGTGATTTTGGTCCCTCTTTTTTTTGGTTACAACACATGAATTTTACAGCACATAATTGTTTTCTTGTTCAACCAATGGTCATCGTAATTGATTGACTCCTGCAACATGCATTAGAAAAATTCAAACATTTGTCGAAAAACCTTGTTTAGGGCAATGTGTAATCCCAAATGGATGGAAGCTTACCTTTAATGTTGAAGTATGTAGCAACATATATTGTTGTTATTAATCGCATGAAGAATGTAATGCCGAAGGTACTTAGTGCACAAAACTGTAAGTAGAATGCACATGCTTTGTTTGTTTTGAAATGGAGTTTGTTGCAGATGGTGATGACCAATGCGGATTCATGATCAATCTGCTAATCAATTCATCGTTTTGAGCAAACCATGACCTTCACATGCTCAAGACTAGAAGGATCACGAGTAATAATGACACAATCCACACGGGCATTCAGGACATAATCAAGGTTCAACCAATCAAAACCCTTGACGCACTCCCAAGTTCCTTGTAGACCCACTTGAGGGTCCAAGTATGCGGCAATGCAGAAGGAGTTGGAACTTGGAGCCGCTCCCTAGTTCACAACACTTGGAGGGGTAGAGGGGCGTGTTGGAGCTCCGGGATGGGACTAGGAAGAATTGACAAGCTTATTCACTCACACGGGCCTGTACACAACCCACACAAAGTGGTTAGTGCATAGTTAGAGCACCTTTGGTGCTAGGATGAGCCACGGGCAACATGGACACACAAGACTCACCACGGCTCGGACTTGGGGGAAGCCACCACCTTCCCCCTTATAGTATACTCTGCAGCTCTCCATGGAGGTGGCATTCAAATGACTATTTTTCCCGGGACTCCCGCGTGGGAGTCCCGAAATTGTCCCGGGTTGGAGTCCCGGGACTTTGGACGCCGATATCTCCCGACTGCAGAGTCCGATCGCGACGCAGTCTGAAGCAAAGTTGTAGCCCTTGTCGAGAGCTTTCCAACGCCGTGTCGCACTCTCAAATCGGATCTTGGGAAGAGGTCGATTCCCGACTTTTAGTGGTCAGGAGTCAAACTGCCAGTTTGACTCCCGGCCCTTCTTTTGCCCATAACTTGCCTTTTAGATGTCCAAATGAGCAATGCGAGCCCATTTTAGACATCTACGTTTCAAAATCTTTCCAACGGTACCAAGAGCGCAAAAATCCATTGAGATTTGACCCTTCAACTCGCATTCTGAAGTTTCGGGAGTCCACTGGGACTCCCTCTCCCAAAATGGGAGTTGCCTTGGGAGTGTGAGTCCTCACTCCCTCACACTCCCTCGCACTTCCTTAGACTCCTGGGAGTATGTGATGACTCCCGGGCTTCCTCCTCTTGGCCCGCACCCTTCCAATGCCTTTGCCTTTGCTCCTGAGCTTCCTTCCTTTTGACTCCCGGGCTTCTTTCCTCTTGTCTCCCGCAACTTTGCAACCCCTTGCCTTGGTCGCAAGCCCAAAGCTACGGTTGCGACAACCCTACTTGAAAACCTTTCGAAAAACACAAGTATGACTAGCATTGTAGCATTGGCTATTGCATAAAGATAGGTAATAAATTCATTGAAGGTTAACGTGTGGTCGCCCCAAACAATTGGCTTGTAGGTGGTTTGAAAGTCTCTAACAATTATGTTCCAATCCAATGAATAAGCATTAAGGTAACATCCCCGCCAATTATATAACACTCCATTAGGCTTATCATTGAAATTTGACCCAATGGACTAATGATATCAAAGTAGGACTTTCTAAAATAAGTTAACTAGAGTATAGTAAACACCCTACCACGTTTGATGTTCTGAGCAACTCATTATTAGGTGGAGACTTAGGTCATCCTTGGGAATAGTTTGTTCATGCAATTTTTTTCCCGCCAAAACGAACTAGTAAGTGGAGACTTAGGTCATCCTTGGGAATAGTTTGTTCATGCAATTTTTTTCCCGCCAAAACGAACTAGTAAGTGGAGACTCGGCTCCTCTTTGCAAGGAATAGTTTCACCCAACAATGTTTCTTGTCAAAACGGGGACTGTCAAGCCATGATAGATGGTGGTAAGGCTTTTCCAAATTATCACCAAACATAGGCACTCTACACAAAGTCGTGAGGTTGGTGCTAAACTATTAGGGTTTTAAGTGCATCGATCATCTTGGCTATAAACAATTTGAATTGCAATGAGTCAGGTATTATTGGTCCAATACCCATTGCAAAAGTTATTTTTTGTAAAAACCCATTTGCTTTTATCGAAAAAGCTATCCAATAGCACTTATGGGATTGCAATTTAGGTGGGGGAAGTTGCTTGATGTGACAATTTGCCAACTCATAGCTTGCTTCCTAGACAACCACACAATGTCATGTTTGTTGACTTTGGTGTTTTTGTATGGGCTCCCCTTGGGTTCAACTCATGGAAATGTCATGGTTGGTTGTTTTCACGAAGGAATTTAATTTTGCAGTTGGTATTTTTTGGCATGGATTGTAAGGTTGGAATAGCAATGTAACGAGGTTCCGATGAAGGTAATGGAAGCTACGAGTTCATCATTTGCTCAAGGACCATAACAAGAGCTCTATGTATGACCCATGGTAAGATCCTAGTAGAAGGAAGGGTTTGGACCTCATATCCTACATCTCAAGATTCACAAAATAGTATGAGACTTACTACTTGGTGCTTTTACTTGGCTTACTTTTTGTGTAAGTTGTACACAAGAGGTGGCATGGTCAATCCAAAACCTCTAATTGACAATGCTTCTTGAAAATGTTTAAATGCAAAGAATAGTAAGTTTGTTGGTTCGTGATAGCTTGGGCATTATGAGACTAAAAGGTTGGGGCTCAAATGTAATAAGGTACGAGTTGCCAATTTAATGCCACTAGCAATGAACTATGTTAGATCACCAAACTAGTGGTAGAAGTGACAATGTTTTGTAGGTGGTGATTGTCTACATGTTGTTATCTTTACCATGCTCAACATTTGTTGCTAATACAACAATCAATGCACATTAAGCTTAAGATATGTGTGTCGTTTCTTAGTTTAGTTGGTACCAATTTGAACTTTAAGGAAGATATATTTAGGATTATGCATAAGCATTTGGTTGAGAGGGAACTAATGATTGATAAACACACCACATGAATGAAAAACTTGCTAAAACATGAGTAGCACAATGGTTCAATAATTGCACACCAAATGTGGATGTATGCACACATTGGCTCCCACAACATTCAGATAATACGTGGAAAACAATGTTAAACATCCTTTTCTTGGAGTTCAAAATTGCTACTGCACATATAAGAGGCTCATATTACAAACATTATCCTCGTTGGTTAACCTCTTTACAACACCCATTTTGCTTATTGTCAATTACATGGGTCCATTCCAGGTGTGATAGCCGGATGTTTCTCAATGTTGAAAATTATTCATGCATTTGACACAATTATATTTCATGTGGCCATGCAAGGAGTAAAAAAAACGATGTTGGATGGTGATCGCACTTTATGATCAAATTGCTAGATGCTCAAACCTCAAATTCCAAATAGCAGATGTGAAAATGGAAGATCTTTGAACGTTTGAGGAGCCCAATGATTCAATCATTGCAGAACATATAACAACTTTCAAATATCATATTATGTTCATTTTTTTCTTATTGTTTGAATATGTTGTGAAACAATTATTATCATTTGGACAACCTTAGAATTGGGACTGTGGATGAGTAGTTTACATGTTGATGTAGTGTATCTATGTGGGTGTTTGAATGATGTCCTATCATAGTTACATTTGATACTTTGATATAGGTCATGAACTTTTGGTTTGAAAGTGGATGTGATTAGGACAATGTCTGCCAATGTGGAGTTTGGTGAAGTAGACACTATAGTGTTGGGGGGGATGCATGACTACTTGAAGGCACCTAATGGCAGGAAGTGATTATGGACCGTGGATAAGCAAGGAGATGTTGGTGATCATGTCCAGCAAATCGCAAAACTAAACATTATATAAAAACTTGGAAAGAATTGAATGGTGGGATGAGTTATAGGTTTAGAGTCAAGTGTTTAAGTAAAGGCACAATTGTTGCACAAGGATATGAAAGACAAATGCTTTGGAAAATTTGACATACTAGAAAGTGTGTTGCCATATATTTTTAATCCATTTTATGGTTTTGAAACTTTATGCATACACTCCACATGTTGGGGCCTTTTTTTGTAGGTCATTAACCCTAAAATTTCCCATACTTTTATATATTTTAAAAGCCACAATGTCGACATTGATTAAATATCACACCATAGTAGTTTCCTCTAATTTTGTGGGGCTCCAAGATTTAATAAAGATTTACAATTCTAAAACTGGAAATTTCAAATAATTTCCTTGTTATTTGTTGGGGTCAAGGTGCAAAATATCCCCAAAATCATCCCAACACCATATTTTTAAATGCATTAAAAAAATAAAAAAGTAAAATGTATAAATTTAAATATATTTCTAAAATTTCCAATTTGTACATATTGTATTGTATTTATACCAACTTGGTGTGCATATATACGATTTGCGTAATTTATTATTTACTTATACATATAACCTCATATACCTGTAATTATACACATACAAATGTTATTATATGCATAGGATGAAAAAGCTTTTAGTCATAACATAGTCACAAAAACGACCTTAAATGATCTAGATATTATTTGTTGTTACAAATACTTATAGTTATACTTACATGCAACTTTTAATTACAGGTAGTGGTAGGAATAATGATTGTAAACGACAACATTTTTACTAGTGCAAGTATTTACAGTAGGACATTAAAATTATGTAGGGGTTTAGTTGTTGTTGGAACCTCAATGTGAACAAGGTTCCAATGTTTTTTTTGTTTCAAGGTTTATTTTTAAAATGTAGTTCATCTTTTTATTTTTGAAATTATATAGCGCAAAAGAGGAACAAAAGGTTATTGAGTTGACAAGAAGCTTATGTTTGCATCATATTTGTTTTAAACTTGGATTCTTGTAATTTTCAAGTGAATATTTTTGAAACAAGAAATTTTGTTACATGTTTTTATGTGTGATTTTGTTATTGTCAATAGTGTTGGGCATTGATTTAGTAACACACAATAACACATGTTTTTATGTGTTTGATTTTGTTATTTTCAATGTTGTTGGGTGTTGATATAGTAACATACATAAAGTTTAATACATAACATATTTGGTAGATGAAATTGTTGATTTTATTATGAATAAAGGTGTTGTATGGGAGATGGAATTGAACGTAAGCACATGTTACAAAGCAAATGGTGTAAAGGAATCGAACTGAAATAAACACCTCACCACATAATGGCTTTGCTTTTTATTGAACAAAAGGAACAATGTAAATTACTAAAGGAAATATGGTGATAAGAAGTAAAAGATATCAAAAATACTAATTAGAAAATTTAATTTAACACCCAAATTTGAGTGAATTACATTGAAATGTATTGAAAATATGAAAACTTAGTGTTTGAAAACTTAAGATCTGAAAATTCAACGCCTAAAAATTAAGTGTTTGAAAACTTATTATTTAAAAATTTGATGTCTAAAATAGTTTGTCAACTCCATAAACTATGTTATTTGTTCATTGTGTATTTTCTCAACAAAGTCATGTGATTAATGAAAAACCAAATCACTTTGCAACTCTCATGATGAGAAATCATGTCCATTGAAATCACATTGCTTTGTAACTAAAGCTCCAAAAAAATTAATATAAAACAAAAATATAGACATATGAGCAATTAAAAAATAAAATGTCACACTAAAAAATCAATAATTATATTATAGTTACAACTTAATTGCAAATGAAACACCTATACCATCGTACAAATAAATGTAGTCAATTATGTCTGATTTTTTGATAAATTGCACTTTAGTTATAAGTGACAATTACATTACAATTGGTGTAAAGGTAACATTTAATCAACAATTACATTGCAACTAATGTATGACATCAACACATATGATCATGCCATGTGAATGCATTTTCATCACCCATTAAATATGAAACTTGCAACTAGTTGTCAACTATGATTATCATTTGATACAATGCATTGTGTCATTATGTTGCCATTATAAAAATATTATTTTTACATTATTTTGTGACTATTATTCAATTATTAATAAATTAATCACTAAAATTTCATATTTAATCTTTGATATGTAATAATGAATTCGCTTTTCAATAATTTATTAACTATTGATTTTAATTGATATTTAACTTACTTAATTACTATGAACTAACTAATTATATAAAGTAATTAAAATTTAATATGGATCAAATGGTTAATTTACAAATAATGTAGTAACCATTTTTTTTCAATTAAGTTGATTAATAGAAATATATAATTCAAATAACTAATTTATCAATTCAAAGAGAATTAATTGTTTGAGCTTCAAATATTTAATAATGATTTTTTAGGTCAAATAATTAATTATCTAAAGTAGTTAATTAATAAATTAGTTTAATTAAACTGATTAATTCAAATAATAACTTATTTGATAACTATGTCTTCTACCGAAATTCAATTATGTATATATAACTATTAATTAATACATAGTTTACTTAATGGGGTTCCACCATTGTTATGGCATATTTCTTCATGTTGACTCTGATCCAATTAGTTTGGTAACTTGCTAGTTAACTAGATGCAAGTTAGAGGGCACATACACTAGTGTAATATCATTTAAAGCAGGTTGTGGGTGTTAACACAAATGATTTGGCATAAATTACAGAGAATGATATCCCACAAATTTATTAACACTTGCCCTCTTATGATGAAAAACATATGAAAAAAGAGTAGATAAATCCCCATTCCTTTAATGCCTATTTATAGATATACAATTGTCCAACTTAAAACTTTATTGAATGTTGATGGGCATGTAGTGAAAATAATAGTTGCAACATTTATCATCGCTTCAGGTAGTTCCTTGTGTGAGCTTTCAAGCAACTTGTGTACAACATGTAAGTTTTATCCTTGAATTTTGCAAGGTAGTGAATGTATATGAATATTTGAAGGTGGTTTTGAATGAACTATTATTGTCTATAATACCTTTAGTGTAGAGGTTTTTTATTGAATTATTTGGATCTAGGTGAAAGTATTGTATGAATGTTTGTTCTAGAGAACTAAATGACTAAAGTGAATTACTTTTTCCCATGAAGAGATCATATGTGTTGTATTTTGGGAACTAGATCTAGTCAAGTGGCTTTGGATTTTGGAAGCATAACTATAGCAAAACAGGGCGAAAAAACTCATTATACTGATAGTGGAAAAGTCATTTTATCAGTGAGTAACAATAAGAAAGTAGTTATGGTTTTGATTATATATCAATGTTTTAGTAATAGTACTTGTGTGCATCAAGAATCCCAAGTTAATGAGAATTCTTTCTAAAAAATGGACAACTCATAGCAAATGGTGTAGCTACTTCAGGAGGAGAACTGGCTTTGGGAAAGAATGTTGGTAGTGCAAGAAAATAACAAAGTTTGATTGGTGAAAGAGAACATTACAATGCTTAATCCAACATGTAAATAATTCTTTTTGCCCTGTCTAATCACCTATTATGAAGTAATTCATACATGGGTATGGTTTTGTGTAATTAAGGGTTTAGAATGCTATGAAGATTTTGAAAATGTTTAATGAGCTTGCCATTTGGACTTGTTGCTTGCCCATATTTTGGTGCAACAATTAGGGCCATGCTTATTTATTTGAAAATGTGTATTAACATTGAGATGTTCATGTTGTAAAAGTAGCTTGCAAGTTATGGGCAGGTCACATATTCCAAGGTGACTTGGAATTAGTTTCTTATATGTTCTATAAAAGTTTTTATACAAATGATTTTATTCCTTGCAATTTTTTAGAAGACTAAAAACCACAACAATACTATTTCAAAGTTGAAAATTGAAAATATGTTCCTAACCCTTGTCTTTTCTCACATTTCATTCAATAAAATAAATACTTTAGTTTTAAATACACCAAATAGAATTATTGTTCCATTACAATCACTTTTTAATTAAAATGTGCACATGAAAGTTGGTATTTATAATTATTTTCACACGTATTTCATGTGGTTACAAGCTTATTGGGTGACTATGGTGCTATCTAACTATGCCCATTACAATCTCCAATGCTACACATTACAATTCACTTCCTACCATAATCTTCATGAGGTCCAAATTCCAAACACTCCATCCTTCATTTTCATAAACTTATTATACTATATTAAATTTTTATTCTATAATAACATTGGGTTTTTGGGTTGCAGGTACTACAAAACACTTCTATGACAATTACACATTGAAATAAAGACAATTGATTACATATAATTTCATTTTTGTGAATGTCATGTTATAAACAAAAGTATTAAACCAATGCCACATCTTTTATTTGTGATACCCATCCTTTACTTTTCTTAAGGTTTTTAAAAAACATCTTTTACAACCTTCAAATTAGTGAAATTTAATTGTCTTTGTTGTCCATTAATGTTTATAAAATTAAAGGGCATGATTTTTTTTATTGTATACTATGGAATTGTTAGTTTAGTATTAGAAAGAAGGAATTAATTGATACTTTGCAATCTTTTATCAAGCTCATTAACAACTTTTGTGAAGTAAACTCTTGTGTTCCTTTAGATCGACATTGAGTTTTTGCATTACAAGCACTACAAAACACTTCCATAAATTACACATTGAAACAAATATATTAAGCTAATGACACATTTCCTATATGTGATGCCCGTCTTCGACTTTTCTTAAAGTTTTGTTTAGGTCTTTTACAATTCAAATTAGTGAAATGCTAATTTCAACCCATATCACATTTTTGCCAACATATTTTAAAAACGTCAAGCATATGTTCTTCAAATAAAGACATGTCTCCCATTCATTTCATTTACAAATTTAAATGCTGAAAATGAACTTTATTGATTGTTCCTCTTTCCAATTTGAAGATAATTGCTCCACATGCAAAACACGAAAATAGCAATGTAGATCTTTGATTTCAAATAAACTTTACTTGTTTTCACTTCCTTCAAAATTAATATTTTAACTACATCTTCACCTAGAATCAAGAATTATATTATATTTTAGTAGCATGCTGCAACTCACTATTTTACCCTTCTATTTAAATCAAACTATTTCAAAAAAAAAATCTTCAAAATCAGGTGTTTTTTGACCATTTTCTTCAAAAAGAACCTTTGTATGAATCACAGTAAATTTTTTTTTGTCACAACAACATAAAATTTCACCAAAAGAAAAAAAACTCTACTTTGGTTGTAACATATTTTGATATTAAGGTTCCTTCTTAATGACATCATTAGACACTGTAGTCAATGTCCTTTAATAATGTTTTGACTTTGAATTATCATGGAAAAAATACTTGCAAAGATGATTTTACAAATTCAACTGAAAATGATTTATTTGCTTAAATGATATCCCTATACAAAAATGTTGCCGCTGCCAAATAGGCCTTCTCCTCCCACCAACGGGGCCCCTGGGCCCTCTGCGTCTCGTTACCATGGTACCAGTGTAGGTGCTGGTTCACCTGTGGCAACTGGGTATCAATGTTTATTTTGGGGTCAATTTTGTGATGCAGCCAACGTGGCAATAGTCCATAGGAAAATTTAACCAAATTTGGCTACAAGTTAATTATAAAAGTAGAAATTTTTAAACTTCAATTTTTTTTTTTCCTACTTCCTTGAACCATGTATAGAAAACTGCCAAAATTTCCATCGAATTATGGCTATTGAAAATCTCAAAATGCACTACTGTTAACACTTTTATTTTTTATTTCGCTTTTTGGGTATGTATAGCCAGTAAAAATAACGCTGCTAGGTACCACCTCATCCTAGGCCCCTTATATCGTAGAAAAGCTTCCACTTATCATGGGGGCACCTGTACCCTACACATTTAATGCAGTTTCTTTTAGGACACAAAACGGGGTTTGTGGAGTGGGGAGGGGGTTGGTATTTAAATTCCAACTCCTGCTTTTGGAAAAATAAATAAAAATTTGATAAAGTCAAAACAAAAAAACTTGGGATTACTTTTTTTGCTTGCTTTTACCATACCGAGCAGTTTTTTTTTTTCTTCTCATTTATTTGATTTCGAGAATTTGGAGAATTTTTAATAGAAAAAGTCGATTTTACACTTGAATTTTAAAAAATCCTATTTCTTTGTCGAAAAGTGGCGAAATTTCGCCAGGAAAAAAAAAACTGATACCGACGTATCGTGTCTGCTTCGTAAGCCCTTGCGTCCATTGCGCGTGTGCGTTGACTGCGGAAACCCTCCTCCTCCGGACTTCATGCGCAGTGGCAACGCGGTAGCATCCGAAGACTCTCCGAGGACTTGTAGTGCTCCTCGTCGTCGTCATCCCTCTTGATCTTGCTTCCTTCTCGCTTGGTTTTACATCGCCAACGATTGCCGTCGACTAGTTTGCAGCTTGCCCAAAGTAGCGCTCGTGCTCATCGCAGTGGTGTTGGTGATGCGGTTGGTTTGTTGTTTGTTCGCATCGGCGAGCCCTCAGGTATGTGTACCCGCGAGCAGCGAATTGTGAACTTCTTTCTCATTCTGAAGAGTTCGGTAGACTATCTACCTATTTCTATTGCAAAAAAAGAGATGACGGCCTCTTTTGTGTTGTGTTTATGTGTTGATCTTGTAGTCTGCGTTTGTGAGATTGCTTTGTTGCTGTTGTTTTCAGCTCTTAGTGAAGTAATTCGTGGTTGTGTTGCAGCAGCAGTTATTATAGGATGATGCACGGATTCATGTGTTGTTGTTCTCTGGAGAAATGTGAAGTGTCTACTAGGAGAGAGAGAAAGAGAGTAGCATTGTTCGGTGAGTGGAACGGGAGTACGAGGGATTGTTGTTGGACGGAGAAAGTTTTTGGACTGACTTTTTGGTTCTGATTTTTGTTTTTGGTGACGGTTTTCAGTGATTTGCAGTTGGGGATATTGGGAGGAGATGGCGGTTTGCAAATGACTAGAGATAATGGAATAATATTATGCCGACGTTTCTATCGAGGAAGTACGATATCGACGAAATCTCCAACTCAGAGCTGGAGCTTCTAACAAGGCCCTCTGCAGGGCAACAAGTCGAAATGTTCTCCAGGGCACCATCTTCCAGGAAGATCAACGTGTACCAACTTGCTGAGGATGATAGCGGCGGCAAGGATGAGCATCTGCGGAAACCGGGCCACTTCGCCGCTGGCAGTTGCAATCCCTTCATCACTCGCCCTTCTAAACTCAAGATCGTAAGTCCTTTTTACTTTGCTCACCTGGTTTTTTTATCTGTTTGTCGTTGTTGTTTTCAGGGAGTATGAAACCCTCTTCATCGGCTGCCACAAGCTGAATCTCTTTCTCAAGAAATGGAGAGATTTGTGCAACTGTGCCATCATCCATTGGCAATGAGAATCTGCCAGCACTTCAATTGGAGCCTACATCAGTCCATGACAATTGTCAGAAGAGCTTTCTGTCAGCACAGCTGTGATTTATGGCTTTGTGTGTGCATTTGGGATTTGAATCTAAGAATCATGCTCAGTTGTAACTTCATTGTACCTGTTTTGCTTATGATGCTCAAACTAGACTGATATGCTCTCCTATTCATGATTCCACAAATCAAAAGCTGGTGTAGCATAGGTGGATCATCTTGTGGCATCAAGTATGAAGCTCATGGATTGATTGATTTCTGTCTTTAGAAAGGTTCACACTTGAATGGGTTCTACAGATTTGTTGTTGATCTGATTCAGATGTTGATGCTCATGAGTCTTCTCCCCTGATATGCTTGATTGCTACTGTGAGTTGAATTGTGGCATCTTGGTGGTGTGTAAAGGTTCTGGGGAAGTGCTGGAGAATTTGCAAGCTTTTCACACAAGTTTTAAAACCCAATAGCAATACGAAGGTGTTACGACTGTGGAACAAGCTTTTTGTCATCTCTTGCTTCATTGGCCTCTTTCTGGATCCCCTGTTCTTCCTTACAATCTCTATAAGTCTGGTATGTTTTTTCTCTTGATAAAATTTAGGTCTAATTCGTCAATTGTGTCAGCTGCATCTCACTTCATAGATACTTTGAAGCTTTCTTTTGTGCCACAAATATGCTCTTTCTCTTCTTTCATGAGGATCTTGAATTTTTGATTTTGCTGCTTCTCTCTCTTGACTGCATTTGTAACTGTGAAAACAGGACTACAAATGTGTTGTGTTCCACAATCGCTGGGCCATCGCCTTCACAGTGTTGAGAAGTGTAACAGATTTCATTTTCCTTCTCCACATGCTGCTTCAGGTTTGCTTCAAGCAGTCCAACTATTGTGGCTTCAATTTGTTTTGTTCCTTGATTGCCAGAAGCTTGAATTCCGATTCCTTACAGTCCTCACATACACAGAGATTCATGAGTGTGTGGTTCTTGAACAATTACTACAGTGATATATTCATGGTCTTGTTGATAGTGTATGAGTGGTGAACAGATAAAGACTGGCATACAATCATGGAAATCTACACTAGGCTTATGCAGTGAATGTTGAAGGTTTTGTATTCTTTTCACCAATCCTTGCTGAATTGCAGTTTAGGTTAGCAATTGTGCTGAACACTGGCGAAGTGGTGGTCAATTCAAAAGCTATTGCACTTAATTATCTTCGTGGCTGGTTTGCTTTGGATGTCATCACTGTTTTGCCCCTTCCACAGGTACACTCAATGCTTACATACCTTCTAGTATTGTTTATCAGTTGACATACAAATGTCTTTTAGAATACAATTCAACACTACCATGAGGGATCAATACCTGTTTCCATGTGTTTTGCAAAATTTTCTGTTCACTTTTTATCTTCTCTTCCTCTTTCCTTGTTTAGCTCTTTCTTGGTCTGTCTTTCTCTTTGTTTTCCCTTTTGTTGTTGGTTTTCTTTGTCATCCTTCTCTCTCTTTATGTTTTATTGAGGTATCCAGCACAATGGATGAGTTTTCCTGTTACTGCTGGTTTGTGATGGAAAAAACATTGGTCAAGGTATAACATTGACCTCCAGTCACTACCAGGTGTTGATGAAGTGACTGAGGATATAATGGTAGCTAGTCAGTACACATATGTTGCTGAAGGTCACTGGACATGTGTGTGAAGGTTGCTATTGTTCAAACTGCTCCTCAGTTTTTCACTCCGATTTTAGGGTTGGGGTCTGGATTTGAAATCTCTAGAATCTTATCTGGTCATCTATCAATTCTATTCTCTTTTTTTTCTTAAGTAAAGAGAAGTTCTCAATACTTATGAAGATATATCATTTGGTTGTATGCATTGCTGGTTGTTGTATATCCTCCAAGTAAAATTGGGAAATTGCAAATCAATTGTGCAATCATAGTCCCCACATCACAAATTGTTGGGTAATTGGGCAGTGAATTTGTCTTGCTTATCCTATAATCTGCCTTGCTACAGATGGCATTGTCCTGCCCTGAGACAACTATCTGGTCCAGTTGCACGTTTGTATGCTATTCTTTTGCTTGTATGCTGTGGATCATTGGTAAGTTTGCATCAGCTGAAGGGATTCCAATGGAGTGTAGATTGGATATTTTTGCAGATTGTTATCATGGTGCTCATGAATTACTTCAACCCAGCAGATCAAGCAAACTTTTTCAAAAATGCAGTGCGATGGGTTGTGCTTCTGCAAATGATCCCTCGATGTATCAGGTTTTTTCCATTGCTAGCTGGCCAGTCTCGGAGTGGGTTTGTGTTTGAGACAGCATGGGCCAACTTTATTGTCAACATTTTCATTTACCTGCTAGCCAGCCATGTTGTGGGTTGCTCCTGGTATCTCTTTGGCCTCCAGGTAAGGTGCAATCCTTCCCTTGACTTGTGTTTGCTGTCTCATGGTTGTACTAGTTGTGCTCCTTGGACTTGATAGCACTCATTTTGTAATTGTGTTCTGTGGATTCTCAATCTTTGCTTAGTGGAACTGAAAGGGTGTGCTTGAATATTGCAGCGGGTGAATGTTTGTCTACAAATGGCTTGTAGCGCAGATAACAACAGCTCTTTACTCTGCTTACCACAATACTTGGACTGTGGATATAAAAATACAATAAATTCAAGTGATCAGTCAAGAGTCAATTGGATTGCAAATACAAGTGCAACAAACAGCTGTCTTGTTGCACAAAGTGCTACTTTCCCATATGGGATCTATTCTCCTATGGGCTATCAGGTTGTGCAAGAGCCTTCAGTTGTGCATAAGTACATTTATTCTATCTTCTGGGGTTTTTTGGTATGTCATCATCTGCTACTCATCATTCTTCAACTGATTGTGCTCAATCCTTTGATCTCATTTGTACTTCCAAGAGGCTGCTGTGTATCAACTAGTTGATTTGTCCATTGTGAAGTGTGAAGGACAGTCATGCAATCAGATTGTTTGGGATTGCTGGCACAATGTACTTGGAGTGGCTGCTGATTATGTGTAGGAATCGGATTGTGTAGCAATTGAGCACGCTTGCAGGCAATCAGGTACCAAGTCTGTACATTTGGGAGGTTCTCTTCACAATGGCCATTGCGGGGTTAGGCCTTCTTTTGTTTGCACTACTCATTGGAAACATTCAGAATTTCCTGCAGTCCCTTTTTCGCCGGTAAGGGTTATTTTCCCCTTGTTAATCTCTTTTTTGTTTTCCCAAGCAATATGTCATGTTAAATATATCCATTTACATCCACTGATGGGAGCTGATAACATTAGCAGAAAGTATGGTGGATTAATCCTCTCAAAAATGATGTGGGGGGAGATCTGCACTATGTGCACAAAGCAAGCCCCCTCTCTGTTTGGTTGTAACTGGTTCAGTGTTAGCTGGGCCAATGCAACACTCTTTTGGTATATAGCATGCCTTTGTGATAGATCTCTCTCCTTTGACACATATGCATTATGTTGCTTCAACATAAAAGTCCAAGAGGAGTGGGAGGTTAATTCTATCATATCAGTCCTCTGGTTGTTATTCCTGGCTTAACTGCTCATCAATGTGCTAGTAACATTTGAGCATCCAGCAAATTATGTTATGACAAATTAGTACACTCAGTTTCCTTAGCTCAGGATCATGTCAAGCTTTATTATTAGCAATCAAACTCACCTGCCTCACTCAGTACATTAGTGACTGTCAAAGGAAAGTGCCCTTTGCCTGCCAAGACCTGGTAAGGCAAAGTTTGTGGCTCCAGTATACCTCTCATTATTTTCACTGAGGACCATTTTTCTGCATAGTACTGATGTCTAAATAGCATTTGCTGATTTATAAATGCAGGAGCCAGGAAATGCAAATGCGTCGTTATGATGTGGAGAGCTGGATGAGACGGCGAGGCTTACCTGAAGAAATGCGCAAGTATGTTGCTCTCTGTTATGGATATTCTTGCCTATCACAAGACCTCTTGCACTTTTGATTTGTTTTTGAATTATTTTCCCTGCATGCCATGGTTACCCCTGCAAAAAGAGAGGCTTTCGTATGAATTCACCACAAGTTTTTCAAAGTAATGTCCTCCAACTGTTGATAACTTGACCAGTGAGCAAAGACAGACAAGGCCTTGCATTTTGTCCCTTGCATTACATTGACAAGCAGTTAGGTGAATAGGTCCATCTGAACAAGTCTTAGACTGAATGATGTCCAGACGTGTGACGGCAACAGAACGGTTCAAATGGGCTCAAACTCGAGGTGTGGAGGAGAAAGAATTACTGAGTGAACTACAGGAGGATTTGCAAATGGAAATCAAGCGGTTCATTTCCCTAGATCTTGTGAAGAAGGTATGTTATGTCTGACCACACTGAAGCTTTGCTTGACCTGCCAACTGCAGCCACCTTGCCCTGTTGCCATTGATTTTGGGGATAAGTACTAACTCAAAGGAAAATTCACTTGCAGGTGGAGCTGCTCGGTGTGATGGATACTGTTGTCTTAGATGCCATATGTGCACGTTTGGAGCAGCGGCTTTACATAGCTGACAGTACAGTTATGAGCAAGGACAGTCCAATTAAGAGAATGCTTTTTATTGTCCATGGCAAAATGTTGAGTGTTGGTCCAAATGGTGACAAGCAAGAACTTTCCACCGGCTCCTACTGTGGAGAAGAGCTGTTAGTTTCGTACCTGGCAAAATTGGGTCTCAAGCCTCGTATGTTCTTTTCTACCCATGCCTCTGAATCACCAGCTCTGTAAAGTTTCTACTGACTTGCTGAAGCAGACCACCAGCCTCATACTGGGCTGCCTGATTTACCGAGTGATCAAAGATATCTGTCAACTTACCTGAGGACTTGCATTTCAAAGTTAGTTCAATATCATAGGTGGTTAGGACATACCAGGTACTGTGAAGGACATAACTGTTGGGGAGCTAGGGTAAAGAAACAAAAATGCAAAAACCGTCACTTCGAAGTGTCTTGTGAAGTGAAACATGCAATTTGGGACTGATCTGGAGCTGATTATTTGGGTCATTTAAACATGGAATCCAAGTTGTATGGCTCCAGGGTGATTTTGTGTTTATTTTGGAAACAAAGTCAATGGTATGTAGTGGCTTTTGTTCCAGCTGAGATCACTGTCAGAATGGGTGTGTAGACTCTTAATCTGCTACATTTGCTTTTCTTGTCAGATACCTACCTTTACTTTTGAAGGATATTTCATTACTCTGGGAGGGACAACAATCGGAGTGACATCTGACACTGGTTCGTTTTCTGCAGGTGGAGCCTGGATAAAAGAAATGAAGGGGCAGTGTGTTATGTCTAGTCATAATGTAAAATGCTTGGAGAATGTGGATGTATTTTCTCTAGAGGCGGACGATCTTGAGAGCATCACCAAGAACTTCTACAAGCACATGAGCAAACCCCGTGTGCAGGGAGTCCTCAGGTTTTTGTTCTGCTCAGATTGACATTTCTACTTAGCAAGTCAGGGAGAGAAAATTAGGGCCAATCAAGTTCAAGGGCTTGAAACATGTGGATGAAATGGCTAGGGAGAGCATGCTGATGACAAGAGGATGAAGTGCCACGAATTGGGTAGCCTAGCTCATCATCATGTAGAAGCTTGCACAAAAAAGTATGGACCTTAGTAATCAGCTGTCAGGATACTGATCACAATCACATGCCTGGACCCAGATCTTCATTTCCTCCACTATGGGATGGACCAACAATGGGATTTGATGAGGGGTCTATTTGAGGAAACCCCATTTGGCAAATGGTCAAGAGTTAATTTTTCTTTGTGCTCTGAATGCCAGACAATAACCTAAGGTTGTCCTCACATGATGAAACTTTTGGTATCAGCAACATAACCCCAAAGTCACCGTTGAAAATCTTCTCAGAGTATAGTGCAGGTCTAATGGACCTGTATATAGCCTGTGAGTCCTATTTTGCAGTCTCACTGACTTGAACAAATGCTGTGAGCCAGATGGATTTCATGTGTTGTACAGAGAACTGATTGTAGTCTGGGTTTTTTGTTTTTGGAACAGGAATGGATCTGCAGCCTCCAGGTCTTGGGCAGCAATACGCATTCAACTAGCCTGGAGGAATCGTTTGGCAAAAACCAAGGGTCACAAGAGTTGAGAAATTCCCAATCCAGGAGCCTCATGATGGAAAGCAAGTCAAGTGCTGGATCTGGCTCTTCCAAATTGCATTTGATTTGATCCCAATCTCTGGTGTCTGCTTGTTGTTCTTGTGCAACTGTTGGAACTACAGGGCATGCCTGACAGGTGCTGCCTCCTTTGAAGTGTGGGGGTGTGACTATTGCCATGGTAAACTATTCTCTAGAGTTATTGCTGGCTTCGCTCTTGAAGTGGCATTTGCTTAGTACAGCAGCAGATTTTCATTCCTTTAAATTGCTGAGAACAACTCAAGTGAAACTGTGGGAGGCTTCTGATATATTGTCTCCATCTCAAGAAGCCCCAAATTGGCAGCTTGACAACACAGTTCTGTTTCATTGTAATTTATGTAGCATTATTATCCACAAAAAGATGATCATTTTATAGTTCTTATTTGTTTCTCTCTCTTTCCTTCCTACTTTTTTGTCAGGGCTTTTTCTCTTTCTCTTTCTTCTTGTATTCCTGCTCCTTCCTCAGTTTCTTTTCTTCTTCTCTTTTTGTTTTGTTGAGGTAAGACGGAATTGGGGCTGAACTTTCTTGTTACTGCCGATCAGGTGACAGAAACTCCGCATGTTGGTTAATGTTTGCCATTGACCACCACGTGCTGCCAGGAGCCAATGAAGTTAGTGGGGATGTCATGGTAAGTGGTCAAAACCAAATATGTTCGTTACATAGTACTATTTACTGTTGTTCAAATCAGTTCAGTTTTGTTGTAGGTTTTGTTTTCTCTCTTCTTCAGCAATGCTGGGTTTCCTCTATTTTCATGTTTGCTGATTTGCTGATGTTTTGTTCTCAGATCTGGAATCTCTATAACCTAGTCATTGGGTAATCTCTCAATTGATTGAAGTCCTGAGTAAGGAGAGATCCTTATGACTTATGAAGATCTACAAGTTTCAGCCTCTTTGACCATGTGAATAGTTCCAGGGGCATTTTCTTTTTCTTCAAAACATAGAATTAGATACAAAAGATAAGTGTTGCCATAGTATGCAAAAAGGAAAAAAAGAAAAAGAAGAAATATAAGAAATTCTTGAAACAAAAATATCAAGCTCTAGATACAAAAACAAAAACCTTAATTCTCATCCACAGCTACTTACGATACAAACTGTTGTCATTAGTCCAGTGAGCTGCTTAGATTTTCTCAGAGCTGACCAACAAGTTTGAGCATTGCTGTGATCAGAATTTCTGAGAACCTAATTCTGTATGAACCCATGTTCAGATTGTGCCCATTTCTAGCAATCTCAATATTTAATGGTTCAATAATGTGCAACACACTTTGATGATGATGCTCAAAGTATTGCATCTATGCATCTTCCTTGAACAATCCACAAATGGTTCAATTGCAACCACACTTGCAACACACTTTGATGATGCTCAAAGTGCATGCATATGCATCGTCCTTGAACATCACAAATGGTTCAATTGCTAAACAGTTTGATGATATTCAAATTATGCGACTATGCATTGTGCCTGGAATATCACAAAATAGTTCTGATTGCAACACATTTGATGATGCTCAAAGTATATGAATTTATGCATCTTCTTTTGAACATTGCAAATGGTTCAATTTGCAACATGCTTTAATGATGCTCAAAGTTATGCATGTAAGCATCATCTTCCTTGAATGATCACAAATGGTTTGATTGTAACAACACACTTGCAACACACCTTGATGAGGCTCAAAGTACTATAAATATCCCTTGAACATCACAAATGGGTTCAATTGCAACATGCTTTGATTATGCTCAAAGTATGCATGTATGCACCTTCCATAAACAATGACAAATGGGTCAATTGCAACAACACACTTGCAACACACGTTGATGACATTCAAAGTATGCACTATGCATTGTCCTTGGAATATCACAAAATAGTTTTGATTGCAACACACATTGATGATGCTCAAGTACATGCACTTATGCATCCTCCTTTGAACATCATCATAAATGGTTGGATCCTTGACCTAGGAAGAGAAGGCAAGCAAGCTGAGCTTGTGGCGGTGCTTGCATTTGTGCTTTGAATTGCAAGACAAACTTTGATGCTCAAAGTATGTATGCATCTCCCCTTTGAACATCAAAACCTTCTTCCAATTGCAACAACACTTTGATGATGCTCAAGGGTATATGCACCTTCCTTCTTCCTTCAACAGCATTTTGTCTCTACAATCACAACTTCTGCTGCCCTCTGCTGCTGCTCTTCAATTTGACTTCCTATCCGATCTCCACTTGGAAAAATTCAACAGCTTGTTGATGCATCTAAACAAGCAGATTGTGAGAAATTGCCAACCTAATCAGATCAGGCCGCAGATCAAGCTGCAATGTCGAAGAATTGCAGTCTCAAGTAGAAGCAATCGTTTAAGCTCAAGGAGAATCGTTTCACGAAGTAGCAGATTGCAAAAGCTTGTTGATGGCAGGAGACTCGGCACTTGCTGTTCGAGAAATCCGCAAAAAAGATCGAGGAAAAAATCTTTCGGAAAAAAAGTTTTCGAGAAACAAAAAGCTTCGTGTATAAGCACATTCTCTAGAATCACAAGAACGAGAAGAATATTCTACATTCGGTACGGATCATGAGCGCCCTCTCTCCCACCATTCCAAATTTTGTTGTGAATTCACCAGCTCCCAAGCTTTCTGCTGCATCGGACACAAGCAAAACCCCAGCCAAAACAGGATCTTCAGGATCTGAGAGAGAGAGAGAGAGCTTCGGCAGCAGTGATCGCAATTCTGCAAAGCAGAATAAGAAAAGTCGCACTATCTTGTAGAAGCGAAAACATGGGTGTAGGAAGCTCCGCTCGTGGAGTCGAAGGGTCGGGAATCGACCCGCGTCCAGTGTGACGCCAGGAGCGGTAATAGAGGGTTTTCCGTGAACGCGCGCGCGAAGGAAGGAAAGGAGTTGCGACAGCGGTTTCTACGACGGAAGAAGAGAAGCCACAGTTGGGAAACCAAGCAGCGCGCAAGACCCCAACACACACGAGAGCATTGTAGCACAGCAGCAATTCTCAAGCGCACGAGCCCTCGCAAAGCAGCATGCAGCGCTGGGCGAGCATGAAGACCACGGCCGACATCGTGGCCGCCCCACCATCATGTCGCATGTTGTGCAATCCCTGCGGCCGCGCCAGCGTGATGCGACAAGAGAGGAGGATTGTGTCTGGGGGGATGATGGTCCGCAACTGGGAATGCTTGGCGCTGGCAACCGGCAGCAATGATAGCAGGGATGGAGCTGTGTTGTCTCACCGCTATTTGTCGATGCTGTCTTGTGATTCCGACCTTGGGTTGAGGTTGAAGACAATCGGGAGAGTCGTGCAGCTGCAGAGCAGAAGAGCGAGGGAGCCAGTGGTGGAAGCGAGAGCGACCGCAGACGCAGGAGGTGCAGCAGCGGATGAAGGGGCGGGATTGGAAGCTGCGCAAGCTGGAGGTGGTATATCCGAATGGGGGAAGACTCTGGGACTGGGTTCCTTGTTTGGACTCTGGTACTTGTTCAACATCTACTTCAACATCTACAACAAGCAGGTACACATCCGCGACCACCGGTCGATGACCATATCAGGAAAAATCTTCAACAGATGTATGTGCGACAGACACTGTGAAGAAGATTGAACTACAGATTCTTGCAATGAAAAGATTATTGTGTTGTTTCTTTTGCTCAGGTGCTGAAAGTCTTCCCATTCCCCATCACCATCACAAATCTGCAATTCGCTGTTGGTGGTGTGTTTGTGTTGCTCATGTGGGCAACAGGTCTCCATAAGAAGCCTTCTGTCACCCAATATCAAGTAACAAAAATTTCCAACCCTACAATCTTTTCATAAGGCAGCTTGCATTGCAATTCTGCATTGCAATTGTGTTTGCATTTTGTCAATTGGGGTCAGTTTTGCACTTTCGTGTCTTGATCAATATGTTTTCTCAGTATACACCATCATCACATAGACATTGTCTTCTTCATGCTTGTTGAGTGGTATTAGGGTTTTCATACTTTTTGGGTTCTGTCTTTGAATTTGTCACAGAACAGATTGAGTAGTTTATTGTTGCAAGGATTTTCATCTTTTGATGCTGTGGTGCATGAAAACTTATGATCGACATAACACTTCTCAAACTTGCTGTTTGATCACAAGGTGTAGAATTGTGGTTTCTTTAGGCTCCAAATTTTGAGATGTGCAAGACACCTACTGCGGTTGTTCTGTGTTTGCTGCATTTGATTGTTGAAGGGTGTTGTTTTTTCACAGATTTGAGAGAGAGGATTTTGTGAAGGTTTCTTTTAAAATTTGCACAGACTCTTTGTGCTGCTTTCAGATTGATTTGAAGCAGTGTGCATTGAAGGTTCATTTGTTGTGTGTGCTGAGGGACATTGTTGCTTGCTGCAGTTAGCATCAATTTTGCCACTGGCATGTGTTCATACATTGGGCAACTTGTTCACGAACATGAGTCTTGGGAAAGTCACAGTCTCCTTCACGCACACAATCAAGGCCATGGAGCCATTTTTCTCTGTTCTTCTCTCAGCAGCTTTCTTGGGTGAGGTAAGTTGTATGTGTTACCCTATTCTGTTATATGTCTTGAGTAGCCAACATCATGGCTGAGTCTTCCCTTTGCTTCCAGGAATGGAACAGGAACTCAGGACACAGATGCTTGTACAATAGTTTGCCTGAAATTGTGGGCAAATTATTATACACTTCTCTACACCCATCATCAGGAGCTGATGAAGTCAGAGGGTAGTCATGGCAGCTCATCACTGCTGTTTTTTAGGAAGGTGACAGTCTGACATGTTGTGAGTGACTCCCAGAAGGTTATGACCACATTCCTTGTCATGTTGCCTCCAAAGTGTCGGTGTGGAGATTTCTCTGCAGTCTCATTGATACACACCCACCATCAGGAGCTGATGAAGCCAGAGCGGAGAGTCATGACAGGTCATTGCTGCTGTTCATGATGAAGGTGATGATGGTCTGACACTTTGTGGATGACACTCATGAAGTTATGACTGCATGTCATTCTTGTCATGCTCATTTTTGCTTTTGCTAGAACTGATAGAACTGTTACCTTAAAACTGGTGTTGTGGAGATTTCTCTGCAATCTTGTAGATGTGTGATCTTTGTTCTGTTGAGCAACATGAGAAGGTTTTTCAGGGATATTATTTGCAGATGCATTCCTGTGCAGTTTGGGAAGAATATGCCTGATGGGAATCTTGGCTGACTGGCTGGTTAGGCAGGTACCAAATCCATTGGTGGTGGCAACTCTGGTACCAATTGTTGGAGGTGTTGCATTGGCCTCTCTAACTGAAGCTTCCTTCAACTGGTATGTTCCACATACAGTAATGGTTGGAAGGGATTCAATTGACAGAAGGCTTCTGTTATTTTTCTTTTTTTGAAAGCAATTGCACCGGTGGTCTTGCTCATGTTCATTTTCAAAACCAGGAAGATTGGAGGTTTCCTCAAGTTCTGAGTTTCTGCCACTATGATAGTAACAGTATTTCCACTTTCAGTGAACATTAGAATGCAGAGGTGCAGCATTTGTCCATATAGAGTAGTAGTTTAGAGGATTCTCTCCAGGTTTCACTTTGAGGTTAATCAAAGAATGTTTTTGTGAATGTTTCTCCTCAGTCTTACAGTGAACTGTTATCTTGTCATATCCTTACCACTTCTGCATGAATGTTGAGTATGAAAGGCAACATTCTGACAGATTTGCAGGTCATTTCATGTGTTCACAGGGCAGGATTTCTGAGTGCAATGGCATCTAATGTCACTTTCCAATCACGTAATGTTCTTAGCAAGAAGCTCATGGTAAAGAAAGAGGTATGTCAGTGTGATCAGTAGTACCCTTCCTTGGATTCTAATGATTTCATAGTCTTTTGATCCCATGGGTGGACTCGAGTAACACTCTTGTGTATGTGGAAGTGATGTAGAGAATGATATGTTGGCGTTCTGGGGATTTTTGTCAGCATTAATGGATGGATTAGAGGGTAACCCTGGGTCCATCTACAGTAATGCTTGTGTGCTGATCAACTTTAGACATTTAATTCGACATTAGCTCAATTGCTCAGAACACTACTGTTGTATTTGAAGAAAGAGGACGCTGATGTTGTTGGTTTGGACTTAAGATTCAGGTGGGCATGTGGCTGGTGGCAGGGATCTCTGGATAATATTAACCTGTTCTCCATCATCACAATCATGTCCTTCTTTTTGCTTGCTCCAGCTACACTCCTTGTGGAGGGGTTCAAATTTACTCCTAGTTATTTCCAGGCTGCGGTGAGTTTGCTGTCTGCTTTGTTTCAGAGTACCTTATGATGAGTTTAGTCTTGGAATAATGATGGCAAGGTGTGCTTACTGTGAAGAGAGTGACCTATAGGAATGGAAGGTGCTATTCACCATGATTCACTCAAGAGTGCTGTGAAGATTGATTCTCTAGGTTGCTCCAGGTTGGTGGGGAGAATTGAAGTAGGATCCAAGCAAGACTTGATCTCATTTTTTGTTAGCAGGGTAGGGTAGGGTTTTTTGTGCTACATGGTTGGCATTGTGATTGCATGTGCAATGGTGGTGCTGTGGCAGGGTTTAGATGTAAAAGTGGTGGCCACAAGAGCTCTGCTTGCAGGAATTTGCTTCCATTCATATCAGCAGGTATGCTTGCTAAGGGAGCCTGTTATGCAGTGCTAATGTGCTTCTATGTTATGTGGTGTGCTTAAAGGATATGTCAGTGTGCAGTAGGCCCCAACCACTGGTACCCTCATATCAGCCTCACTACACCATATGCTTGGTTGCAAAGTAGCAAGATGAAATGAAATGAACTGTTACAAGCTTGTTACAGCTTGAATGAGGATACTATCAACTTTCTGATTAGCACTGTCTCTTGAATGCTACCTGACATCATGACTGAGTCTTTCTATTGCTTCCAGGAATGCAACAGAAACTCAGGATGAAGATTTTTTGTAGAATTGTTTGCCCAAAATTTTGAGCAGATTATTATATGCTGATCTCCACCCACCATCATGAGTTGGGAACTCCATGAAGGATGTAGGTAGTCATGGCAGCCAGTCACTGCCATTCATGATGAAGGTTATGGTCTGAACTTATGACTACAGGCATTTGTGCCATGTTTTGTTTTAGTTTTGCTGGACTGACAATACAGTTAGATTCAAGGTTTTATTGTGGAGTCCTTTCTGCATCTTCATAGATATGATGCGCTTTTATGTTATGCACACACTTTCAGAGATTGTGCATTTTGTGTGAAATTTTATGCAGGTTTGCCTGGATTTGTCTTTGAAACTTTAGCTGTTGCCTTTTATAGGTGGAAGAGGGGATGATGAGATTGTGATGACATAATATGGTGGTTTGGGTAGGTATCATACATGATTCTTGAAAAGGTCACACCAGTGACACACTCGGTGGGGAACTGTGTGAAGCGCGTCATTGTGATTGTCACCTCTGTGCTATTTTTCAGAACTCCAGTATCAACAGTGAATGCCCTTGGTATGAACATTATCCAATTCTTCCTGCTTCAATTTCTCATGCACTCGTCAGGACACCCAATTGCCTGTTTACCATTTGCATGCTGCTTTTGTTAAGGGACTTCCTGGTGGAAGGCTTAGGATTTGCTTGGATGTGCAGGAACTGGTATTGCATTAACTGGAGTTTTTGCATATTCTCAAGTCAAAAGCAAGAAGGGTGACAAGAAACTCAAGTAAAGCATCTGGGAATGTTTATGTCTCCACTTCTTTCATGAGTTTTTGCAGTACTTGTGTTGCCCTGGCTCTCAGCGTATATGGTTTCATGGTACTCTTTTGGGATTAAAACCCAGTTTTCTTTTGCTTAAGTTCTGGAGTATTTTCTAAACCTCTGTAGTTTCATTTATGGAGATTGTGTTTGGTCCATGAGGGTTTGTGAATTGTAAGTGTCCTGCCTCATTTACATAGATTGTGTGAGCTGGGGAGCTCTGCATTTTCAGTTTCTAATTCTGTCAAGTGTATCACATTTAAGCACTTCCAAATTGGTCATCAAGCTGTATATCACATCCTGAAGACTGTGCTACAAAGATTGATCACTTGCAATCTGATTCAATGCTATGTGATTGATGGTCTTGACTTTTGCATTGGTCTGGCAACCTTCTCATACATGTTGAAATCATGCAGCAATTGGATACAGCCAGACACAAAACCAGATCTCAGTTGCAAAAGTCCCAAGCAATTGACATGTACTGCCTTTGTGGAGAAGTTTTTTTAGCCAAACTACAAAACCCATATGTGGAAGCTTCTTCAAACATATTGAATCAAGCTCAAACCAGATGTGTGCAGACAATGACACATGTTCTCACTCAGGTCAATTCAAAAATCACACATTAGCCAATTGCCAGCATGCTTTAGTTTGCAGTGACACTTCTGGTATCAGATGGACCAGTGTTTGTCTAATATGTTGTTTTGGAAATATTGAAACCTGAAAGGTTCTTGGTAGTAAAATAAAACAACTCACTTGTTGCATAGTGGCTCTGCCCTTTAAAAGAGATCCTATTTACTGTGTTGAAACCCATAGTGTTTAGTATGACGAAGCCCAAGTGGAACCTTCAGTTATGTTGGAAATGTTTCTATAGTGGACTGCACATGACCCTAAAATGTAGGGATATCAAATGTTGGTCTGACTCTGGGTGCAATGTGTCTACCCTAAATGGCAGAGCCAACAAAGTTTACTTTGATTTGCGGTATGTTCTCTAAATATTAAAAAACACATATTTGTGATACTAGTGTGGTATCAATAGAGTGGTGGATGTAAATTTTCAAAGACAATATGACCAATTGTATGTCAATGCTTGTATTGGTCAAATCTGAGCCCAGATCCTGGTACTGGGTGTTGGAAATTTTGAGTGTAATTGTGTTTTTGTTAATTTCCAAAAGGAACAGAGTTACTACCAGTGTTGGGCAGTTCTCACATTTTTGTGAGAACTGTCCGGTTCCAGTTCTCACATAGGTTTGTGGGAACTGGTCTGGTTTTTCTTCCTTTTCTTTTTTTATCTGTTGAGAACCTGGTTGGGTATCAATTTTTAAAAAAATTCTAAGTCAATCAGTTCTTAGACATGCCAATTTTCACATTCAGTTCTCCCAATCCGGTTATTGAACTTTCTTTTTTTTTCTTTTTGCAACCCAAGGTAGGGATACTTTAAAACCTTAAAGTAAAAAAAAAATGATGGAATGCAAAAAAATAAGGCTCTATTATTTGCGTAAAAGATTTTTCTGAAGAAAAATCCAAAAACATTCGTCATTTTTGAGAGAAAACAAATGAAATTTGACATATTTCAATTTTCAACATAGCTGCTACCCAGGTTGCCAGTTATAAACAAGAATCTATAAAAACCTTTTTCTCTTTGTGGTGGATGTTTTAATAAAGTTTTGTAAGGTTTCATGCTTTATTATTTTTTGTGTCCACTAGAACACTTGACTATTAAATGCTAAACTTTTCTAGGGATTCTCATCAATACTAGTACTTCAAAATATTGAAAACCAGGCAAGGTCAATGGCAGATCCCAGACCCTGTTCTCAAGAGTCGGTTCTCACTTGGATGAGAACCTCTGGTCTGATTCTGATTATCCCCAAATTCGAGTACAGTTGATTCTCAATATGAGAATCAGACTGAGAACCACCTGGATAACCGGGTACTCCTATGCGAACCGTCCAACACTGGTTACTATTGGGTAGAATACAAGCAAAGATCAATCAGACAGCAGATTGTAGAATCAAAGCAAATTTTGTGTGAAGCACTATGATAAGCAATACATGTAACAATTCATACTCCAAGGTGCCGTTAGCTAATGTTTCATTACATCCATAAATGTGCATAGATATATGTGACTACCTCATTTGAAATAGGTATATATCTCATACCCACACATCTCCTGAAAATACCCTATTTTCTCACCTCCTCATTTTCTACTTTGTCTTTGTGAGCCAACCTTGTCAAGGTTATCAAAAGACAACACCTTGTCAAACTAGTGAGCAGACTTGCAAGTGAGAAAATTGTGGGCACCAAGAACATGTCAAGCTAAAAAAACCCCCACATTGGAAACATGATTTCATTTTCAAACCACCATTTTAAAAGATAAGGTTGTTTACATTCTTTGCATGAATGTTGTGATATGAAGTTAGTCATTAAAAGAAAAATGCACATCTACAATTGGAATTTGCAACTAATTTTCAATCAGAGGCAACAGTTGTAACTAAAATCCATTTAGTTGCACAAGTCACATGTGACAAATAAACACAATCAACATGATGTCATGAATGACATGATTATGTTTTGAATGAACTATGCAAACAACATATGCAGTCAAACCGTTTGATTGGATCATATACATATTGTGCACATGGCAAGGCTTTGTGACTAGCCTATAACTATCTTGGTGCCCCAAAAAATTGCACCGTGTGTTTATTTTTCATCTAATTAATAAGGGAGATGTGGCAACTTGTGAAATATCAAGTAGATTGTTTATTGGAAACACATCATTACATCTAATGTGTTCGCTTCAATAGCTTATAATTGGACATGTGAATATAAAGTGGGTCAATAGTTGCATGCCATGTGGCACAATTTGAATATTTGAAATTTTTAAAAATAAAACCTAGAATCTTCAAGCCTAGCCAAGGTTTCCCTAGACTATGGACTGAGTGCTAGGCTAGTTTAACTTAGCCTTGGTAGGCCTCCCCAAACCTCCCCAAACTTAGGTAGACCTCCCCAAGTTTCAACAAGCTTCCCCAAGCTTCCAAGAATCTAAGCAAATCATCTCCTTGAACCTCCTTAAACCTAGGCAAGCCTTCTTGAACCTAGATAATTGCCCCAAGCCTCCCAAGCCTTAGATATATCCCTAATATGCCCTTATTAACCCCCATAGTACAATACTATACCCTTACCACACCTATAGATATACTTTCATATTTACCACACCTTGTATATTTAAAAGATAAATAAATGTCATTGTTCTCTAGTCCATGTCATAGGGGTTACCAAGTTTTGGTCAATATTGTAACGAATGGGATTCCAAATACAATTTTGGGTGTTTTTCAATGAAAATAATTTTTTAAATCGTTATATTGGAAGGATGAAAATGTCATTAGTTGTAATGCAGTCACAGAAATAGCTCAAAAATGTCAAAATCCAGAAATAATTGGGAAAACAACTAGAAATAGTTTCATGTTGCAATTAGTTGCATGTGATTGCATATTAATTGGTTTTTTTTTAATTAGTTTTTTCTAGTGGACATAACTTTGATAAAACTTTCATCATTGAAGTTAGAAATCAAAATGATGAGTCTAAAGGGAGGTCAATTGCTATAAGGTTTGGGTTTTCAACTAAGCTTAGATTCAATAAAACCATAACAATGTTCAACAAAGGTAGTTGAACATTTTGGTCATATTGTTATACCAATGTTATCTTTACCAAATGTAATCAATAGTACAATGCAAGCCTTTGAAGAAAATATCAAGCACCCATGCAAACATTACATTTGAAATTCTTGCCACTATAAGGGTCTTGCAAAAACCAAAAATGGATGCAACACATTCATGAATTCCATGACCATCAAACATATCAAATTTCTATCTTTTGATAAAATTCATCACATTCCATTGCAAAACAACATCTCAACATTCATGTTCCAGCCTCATTGTTCTCATGATTGCCAATCTAGCAAATGATGTATTTGATAATAACTAATAACTTTTATGTTGATTCAACAAGCATTAGTGGACACAATGTTTGAAAATTTCAGTATTTAGCCCAACTATTGCCCATGTAAGGCCACTAGGAACCTTAGTTTGCAAAGATGAACTTTGTGACATGTAGTAGATGTTAATTGAATTGGCTAACCCTAGGGGATTTTTAAATAAAATGATCATAAAAGCAAAACACATCTTCATGGGGGTTTTTATTTTAAATTGTGTCACATGCCAACCTCATGGCAAACCTTCTTTCATTCATGTAAATGTGTTTACTGAACTTTTTATTCATTTAATTTTGAAAGGGAAATCATTCATCTTTGAAGTTCAATTCTTTCAAAGACCCAAGTCCCACCTTAACCTCATTTTAACCTCATTTGCAGTTTATACTTTCACGAGGTATTATGACATGAGTAGGATGGAATATATTAATGAATATTTTTGTCAAATCACAAGAATATTCCATGCAAAGTGAAATATTTTTCCACATCCAAAAAAACATTCCTTGCCATGTCAAGTGACTATTTCATGCCCTTCAAAATGTGGGATATTCCATGCCATGTCACCTCAAAATTTATAAAACAAATGGAGGTAGAAAATCACACAAGAATTGATCCATGATGTAAACAAGCCTTCCATTCCTCAAAAAGAACATGTACAATTAACAAAAACTAAAGTTATGTAGCGTACTAGGATAATCTATACCCATCATGAAATATTATGTTCTTCCATATGAAAATATGGGTCTATTTCATAATCATTGCACAAGATAGCAAGATGTGAACTTCATTCCAACTTCATGTAGGGTGATGAATGAATTCCTCAACATTTCCTTAAAACGTCACATGTTGCAAAACATAATATACGTGATTATAGGGAACCCAAGTCCCTCATTTTCCCAATAATTGTGTTAAATTTTTTGGCATGTATAATCATGTTAGCTACTTGTTCTATATACACTTTTCATCAAGTTGATGTGTAATTGCTATTACATATTGCTACTATATCCAAATCTAAGGACCCTAAATGTTTTACAAAATCATTAAAATGCCTCATAACATATATTCTCACAACATTAAAAGAGAACTTTTGTGTTCCCTCCATGCTTGATTTGAAAAGTGTGATGGCCCTACAAGCAAAACAAATCAACATAGGATAATTGCTAAATTATGATGATAATAGATAATCATAAAAACAATCAAAAGATATAAGAGCTCAAATTAAGGTAATAAATTCACATTAGATCAAGGGTTTTTTACTTATGCATAGTGCATCCATTTCCAGCAATATGGATTGAAAATATTCATGTGCGTGGCATGCCAACTTGTATCATTTAAGAAATTTCACATTGGTTACAACATACTTGTCTTCAATGAGACCCACCATAGATGTAACAATAACCTACATGTACATACCATTTGATGGTTATGACCACAAACATTCAAAGAAAAATCTTGAATTATTGCAATTGGCCTTTATGTCAAAAAAATGAAGTCATATGTATCAGAAAATGTCAATTCGTATTGTATTCAAACAATTAAGACTTGTTAATAACACTTATTATTTAATAACATTTTTTAACCTACATAGTTGTTCAATGTTCAAAGGCAACAAAGTTAGCATTTGAGTTGAAGTAGCCACCTCTTTCAATACTAGGTATTCAAAATGATTGGTCATGAGAAGTCCTTCTAATGTATGAGAGGTGACTATCTATTTCTTGTAAAATCCAATTGTGAGTATTGTCATTCATGCAAAGCACATCCACTAGATTCTTAAAGATCCCTAAATCTCATTGGTCTAGTGCATCTACATGAATGCACTTGTATGGGCATCCCACATCACTCTCACCTCCATTGTAACCCTGCAATGCACATTGCATTTATACAAATCTCTTGGTTGTGTTAGTTGAATGTTTTTTCTAAGTTGGAAATGAGCTAACAATTATACCTACTTTTCAAATTGTCAATCATGAGATTAAACAAAATATTATACATAAAGAACTATGAGAACATGAATTCACATACCTCAATTGTGTGTAAAGAATATTGCTTTTGAAATTTCAGTGGCTTAAATGTGTAAATTTACTTCATTCATTGTTTTGTGCAATGATTTCATTATGTTTTAGTGTGATAAATTAATGGGTGCATAATATCACTAAGATTTTCTTTGCCACAAAAGCACAAGCTACAAGGCCATTGGCATAATTTCTTTATCATAGGTTCATGTTACCTACATGGTCACCAAATTCTAGTAGTTGCATTAGTAATGTCTAGTGAACAATAGGGCTAGCCAATATTTGATACAATAATATTCACAGCAATAGGAAACATAAGATATGGTGAATTCATACAAATTGTGAATTTTCAAAATTGACCATGATAACAAGGATGTTTATTGTTGTGTTTACAAGATTAATTTTCACCAACATTCTCCCAAGATTGGCCCATGATATCCTATGCTCCTAACTTCACAACATTTTCTTGGAATATCAAAGACCTTATACCTTCATCATCAAGAGAACAAAAAGATTACTTTGATGTTCCATTAAACTCATACACATTCAATTGTCTATGAATTTTCACAGTTCAAAATGACATGCTTGATTACCCTTGTGGTTGTAAGATTAATTTGGACAACATCTTGGAAACATGTATAGCTAATTGGATTGGCCAAACTAGAACAAAGTTGCAATGATTAATTTGTTGATTGAAATAATCTTGAGGTGGAAATATTGTACCTATGGGTGATCGCACAAAAAAACCATATAATTGTTCATTTCCAACCAAATCAAACATAGTGGTCCCCCCTATACAAGCACACCCAAGATTTCAAGATTATTAGTCACATCCCATTTCATAAGATTCCTTCATAAAGATTATGAACCCGCACAAAATGGTCATGGTTCCAACTTGAAACTTAAGAATTTCAATGATTCAAATATCTTTTTCAAATCTGCTCATGAAATATGTGCAACAATTGTTGATGGGGGAAATATTTGATGTTGATATCATAGGTAACATAGGGAGCAACATATGTCCCTTTTCTTGTAATTTCAACTCACAAGCTATATTGCCCAATGATAAAACTAGAAGATAGCCAGTCACTTTTCCATTATTTGATAAAGAAGAACTTACATCATTATAAAAGATCAAAGGGGCAATGACACCTCCATGACAATCAATATACTCTTGCATTGATTTCCACCAATTGCTAGTGCTTGGAATGGAGTATCATTGGTGTTGGCCACTTGTTCTTTTTGGATGAAGATAAAAACCACCAACATTTGTAGGGCTAAAAAAAAATGTTGAAAGAACCACAATAGGATTTTTATAGTAAAGAAAATTAGAAATGGATCTTTAGCTTCTAGCTATACCACGTATTCCCACTAACCATCCTTTTTGCAATACATCTTAACATCATATTTTCACAATGTTTTGTTGACCTTATTTTCACCTGCTTAAGTTAAAATGACTTATGGAAAAGCACTCTCTGAAGTAAACTATTGATATCACGTTCTGACAATCCCATTCCACTCCTACAAGATCTGATCCAATTAAAAAAACAAAGGTCTAGAATCAAACGGTTGATATGCAACATCACCTAAATGTGGAACAAGGTTTTTGTCAATAGCAGGTTGTTCCAAGAATGTGAAAGATTTTGGTTGTTAAAAAAATGTAGGACATTTTGGAACATCCATAGAAATGTGAACACTTTCATTTTCACTATGCCCTTTAGATGTCGATGGCCTTGATGTCCTCTTGTAGGTTGCTTTGCAATACATGCCCATTTGATATCTTTTTGAATTGGTTTGACTCTTGAAGTTGATAGCCTTGCAAAGGTCACAATTGTACAATGCCATTTTCACTAGTTACTAGGCTTGTATATTGACTATAGGATTGTCTATTATTAATTTCAAGACCTAGTGTAAGATAGGAAATTATACCAAGTTGTGACACTAAAGTTCTAGGTAAACTTGCAAATAGTTCCTCAAGTCTTTGCAATAAACAACATTAGCTTATGCATTAGACGCATTAGCATGTTTTTCTTAATATAGACTGAGCTTTTTGTATGGTGTTTGAACGGTCCTTCAAATTTGTATTTACCACATTGGATTCATTTACTTAAGTTTTGCATTTGCAATGCAACAAATATTAAAAGTTAGTAATTTTTAATACAATGTTAGATCATATCCAAAGCCAATAGATTATCTTCAACCCAAAAATTGTACTCAATTAGTTACTAGTCCTCACACATGTGCCTCTGTTGAGATTTTTTTTGCATGTCATGTATATCACGTTGATAATGGCAACATATGATTCATAAACTTTATAAACCCTACTTGTAAAGATGGATTAACTATTAGAAGGTAACAAAAGATTTGTTGTATACCAATAGTATATATGTCTAATAATTTATTCAACAAGGTAGGAACAAAAGGGTTTAGGGTTTAGGGTTTTAAAAACTAATACCTAGCCAACAGGATTGACATGATCTTCAGTGGTGAAGAAATCATTAGTTGGTCTACATGCATTAAGAATTTCCATAATAACACACCATGATTATAATTGTCCACTTTGTCTATAACTTATTTTGTTTTTGCATACTATGTAAGGCATAATGACAACAATTTTTAGCTATTGAAAACGAAAAGAATTTCACAATATTCAATATTTAACAAGTTTTTGAAATTTTCATTCATGTGCAACCATGGATGTGTAGTAATACAGTTCATGAAGACATTTAAAGATTAATGTCAGACCTCCATGAACTTTACATTAATCAAAACTTCTTTGCAAATCAAAAAACCTTATCACAACCACCCAAAAAAACATGTGTGATTTTAAAAAAAACGATATACATAAAAGTTCTCCAGGATTGGATTATAGACATACAGATAACACTCTTCTTAGGAAATGGAGGAATCATAATGTTCTTATACCATTTTGCTAATCACTCATGCAACTAAATACAAAATTGCTAAATTGTTTTAATAAAATCTTATTTGGTGCACGATATTCTTGCATGTTTGTCTACATCAATCAAGCTACACAACACAACACAACCACTTCTTTTAGGAGTTGAAGTAATCATCTTCGATTCAATGAATGCATGCTAAGAATTTTAAGAACAATGTAAAGTTTGACCTTCACAATTGAGCCATGAAAGGATCAAGTTTGCACTAGAAATATGCATAAGATTGGAATTACAGATTGATAAATAACAAAAAAATTATTTCCTTGCATTAATGAAACTAGTGTTGGTAACCCGTGGCTACGCCACTCCAGCCACCCCCAAGAAAAAGAGGGAGGACCCAAAAAGACGAAAAAAAAAAACACCTCCCTTCACTCCCCCGCCCGGTCCCCCCCCCCCAACCCTTGCTGCCCCCTCCCCTCTCTCCCCCCCCCCCACCCTTGCTGCCCTGCCCCCCTGCTGCCCCCCCCCACCCCTGTTGGCTCTAAACGAAAAAAAAAAAAAAAAAACATCCCTGGCCCCCTTCACCCCTTCCTTGCCCGTCCCCTCCCCCCCCCACCCCCCACTGAGTTATTCTAGCCAATAGGATTCTAATCGCCGCCCACCCTGACACTGAGTTATTCCAGTCAATAGGATTCTAACCGTCGCCCACTGGACCATTCATTCAGTCCTTTTTTTCCCCAAAACGTGTGAAGTAAATGAAAAGAAAAGTAAAAGATGAAAAAGAAAAGTAAAAGACGGACACGCACATGGACAAACAGACAGACACAACGTTTGTAATTATATATAAGATGATTTTTCAAAAGGTCCAATTTGACTTAAATGTCCACATTGACTAAAGCAGATGGTCATTTTGATTAAAAGTTTGGGGCATGAAAGACACGAGTTACTTTTGATTGAGACATTTGATTGAAATGACCTTTTTTACCATGTGACAAACTGAACATCTAGTAAAAAAGGCTAGAGGTCCATCAAGATGATCGAGGCCTAATCAAATTGACTATATTTAATGGGCATTGTGATTTACAATTAGTCAAATTAACCATTTTGATTTTGACACTTATTCAAATCAACCATACCAAGTTAGTTCTTTAACCTACTAGTTTATTTTGCATAGGGTACATACCAAACCTAAATTCATAGTTAATAGGCCCTAGATTAGGCATATTACACCTAATAACTACTTATAAAGTTTAATAGGTTACTTACATGCTACCCTTAGGCACATTTAGGTACTTAAACTTAGTACATTAATTAGTTAATATTTAATAATTGATATTTAATACTCAATAATTTATGATTAATAATTTATATAATTAATTAGTCATTAAATAAATGTCAATTAAAAACCAAATATTAATTTATCCATCAACTTCTTAATTGATTAATTATTATTATCCATAGTGATGACATTCTTCATTTTGCAGTTTAAAATTCGCGAATTTTAGCGAATTTTCGCGAATTTTAAACTGCAAATTGAAGAATGTCATCACTATGTTATTATCTAATTATTAAATTTATTTGATTTTTTGACTACTACTTGATAGTAATTTGTAATAATTAATAGTAGTCAATCTATAATTATAAATAATTATTGCTAAGAGATTATTTTAAACTAATGTGTTAGTTAATAATAAGTTTTTATATCAATTGATAATTATTAATTCATAGTAAATAATAAATAATGATTAATTAATATTAAATTACCAATAATAATTAATTAATAGGAATGAATATTATTTATGTTTAATATTTAATAATCAGCCATTTATACTGAACAATTACATATTAAATATTAAATATTTATTATTTAGTAATTCATAGGAAATAATCAATTATTAATCATTGATATTATTTATTTATTTATAATTTATAGTAATTCATTAATCATTTTTAATTATTCTTATTAATTACCTATAGGTAGCTTATCCTACTGACTAGGTTAGTAGTTTAGGCCACCTAAGCTTAACTACTAGGTAGGTAGCCTAACTTAAACCACTTAGGCCTACTAGGTATGTAACCTAACTTAGGCCATTTAGGCTTACAAGGTCGGTAGCCTGGTTCTTAGACCACTTAAGCCTATTAGGTAGATATGTAATTTAACTTACGTTTTTTAAGCTTATTGGGTATGTATCTAACCTAGGCTATGCCACTTAGGCCTACTAAGTATGTAGTTAACCTAGGCTACACCACCTAAGCCTATTAGGTAAATAACCTCGCTTATTAAGTAGGTAGCTTAAGCCTAGATCTACTTAATAGGTTAGGCTACCTATTTAGTATGCTTAGGCTTGGTCTATTAATAGGTTAATAGGTACCTATAAAGCCTAGTAAATTATAACCTACATGTTTCTTAAGTACATGCATTTATTAATAGGTACCTTCTACCTATTTAAGCTACTTTACCTATAACCTACCTATTTATGTAAGTAGTGTAAAAAAATTCAAGTTCATTTAATACAATATGCATGTTGAAAAAATAATTCATGAAAGTTGATTACAATATGTTGCTTCAAAATTATGTTCATTACAAATATGTCAAGAAATCACCTTATGAGTTGGTGGTGCAATGGTTAAAAACTTGATTCCTCAATGTGGAGGTGAGGAGTTCAAGTCCCCACACTTGTAACCTAGGCTACCTTGACTACTTAGGTGATTTAATTAGGTAACTTAGGTTGCAAACGTTACTAGACCACCTAGGCTAGGTTACTTGGCCTAACCTAAGTGGCTTGGTGTAACATAGGTGGTTAAGCTAGGACATAGGGTTGGTAGGTGAATAAATAAACATTTTTTGGCATTAATTATTAGGTTTATTATTAGGCAGGTGGGTAGGTAAGGTAGGTAGAACAATTAATTAATTAATTAATATTTTCATACTAATTTTAAATAAATAAATTTAAATAATATATATTTGTGGTTGCTACCCAAATTATATTATTGTCACAGTGATTCAATAAAAAAAGCCAACCAAAAAGACATAGTCAAAACGGTTGGGTCCAAATCGACTTGTCCAAAATGGCACTTTGGTCAAGTTGGACATGGGGGCAAAAAAACCATATGGGGGGTTTTCTTGACCAGAATTCTTGGTCAAAAAAAGTTGTGATTTCTTGTAGTGTTGAAAATGGCAATGGATAAAAGAAGGAAAATAAGTTCATAGGAGGAAGAGAAAAACTATAAGAAAGAATGTACATTAGTGAAGAAGAAAGAGACACGTGATGTAAGGAGGAATGTACATATTAGTTTGGCACAACAAATAATTTGAAACCCCAAATGTCAAGGTGGACCATTTCTATTTGCTTTTCAATGTTTGACTTGGATATTGTTTTGACATTTAGGTGTGAAAACATAATTATGATCTAGGGACCAAAGAGAGTGTGTGCACAACGTGAAGAATGCACATCAATTTCATTAGGCAGGCCATACCTTAACTTTAAAAAAGTTCAAATGAGACTAAAAAAACATAGAAATAGGCTATCAATAAAACATACAAATGTTAGGTATGATATTGGATTTACTATAAGGTGTCGAAGAAACTGATTAGGAGAAAAACACACACACACAAATAGATTTGGATACCTTAGTGCTAACACAATATGAGATGTAAGCTTGCGCTCCAAAGAGGCCAAACTTCATAGGATTTGTAAAAGAGATGGAAAGAAAAGAGGATGTCCACAAAGACACAACAAAATGAAAGCACAATTGTAATTGCATATTCGAATCTTTCATAATGTGTCACTTTTATCACAAAGAACAACAACATATGACTTCATGAAAATGAAATAATATAGGGGAATTGATTTTAAAACTTCTTCATCCTACTGGAGTGCAAAACAAATGATCCAACATAATTGGAGATTGGACAATGATTTATGGAAGTAGGTCTGTAATGTTGAGAAGTAATTGGCAAGCCCATTAAGTGACATTAACAAGGTAATGAGCTTTTTATAATGCTAAAGGGTACAATTCAACACCTTCTTGACCTTACATTTGACCATTACCTTATTTGTGCATAGTAAGTGGGCACTCCACCTTCAAGTGTAAGTCCTCTACCTGTTTTCTTCACTTTTGTGAAGGAACATAATTTAGAGTTTCAAGAATTGTAGAGGTTGGTTTGCAAAAATTGTTTCAAGTAAAAGCATGTGGAGAAAGGAATGGATAGAGATGATTGCCAATTTTGTTTAATAACATTTTTCAAATTTTGTAAACTACATAGGAGAAGTACATGAGATACTACCATTTTATCTATTGCAATTTTCACTTGTGGGGATTAGATCTTTGGGATGCGTAGGTTTCTATGGGAGATGCATTATTGTGAATAAGTGGATGGTTGCTTTGTTTGCTAAAGATTTGAAGCAACATGAGATTGAATTGCAAAAGAGAGGGAGAGAGTGAGTCAAAAGATGTGTTGTTCATTGTTGGTACTCATGATGAGCGTGATTGTTCCAAGACACTTTGTGGGGGTGATTGTCATAAAGCTCTATGTGCCCAATTTTGTTCATTGTTTGTGGTCTACCTTCACATGTTTTTTTGTGGAGTTTTTTTAACAATCAAATATAATTCCAAGGTGAAAACACACTATGATGACCCCCTTGTGTTGTCACATTGTATTTTTTTTTGGGTGGTCATTTTTGAACCTAAACCATGTCAAAACAACAAAAGATTTTCACAATGTTTTTGCATATTATGGTAAATCATAACAAAAAAAAAAATCATTTTCTCTTTATATTATGGTGGATTGGAATATATTTGCATGAAAAAATACATGTCACAACACCTTAAAAAATGCAAATATATTCCAAAAATGATTGAAATGATTTTTAACTTTCATGAAATTTATAGGAGTTTTCTCACATGTCATTTCACATAATTTAAGCCAAATTTGCAAACCATTTGAAAATTTTGATATTTTCATGTCATAAATGGCTTTTGTTTATGGTCTTGATCATAAGTATGTTGTAAATTGACATTTTCACAAACAATCAATTGCAAATGAAATGTGACAAGTGTTTTTGAAGTGGGTTTATTTTTAGATTTATTTTAAAAATTCTATTATTATTATTAATGAAATTAAATTTTCTAAGGTAGTTTGAAATTACAAAACGAGGTCATGTTATATTATGTATATAGAAATATACCCATGGTTATTTCATTTTACATTGATTATTAGATTTTTTTCAAATAATAATACATAACATTAGTTTTATGAAAATCAAAAATTTAAAACCAAAACACAAAATTTTAAACTCAAAATTAAATGGACTACATTTTGTGAAATTCATACAAAATAAACCGTTAGTAGCACATGGAAAAATGCTCTAAAGGGGGTCATTGTAGTGTGCTTTCACCCTCCAAGCATAATTAAAGCATGCCAAAAGCAACTACAAATTACGTCAAGGACCATGATGGAAGAACATTGAAGGAATGTCATCATCTTGGTCCAAAACTACCATACATGATGTGGTGTATACTTTCCATGATCTATTGCCACCACTAACTAGGTTTCTTGTGTTTCTTTCGTAGAACTTCAACACGTTATTTTGTATGGATGTATATGTGGATGTTAAGAACAATGATTTCATGGAGGTACCAAAGATACCTTTGATACATGTGTGTTGTTGATGCCTCATAGTTGAACAATTTGATTATGATTGAGAAAATATATGAACAGTCTAAATAAAATCAAAGCAAATTTTTGTTGTTCATTGCTTTGCATATATGTTCAACAATCATGTTTTGCACAAGATTAAGCCGTTGGTCAAGGTTCTTATGTAATTTTCATATTATACATTAATTGCAAAAGGATGCAAAAATGCAATGGAAACATGTACTTGTTGAGGAGATTATGGGTGTTAATGAGTCCATTCTAGTATATAATTTCTTCACATAGCTAGGGCATCATGCATGATTTTTTGCTTTCCCATTGCTAGTTTCTCAAATTTCTTGAAACAAAAATGTTTTTTGGCATCTAGTTCCAAAAAAAAAAAACTTCATGAAAAAATATGATTATAAAAAATTTCAACATGAATTCAATAGTGGGCATTGTTGTGAAAAAACTTGTGACAACTCTCAAATACAAGATTGAAAGCACCCCAATTCTTGAAGAACTTAAGTATTGTGTCATTCATCTGATTGCATGCCAAACATGATAGTCATTTGAAGTACCATGTTGAACTATTGGGCATAACAAACCAACCATGGCTAGACTTCCCTTGGCACATCAACTGGGAATTGATCAAAATTCACATAAAAAATCCAAATGATATGGTAGATAAAATTACTGGTGGAAATTGTGGCACCAATTCCTTCACAAAATGCTCAAGATTAATTTTGGGTTGGTATTGTTAAAACTAATTTGCTCTAGATTATCTTTGGTGATTATGGCTTTTTGGGTGCTTTGGAAGTCCAAGATACTTCCACAAGCTTTGATTGCTTGGAAATATGCAAATTTGCAGTTGATAGTGTCAACCTAAATTTGCGCATCAAAATTAGGATTTTAGCTTTCAATGAGAAGGAATTAAGTGTGTAGAATTAATTTGACTGTTTGTCATGTTCCATCTACAACCAAGTACATAGGCTTTCAACATCAATTTGCCATGCAACAATTGATCATGATGGATGGGTTCCCAATAGGTTATACCATATAGATGAGGATCCATTCATTTGACCAACAATTGATATTGTAATGCATGATGGGTAGTAATTAACTAATGGTAGAAGTGACTCCAAGAGGTGACAAAAAACTTGTTGGTCTAAAGTGCACGATTTTTGGGGGCTTTTAGGCATTATAGCAACCAACCTACAAGCAAGCATACATCTAGTGCACTAAACTTGCTTCAAATGCATCAACTATCAAAATCCAACAAACCAAAAAGAATACTACCTACCTAAGGTGAAAGCACGATAAAGTGTACAACTAAAAGTATTTGCTAGTCTACTTGTCAAGTGAACAAAAAGTAGGACCAAAACCCATCACAAAATTATTATACATTCAATCTTTTTAGTTGAATGATAAATAATAAAATATTTTTTCATTGTTATGCATTAACATTTAAATTTAGCATTGTAAAAGTAGGTTTCAAGTAGATTTTTAAAAATGCAAGTAGCTTTTAAAACCTATTTTTTATAGTGTAAGATTTGATTCAAGTATGTGTCAAGTATATTCTACCAAAAATAAAGTAGATTTGTTTATTGGTGATGCCCTTGAATATACAATGATCTTTATGCTATAACTTCATACATGCTAAATTTTCTAATGAAAAAAATAAGTTTGAACACCATTTTGACCAATTAATTTCAAATGTACTTATTCCCCACTCTATTATTCCAAAGTTTTTGAATTTGTAGTTGAATTACAATAAAACCAATTGAAGGCTCAATAGTTTCAAAAACAAGTAATAATCAAATTTGAATATACTTTCTTGTGTTTTTGTGAAAAACTATTCTTTTTTAAACTTGATATTTTTTTGGTCAATTTTTTCTATATACTTTACTATGCTTTCACCCCTATTAGGTGAATGCATGATTAAGTGGCTCAATATCAGCAGAAATTACATTCCTTATAAGTCCATAAAAGATTCTTTAAAATGATTCAAATGGACATGGTTGTTATTTCAAAAAATGTTATTATTCAAATATTTGAATAATACATGTTCAATCACCTACAAACTATCCCAAATCTATGTGAAAACTTGTATTTAATGTAGTTGATGTCATTTTTTTATTTGGAAGTCCTAAAAGGAAAATTCAAACTATGTAAAGTTTTCAAAAACATATTTTTTTGAGACAAAGAAATTGAAAAACAAAAAAACAAAATTTGCAACTTATATGGACTTATGAAAATATGGTCAAATTTAAACCAAATTCAAACATCCCTAATTAATAAATGGTTAAGATTTCAAAAAATATATTTTTCATATGAATGTATCATCTTATATTACATCATATATTGAATCCAAATAAAAAATTTGGAATATGCATCAATACATTTTTTCCCATTTTGTGATATTCCAAATCAAATGACTAATCCACATTATTCGATTTCAAAAGTTCATTATTACTAATAAATGATATTTTTATCAATAAATAACCCCACAAGTTTTTTTTAATAATGAAATTATTTTAGATCCAAATCCCAATTAGTAGATTTAAAAATATATTAGGTACCATATGCATTTGAATAATGGGTGCTTAGGGAAAAAAATTATTTTGTCGCAAAAGTGATCGATTCGATTATGCATTTACCCTAGACTTTAGTTTGTTTCTTATGGAAATTTTTGTACCTAAACATTGGAATTTGGGAGTAGCTTTTGTCGTGACCCTAGCCTTGGGTTCACGACCAATGTAAGGGCTGCAAAGGTGTGGGCCAAAAGTGAAGCCCGGGAGTCACATTTCATGCTCCTGGGAATGTAGGAGGGTGTGAGAGAATGAACCCACACACTCCCAATTGGGCTCCCACTTTGGGAGTTGGAGTTCCAATCGACTTCTGAATATTCATAGAATGATTGCAAGGGTCAAAACCCTTTGGATTGAAGAGTTCCTTATACCATTGGAAAGTCTTAGAAGGTAGATGTTTAAAATGGGTTCACATGTCCCATTTGAGTACTTAAAACATAAGTAATGGTTAAAAGAAGGGTCGGGAATCAAACTGCCAATTTGATTCTCGACCATTAAAAGTCGGGAATCACCTTGATTTACTTGTGCGTAAGTGGCATGTCACATATCATTGGAAAAATCTCGATGAAGGCTAGAATTTTGCTTGAGATCTCACCTTAATCGGAGGTCTGAAAAAAAACCTTATGGGCCTCCAAAGTTGCGGGAGTCCTAATTTTGAGGATTTCAGGATTCCCAAGTTGGCAATCCCGAGACAAAGTGACATTTGGGTGTAGGCCCCATGGCCAAACATACATAATATTATAAAGGAGAAGGTGGTGGCTTCCCCCAAGTCCGAGCTATGATGAGTCTTGTGAATCCATGTATGCCCATGGTTTGTCCGTGTAGCAAAAATGTTTCAACCACACACTAATCAATTTGTTGTTTAATTTGTGCATGTTTGTGTGAATAATTGACCCACTTGTCGTTCGTCCTAGTCCCCATCTTGGAGCTCCAGCACACCCTTCTACCCCCCAAGTGCTACGAGCTAAAGAGCATACCCCAACTCCTCCTTTCGTTGTTTCCATTTTTAGGATTTGTAGTTGAGTCTATCAAGGACTTTGGGGGTGTGTCAGATTCAATCAGTGAGATTAATTGTAGAATTTGGTGAGTAAGGTAACAAACAAAGTCAAATTAAGGGAAAATTATATATGTTAAGATGGGAAAGAAAACTATTGTAATCGATAACATTTGATTGTAGATGTCTTCAAGATAGACAGACAATAGTAGGTAGACAAGCAAACTACAAAAGCCATGTTTCAGCGTATTACCTTGCCAGGAGTGTATGTAAAAACAGAACAATGGAGTGTTAATAAGATGAAACCACCTTATGATATTCATCTCCTTGCACTAATTCAAGTCATTTACCAAAGGGATAAGGTTTGTTATTTTGGTAACAGAAATGCAATATCAATCATGTCAACTGTGCAAGGAAAGGCAATAGATTAGGTAAACACTTTGTTTAAGCAACTACAAGAAAATTTAATGAGATGGACGACTTCCCAGACTAAGGTCATGATGGGAACAATCAAGGTTGATCCAAAGAAATATGTTTGTCATTTAACATTAGTTATTGAGATTTTGATGTAGCATTTTTTCCTCGACACAACTCAATAGATTCCACTACATGAGGTACCCACTGGAGTACAAGATGCTTCTACATTAGGGGTCAATACTTCAAAATTGAAGGAATGTCTGTAGCAAATTAAATGACCTTTTACTTCATCCAACAGATTGCTAAGACAAATGCGGGTTAGGGAGTAGAGTATTACAGAAAATTCAAAGGAAGAAAAAAAAGAGGAGAAACCTCTGATGATCAAAAGAAGGAAACTGATGCGAAGAACAATTCTCAACCTAGAAGTCCTGACATCCCATACCATACCAAGACCACAACAACCTTAGGAGGTTGCACAATGACTTGCACCAATTGCAAGGATTCCAAACCCAAAAAGATGACAAATTGGAACCACATTCAGAAGGTCGGGTTGTTCAACATGTTCCACCACATGTAGATCAAGACGTACCACATGAACACCAAAGCCAAAGAATAATATCTCCAAAAAGAAATCCAACTAAGTGGTTTCCATCACGTTTGTCATCTCCCCAACATCATCAACATGAGGGGCAATTATACATTAAAGGAAAGAGGAATTTGTTAAAAGCAAATAAGGACATAGAGGATGTGAAATATTGGGCCTTGAGGAAAGAAGTAGACAATCCGGAGATTAGATTTGTAGCTTTGCAACAAGACAAGGAAAGTCTCCAATGACATGTACCAATACAAGCTATGGACATTTTTAAACTCAAGGAAGAGCTTCAAATTATTATGCATCAGTGGGATGAAAATGTGAGGGAAAAGGACATAACCTAGGCTATGTTTAACAAATCCATATAAAAGCTGCAATACAATGCAACAAGGCTAAACAAAGTTGTGAACTCATCAAAACCATGGAGCCATATCTATCCAAGCATAGATTGAAGGAGTATGATAATTTATTGATGAAAAACACAAATTTGAAGATTAAACAAAAATCCTTACAACTGCAGGCCTTCAATGTTGACACGTAGTGGAATTTAGTTCAAGTGATGTTTCAGACAGATTTGGAGACCTTGTTTGATGAGCACAAAGTAGATGAAGCCAGCCCTAGAAGAAGGCTTAAAACATATAGGGAAGCAATCCAGAGTTCAAATATGAATCAATTTATGTAACTTTTGAAGACGACTTCAATACTTCAATATTTCAAATTTTAATTAATATGAAGCAGGTCCAAGTGGACAGGCCGAGGAAATTCGATCAAGCTCACTTGTAGATTTGAAGGGAGGAGATGTTATAAAGGAGGTTAAAGATGAACATATTATAGAACAATTTGAAGAGTAGGTCTCAATAAAAATCTCAATAGAACCAGAAGCATAGCAAGTATCTGCTCACATAAAGTCAATAGACTATGTTATAGATGTAGATGCCTCTCTAATTACCTTGTTTGTTGTAGTAATTGCAATAGTAGTAACTTCACAAGAGGAGGGAGATAATGGCCACACATAGACCATTACAAAAGTACAACAAGAAGAACAATTGTAATAAACTCCAAAAATTAAGAAAATTCATGTAATGAAGTATTAGTAGTCTGCAGAGCCACAAAATACAGTTGCAAAGCAGACAACTACAAAGTAAACCTGAATAAGGGATGGTTTATTCTGTAGTGTCTAGGTTCTTTTAGTCTAGATATCTTTAACATGATTTTGAGGATGGAATCCAAAGTAAAAGTGCGAGTGATGTTAAGGGCAAGATTGTACTATAGTAATTAGACCAAGTAAACATAAGCAGTAGGCACTGTGATGTCTATTATGAGACAGGTTGGATAGGGCAGGTTCAGTAAGTACATTCAGGGTAGAATGAGGATGGTTTATTCTGTATCTTTACAAGTAGGTGAGATTAGGACTGCTGAGATGGAGTTCAAACGGTGCCTAGGCGGGAAAGTTGAGGATTAAAAAGGCTTTAGATTTTTAAAAACAAGGTCTGTCCTAACTAATTTTTTCTTGGGATGTTCAATACTGGGAGTACAAAAAACAATAGTTATGGATAGAAGAATTTTTGAGGAGACGCAAGGTTGTGGAACTATGAACTTGGATCTTTTGTTTTATTTAGTTGTTTTCCAAGATTTTCTTTTTTTCATAACAATATGAGCAGTAAACTGTGGCAACATTGTGACAGATTCAGAATTGTGTAAAAAACTTGGGGTGTGAGAAATGTTGTTGTTGAAACATTTAAAAAATTTCTTGGATTTTTAGTACAAATTTTGTATAACTGAAATTAAATATGTACAAGAATAGAAAAATTGCAATTGAAACAATATTAAAATATTAGGATTTACCAATTGTTATGAAAATAAGTACTTGCTCAACACTAGTTCAAACCTTTTGCTCCAAGGGCAACAAGTTTTGTCTTGGACATGGAAATGTGCCCAGGGCAACTCAAGCCTCTTGCACCCCAACCTAGGCTTCTTGACAAGAGGCTAAGCCAACTCAAGCCCCTTATACTTGGGCATGGGCATTCTTGACATGTGTGTCCAATTGGCCTAGGCCTCTTGAACTTGGGCTCAACTTCTAAGACATTGGGACATGACCTAATCTAGGTCTATTTGATGAGGTCTTGGACTATTGGACATAGGGCCAAATCAACACAAGCTTCTTGAACATGGGCCCAAGCCTCTTGAACATAGGGCAAGCTTGGGCTACACTTCTTGGACTAGGCCTAGGCTTATTCGAAACGAGAGCCAAACCTTTTTGAACATAGGCTAGGCTTGGTCTAGGCTTTTGGACTAAGCATTACGCTTCTTAGACACAAGGTTGAGCTAGGGTAGAGTTCAATTACCAAACCCAAAGAGAGGGATAAGAAAACAAAAAAAGAAGAAAAATATATACAATATATATTGCATGAAAAAAATATGACATACAAAATTATCAATGACCCAAGGTTAAATGTTAATGGACAATTGTACCCTAGGACAGTTGGGACAGTTGGTAAACCCTATGTGTGTGAACAACCATATGTAAATACACATAAATCTAAGCTTCCCTGATGTTTCTTGGACAAAAGAAATATTCAAAATTCTCAAAAAATACCTGAGGTACTAAATTCTTACTGGGCGAACATGAATTGGCCAGGCCTTAACACAAGCTGGGTTTGTCTACTATTCCATAGCTGATTCTGCCAGGCTTAGGACCGCCAGGCTCACCTCGAGACTGCTCGCCTAGCAGCATTGGCCAAAGCGACCCATTCTCTAGTCCATCAGCTTCAGTCACCATCAAAGTTTTGTGGGTTCTTTTTATGCACAAACCATTCTGCCCTTAGCAGATGTGACATTTCAGAAGAGGCATGGTTTAGAAAAGACTTATTGTCAATAGATGTCTGGATTAGGACATCCATTGACAGTACGTCTTTTCTAAACCATGGCCCTCTGTCCACATAATTAGGCCCCTATGACCACACTTGCAAATTACTATGTATTACTTGTAGTGGTCATTCTATTTGGTGTGTAACATAACATTGGGTTTGGCCCTTGGTCATACTCTGTGCTGTTGGAAATCTATGAAAATCTTAGATACGTTGATATACCACAAAACAGTTTGGCACATTAGAGCTTATTAGAAGGTAATTTTTCGCTAATAAAAGGGAACTCAATACAAATTTTCAGCATTGTGGAACTTTTGAATAGAAGAGGTCCAGGCGTCCTGGCCACTTCCCATACTTGAAATGCTGAAACTGAATGGGTGGATTCTCCTTAGGAACCATGTGTTGCGCCCAAGTTCTAGGCAACTTGGATGGGGCCCCATGGCATCTTGGGTGCATTTTCCCTTGGGCTACCACTTAATCACCTTATCTGAACAAAAGTTGTAACTCCTGGGGACAACTAGATTGAAAAAGTCACCCAAAGCTAAACATTTTCTAATAATCTGGTTTGTCCATGAAAGAAAAGGAGAATTTGAGTGAAAGATTGAACCCTGGACCTTCGGTTTGAAAGACTCTAACCACTGCATCTTTTTTTCCTTGAAATATAGTGCAAGAAAAACAGTTCAACTACTAATCATTGTTTGAACATGATCAAAGAATATTTTGGAATATTTTTTTTATTGAGCATTGTCCTGCATCGAGCCCAGTGCCACATTCAATTCATTACACCGATTTAGTGCTTGCCTCAATGTGTTCCACAAGCTTTTGATATGTTGTTAGAACTACTATTACAAAATCACTTTCCATTGTTTTTCCAATAAAAATTGTGGCAACACATTATCAATAAGTTATGTGATAGGTAAGACCCATAGATGTGGGCATTACTAAAATAAGACGGCTGCCCAAGGTGACAACTGATAATATACCCATCTGATGACCTTCCCATGTGTAATAACCATTTTGACAGGCCCTTACAAAAGTGTAAGAGCCCACCCAGAAACATAAGATGACCTCCAAACGGGAAAATTACAGATTTAAGGCGCCCTCCAACTACACTAGGAATGGGAAGTCTCTGACAGGTCATTAGGTGTCAAATCAAGTTTTAAACTTGATATGTATGTTTCTGATCTTTCACCGTGGAAATGGAAATGAATAGTGGTCTAGCATTTAAAATGATGATTTACATTCTTTTTCTCTTTCATCTCAAGAGATTCGGAAATCGATACGGAAGGCACAAAACTGTAGTTTACAACCATAGCAATATATAAAATAGATTGACTTGTATACTGTAGTGTTTGATAACGAATACATTACTTTGAATTCAATAATTGCATATGTATGTTAATTATATATATATAGTGTCGGCCAGAAGCTGACCATGATTTTAAACTATTTGGATCAAAATATATTCTTTACTTTTGTGATGCAAAATTACTACTAGATCCTTTATTCTCATACAGCTCACAGAAGTCAGTCACCAAATTGCCAATCCTAATAGAAAACTATCTTGCACGAAAATAAGTAAAAAATACATAGCAATTTTCAGACCTCTCCCTGAGGATTGTGGTGTTCGGAATCGAACAGGAGCTAGGCTAGAGCCTCGTAAGCCTAAGAAACGGCGCACGTTAGTGGTGCGGTTCACGTCTTTCGCTTTCAGCATTTCTTGGCCCTCTGTTGTCCCAAGCTTAGCGCCAACTTCCGATCCGAACCTCTCCTCGATCCCCCGGACCTGAGAACATGCCTCGGGGGACCTGAGAACGTGTTCCCTGCCGAGGCTGCAGCTTGTATAACAGTTCATTCGCATGGACGTTCTTGTGCGTCAGGGACACGTGCCCGCCAGAAAGTAGTACTCCTTGCAACTCTCCTCCCCGATTTGCAACAGTCTTCCAAGGACGACGTCGCGAAAAGCAGAGAGAAAATCCAAGTTCTAGTAAAGACTCAGGAGTATCTGAGTTCATTTGCTGCTGTTGGGTTGAAGATTTGAGTTCAACCAAAGAGCGCGGTGCTTTAGAGCTAATGTAGTTAAGGCAACGAAGGGGTTTGTCGTGAATCCATTATTTGATTCACCGTGTCAATCAATGCTGCGCTCTTTCTAGAGAATCCCTGCTAGTCTTTACGGGCATACTAATTACGACATTCCTTTCTCCAGAGGATGGGCTTATTCTTATTCAAGGCTGGACATTTATCACTGCCTGGAGCTCGAATTGCAGACCTTGCAGTGTTGGAGATATGAGTTTATGGGTTAGAAGTGGTTTGATCAAACTGATGTGCGGAGACACAGAGGCAGGATTTCTCCAGAGTAGATCAAAAGGCATCGAAAGGACGGGTTCCAAGAAAATTAGCAGTTTAGACCAAGTTTTATCGTGCATGACAAGAATTTCTCGAGGTCAGAACTTCAAGACTGAGGAACTGGAGAAGGAAGCCCAGATCATGAAGTGATGTGGACTTCCGGATTACATTGGAGCCACTGAGAAAATACACAGAGAGAGAGGGAGAGAGCTTTCTTTTACAATGTTCTCATTGCTTGCGGTGCTTTAGCGCCACAAAAGGGAGAGTTAAGAGGTTCATGATGTTCCTAGGAAGGGGTTGTTCGTGGTGACCTCCAGGAAAAGAAGAGACGGTAGGAGCATCAGACAATGCGAGACAGATCAAGGATTGGGAGTGCCGGAGAAAAGAAGGAGCTTTCATGTTTGTGGCCTGGTGCACAGCTAGACATCGGTTCTGCAACTCTTCTAGACTTGTTCGATAATTTGCAGAAACTGGAGCTCGACATCATGATCAGGAGCCAAATCTGAAATTCCTCTAATTCGTCACAGCTCCAGCCGTAAGAGATCGAAAGGACGGGCAAGGTTGTTGAGCAAGAACCGAGGAGGACTAGCAGTAGGAAGAAACTAAGAAAAGGAGGAGAAAAAAGCAGGGGATGCTTATTCCCAGGACAAGGTTTGCAACAGTCGATGCTTCAATTCCTACTGCCTTTTCAACGACCCAAGGCGTAGGTATTGAGTTTAGCAGGTATCATGAAGGCTATTGAGTCGTCTCCTGCAGGAGACAGCAACAACAATCTGTACAGAGACTACATAACAAAAACAGGAGCTGGGTCACGGCTCGGCAATAAGTCCAACAGCGGCATAAAGTTATCTGCAGGCCTCGCGTGCTTACAATTTTCATTTGCAATCTATGCGACGTTCTTGCTGTACTACTTGAGCCCGACGGTGGACCCCATCATAACGGGGCCTGAGCGTGCCTCATGGATGACACAGCAATGGAGTCGTCTGTTGCCGCAGCGGAGCGGAAGGCAGCCTGAGGCGTTACATGGGAGGAGCGTATGCCAGTGGGAGGAAATTGGGTTCAGCCAGAAGATCTCTAATGACAGCCACATGGTAGCCATCAAGACTGGCCTCTTCAGGTACTTCTCTTGTCTTTTTCCGAAGCTTCGGTTTTTCACTACCTTGTGTTGCTCTGGAGTTGGGTGATAAGTTCTGACGCAGCCACATTGGTACTTGAGGTCTGCTGTGCAATCTCTGCAGTCTTGTTTGTGGATTTTGTCAAGGAATGCTGATGCTAGATTAGTGATCAGTAATTTCTGTGATTTTCTCTAAAGATTGGCGCATATGGCTACTTGTCTCTATAACAAGCTTGTGATGCCATCCATCTTTGCAAGTCAAAATAGTTTACAAATTGGGCAGGTTGCCATCCTATTTCAAGAGAAGCCATGGGCTAGAAAATGTTTGAAAGATAAGTGAATTTTGTTTTGCATAATGTGGCATCTTCTGTCACTCCTGTACTTGTGACCTGCACCCAAATGTCCCACTGAATTTATACTGTTAAACTCTTATACCTTTTCGGATACAGGGTGCAATGAAATCAACTAGACTTGGACTGATTTGTGCACAATGTGGTTGCCTTTTCTTTTTCAAGATAATCTTCTGGTTCCTTGTTCTTTTGTATTCTGTTGGCTGGTCATTATGGGAGTTTGCCATCCTTTTTCAATAGGAGCCATGGGAAGGAAGTTGGAATATTCAATAATTTCATGATTCTGTCTATGGATTTTTGTTTTTTTGAAGGCAACCTGGGGAAGTAAAAGATTAGTAAATAACTATACTAAATTTACAGATTTAGTTGTCAGCAATCCCTCTTTATGAGCAACATAGTTTTGTGAGAATGAACTATAATTTGTCCATGCTTGTTTGGGATATGCTTTTCACCACAGTAAACTATGCAAGTAACAAGACTTGATTCGGATAAGTGCAGCACAACTCCATTTGTGCATTCTGTTGGCAGCATTCCCTGCCTATGTATAGATCTTTGTGCATCAGGCAAACTTTATCAGTAGGTTTCCATAGTAACCATGTCACTTGACTAAAGTCTTTGGAACATTCTAATGAAGACCATTGTATCTCAGGCAGCTACACCATTATCACCTAAGAGTCACAGTCAAATAAATCTGCAGCAACCCATTGTGTAATACTATCATGACCTTAAGACCTTAGAATGCCATAATCGTAATGTTATCAATGAGCAGTATGGAAAGCTCACAACAATTGGTGTAGAGAGGTGATGGAGTTTCAGCAGAGGACAAGGGGGTGTGAGACATTGGATGAGCTCATGGATTTGCCCTCAACATCCTACAATGCAAAAGTCACAGTTGTGCTTAACCACTTTCAGAGGAAGACTCTGTGTGCTCAGCTTGATGCTTTGCTGGAGCAAACTGTGCCCTTCCACAATGTGTGGGTGGTTGCATTTGGCAGCCCCAATGAAGCTGCTCTCAGAGCCACTGTGGAAGCTTACAACCACTCCAGAATCTCCTTTATCAGCTCCTCATATGACTTCAAATACTACGGCAGGTTTCAAATGGCATTGCAGGTCTAGTCTCCTCACACCTTCTAGCTTGAGAGCCAAAAAATGATTACAAAGATGCTTCATGTGGTTTGGGTGTCTCATATAGAGTTTTGTGCTATAATCTATTTGTGACCCTGAACATCAGAATGAAAGCCTATGTTGGAATACTGTTGTGCTCACTTTAACATCCAGATCCTGAGGTCAATGATCTGGACATCCCAATATTAATTGCTGAATCCACCACCTTATGATCTGGACAATCCAACTCCAACCTAGATTGTGTTCTGTGACTCCTGAAAATCCTGTCTTCATTTCTCTCTCTAGATCTATCTCCATCTTCTATGAAGATATTTTTCCAAATACAATGAATGTTGTAACAAAAAAAATTATTTCATTGTTGATCCTGATCTGGTCATGGCCAATTCTTCCTCTGTGAATGTGTGTAGGCAGAGGGTGCGGATTTTGTTTACATTATGGATGACGACATGATACCAGGCAAGAGGATGCTCGAAATTCTGTCTCATGTGGCAGGCACTGACAAGTACCACAACTCTGTTCTTGGCAGCATTGGGAGGATACTCCCATTCAGACAAAAAGACTTTACCTTTCCAAGCTACCGCAAGTTTGGATCCAAAGAAGCAGGCCTTTACTTGCCTGATCCTGCATACAATATTGTTGTGGATCGAGTTGTGCAAGTGGATTTCTTATCAAGCTCATGGTTCCTGTCTACCCACCTGATCAAAACTCTCTTCATTGAAACACCTTTCACTTTCAGGACTGGTGAAGACCTCCATCTCAGGTAAGCTTAGATTTAACACAGTAGCAAGATACCTCAATTGATGGTCATTGTGCATTCTCATTCTCAGTATCTACTTTTATTCTCTCCTAATTGTGCAGAATCTATAGTGCACAATTACTAACCAGAAAGGGCTCAACACCTCCACAAGCCAAGGCAAATCCTTGTTACATTGAATGGAATACCTGAAAGGATCAGAGGGTGGTGCAGTTATCAGCTACAGAAGTACAGGGATGCATCAACCTTTGTGTTGCCAGTGGATCCAAACAACAAAGACACATGGGGTGACAGTGAGCATCGTCTTGCCCAGGTTGCTGAAACAACAGTTATTCACAGAGACATCATCCAGGTCAGGAATCCCCAACTAATGTAGGGAGCACAAGCATGTTCCATATAAAGTTAGCAACTGTCAAGGACCCCCAATGTACACAACAGAAAGCAGAAGGGTGAGTTTCTGGAGAAGAAGTTTTGAGGTTAAATGCTCCAAAGCTAAACAATCACGTTGTGTTTTTGTGTTTTGCTATGCTTACCTTGCAGGTTCGGGATGATCAGTGGTGGCGGGCACTTTCAAGGGGTTACAGAACCCAGTGGGCAGCCATGCATCCTCAACAAAGTGATGTGTTCTTCTATGCCCACACTTTAAGTGAGGTGGAGGTCCTCGCCCCTCTTGTTGTGAAGTTTCGCAGCATGCCTGGGAAGAAGGCATACATGGTGGTCACTGGGGGCTCCCACTGTCCTTGTGAGGATGCAGCCCAGCTTCTTGGTTGGACTACTGCTTCCTGCCATGACCGGCGTTTCAAGATATTTGATCTGGAGGTAAAAGTAGATAGCTCAGAACTAGTTTCCCTTCTGGATTTCATTGCAGCACTTGAAGGTCAACTGTACTTGCAAGGAACTTCTTCTGTAAGGTTGAAGCTCATTTTGTGCACACCCTGTGGCAGGTGGGGTCAATTGCAAAGGGCAACATTGACTTCCCAATCATCCAAGAGGTCTTTGTGTCAATGCGGGGACTTCTCCAAATCCACTCACCAGCTCTTGTCATTACTGTGGATGACATCACATCCAGTGTTCATGAAGCATTGACTCTGGCTGTTTCACACAGCAATACTATACTTGTGCAACTTCCTCGTGCTGTGGTGCCACATGCTCTTTGGATGGCAGAAGTTAGAACTTCTGCTTTGCAATGTGAGATAAGTTTCTCTCTCGCTTGTCTTCAGTTCCTGAGAACTTGTAAAAATGTTTCTTTGATCAATCGGCTGAGTTTGAAAGGTGTTAAGTAGAGGTCTTCTAGGCTTTCATTCACACTATTTACCTGAAAGTGAATTGTGTGATGGCCAGTTTGGAACAAGATGAAAATTCAGGTGACCATCATTACACAAAACCGATCAGGATCGCTCATGCGCTTGCTACAGTCCCTCATGAATGCACACTACTTGGGTGATGACATTTCTCTCACCTTCAACATGGACAGCAAGGTTGACACAGCTACTCTGCATGTCATCAACAATTTTGTGTGGCCACATGGCTCCAAGATGCTGCGGAGGCGCATTATTCAAGGTGGTCTCATCAGAGCTGTTAGTGAGAGCTGGTAATAAGTGCCACATTCTTTCGTATCCACTTCAAATTTTACATGCTTCTATTCATACCTTTGGAAAGATTGATATATGAACTCACTAAAAAGGCCTTCCATTTTCACTTTTTAACTAAATTCCTTGGACAAATTATGGGTGACATATGAAGGCAATGCTGACTTTCCTCTTACTGCAGGTACCCAGCATCAGATGATGATTTTGGTCTGTTACTAGAAGATGACATAGAGGTCTCGCCCTTCTACTACATGTGGCTCAAGTATGCAGTTCTCTCTTATCACTATGATCCCACAGTGCAACTCCCAGAGCTAAACTCAATAGCTCTCTACACCCCACGAGTCGTTGAAGTGGTCAGGGAAAGGCCACACTGGAATGCAACAAATTTTTTCAAGCTGATTCATCCCAACATGCCATACCTGCATCAGCTTCCTTGTAGCTGGGGGGCCCTATTTTTTCCCAAGCATTGGCGTCAGTTCTACAAGTACATGGGGACACGGTTCACTGAAGATGCAAAAGAGAACCCTGTCCAGATCCCCCGCTCAAGAACCAATGGATGGCAGGTTAGTTTGTCCTTGAGAGAACTCAAAGAATATTCTTTATGGGTGGTACATGGTTGATCTTATCTCATGCTTTAGGTTCAACAAAAGCACTGACAATTTATGTTGTTGAAGAATGTATATTTTGTTTGCTACATATGCAGGTTCAACACCTTCATGCCAGACAAAAAAACACTTTAGTGAAAAGACCAGTAGTAGGTGATCAATGTACTACTGGTATTGGATGTAACCAGGTTAGTCAAGTTATCCAACCTAGACAATTACTCTAACAATTCATTTAGATCCAATAGAGGGTCATGATATGATGGTGTGGTGTTGGCAGGCCTCATGGAAGAAGTTTTTGATAGATATGATGTATTTGCGGGGGCATGTGACATTGTACCCCAACTTCCCCAATCAAACAAGCTTCTCAACTAACCATATGGAACCTGGTGCACACATTGCTGCTGCAGACAATGTTGTCACCCACCACAAGGAGGATTTTGAAGTCCCTCTACTGCAGGTCTACTTTAATTTACCTTATATCTTACAAGTTGAATTCAAATTTTGCTTGCTGGAATAAGCATTTCTACGTTTACAATTTGGTGTCACTGTAGTGTGATTCTTGTGTGTAGTTAGGTGTATCAACTGTGAGAACTATCAAAATGAACATGCTTTTGCCGACCTATGGCAATGACAACTTCAATGATATAGAGATTTGGGATTTGTTGGCCATGGTTGTTGCAGGAGAATTTCTTGAGGCTATTACCTGGTGGGAGGTTGCCAGCAGCATCAAAACTCCCAGTGCTGAACCTGTTCAACCAGCCAACTACCCTGAGAGGTCTCAAGTCTGCAGGTGCAAAGCTTGCACAAGATGTGATTGCCTGCAACAAAACCTCAATCATCAATGCTGATGATGTCACTGGTGATCCCCTAGGATGTGTGATGTTCTAAACTTGGAAAGCCAATGATTCCCACCAATCCCTGACCCATGACAACACCTGTTCACAATCAGCTTATTTGCATAGTTTACCTGTTTCCATGTTCTCAAAATAGAAAACTGGCTCCTTTTGGCAAATGGAATCTAGATACAGAAACTACACATCAAGATTCGGAGAGCTGATATTATAGAGACTTTGAATAGACATCTAAAACAATACAATGATTATTTTATTGTCTGCAATGCAACCTTTCAATGAATAGACCATGTTGACAATTCAGAGTGTGAAACATCCTGACATTTCTGGTATAGCTTGTAGCAATTATTTCCAATTCTCACATTGAATTTGCAGATGCAAGATATGCAATGGTAAAGCAGGGTTCAATTTCTTGAGCACTATAGAAGAGATCTATGCTTTGACATAGGATTGTAATAGCCAATTTTAGACATTTTTTTACAACAGGTTACAACATGGTTGATGCTTCTAGATGCAAGGCAAAAACACCAAGCATCAACATCCTTTACAGGAATTTGTATCTATGAGTCTAGCCTAGGTGTCACATGACCTTTGTCTAGGCCTAGCCTAAGTGCCATGTTGCATGGCCTAGGTTTGGGTCTTGGTGCCACGTGGGTTATGTGGTTTAATCATAGTGAGACTCAATCTTGATTTCAACAATTGGCAAATCTCATGTATTCTCATGTATTATGTTTTGTCAATAGAAACAGTATGTGGTTGAGTCTATGATTTAAGAGTGCCTAAAAGGGGAATACCCCACCTATTGGAAACAACTAAAAAACAAGCAAGGTTTCAAACACCAAAGTTTATCAAAAATGTGCAATTGTATTGAAATGATAAGGAAGTAAATCACATGGGTTGAAGATGTCACAAACTACAATCATAAAATTATAACTTGTAGTAAACTAACTCCAAATTTCAAAGTCCCTTCGTGCATTCAAAAACTTGATAAAAGAGAATGAAAAATTATTTGAAATCATTCCAATATATCTCATCTCCTAACCCTATGTAGCCCACACTTAATTAACCTAGTTATCGCTTAACCCTAATAGCCATCACTTAACCCTAACTTGGCCATCACGAAACCCTAACCTAACTACAATAAGGATGTGAATATTATTCATCAACTTTGGGGATTAGAAACAAATAGTATTTCTAACATTTGTAACATTCCCACTCTACGAGATTTTTAATTTGAACATGGTTATCAATTTGTTATGTTGTTCTTTTGACTTGATAAGCACATCCACCACCATGTCTTCATTCAACAATACAAGCATGACTTCCCCATTTTCAACTTGTTTTTTAACAAAGTGATATTGAACATCAATGTTTTTTGTTTGAACATGCAAGGTTGGATTATTTGTTAATAATATTATGCTTTAGTTGTCACTCAAATCACCATCACCTTCTTCTCTTTTGTGTACCATAATTCCTTCATGACCCTTGTCGTGGACATATGGTTTCCTTAGTAGCTTAGGTGTATTGGAAAGAACTTGAAAACAAGCAAGAAATGAAACACTCAAAGTTCATGAAATGGAACAATTGTATTAACTAACAAGAAGATTACAAAGGTTGTATGTTTTCCAATGATGCAATCACAAAACTATGGCTTACAATAACTAACAAAGCTTGAACGTTCTATGTGCACTCAAAAACATGAAAGGAGAGAATGAAAGACTACTCAAAACCACTCCACTATATATTATCTCCTAACCCTAAAGTAGTCGCCACTTAACCCTAACCTAGCCGTCGCCTAACCCTAGCCGTTGCCAAACCCTAACCCTAGCCATCACCAAGCCCTAACCCTAGGCGCCGCCAAGCCCTAACCCTAGCCACCGCCAAGCCTTAAATAGTTTCCATTTATAAACCCTAGTTGCCACTATTCAACCTAACCTAACTACTAGAACGATAAGAATATTTTTCATCCATTTGATGAATGTTTAACACATTCATCAACATTGGGAATTAGAAACGAATAGTATTTCTAACACTCCCATTCTATGAAGTTTCTAATCTGAACACGGTTATCAATTTGTTATGTCGTTATTTTAGTAATGCTTTTGTAAGCACATCCACCACCATGTCTTCTATTGAACAATATTCAAAAATAACTTTGACATTTTCAACTCGTTCTCAAACAAAATGATGTTGCACATCAATGTGTTTTGTTCGAGCATGTTGCGTGGGATTCTTAATCAATGATATTGCACCTTGGTTGTCACATCAAATCACCATTGCCTTCTTCTCTTTCATGTACCTTAATTCCTTCATGAGTTTGCCATCCATAGGGCTTCCTTGGTAGCTTGTGTACTTGCCATGTATTTGACCTTGGTCGTTGATAGAGCGATTATGGGTTGTCATTTGCTACTCCAAGAAATGGCTCCACCTCCCATCATGAATACAAACCATGTGGAAGACCTCCTATCCTCAACGTCACCGGCCCAATTCGCATCACAATATCCGACCAAACCTTGGGATATTAACCTTCAGAAGCATAATTTGAAATGTAAAGTACCTTGCAAGTATTGAAAAATGCGTTTGACTGCAATTCAATGTTTTAGGCTTGGATTGGCTACCCTCAGAAGCATAATTTGAAATGTAAAGTACCTTGCAAGTATCGAAAAATGCGTTTGACTGCAATTCAATGTTTTAGGCTTGGATTGGCTATGTGTGAGCCACACTTATTGGGTATGCCAAATCCGGTTGAGTATACAACATGGCATACATCAAGGATCCCATCGCTTGTTGATAAGGAACCTTCACCATCTCGTCATCCTTGTTCACATTCTTCTTCAATTTTGTCTTGGGATCAAGTGGCATTCCGATGGCTTTGCAATCCTCCATGCAAAAACGTTTGTGTTGAAGATTATGATAAAACATAGATAATGGTGTTGTAGATGTTAGAAATAATCTTGTAGATAAGTGTTGCAAGTAATCTAAGACATAGGTAGATTTGGGATATGTTAGTACCACCAACATGTTAGAATTGTTAGAAATACTATTCGTTTCTAATTCCCAATGTTGATGAATGTGTTAAACATTCATCAAAAGGATGAATAGTATTCACATCCTTGTAGTAGTTAGGTTAGGGTTTAGAAGTGGAGACTACTTAGGGTTTGGCGGCGGCTAGGGTTAGGGTTTGGTGGCGGCTAGGGTTAGGGTTTGGCGGCGGCTAGGTTAGGGTTAAGTGGCGGCTACTTTAGGGTTAGGAGATAGTATATAAGGGAGTAGTTTGGAGTTGTGTTTCATTCTCTCCTTTCATGGTTTTTGAGTGCACATAGAACCTTCAACCTTTGTTAGTTGTTGCAAGCCATAGTTTTGTGATTGCATACAACCTTTGTAATCATCTTGTTAGTTAATACAATTGTTCCATTTCATGAACCTTGAAGCTTTCATTTCTTGCTTGTTTTCAAGTTGTTTCCAATAAGAATAAGGAGGAAGATATTTATCCCATATGCTTTGTCAATGAGGTGGTACAGGGAAGGGAATAAAGAGCAAGGTTGGAGGAGAGTTGGCTCTCTTACTCCAAGCATTTGTTCACATACTTGTGTGTGTTTTATGTGCTTGTGATTGCTCTGATATCACACAATCTCTCTTCTAATCTTAATACAATCTCTCCTCTAATCTAATCCCAATAGTTTGAGAATTTCCTTGAGATGGATTTAGTTGATGTAAAGCAAACGTTGTGCACGATCCCTTTCCACTTCCATACCAAGGAAGAAATGCAAGTCGCCAAGATCTTTCATTTTGAACTTTCGAGAAGGTTCTTCCTTTACTTGCAAGAGTTTATCCTTATTATTGCACACCAAGATGAAATCATCGATATACATGACAATGAAAAATTTGACATCTTCCACTTGCGCAAAGTACACGCTAAAATTCACATCACTCCTCACAAACTTGATGTTTTTCAAGAAGGCATCTAACTTTTGGTTCCAACCCTTGGAGATTGTTTCAACCCGTACAATGACTTGTGAAGCTTGCACACAAGATGTTCACCTTCTTGAGTGAATCCTTCAGGTTCTTCCATGTAGATTTCCTCTTCAAGGTCACCATTGAAAAATGTGGTTTTGACGTCCATTTGATGAATCTCCATGTCTTCAATGGCCGCTAGTGTAAGGATACAACGAATTAACACAAACTTTGCAACGAGTGCAAAAATTTCGTTGTAATCAACTCCAAATGTTTGGGTGAAGCCTCTTGCCACAAGTCTGGCCTTGTAACGTTCAATTTCACCATCAACCCCATGTTTGATTTTGAACACCCATTTGCAAGAAATGGGCTTCCTAACTTTGGAGAGTGGCAGCAAGGACCAAATGTTGTTGACAATAAGAGAGTCGTATTCTTCTTGCATGGCAATCTGTCACCTCTTGGCATCTTCGCCATTCAACGCTTCTTCCACAGTTTGAAGTTCTTCCGAAAAAGCTATGGTGGCTCGTTTCACCTCTTTGGTGGTAACCCACCAATCACGAGGCCATTTTTTACATTGTCTTTGGGGCCTTTCTCTTTGTCCATCTTGTTGTGGTACATTCAAACTTTCATTTTGTGTTATAGCAAAGTCTTCTTCCGAAGAAGAGTTTGACGTAGATTCGTCGCCTTCCACATCTTTCGATGGTCTCTCCTTCAAAGATATAGGATTGACATCCTTGACAATTTCATCATCATTCACAACTTCATCCACAACAACATATTTCCCTTCCTTTGAAGGGACTTTATTATCATGAACACCTTCTACTTCTTTTGTCCCTTTTAAGAACACAACATCTCGACTCTTGATGATCCTTTTGGTTTCTACGCATATCAAGCGATATGTTTTGCTCCCTTCACAATACCATAAAAATATTAGGATTAAAAGAGAGATTGTGTGATATCAGAGCAATCACAAGCACACAAAACACACACAAGTATGTGAACAAATGCTTGGAGTAAGAGAGCCAACTCTCCTCCAACCTTGCTCTTTATTCCCTTCCATGTACCACCACATTGACAAAGCATATGGGATAAATCTCTTCCCCCTTATTCTAGCATGTTGGTGGTACTAACATATCCCAAATCTACCTATGTCTTTGATTACTTGCAACACTTATTTACAAGATTGTTTCTAACATCTACAACACCATTATCTATGTTTTATCATAATCTTCAACACTCCCACTTTGCAAGTAATCTAAGACTCCTAATCCCATGCTTCTTGTAGATTGCTTGAGCCCCTAATAGGACTTCTTCAACTTACACACGAGGTGTTCCTTGCCATCTTGCATGGGTGCCTCCCACTTGCTTGCATCCTCCAAATGCATTGCATCACACAAATTCAATGGATCATCAAGACAAGCAACATTAGCACGTTCCACATCTTGTTTGGGTAAGATGTGGTTCTTCCACCAACCTCCAAGCGGTTGCCGCTCCCTCAAGGGGTACCTACGCTCTTCCTAGGGCTGCCCTTCGTGCTCACCACTTGTGCTTACATCTTTAGATGGTGTTGAAGGTGTTGATGAACAACCTGGGTTTGGTGTTGCCTCTTTATTGCTTGGACCCTTTTCGGCATCATCATCCACATAGGGCGATTTGGAAGATGTGTCCACAATCACCACATTAGGGGTCTCATTTCTCCCACTTGGACACATCTCGAAATCACTGCCCATACTAGTGCTATCTTCCATGAAATCAACTTCCCTACACTTGATGATCTTCTTGGATTGCAAACACATGAGCCTATATGCCTTGGTGAAGGTCACTTCATACAAGTTGCCATCCCGTAGCGCTATTGCAATCACCTCTCCATCAAATGCCCTCACAATGCACTCATTCATGTTGAATTCCACTTTGCACCCACTTGACAAGATTTTGCTCACCGAAAGCAAGTTGGCATGCAATTTGGGCACATGGAGCACATCCTTGATTCTGACCCTCTTGGTTTGCCCTTTCACCATCACTTCCACAAGGATGGATCCCATTCCAATTGCTTCAACAATGCTATCATCACCCATATGCACATTGCGTTTTGGAATTACCTCATACATGTCAAATGCGGCTTTATGAGGGGTCATATGGTTGGTGGCTCCCGAGTCCATGATCCACTTGCATACGGCCTTGCAAAGGTCTCCATCTTTTGTTGCAAAGGCATAGTCATCATCGTCCTTGGCTTTGTTGGCATTCTCCTTCTCCTTGTTGGTGTTCTTGGCCTTGAAGCAAAATCGTGCAATGTGGCCTAGTTTACCACAATAGTAGCATGTCCTGGTCTCTTTGCGCGTAGATGTGATGCCTCCTTTTCCTTGCATTGACACCATTGCCGCATCATCACCTTGCGACTCCTTCTCCCTCCTCTTGGACACTTCATGCATCAATCGTGCGGTCACAAACTCCATCGTGAGGTCTTTCATGGGCAGAGTCTCCAAGGCGGTGATTAGGTACTCGTAGGAGGGTGGCAAGCTCTCAAGCAAGGTCATGACAACATCCTCATCCCTCACGGGCACCTCCAAGCTATTGGGATTAGATTAGAGGAGAGATTGTTATTAGGATTAGAAGAGAGATTGTGTGATATCAGAGCAATCACAAGCACATAAAACATACACAAGTATGTGAACAAATGCTTGGAGTAAGAGAGCCAACTCTCCTCCAACCTTGCTCTTTATTCCCTTCCCTGTACCACCTCATTGACAAAGCATATGGGATAAATATCTTCCTCCTTATTCTAACATGTTGGTGGTACTAACATATCCCAAATCTACCTATGTCTTAGATTATTTGCAACACTTATCTACAAGATTATTTCTAACATCTACAACACCATTATCTATGTTTTATCATAATCTTCAACACAAGCAAGCAAGTTGATCAGCAAGGGCCTTTACCTTGTTGATGTGGTCTAGAAGGTCCTCTCCCTCTTGCATCTTACATGTGAAGAACTTGCGGCGAATGAAGAGGATGTTGGACAAGCTCCTTGTCTCGTGGATGTTACAAAGTGTCCTCCATGCCTCCCCTGGTCCCTTACACCTCTTGATGTGGTGAAGTTGACTATCCACCAAGTTGATGCCAATGATAGACATGGCCTTCTTCACACGCCTTTGGTACCCCTTGATGATTTTGGGGTCCGCATCGGATGGTGGAGCATCCTCAGATCCGTCAACAATCTCCCAAAGGTCCATGGAGGCCAACACCATCTCCATTTTGAACTTCCAGAGGCTAAAGTTCTCCCCATTGAACTTGTCAATGACTCTAGCGCTCTCTCCCTCAAATGATGCCATTTTGCATTCAAATCTGACCTCTCTACCCACTTATGTGCTCAACCAGATGCTAATTAGTGCTTAATGAACACTCTTATATGTAACTTGTTTCAATGCACTCTCGTAAACACACTCCAGCCCCTAGATGGCTCAATTGTGCACCAATTCACCTCCAATGACAAAACTCAGCCCTTAATGGCTCCCACTTGCATCAATGCCTCCTTACACACTTCGAATGCACTCCACTAACTCTTGCATCAATGCTTCCTTACAGACTCAGAATGCACTCAACAAACTCTTGCATCAATGCTTCCTTACACACTCATAATGCACTCTAGCAACTCTTGCATTAATGCCTCCTTACACACTCAGAATGTACTCAACCAACTCTTGCATCAATGCGTCCTTATAGACTCAAAATGCATTCAAGCAACTCTTGCATCAATGCCTCCTTTCACACTCAGAATGTACTCAACCAACTCTTGCATCAATGCGTCCTTACAAACTCAAAATGCATTCAAGCAACTCTTGCATCAATGCCTCCTCGCCACCTAACCCTAGCCGCCACCAAACCTTAACCCTAGCCGCCACCAAACCTTGACCCTAGCCGCCACCAAACCCTAACCCTAGCCGCCGCCTAACCCAAGCCGCAACCAAACCCTAACCCTAGCCGCCGCCAAACCCTAAGTAGTCTCCACTTCTAAACCCTAACCTAACTATTACAAGGATGGGAATACTATTCATCCTTTTGATGAATGTTTAAAACATTCATCAACATTGGGAATTAGAAATGAATAGTATTTTTAACACTCCCACTCTATGAAGTTTCTAATCCGAACATGCTTATCAATTTGTAATGTCGTTCTTTCGGTAATGCCTTGGTAAGCACATCCGCCACCATCTCTTCCATTTAACAATATTCGAATGTAACTTTGCCATTTTCAACTCGTTCTCGAACAAAGTGATGTTGAACATCAATGTGCTTTGTTCGAGCATGTTGCGTGGGATTCTTCGTCAATGGTATTGCACCTTGGTTGTCACATCGAATCACCATCGCCTTCTTCTCTTTCATGTACCCTAATTCTTTCATGAACTTTGTCATCCATATGGCTTCCTTGGTAACTTGTGTACTTGCCATGTATTCGGCCTCCGTCGTTGACAAAGCAATTGTGGGTTGTCGTTTGCTACTCCACGAAGTGGCTCCACCTCCCATCATGAATACAAACCTTGTGGTGGATCTCCTATCCTCAAGGTCACAGGCCCAATCCACATCACAATATCCGACCACATCTTGGGATGATAATTTTCCGAAGCGTAATTTGGATTGCAATGTGCCTTGCAAGTATCGAAAAATGCGCTTCACCGCAATCCAATGTTCTAGGCTTGGATTGGCCATGTGTTGACTCACCACGCTTATTGGGTATGCCAAATCCGGTCGAGTACACAACATGGCATACATCAAGGATCCCACGGCTTGTTGATAAGGAACCTTCACCATTTCATCATCCTTGTTCACCTTCTTCTTCAACTTTGTCTTAGGATCAAGTGGCACTCCGATGGCTTTACAATCCTCCATGTGAAAGCGTTTGAGAATCTCCTTGAGATACCCAATTTGGTTGATGTAAAGAAGACGTTGTGCACGATCTCTTTCCACTTCCATGCCAAGGAAAAAATGCAAATCGCCAAGATCCTTCATTTCAAACTTTTGAGAAAGTTTTTCCTTCACTTACAAAAGCTTGTCCTTATTATTGCACACCAAGATGAGATCATCGACGTAGACGACGATGAAAAATTTCACATCCTCCACTTGCGCAACATAGACACTAAAGTCCGCATCACTTCTCGTAAACTTGATGCTTTTCAAGAAAGCGTCTAGCTTTTGGTTCCAAGCCCTTGGAGATTGTTTCAAGCCATGCAATGACTTGTGAAGCTTACACACAAGATGTTCACCTTCATGTGTGAATCCTTCGGGTTGCTCCATGTAGATCTCCTCTTCAAGGTCACCATTGAGAAATGCGGTTTTGATGTCCATTTGATGAATCTCCATGTCTTCAATAGCCACGAGTGCAAGGATACAACGAATTGACACAAACTTTGCAACGGGTGCAAAAGTTTCATTGTAATCGACTCCAAATGTTTGGGTGAAACCTCTTGCCACAAGTCTCGCCTTGTACCGTTCAACTTCACCATCAACCCCATGTTTGATTTTGAACACCCATTTGCAAGAAATGGGTTTTCTACCCTTGGGGAGTGGCACCAAGGACCAAGTGTTGTTCACAAGAAGAGATTCGTATTCTTCTTGCATGGCAATCTCCCACTTCTTTGCATCTTCGCCATTCAACGCCTCTTCCACGGTTTGGGGTTCTTCCGAAAATGCCATGGTGGCTCGTTCCACCTCTTTAGTGGCGACCCACCAATCACGAAGCCACTCCTTAGGTTGTCTTTGGGGCCTTTCTCTTGGTCCATCTTGTTGTGGTTCATTCAAACCCTCATCTTGTGATGAAGCAAATTCTTCTTCCGAAGAAGAGTTTGTTGTAGATTCATCACCTTCCACGTCTTCCGCTAGTCTTGCCTTCAAAGATATAGGATTAACATCCTTCACAAGTTCATCGACTTCATCCACAACAAAATGTTCTATTTGGTTTGAAAGGGGTCTCTTCTCAAGAACACCTTCTACTTCTTCCGTCCCTTCAAGGAACACAACATCTCGACTCTTAATGATCTTTTGGGTTCTCGACACATTAAGCGATATGCTTTGGTCCCTTCACAATACCCTAGAAACACACAAGGTATGGATTTAGACTCTAATTTACTTCTCTTCTCATCTGGAATATGTGCAAATGTTTTGCAACCAAAAACTCTCAAATAAGATACATTTGGCTTTGTACCGGTCCACGCTTCTTGTGGGGTCTTTGAATCAAGAGCTTTAGTTGGGCATCGATTCTTGATGTAAACCGCCGTGTTCACCGCCTCCGCCCAAAACTCCAAGTCAAGTCCTTGTGCACGAATCATGCTTCTAGCGCATTCCATCATGGTCCTATTGGCTCGTTCCGCAACTCCATTTTGTTGTGGTGTGTAAGGTGCACTTGTTTGACGTTCGATTCCACATTCATGCAAAAAGTCATCAAACTTTTTGGACACAAATTCTCCTCCGTTGTCGGAACGCAAGGTTTTGATCTTCATGCCGGTTTGATTCTCCACTAAGGCCTTGTATGCCTTGAATTTGTCGAACACTTCTCCTTTTGCTTTCAAAAGGTAAACATGAGTTTTTCTCGAAAAATCGTCAATGAAGGTAACAAAGTATCGTGCTCCACCACGAGATGTGGTCTTCATCGGTCCGCACACATCGTTATGCACTAGTTCCAAAAGCTTGGAAGCCCTACTTGTTTCATCTTTAGGAAAAGATGTCCTTTAGTGTTTGCCTTCAATGCAAGCTTCACACACATGGTGCAATGGCAATTCTTTCAAGTTCATGCCATTGACCATATTCTCCAACTTCTTAAGACTCGCCATGTTGAGGTGGCCAAGTCTTTGGTGACAAAGCGTAGCTCCTTCATTCGAAGACTTTGCCACATTGGCACTCTCCTTTCGAACATTGACGTTGAGAAGATACAAGTTCTTCTCCCTTCGTGCTTGCGCCACAATGGTTCCATGGACATTGTTGACCTTACAACCATCCTTGTCAAACTCCACTTTCAAGCCCTCCGAAATGAATTTGCTAACCGAAATGAGACTATTCTCATTTTGGGAACATGAAGAACTTGTGTGATGGTTGTAGGCAACATTTTACCTCCAACTTGCATTGTGGCCTTGATGCTCCCTTTGCCAATGGCCTCCAAAATGGTGTCATCTCCCATGTACACCTTGTTAGAAATACTATTCGTTTCTAATTCCCAATGTTGATGAATGTGTTAAACATTCATCAAAAGGATGAATAGTATTCACATCCTTGTAGTAGTTAGGTTAGGGTTTAGAAGTGGAGACTACTTAGGGTTTGGCGGCGGCTAGGGTTAGGGTTTGGTGGCGGCTAGGGTTAGGCGACGGCTAGGGTTAGGGTTTGGCGGCGGCTAGGTTAGGGTTAAGTGGCGGCTACTTTAGGGTTAGGAGATAGTATATAAGGGAGTAGTTTGGAGTTGTCTTTCATTCTCTCCTTTCATGGTTTTTGAGTGCACATAGAACCTTCAACCTTTGTTAGTTGTTGCAAGCCATAGTTTTGTGATTGCATACAACCTTTGTAATCATCTTGTTAGTTAATACAATTGTTCCATTTCATGAACCTTGAAGCTTTCATTTCTTGCTTGTTTTCAAGTTGTTTCCAATAGGTTATGGGCCCACACCAAGCAAGAGAAAGGACATTGTGTTAGAACAAGAAGTAGTGAAAGGTTTTGAGCTTGTATTGCATAGAAAAAAGGAGAGAATCCTTTTGAGACAAGGTTCTTAGTTTGCAAAGTGACTGGGAGTTCATTTCCAAGTGGTAGCATACAAGGAGCTTGCAACTTTTCCAAGTGAGTGGGAGGTGTGGAAGAGACTTCTTCAAAGTGTTGTAAGTTCTTAAGCGTGGAAGAATGTTCTTCAAGTCTTTAAGTTTCAAGTTTTAAGTTCAAAAGTGTGAAAGAGAGTTCTTCAAATTTTTGAAAGTTTCAACATTGAAATTTGAGGTGTAAGAGAAGTTTTTCAAGTTTCTTGTCAAGGTTTTAGGAAAAGCTTGTTTTTAAGTTTTTGAAAGTGTTTCCTTGTACAACATAGAAAAGGAGAATCCTTTTGAAGGAAGGCTTTTACTTTCCAAGGTTGCAAAGATAGTAATAGTCTTTCCAAGAGAGTGTGAGGTGTGGAAGAGATTTCTTCAAGGTCTTGTAAGTTTTTCAAGTGTGAAAAACTTGGTTTTGAAAGTATCAAGTTTCAAAGTGAAAGTGTTTGGAAGAGAGTTCTTTTAGTTGTTGAAAACTTCAACTTTCAAGTTTGAGAGTGCTTGTTGTAGCATTTGTGTTCAAAATGTCTTCTTTTCAAATGGAGTCTTTGAAAGTCATGGAGAAGTTTGATGGCGGCAACTTTCACCTTTGGAAGTTCAAAATGCGCATGATGCTTTCCAAACATGGGCTTTGGAAATTTGTTGATGGGAGTGCCACCTTGCCAAGTGAAGAACTTGCAAGGGCCGATTACAACGAAAAGGAGACCAAGGCTTTTGCATTGCTTTGTGAACATCTCACGGATGCCCAACTTGCACACATTCAATATTGTGACGATGTGAGAAGTGCGTGGGAGGCTCTTTGTGGTGTGCATGAAGCTAAGACCATTGGCAACAAGTTGTTCCTTCGAAGGAGATTCTTCACCATCAAAATGCAAGAAGGAGATGACATGCTTGTGCACATCAACACGGTGAAAGCCCTTGCGGACCAACTACGTTCTATCGAGGTGAACATTACGGATGAAGATGTTTACATGGTACTCCTCATGAGCCTTCCTCCATCCTTTGATAACTTAGTCACAACCTTGGAGTCCATGTCCACGAAAGATGTAGACCTTCAATTCATTGTAGCAAGGTTGCTTCACGAAGTGTCCAAAAGAAAAGAATGTGAGAGTTCCGAGACTACCGCATTAGTGAACAAAACTCACAAGTCAAACGAAAAGCTTTGCTTCTATTGTAAGAAACTGGGACATTTTGTGAGAAATTGTTTGAAGAAGAAAAATGATGAAAAAGAAAAAGCTAATCAAGCTTGTGAAGATCACGAGCAAATGTTTGTTGTGGCATTGAGTGCCAATGATCATACCACGTATGATTGGATTGTGGATTCCGGGGCAACGCAACACATGACATTCGAACAAGAGTGGTTTACCACGTACGAGCGCATTTCCCCAAGGAGGGTGTTCATGGGCGATGACACCGTTTTGGAGGCCATTGGCAAGGGGAGCATCAAAGCCACAATGCAAGTGGGAGGCCGATTGACACACACAACCATCACCCAAGTTCTTCATGTTCCAAAAATGAAGAATAATCTCATTTCAGTGAGTAAACTCATTTCGGAGGGTTTCAAAGTGGAGTTTGACAAGGATGGTTGTAAGGTCAACGATGCTCGAGGAGTTCTTGTGGCACAAGCACGAAGGGACAAGAACTTGTATCTTCTTAATGTGAAGGTGCGTAAGGACATGGCCCACATTGCAAATTCTTTGGAGGAAAGTGCGATGCTTTGGCATGAAAGACTTGGTCATCTCAACATGGCAAGCCTTAAAGAGTTAGATGCCATGGCGGACGGCATGAATTTGAAGGAAGTGCCCTTACATCACATTTGTGAAGGATGCGTCAAAGGCAAACATCAAAGAACATCATTTCCCAAGGATGGAGCAACGAGGGCTTCACAACTTTTGGAGATTGTGCACACCGATGTGTGCGGACCAATGAAGACTATGTCGCATGGTGGAGCGCGATATTTTCTCACTTTCATTGACGATTTCTCAAGGAAAACTCATGTCTATCTTTTGAAGGCAAAAGGAGAAGCGTTTGAAAAATTCAAACAATACAAGGCGTTGGTGGAGAACGAAATTGGTCACAAAATCAAAGTGTTACGTTCCGACAACGGAGGAGAATTTGTGTCTAAGAAGTTTGACACATTTCTTGCGGAATGTGGAATTCAACGACAAACAAGTGCGCCCTATTCCCCACAACAAAACGGTGTTGCGGAACGTGCCAATAGAACCATCATGGAATGTGCAAGAAGCATGATTCTTGCACAAGGGTTGGAACTTGCATTTTGGGGCGAAGCGGTGAACACGGCGGTGTACATCAAAAATCGATGTCCAACCAAGGCTCTTGATTCCAAGACCCCTCAAGAAGCGTGGAGTGGTAGGAAACCCGATGTGTCTCATTTGAGAGTTTTTGGTTGTAAAGCCTTTGCACATGTGCCCGATGAGAAGAGGACCAAATTAGAGTCCAAGTCGATGCCTTGTGTGTTTTTAGGATATTACGAAGGCACCAAGGCGTATCGCTTGATGTGTGTGAAAACCAAGAGAATCATCAAAAGTAGAGATGTCGTGTTCATTGAAGGGTCAAAGGAAATAGGTGTTGTACCTCATCTTGAGAAAGAAAAAAATGTAGTTGTGCATGAAGAAGTTGAAGGAGAAGAACCATTAACCTTTAGTCAAGATACACCTTTGAATGAAACAAGGGAAGGAGTGCAAAGTGAGTCCACACCAAGTTCTTCATCGGAAGAAGAATTTGTTGTTTCCAATGATAACCCATCTTGTGAACCTTCACAAGATGAACCGAGGGAAAGACCTCAAAGGCAACGAAGGGAATGGCCTCGGGATTGGTGGATTGCTACCAAGGAGGTGGAGCGCGCCACCGTTGCATTTTTGGAGGAGCCCCAAAATATTGAAGAAGCATTGACATGTGAAAATTCCAAGGAGTGGGAGTGTGCGATGCGAGAAGAATATGATTCCCTCATGACAAACAACACATGGACTTTGGTACCACTTCCCGCCGGTAGGAAACCCGTTTCTTGCAAATGGGTGTTCAAAATCAAACAAGGCGCAAATGGGGAGGTGGAACGTTACAAGGCTAGATTAGTGGCAAGAGGTTTTACCCAAACCTACGGAGTGGATTACAACGAAACCTTTGCGCCCGTGGCAAAGTTCACATCTATTCGTTGTATTCTTGCATTGGCGGCCTTGGAAGACATGGAGATCCATCAAATGGACGTGAAAACCGCATTTCTCAATGGCGAGCTTGAAGAGGAGATTTACATGGAGCAACCTCAAGGGTTCGTGCACCAAGGAAGTGAACATCTCGTGTGTAAGCTTCACAAATCCTTGTATGGTTTGAAACAATCTCCAAGGGCATGGAATCAAAAGTTAGATGCGTTTCTCAAAAGCATTGCATTTATGAAGAGTGAGGCGGATCCTAGTGTGTACGTTGCACAAGTGGGAGATGTGAAGTTTTTCATTGTGGTCTATGTGGATGACCTCATTTTGGTGTGCAACGATCAAAACAAACTTTTGCAAGTCAAAGAAGAATTGAGTCAAAAGTTTGAAATGAAGGACCTCGGGGAGTTGCATTTCTTTTTGGGGATGGAGGTGGAAAGGAATCGTGATGAAAGACTTCTACGCATCAACCAAATCAAATACCTCAAGGAAATATTGAAACGTTTTCGAATGGAAGAATGTAAGCCCATTGGAGTTCCATTGGATCCCAAGGTGAAGTTACAAAGGAATGGGAGTGGAAATGAGGAATCAAAGGGATTTCCATATCAACAAGCGGTTGGGTCTTTGATGTATGCCGTGTTGTGCACACGACCCGACTTGGCATACCCAATAAGCGTGTTGAGTCAACACATGGCGAACCCTAACATGGAGCATTAGATGGCCGTGAAACGAATCTTTCGATATTTGCAAGGTACATTGCAAATGAAATTACAATTTGGTGCAACACCATCCAAGGAAGTTCTTGGATATTGCGATGCGGATTGGGGTGGTGATCTTGAAGATAGGAGGTCCACCACAGGGTTTGTTTTCATGATGGGAGGGGGAGCCATTTCTTGGAGTAGCAAACGACAACCTACAATAGCATTGTCCACCACGGAGGCCGAATACATGGCGAACACGCAAGCCACAAAGGAAGCCATATGGATAACAAAGTTGATGATGGATTTAGGATACATGGAGGAGAAGAAAATGATGGTGATTCGATGCGACAATCAAGGTGCGATATCATTGACCAAGAATCCCACTCACCATGCACGAACAAAACACATTGATGTACAACATCATTTTGTTCGAGAACGAGTTGAAAATGGAGAAATTCGATTTGAATATTGTCCAACGGAACACATGGTGGCGGATGTCCTTACCAAGGCATTATCAAAAGAACGACATCATAAGTTGATAAACATGTTCGGATTAGAAACTTCATAGAGTGGGAGTGTTAGAAATACTATTCGTTTCTAATTCCCAATGTTGATGAATGTGTTAAACATTCATCAAAAGGATGAATAGTATTCACATCCTTGTAGTAGTTAGGTTAGGGTTTAGAAGTGGAGACTACTTAGGGTTTGGCGGCGGCTAGGGTTAGGGTTTGGTGGCGGCTAGGGTTAGGCGACGGCTAGGGTTAGGGTTTGGCGGCGGCTAGGTTAGGGTTAAGTGGCGGCTACTTTAGGGTTAGGAGATAGTATATAAGGGAGTAGTTTGGAGTTGTCTTTCATTCTCTCCTTTCATGGTTTTTGAGTGCACATAGAACCTTCAACCTTTGTTAGTTGTTGCAAGCCATAGTTTTGTGATTGCATACAACCTTTGTAATCATCTTGTTAGTTAATACAATTGTTCCATTTCATGAACCTTGAAGCTTTCATTTCTTGCTTGTTTTCAAGTTGTTTCCAATACACCTTTCGTGCAACAATGGATTCGTAAGTGGTGAACCACTCTCGTTCGAAGGTCATGTGTTGCGTTGCGCCCGAATCGATGATCCAATTGTTTCTCGCATGATCATTAGCACTCAAGGCGGTAACAAACATTTGTTCTTGATCATCACAAGCTTGGTTTGCTTTTTCTTTCTCATCACTCTTCTTCTTCAAACAATTTCTCACAAAGTGTCCGGGTTTTCTACAATAAAAGCAAAGCTTTTCATTTGCCTTATGGGTTTTGTTAAGCAATGCAGCATTCTGTTTACTTTCACTTTCTTTTCTTTTAGAAACCTCGTGAAGCAATCGAGCGACGATGAATTGAAGATCAACATCCTTGGTTGACATGGACTCCAAATTCGTGACCAAGTTATCAAAAGATAGGGGAAGGCTCATGAGAAGTACCATGTAAACGTCCTCATCTTCAATGTTCACCTCAATGGAACGTAATTGATCCACAAGCGCCTTCACCATGTTGATGTGCGCAAGCAAGTCCTCCCCTTGCATTTTGATGGTGAAGAACCTCCTTCGAAGAAACAACTTGTTTCCGATGGTCTTGGCTTCGTGAACACGACAAAGTGTTTCCCAAGCGCTTTTGACATTTTCGCAATATTGAATGTGTGCAAGTTGTGCATCCGTGAGATGTTCACAAAGTAGTGCAAATGCCTTGGTTGCCTTTTCGTTATAATCCGTGATTTGATCTTCATCATGGGGAATTGTTGCACTCCCATCAACAAACTTCCAAAGCCCGTGTTTAGAAAGCATCATGCGCATCTTGAACTTCCAAAGGTGAAAGTTGCCACCATCAAACTTCTCCATGACTTTCAAGGACTCCATTTGAAAAGAAGACATTTTGAACACAAATGCTACAACAAACACTCTCAAACTTGAAAGTTGAAGTTTTCAACAAGTAAAAGAACTCTCTTCCAAACACTTTCACTTTGAATCTTGATACTTTCAAAAACCAAGTTTTTCACACTTGAAAAACTTACAACACCTTGAAGAAATCTCTTCCACACCTCCCACTCACTTGGAAAGACTATTACTCTCTTTGCAACCTTGCAAACTAAAAGCCTTCCCTCAAAAGGATTCTCCCTTTCTATGTTGTGCAAGCAAACACTTTCAAAAACTTAAAAACAACCTTTACAAGAAACTCGAAAAACTTCTCTTACACCTCAAACTTCAATGGTGAAACTCTCAACAACTCGAAGAACTCTCTTCCACACACTTTCTCAAACTTCAACGTTGAAAAACCTCAAAAACTTGAAGAACTCTCTTTCACACTTTTGAACTTAAAACTTGAACTTAAAGACATGAAGAACACTCTTTCACACTTAAGAACTTACAACACTTTGAAGAAGTCTCTTCCACACCTCCCACTCACTTGGAAAAGTTGCAAGCTCCTTGTATGCCACCACTTGGAAATGAACTCCCACTCACTTTGCAAACTAAAAACCTTGTCTCAAAAGGATTCTCTCCTTTTTTCTATGCAATACAAGCTCAAAACCTTTCACTACTTCTTGTTCTAACACAATGTCGTTTCTCTTGCTTGGTGTGGGCCCATAACCTATTGAAAACAACTTGAAAACAAGCAAGAAATGAAAGCTTCAAGATTCATGAAATGGAACAATTATATTAACTAACAAGAAGATTAGAAAGGTTGTATACAATCACAAAACTATGGCTTGCAACAACTAACAAAGGTTGAAGGTTCTATGTGCACTCAAAAACCATGAAAGGAGAGAATGAAAGACTACTCAAAACCACTCCATTGTATACTAACTTCTAACCCTAAAGTAGCCGCCACTTAACCCTAACCTAGTCGCCGCCTAACCCTAACCGCCACCAAACCTTAACCCTAGCCGCCACCAAACCCTAACCCTAGCCGCAACCAAACCCTAACCCTAGCCACCGCCAAACCCTAAGTAGTCTCCACTTCTAAACCCTAACCTAACTACTACAAGGATGAGAATATTATTCATCCTTTTGATGAATGTTTAACACATTCATCAACATTGGGAATTAGAAACGAATAATATTTCTAACATTCAACACACACAAACCCTCAAGATTTCTCTCAATGCACACAAGCAATCAAACCTCTAATCATGTAACTCGCATGTGTGGGCCCATAACCTATTGGAAATTACAAAGGTAATATTCAAATGATTCAAATGGTACAATCATAAAACTATAACTAGTAATATCTAAGGCTTGAAGCTTCGATGTGCATTCAAAAACATAAAAGAGAGAATGAAAGACTCCTCAAAACCAAACCCTTATATACTATCTACGAACCTTAAAGTAGCCGCCACTTAACCCTAATCTAGTCGCCGCCTAACTGTAGCCGCTGCCAAACCCTAACCCTAGCCGTCACCAAACCCTAATCCTAGCCGTCACCAAGCCCTAATCCCAGCTGCCGCCAAATCCTAACCCTAGCCCTCGCCAAGCCCTAATACTAGCCGTCGCCAAACCCTAACCCTATGTCTTTGATTACTTGCAACACTTATCTACCGCATTGTTTCTACTATCTATCACACCATTATGTATGTTACATCATAATCTTCAACAATCAATTTGTTATGTCATTCTTTGGATAATGCCTTAATAAAGACATCTGCCATGTGTTTTGTTGGAGAATATTGAAATTGAACTTCTTCATTTTCAACTTGTTTTGGAACAATGATGTTGTACATCAATGTGTTTTGTTCGTGTATGGTCAGTGGGATTCTTGGTCACTGATATTGCACCTTGATTGTCGCATTGAATCACCATCACTTTCTTCTCCTCCATGTATCCTAAATTCATCATCAATTTTGTTATCCATATGGCTTCTTTTGTGGCTTGCATGTTCGCCATGTACTCCACCTCCGTGGTGGACAATGCTATTGTAGGTTGTCGTTTGCTTCAAAAGGATTCTCCCTTTTTATGTTATACAAGCTAAACCCTTGATTACTTCTTGTTCCAACACAATGTCCTTTCTCTTGCTTGGTGTGGGCCCATAACCTATTGAAAACAAGCAAGAAACGAAACATTCAAGGTTCATGAAATGAAACAATTGTATTAACGAACAAAAACACAAAGGTTGTATCCTTCAAATGTTACAATCACAAACCTATGGCTTACAACAACTAACAAGACTTGAAGGTTTTATGTGCACTTCAAAACCATGAAAGGATAGAATGAAAGACTACTCAAAACCACTCTAATATATACTATCTCATAACCCTAAAGTAACCGCCACCTAACCCTAGCCGACACCAAACCCTCACCCTAGCCGTCGCCAAGCCCTAAATAGCCTCCACTTCCAAACCCTAGCCACCACTATTCAACCTACCTAACTACTACAAGGATGTGAATACTATTCATCCTTTTGATGAATGTTTAACACATTCATCAATGTTGGGAATTAGAAACAAATAGTACTTCTAACAAATATTATTCATCACATTCATGTTAGAAGTACTATTCATTTCAAATTCCCAACATTGATGAATGTGTTAAACATTCATCAAAAGGATGAATAATATTCACATCCATATAGTAGTTAGGTTAGGTTGAATAGTGGTGGCTAGGGTTTGGAAGTGGCTAGGGTTAAGGTTTGGTGGCGGCTAGGGTTAGGGTTTTGGTGGCGGCTAGGGTTAGGGTTAGGCGGCGGCTAGGGTTAGGGTTTGGTGGCGGCTAGGGTTAGGGTTAAGTGGCGGCTACTTTAGGGTTAGGAGATAGTATATATTGGAGTGATTTTGAGTGGTCTTTCATTCTTTCCTTTCATGGTTTTTGAGTGCACATAGAACCTTCATTCTTTGTTAGTTGTTGCAAGCCATAGTTTTGTGATTGCATCATTTGAAAGTATACAACCTTTGTATTGTTCTTGTTAGTTAATACAATTGTTCCATTTCTTGCTTGTTTTCAAGTTGTTTCCAATAATTCACCAACTTTGGGGATTAAAATCAAATAATATTTTAAAATTTTTACACATAGGCCAAATATGATGTTCTAAAAGCTATAACCCAAAGAGGCTCAATAGGGTACTCCTAGGCTCAAAAACATATACACATAGACCATTAATGGGTTGGAGGCTCTAAGAGTTACAGACCCTAGAGAGGCTCAATGGGGTACATACAAATTCAAACGCATATACACATAGGCCATTAATGATGTTCCAAGAGTTGAAAACCCTAGAAAGTTCCATAGATTATTCATTTATATTTTGTTCCATGGCCCATGATTGATAATCCAATGAGTTATGATAGGATTATGTGCTACACCTTAGTGTGCTTTCACCTTACAGTAGGGCTTAATGCTTCTCACCTATTATTTAAGATGTTTCTGGAACCATATTGTTGAAGATGATGATGTAGATGAAACATAGATAATAGTGTGATAGATATTAGAAACTATGTGGTAGATAAGTGTTGCAAGTAATCAAAGACATAGGTAGAATTGAGATATGTTAGTACCACCAACATGTTAGAATAAGGAGGGAGAAAAATAGTTATCCCATATGCTTTGTCAATGTGGTGGTACAGGGAAGGGAATAAAGAGCAAGGTTGGAGGAGAGTTGGAGCTCTCTCTCCAAGCATTGTTCACATATTTGTGTGATCTTTGGGTTTTTTGAATGAGCAATCTCTCCTCTGATCCTATTGTTTTCAATAGGTTATGGGCCCACTCATGTGAGTAGCATTGATTAGAGGTTTGATTGCTTGTGTGCATTAAGAGAGATCTTGAGGTTTTGTGTTTGTTGGAGGTGCAAGTTTCAGTTCTGGAGGGTTCTTGGTGTTGTAGATGTTAGAAATTATCTTGTAAATAAGTGTTGCAAGTAATCAAAGACATAGGTAGATTTGAGATATGTTAGTACCACCAACATGCTAGAATAAGGAGGGAGAGATTTATCCCATATGCATTGTCAATGAGGTGGTATAGGGAAGGGAATAAAGAGCAAGGTTCTCTTACTCCAAGCATTTGTTCACATACTTGTGTGTGTTTTATGTGCTTGTGATTGCTTTGATATCACACAATCTCTCTTCTAATCCTAATACAATCTCTCCTCTAATCTAATCCCAATAGGTTATGGGCCCACACATGCAAATTGCATCATTAGAGGTTTGATTGCTTGTGTGCATTGAGAGAGAGATCTTGAGGGTTTGTGTGTGTTGGAGGTGCAAGTTTGCACTGGTTGAAGCGCTTTTGGAGCCTTGGAGGAGTTTTGAAGAGCTTTGGAGGAGTCTTGAGGTTTTGGAGGCCATTTGGAGTTTGGAGGTGCACAACTCCTGGATTGGTGCTCTTTGGAGTTTGCACTATTGGAGGTGCTTTTGCAGCCTTGGAGGAGCTTTGAGGTCTTGGAGCCCATTTGGAGTTTGGAGGTGCACAAGTCCTGGGTTGGTGCTCTTTGGAGGTATTTCGAAGCATTGGATGTGCAATCCACTATTGTAAGTCTTGATTGAGTTACTAACGTGTATTTGTGCACATTCGATTCATGGAGCACTTGATTTGAGTTGGTTAAGTGCATTCTGAGTGTGTAAGGAAGCATTGATGCAAGAGTTGGTGGAGTACATTCGAAGTGTGTAAGGACGCATTGATGCAAGTGGGAGCCATTAAGGGCTGAGTTTTGTCATTGGAGGTGCATTGCTGCACAATTGAGCCATCTAGGGGCTGGAGTGTGTTTATGAAAGTGCATTGAAGCAAATTACATATAAGACTGTTCATTAAGCACTAATTAGCATCTGGTTGAGCACATAAGTGGGTAGAGAGGTCAGATTTGAATGCAAAATGGCATCCTTTGAGGGAGAGAGCGTTAGAGTCATTGACAAGTTCAATGGGGAGAACTTTAGCCTCTGGAAGTTGAAAATGGAGATGGTGTTGGCCTCCATGGACCTTTGGGAGATTGTTGACGGGTCTGAGGATGTTCCACCATCTGATGCGGACCCCAAAATCATCAAGGGGTACCAACGGCGTGTGAACCAGGCCATGTCTATCATTGGCATCAACTTGGTGGATAGTCAACTTCACCACATCAAGAGGTGTAAGGGACCAGCGGAGGCATGGAGGACACTTTGTAACATCCACGAGACAAGGAGCTTGTCCAACATCCTCTTCATTCGCCGCAAGTTCTTCATGTGTAAGATGCAAGAGGGAGACGACCTTCTAGACCACATCAACAAGGTAAAGGCACTTGTTGATCAACTCGCTTGCTTGGAGGTGCCCGTGAGGGATGAGGATGTTGTCATGACCTTGCTTGAGAGCTTGCCACCCTCCTATGAGTACCTAATCACCGCCTTGGAGACCCTGCCCATGAAAGACCTCACCATGGAATTTGTGACCGTAAGATTGTTGCATGAAGTGTCCAAGAGGAGGGAGAAGGAGCCCCAAGGTGATGATGTGGCGATGGTGTCAATGCAAGGAAAAGGAGGCATCACATCTACACGCAAAGAAATCAAGACATGCTACTATTGTGGCAAACTAGGCCACATTGCACGATTTTGCTTCAAGGCCAAGAACAACAACAAGGAGAAGGAGAATGCCAACAAAGCCAAGGATGATGATGACTATGCCTTTGCAACAAAAGATGGAGACCATTGCAAGGCCATATGCAAGTGGATCATGGACTCGGGAGCCACCAACCATATGACCCCTCATAGAGCCGCATTTGACATGTATGAGGTAATTCCTAAACGCAATGTGCTTATGAGTGATGATAGCATTGTTGAAGCAATTGGAATGGGATCCATCCTTGTGGAAGTGATGGTGAAAGGGCAAACCAAGAGGGTCAGAATCAAGGATGTGCTCCATGTGCCCAAATTGCATGCCAACTTGCTTTCGGTGAGCAAAATCTTGTCAAGTGGGTGCAAAGTGCAATTCAACATGAATGAGTGCATTGTGAGGGCATTTGATGGAGAGGTGATTGCAATAGCGCTACGGGATGGCAACTTGTATGAAGTGACGTTCACCAAGGCATATAGGCTCATGTGTTTGCAATCCAAGAAGATGATCAAGTGTAGGGATGTTGATCTCATGGAAGATAGCACTAGTATGGGCAGTGATTTGGAGATGCGTCCAAGTGGGAGAAATGAGACCCCTAATGTGGTGATTGTGGACACATCTTCCAAATCGCCCTATGTGGATGATGATGCCGAAAAGGATCCAAGCAATGAAGAGGCAACACCAAACCCAGGTTGGTCATCAACACCAAACCCAGGTTGTTTATCAACACCTTCAACACCATCTAAAGATGTAAGCACAAGTGGTGAGCACGAAGGGCAGCCCTTGGAAGAGCGTAGGTACCCCCTTGAGGGAGCGGCGACCGCTTGGAGGTTGGTGGAAGAACCACATCTTACCCCAACAAGATGTGGAACGTGCTAATGTTGCTTGTCTTGATGATCCATTGAACTTGTGTGATGCAATGCATTCGGAGGATGCAAGCAAGTGGGAGGCAGCCATGCAAGATGGCAAGGAGCACCTCGTGTGTAAGTTGAAGAAGTCCTATTAGGGGCTCAAGCAATCTACAAGAAGCATGGGATTGCGAGTCTTAGATTACTTGCAAAGTGGAAGTGTTGTAGATGTTAGAAATAATCTTGTAAATAAGTGTTGCAAGTAATCAAAAACATAGGTAGATTTGAGATATGTTAGTACCACCAACATGCTAGAATAAGGAGGGAGAGATTTATCCCATATGCATTGTCAATGAGGTGGTACATGGAAGGGAATAAAGAGCAAGGTTCTCTTACTCCAAGCATTTGTTCACATACTTGTGTGTGTTTTATGTGCTTGTGATTGCTTTGATATCACACAATCTCTCTTCTAATCCTAATACAATCTCTCCTCTAATCTAATCCCAATACTTGGAGGCGCTTTTAGAGCCTTGGAGGAGTTTTGAAGAGCTTTGGAGGAGCTTTGAGGTTTTGGAGGCCATCTCGAGTTTGGAGGTGTACAAGTGCTGGATTGGTGCTCTTTGGAGGTATTTCGAAGCATTGGATGTGCATGTGTGCACATTCCAGCATTGTAAGTCTTGATTTGAGTCATTAAGGTGTACTTGTGCACATTTGATTCATAGAGCACTTGATTTGAGTTGGTTGAGTGCATTCTGAGTGTGTAAGGAGGCATTGATGCAAGTGGGAGCCATTCAGGGCTGAATTTGTGATTGAAGGTGCATTGGTGCACAATTGAGCCATTTAGGGGCTGGAGTGTGTTTATGAGAGTGCATTGAGGCAAATTGCATGTAAGAGTGTTCATTAAGCACTAATTAGCATCTGTTGAACACATAAGTGGGTAGAGAGGTCGAATTTGAGTGCAAAAAGGCATCCTTTGAGGGAGAGAGCGCTAGAGTCATTGACAAGTTCAATGGGGAGAACTTCAACCTCTAGAAGTTTAAGATGGAAATGGTGTTGGCCTTCATGGACCTTTGGGAGATTGTGGATGGGTCTGAGGATGCTCCACCATCCAATGCGGACCCCAAAGTCATCAAGGAGTACCAAGGGTGCGCAAAGAAGGCCATGTCCACCATTGGCATCAACTTGGTGGATAGTCAACTTCACCACATCAAGACGTGCAAGGGACCAGTGGAGGCATGGAACACACTTTGCAACATCCACGAGACACAGAGCTTGTCCAACATCCTCTTCATTCGCCGTAAGTTCTTCACCTGCAAGATGCAAGAGGGAGAAGACCTTCTAGACCATATCAACAAGGTAAAGGCACTTGCTGATCAACTTGCTTGCTTGGAGGTGCTCGTGAGGGATGAAGATGTTGTGATAACTTTGCTTGAGAGCTTGCCACGCTCCTACGAGTACCTGATCACCGCCTTGGAGACCCTGCCCATGCAAGACCTCACCATGGAGTATGTGACGGCACGATTGATGCATGAAGTGTCCAAGAAGAAGGAGAAGGAGCCCCAAGTTGATGATGCGGCAATGGTGTCAATGCAAGGAAGAGGAGGGACCACATCTACACACAAAGACACTAAGACATGCTACTATTGTGGTAAACCAGGCCACATTGCACGATTTTGCTTCAAGGCCAAGAACAACAAGGAGAAGGAGAATGCTAACCAAGCCAGGGATGACAATAACTATGCCTTTGCAACAAAGGATGGAGACCATTGCAAGGCCATATGCAAGTGGATCATGGACTCAGGAGCAACCAAGCACATGACCCCTCATAAAGCGGCATTTGACATGTATGAGGTAATTCCAACACGCAACGTGCATATGGGTGATGATAGCATTGTTGAGGCAATTGGAATGGGATCCATCCTCGTGGAAGTGATGGTGAAAGGGTAAACCAAGAGGATCAGAATCAAGGACGTGCTCCATGTCCCAAAATTACATGCCAACTTGCTTTCCGTGAGCAAAATCTTCTCAAGTGGGTGCAAAGTGCAATTCAACATGAATGAGTGCATTGTGAGGGCATTTGATGGAGAGGTGAGTGCAGTAGCACTACGGGAAGGCAACTTGTATCAAATGACCTTCACCAAGGTGTGTGAGATGCATGTGGCCAACGTGGCCCATATTGGGATTAGATTAGAGGAGAGATTGTTATTAGGATTAGAAGAGAGATTGTGTGATATTAGAGCAATCACAAGCACATAAAACATACACAAGTATGTGAACAAATGCTTGGAGTAAGAGAGCCAACTCTCCTCCAACCTTGCTCTTTATTCCCTTCCCTGTACCACCTCATTGACAAAGCATATGGGATAAATATCTTCCTCCTTATTCTAACATGTTGGTGGTACTAACATATCCCAAATCTACCTATGTCTTAGATTATTTGCAACACTTATCTACGAGATTATTTCTAACATCTACAACACCATTATCTATGTTTTATCATAATCTTCAACACTCCCACTTTGCAAGTAATCTAAGACTCGCAATCCCATGCTTCTTGTACATTGCTTGAGCCCGTAATAGGACTTCTTCAACTTACACACGAGGTGCTCCTTGCCATCTTGCATGGGTGCCTCCCACTTGCTTGCATCCTCCGAATGCATTGCATCACACAAATTCAATGGATCATCAAGACAAGCAACATTAGCACGTTCCACATCTTGTTTGGATAAGATGTGGTTCTTCCACCAATCTCCAAGCGGTCGCCGCTCCCTCAAGGGGTACCTACGCTCTTCCAAGGGCCGCCCCTCATGTTCACTACTTGTGCTTGCATCTTTAGATGGTTTTGAAGGTGTTGATGAACAACCTGGGTTTGGTGTTGCCTCTTCATTGCTTGGATCCTTTTCGGCATCATCATCCACATAGGGTGTTTTGGAAGATGTGTCCACAATCATCACATTAGGGGTCTCATTTCTCCCACTTGGACGCATCTCCAAATCAGTGCCCACACTAGTGCTATCTTCCATGAGATCAACATCCCTACACTTGATCATCTTCTTGGATTGCAAACACATGAGCCTATATGCCTTGTTGAAGGTCACTTCATACAAGTTGCCATTGCGTAAGGCTATTGCAATCACCTCTCCATCAAATGCCCTCACAATGCACTCATTCATGTTGAATTGCACTTTGCACCCACTTGACAAGATTTTGCTCACCGAAAGCAAGTTGGCATGCAATTTTGGCACATGGAGCACATCCTTGATTCTGACCCTCTTGGTTTGCCCTTTCACCATCACTTCCACAAGGATGGATCCCATTCCAATTGCTTCAACAATGCTATCATCACTCATGATCACATTGCGTTTTGGAATTACCTCATACATGTCAAATGCGGCTCTATGAGAAGTCATATGGTTGGTGGCTCCCGAGTCCATGATCCACTTGCATATGGCTTTGCAATGGTCTCCATCTTTTGTTGCAAAGGCATAGTCATCATCGTCCTTGGCTTTGTTGGCATTCTCCTTCTCCTTGTTGTCGTTCTTGGCCTTGAAGCAAAATCGTGCAATGTGGCCTGGTTTACCACAATAGTAGCATGTCCTGGTCTCTTTGCGCGTAGATGTGATGCCTCCTTTTCCTTGCATTGACACCATTGCTGCATCATCACCTTGCGACTCCTTCTCCCTCCTCTTGGACACTTCATGCATCAATCGTGCGGTCACAAACTCCATGGTGAGGTCTTTCATGGGCAGAGTCTCCAAGGCGGTGATTAGGTACTCGTAGGAGGGTGGCAAGCTCTCAAGCAAGGTCATGACAACATCCTCATCCCTCACGGGCACCTCCAAGCAAGCAAGTTGATCAGCAAGGGCCTTTACCTTGTTGATGTGGTCTAGAAGGTCCTCTCCCTCTTGCATCTTACATGTGAAGAACTTGCGGCGAATGAAGAGGATGTTGGACAAGCTCCTTGTCTCGTGGATGTTACAAAGTGTCCTCCATGCCTCCCCTGGTCCCTTACACCTCTTGATGTGGTGAAGTTGACTATCCACCAAGTTGATGCCAATGATAGACATGGCCTTCTTCACACGCCTTTGGTACCCCTTGATGATTTTGGGGTCCGCATCGGATGGTGGAGCATCCTCAGATCCGTCAACAATCTCCCAAAGGTCCATGGAGGCCAACACCATCTCCATTTTGAACTTCCAGAGGCTAAAGTTCTCCCCATTGAACTTGTCAATGACTCTAGCGCTCTCTCCCTCAAATGATGCCATTTTGCATTCAAATCTGACCTCTCTACCCACTTATGTGCTCAACCAGATGCTAATTAGTGCTTAATGAACAGTCTTATATGTAATTTGCTTCAATGCACTCTCATAAACACACTCCAGCCCCTAGATGGCTCAATTGTGCACCAATTCACCTCCAATGACAAAACTCAGCCCTTAATGGCTCCCACTTGCATCAATGCCTCCTTACACACTTCGAATGCACTCTAGCAACTCTTGCATCAATGCTTCCTTACACACTCAGAATGCACTCAACAAACTCTTGCATCAATGCTTCCTTACACACTTAGAATGCACTCTAGCAACTCTTGCATTAATGCCTCCTTACACACTCAGAATGTACTCAACCAACTCTTGCATCAATGCGTCCTTATAGACTCAAAATGCATTCAAGCAACTCTTGCATCAATGCTTCCTTCCACACTCAGAATGCACTCTAGCAACTCTTGCATCAATGCCTCCTTACACACTCAGAATGCACTTAACCAACTCAAATCAAGTGCTCTATGAATCGAATGTGCACAAATACACCTTAGTAACTCAATCAAGACTTACAATAGTGGATTGCACATCCAATGCTTCGAAATACCTCCAAAGAGCACCAACCCAGGACTTGTGCACCTCCAAACTCCAAATGGGCTCTAAATCCTCAAAGCTCCTCCAAAGCTCTTTAAAACTCCTCCAAGGCTCCAAAAACGCTTCCAACAGTGCAAACTTGCACCTCCAAAGAGCACCAATCTAGGACTTGTGCATCTCCAAATTCCAAATGGCCTCCAAAACCTCAAGACTCCTCCAAAGCTCTTCAAAACTCCTCCAAGGCTCCAAAAGCGCTTCAACCAGTGCAAACTTGCACCTCCAACACACACAAACCCTCAAGATCTCTCTTTCAATGCACACAAGCAATCAAACCTCTAATGATGCAATTTGCATGAGTGGGCCCATAACCTATTGGGATTAGATTAGAGGAGAGATTGTTATTAGGATTAGAAGAGAGATTGTGTGATATCAGAGCAATCACAAGCACATAAAACATACACAAGTATGTGAACAAATGCTTGGAGTAAGAGAGCCAACTCTCCTCCAACCTTGCTCTTTATTCCCTTCCCTGTACCACCTCATTGACAAAGCATATGGGATAAATATCTTCCTCCTTATTCTAACATGTTGGTGGTACTAACATATCCCAAATCTACCTATGTCTTAGATTATTTGCAACACTTATCTACAAGATTATTTCTAACATCTACAACACCATTATCTATGTTTTATCATAATCTTCAACAGTACCATGACATTGACAAACCATATGGGATAACTATTTGTCTCCCTCCTTATTCTAACATGTTTGTGTTACTAACATATCTCAAATCTACCTATGTCTTTGATTGTTTGCAACATTTATCTACCACATTGTTTCTAATATCTACCACACCATTAACATCTACATCATAATCTTCAAGGTCTCCAAGGCAATGATTAGGTACTCGTAGGAGGGTGGCAAGCTCTCAAGCAAGGTCATTACAACATCTCATCCCTCACCTCCTAGCAAGCGAGTTGATCCGCAAGCGCCTTGACCTTGTTGATGTGGTCTAGAAGGTCCTCTCCCTCTTGCACCTTGCACGTGAAGAACTTGTGGAGAATGAAGAGGATGTTGGACAAGCTTCGCATCTCGTGGATGTTGCAAAATGTCTTCCATGCCTTTGTGGGTGCCTTGCACCTCTTGATGTGGTGAAGTTGACTATCCACCAAGTTGATGCTAATGGTGGACATGGCCTTCTTTGCGCGCCCTTGGTACTCCATGATGACTTTGGGGTCCGCATTGGATGGTGGACCCTTCTCAAACATGTCGACAATCTCCCAAAGGTCCATGGAGGCCAACACCATCTCCATCTTGAACTTCCAAAGGTTGAAGTTCTCCCCATTGAACTTGTCAATGACTCTAGCGCTCTCTCCTTCAAATGATGCCATTTTTCTCTCAAATCGGACCTCTCTACCCACTTATGCACCCAACCAAAATGCTAATTAGTGCCTAATGAACACTCTTACATGCAATTGCCTCAATGCACTCTCAAATGTGCTTCAATCACTCAAATGCACACGGTTGCACCTCATAAACACACTCTACCCCCTAGAAGGCTCAATTGTGCACCAATGCAGCACCTCCAATCACAAAATTCATTCCCTTCCATGTACCACGACATTGACAAACCATATGGGATAACTATTTCTCTCCCTCCTTATTCTAGCATGTTTGTGGTACTAACATATCTAAAATCTACCTATGTCTTTGATTGCTTGCAACACTTATCTATCACATTGTTTCTAATATCTACCACACCATTAACATCTACATCATAATCTTCAACACTTTTGATAACTTGGTCACAAGTTTGGAATCCATGTCCACCAACGATGTTGACCTCTAATTCATCATCGCTCGATTGCTTCATGAGGTTTCCTAAAGAAAAGAAAGTGAAAATACGGAAAATGTTGCATTGCTTAACAAAAGTCATAAGGCGAACGAAAAGCTTTGTTTTTATTGCAAAAAAACCCAGACATTTTGTGAGGAATTGTTTGAAGAAGAAGAGTGATGAGAAAAAAAAGGCAACCAAGTTGTGAAGATCAAGAACAAATGTTTCTTACCACCTTGAGTGCTAATGCTCATATGGCATACGATTGGATCATTGATTCCGGCACAACACAACACATGACACTCGAATGAGAGTGGTTCACCACTTACGAATCCATTGTTCCACGGAAGGTGTATATGGGAGATGACACCATTTTGGAGGCCATCAGCAAAGGGAGCATCAAGGCCACAATGGAAGTTAAGGGTAGAGTGTTGTTTACAACCATCACTCAAGTTCTTCATGTTCCCAAAATGAAGAATAGTCTCATTTCTATTAGCAAACTCATTTCGAAGGGCTTGAAAATGGAATTTCAAAAGGATGGTTGTAAGGTCAATAATGCCCATGGAATTGTTGTGACGGAAGCACAAAGGGAGAAGAACTTGTATCTTCTCAATGTCAATGTTCGAAAGGAGAGTGTGAATGTTGTAAAGTTTTCAAATGAAGGAGGTACGCTTTGGCACCAAAGACTTGGCCACCTCAACATGGCGAGCCTTACGAAGTTGGCCAAAATGGTTGATGGCATGAATTTGAAAGAAGTGCCATTGCACCATGTGTGCATTGAAGGCAAACATTAAACGACATCTTTTCTTAAAGATGAAGCAACAAGGGTTTCCAAGCTTTTGGAACTTGTGCATAGGGATGTGTGCGGACCGATGCAAACCACATCTCGTGGTGGGGCATGATACTTTATCACCTTCATCAACAATTTTTCGAGAAAAACTCATGTTTACCTTTTGAAAGCGAAAGGAGAGGTGTTTAACAAATTCAAGGCATACAAGGCTGTTAGAAATACTATTCGTTTCTAATTCCCAATGTTGATGAATGTGTGAAACATTCATCAAAAGGATACTTGCAAGGCACATTGCAATTCAAATTACGCTTCGGAGGATTCTCATCCCAATATGTGCTCGGATATTGTGATGCGGATTGGGCCGGTGACCTTGAGGATAGGAGATCCACCACGGGGTTTGTATTCATGATGGGAGGTGGGGCCACTTCGTGGAGTAGCAAACGTCAACCCATAATCGCGTTGTCAACAACGGAGGCCGAATACATGGCAAGTACACAAGCTATGAAGGATGACAAAGTTCATGAAAGAATTAAGGTACATGAAAGAGAAGAAGGCAATGCTAATTCGATGTGACAACCAAGGTGTAATATCATTGACGAAGAATCCCATGCAACATGCTCGAACAAAGCACATTGATGTTCAGCATCACTTTGTTCAAAGAACGAGTTGAAAATGGCGAAGTTATGTTCGAATATTGTTCAACGGAAGAGATGGTGGCGGATGTGCTTACCAAGGCATTACCGAAAGAACGACATTACAAATTGATAAGCATGTTCGGATTAGAAACTTCATAGAGTGGGAGTGTTAGAAATACTATTCGTTTCTAATTCCCAATGTTGATGAATGTGTGAAACATTCATCAAAAGGATGAATAGTATTCACATCCTTATAGTAGTTAGGTTAGGTTGAATAGTGGTGGCTAGGGTTTGGAAGTGGAGCCTACTTAGGGCTTAGCAACCGCTTGAGTTAGGGTTTGGCGATGACTAGGGTTAGGGCTTGGTGGCGGCTAGGATTAGGGTTGCGGCTAGGGTTAGGGTTTGGTGGCGGCTAGGATTAGGGTTAAGTGGCGGCTACTTTAGGGTTAGAAGTTAGTATATAATGGAGTGGTTTTGAATAGTCTTTCATTCTCTCCTGTCTTGGTTTTTGAGTGCACATAGAATCTTCAACCTTTGTTAGTTGTTGTAAGCCATAGTTTTATGATTGTAGCATTTGAAGCATACAACCTTTGTAATCTTCTTGTTAGTTAATACAATTGTTCCATTTCATGAATCTTGAAGCTTTCATTTCTTGCTTGTTTTCAAGTTGTTTCCAATAAAGGCCTTGGTGGAGTATCAAATGCGCATGAAGATCAAAACCTTGCGATCTGACAATGGAAGAAGCGTTGAATGGCGAAGATGCCAAGAAATGAAAGATTGCCATGCAAGAAGAATACAACTCTCTTGTTGTCAACAACACTTGGTCCTTGGTGCCACTCCCCAAGGGTAGGAAGCCCATTTCTTGCAAATGGGTTTCCAAAATAAAACATGGGGTTAATGGTGAAGTTGAACGTTACAAGGCCAGACTTGTGGCAAGAGGCTTCACCCAAACATTTGGAGTTGATTACAATAAAACTTTTGCACCCGTTGCAAAGTTTGTGTCAATTCATTATATCCTTGCACTAACAACCATTGAAAACATAGAGATTCATCAAATGGACGTCAAAACCGCAATTCTCAATGCTGACCTTGAAGAGGAGATCTCCATGGAACAACTAGAAGGATGAACTAAAGAAGGTGAGCATCTTGTGTGCAAGCTTCACAAGTTATTGTACGGGTTGAAACAATCTCCAAGGGCTTGGAACAAAAAATTAGATGCTTTCTTGAAAAGCATCGAATTTGTGAGGAGTGATGCGGATTTAGGGTGTACGCAACGGCTAGGGTTAGGCGACAGCTAGATTAGGGTTAAGTGGCGGCTACTTTAGGGTTAATAGATAGTATATAAGGGTTTGGTTTTCAAGAGTCTATCATTCTCTCTTTTACGGTTTTTGAGTGCACATAGAAGCTTGAATCCTTGTTAGATATTACAAGCCATAGTTTTGTGATTGTAGCATTTGAAGCATATAACCTTTATAATTTTCAATAGGTTATGGGCCCACACATGCGAGTTACATGATTAGAGGTTTGATTGCTTGTGTGCATGGAGAGAGATCTTGAGGGTTTGTGTGTGTTGGATGTGCAAGTTTGCACTTTTGGAGGGTTTTTGTAGGCACTTTTGGAGCCTTGGAGGAGATTTGAAGAGCTTTGGAGGAGCTTTAAGGTTTTGGGAGCCATTTGGAGTTTTGAGGTGCAGAAGTGCTTGATTGGTGCTCTTTGGAGGTATTTGGAAGAATTGGATGTGCATGTGTGCACATTCCAACATTGTAAGTTTTGATTTCAGTCATTTGTATTTGTGCACATTTGATTCATAGAGCACTTGATTTGAGTTGGTTGAGTGCATTTTGAGTATTTGAGGAGGCATTGATGCAAGTGGGAGCCATTAAGGGCTAAATTTTGTGATTGGAGGTGTATTCGTACACAATTAAGCCTTCTAGGGGGTAGAGTTTGTTTATGAGGTGCATTCGTGTGCATTTGAGTGATTGAAGCACATTTGAGAGTGGATTGAGGCAATTGCATGTAAGAGTGCTCATTAAGTACTAATTAGCATTTGGTTGAACGCATAAATGGGTAGAGAGGTCGGATTTGAGTGCAATCCTTTGAAGGAGAAAACGCTAAAGTCATTGACAAGTTCAATGTGGAGAACTTCAACCTTTGGAAATTCAAGATGGAGATGGTGTTGGCCTCCATGGACCTTTGGGAGATTGTGGACGGGTCTGAGGAGGCTCCACCATCCAATGCGGACCCCAAAGTCATCAAGGAGTACCAAGGGCGTGCAAAGAAGGCCATGTCCACCATTGGCATCAACTTGGTGGATAGTCAACTTCACCACATCAAGAGGTGCGAGGGACTCGGAGAGGCATGGAAGACACTTTGCAACATCCATGAGACGCGGAGCTTATCCAACATCCTCTTCGTTCGCCGCAAGTTCTTCACGTGCAAGATGCAAGAGGGAGAGGACCTTCTAGACCACATCAACAAGGTGAAGGCGCTTGTGGATCAACTCGCTTGCTTGGAGGTGCCGGTGAGGGATGAGGATGTTGTGATGACCTTCCTTGACAACTTGCGACCCTCCTACGAGTACCTAATCACGACCTTGGAGACCTTGCCCATGCAAAACCTCACCATGGAGTTTATGACTGCACAATTGATGCATGAAATGTCCAAGCGGAAGGAGAAGGAGTCATAAGGTGACGATGCGGCAATGATGTCAACGCAAGGAAGAGGAGGGATCACATTTACACACAAAAACACCAATACATGCTACTATTGTGGCAAACCGGGCCACATTGCACAATTTTGCTTCAAGGCCAAAAACAAAAACAAGGAGAAGCCAACAACGATGATGACTGGCCTTTGCAACAAAGGATGGAGACCATTGCAAGACCATATGCAAGTGGATGATGGACTCAAGAGCCACCAAGCATATGACCCCTCATAGAGCCGCATTCGACACGTATGAGGTAATTCCAACACGGAATGTGCATATGGGTGATGATAGCATTGTTGAAGCAATTGGAATGGGGTCCATCCTTGTGGAAGTGATGGTGAAAGGGTGAACCAAGAGGATTAGAATCGAAGATGTGCTCCATGTGCCAAAATTGCATGCCAACTTCCATTCGGTGAGCAAAATCTTATCAAGTTGGTGCAAAGTGCAATTCAACATGAATCACTGCATTGTGAGGGCATTTGATGCAAAGGTGATTGCAATAGTGCTACGCGAAGGCAACTTGTATCAAGTGACCTTCACCAAGTGTGTGAGGTGCATGTGGCCAACATGGCCCAAATTTCAACAATTGATGGTGCATTGGAGCTTTGGCATTGCCGCCTCAGTCATTTGAACATCAAAGGTGTGCATGCGCTCCAAAACATGGTGAGTGGTATGAACCTTGGAAACACGCCTTGCCTTACATCTTCATTTGTTTGTGAAGGGTGCATTGAGAGAAAACAACATCACAAATCATTTCCAAGCAATGGAGGGATGCGTGCCACCAAGCCCTTAGAGATTGTGCATTCGGATGTATGTGGCCCCATGAGGACCACATCCTTGGGTGTCGCAAGGTACTTTGTGACGTACATTGACGACTTTTCAAGGAAGGTGTGGGTGTACTTGTTGAAGTCCAAAGGGGAGTGCTTGGAAAAATTCAAGTAATTCAAGGCACTTGTGGAGACACAATTGGAGCACAAGGTCAAGGTGTTTCGGTGAGACAATGGAGTGGAGTACATTTCCAAATAATTCAAGCGCTTCTTGAAGGAACACGGCATTGAAAAGCAAACCTCCACACCGTATAGGCCTCAAGAAAACGGAGTGGCGGAGCTTGCAAAGGAGATGGCAAGGAGCATGCTTCATGTTCAAAACCTCAAGAAGTCACTTTGGGCGGAAGCTATGGTGAATACGGCCTACATAACGAATTGATTTCCATCAAGGGCGTTGCCGTCCATCACAGCTGAGGAAGCGTGGAGTGGGAGAAAGCCTTGCATTTCACACATGCATGTGTTTGGATGCATTGCATATGCCATGGTGCCGGACGAAAAGAGGGGTAAGCTTGATGCAAAGGGCACAAAATGTTTGTTTCTTGGGTATTGTGAAGGGACCAAGGCATATAGGTTCATGTGTGTGCAATCGAACAAGATCAAGCGTAGGGATGTTGAGTTCATGGAGAATAGCACTAGTGTCGACAATGATTTCGAGATGCGTCCAAGTGGGAGAAATGAGACCCCTAATGTGGTGATTATGGACACATCTTCCAAATCGCCTTGTGTGGATGATGACGAGGGCGCAAGTGATGCCAAAGAGGATCCAAGGAATCAGGAGGCACCGCCAACCCCAAGGTGTTCATCACTACCTTCAACACCATCTAAAGATGCAAGTGGTGAACAAGAGAGGCAGCCCACGGAGGAGCGTAGGTACCCTTTGACGGAGCGGCAACTGCTTGGAGAATGGTGGAAAAACCACATCCTACCCCAACAAGATGTCGAACATGCTAATGTTGCTTGTCTTGATAATCCATTGAATTTGTGTGATGTAATGCGTTCGGAGGATGCAAGCAAATGGGAGGCGATAATGCAAGAGGAGTATGGTTCACTCATGGCCAATTGCACCTGGGAGTTGGTGCCTCTTCCAAAGGATCGCAAGAGTGTGGGATGCAGGTGGGTGTTTCACACAAAAAGGGATGCATCCGGCCATATAGTGAAGCACAAGGCGAGGTTGGTGGCCAAGGGGTACTCTCAAGTTGAGGGTGTGGACTTTAATGAGACATTTGCCCCAGTGGCCAAATTCACCACCATTAAATGCATGCTTGCAATTAGAGCCGCCATGGACTTGGACATCCACCAAATGGACGTGAAGACCGCATTCTTGAAAGGGGAATTGGAGGAGGACATCTACATGGAGCAATCGCAAGGATTTGTGTAAGATGGCAAGGAGCACCTCGTGTGTAAGTTGAAGAAGTCCTTGTATGGGCTTAAGCAATCACTGAGAGCATGGTACCAACGCATTGACATGTCCTCCACCCACGAATGCTTTTCTAGGAGCCAAGCGGACCATTCTTTGTACGTCAAGCAAACGGGTGAATACTTGTTGATAGTGATCATTTATGTGGATGATTTGATCATCTTAGCAAGCAATGCGAGCATTTTGAAGTGGTTGAGGTCAAGGCTTGAAGATGAATTTGAGATGTGTGATCTTGGAGAGTTGCACTATTGCCTTGGCATGGAGTTTGAGAGAGACCGTGCGAACCGCACCATAACCATGAGCCAAAGCAAGTACATTGAGGAGGTGCTCAAGCGCTTCAACATGGAGGAATGCAAGCCCATTGGAACTCCGCTTGATGTGAATTTCAAGCTGTTGAAGCTCACGGAGGAGGAGTTTCAAGGCATTGAAGAGGAGATGCAAAGCATTCCATACAAGGCGATGGTGGGATCATTGATGTATGCCATGGTGGCCACACGACCGGATCTTTGCATTCCCGGTGAGCATGGTGAGGCAATTCATGTCAAGGGCTGGTCCTTCCCATTGGATGGCGGTGAAACACATCATGCGGTACTTGAAGGGCACTTTGGACTTGAAATTGTGCCTTGGAGGCAAGGATGTTAGTTTGAGGGGATATTGTGATGTTGATTGGGGTGGAGATGCAAATGAATGGCGTTTCACCACAGGGTCTTTGTTGGAGTGGGAGTCGTCTCATGGAATTGCAAGAGGCAACCTATAATTCCCTTGTCTACCACGGAGGCCGAATACATGGCCACTAGTCAATGCACCGAGGCCATATGGTTGAGGAAGTTGATGGCGGATGTGGGACTTGTGCAAGATGGAGCAACAAGCATCATGTGTGATAATCAAGGATGCATTCCACTTGCAAAAAACCCTACCCACCACTCTCGCACAAAGCACATTGACATACAACACCACTTCATTTGAGAGAAGTTGGAGAGTGGAGAAATAGGCCTCAAGTATTGCCTAATTCAAAATATGGTGGCGGATGTGTTGACAAAGGCATTGGCAAAGGAGTGGCATGGAAACGTTACAAGAAGCATGGGATTGGGAGTCTTAGAATACTTGCAAAGTGAGAGTGTTGAAGATTATGATGTAGATGTTAGAAACTTGTTCGGATTAGAAATCTCATAAAGTGGGAGTGTTAGAAATATTATTCAATTCTAATCTCCAATGTTGATGAATGTGTTAAACATTCATCAAATGGATGACTAGTATTATCATCCTTCTAGTAGTTAGGTTAGGTTAGGTTGAATAGTGGCGGCTAGGGTTTAGAAGTGGAAACTATTTAGGGCTTGGTGGCGGCTAGGGTTAGGGCTTGGTGACGGCTAACGTTAAGGTTTGGCGGTGGCTAGGGTTAGGTAGTGGCTAGGTTAGGGTTAAGTGGCAGCTACTTTAGGGTTAGGAGATAGTATGTGGTGGAGTGGTTTTGAGTAGTCTTGCATTCTCCCATTTCATGTTTTTGAGTGCACATAGAACCTACCAGCTTTGTTTGTTGTTGCAAGCCATAGTTTTGTGATTGTAGCATTGAAGCATACAAGTTTTGTAATTTTCTTGTTACTTAATACAATTGTTCCATTTCATGAACCTTTAGTGTTTCATTTCTTGCTTGTTTTCAAATGGTTTCCAAGAAAGAAATGAAGTCCATTGATGTAAAACACTAAGTACAAGTTGGATATTGGGCAACAAGGAAACAACAACAAATGTAATGTTGCCACTAGTTAGAATAGGCCTTTAGACTCCACCTAAAATGCAAGGATCTTGGAGTGATGAAGACATTGGAACACCAAAAGTTGTGGTAAAATAATCCAAGGGAGTGGACGGCGAACCAAGTCGAAGCGTCAAAGGTTTTCCACAATACTAAACTGGACAAAGCCATCGACATCAATGACATCTCATAACCATGAAAATTTATTAGAAAACTATAGGAATGTCATTTGTAAGACCTTGAAATGGACCAACATTATTGAAATGACAGAGATGAATTGGTCCAATTGTGTATTTATTTATGTGTGTTTGGTTTTTTAATCATGGTCGTTTGAAGAGTAATGCATTTAAAATTTTCTTTTAGGAGTTGACAAATGAAAGTTATGTTTGCTTGAATTGCAACCAAAAGAGAACCATAGGAAAATAATTTGCAAGACCATCAAATGAACAAACAAATCCAACTAGAAATTGAAAATTTTCGCCCACTATAATCTTGGAAATTTGTATCTATATTAAGTTGGGATGGAAATTTTATTCGTTGTATGAAACATACTTTAAATAAAAGTGTTGACACTAGATTCCATAGATATATGTTGAACACCGATGCAATGTAGGATATGTGTATGGCCATTTAGAAACAAGACAATTAGGAAATGGCTTCAAATATAATAAAAATTACATTAATAAATGGAGAACACACTCCACACAAAATTGATTTCAACTACAATAAATATATAAAATAAAATTCCATCTCATAATTATTGGAAAGAACTTGAAAACAAGCAAGAATTGAAACACTCAATGTTCATCAAATGGAACAATTGTATTAACTAACATGAAGATTACAAAGGTTATATGCTTCAAATGCTACAATCACAAAACTATGGCTTGCAACAACTAACAAAGCTTGTAGGTTCTATGTGCACTTCAAAACCATGAAAGGAGAGAATGAAAGACTACTCAAAACCACTCCACTATATACTATCTCATAACCCTAAAGTAGTCGTCGCCTAACCCTATTCGCCACCAAACCCTAACCCTAGCCGCCACCAAGCCCTAAATAGTTTCCACTTCTAAACCCTTGCCGCCACTATTCAACGTAACCTAACTACTAGAAGGATGATAAAATTATTCATCCATTTGATGAACGTCTAACACATTCATCAACATTGGGGATTAGAATCAAATAATAATATTTCTAACACTATTGTGGTTATTCATTATTTAAATTTGAAATTTGTTATCAAGTAGCCAACAAACTTAATTGGAGATTGTTATTATATATTATTTAGGTATTGTTAGGTATAATTCCCCATTGCAGGGCATAACAATCGATATAAATATTGACAATATGTATAATTATATACATTTGTGTGTGAGGTTATTAAACTGATAAAATTAAAGGATTGATCAGATCCCAACAAAAACATTTTGATATAAGTGACATCATCATAAGTTATTTATGAAAATCTCCAATTTTATAATTATAAATATGTTTTCAAAAAGCAAGTACATTGGATAGAGATATTCGCAAACATAAATCCAACATTGAGAAAAGGAAAAAAAACATATAATTTATATTTGGCATCCATATAATGTGTACAAGCCAATGGAATTCTAATTACAAAAAACTTAATTTTCTTGCATAATTTCACAAATGAAAAGAATGGTTTGGTTGAACATTCCCAAGAATTATATAAAGCTTGAGATCATTTTGAAAGCAATGATATATAAAATTGTCTTCCAAAAAAGTAATAAATTTTAAATTTTCTCTCAGAGAACATATTGTTTTCTATAGGGACAATTTATGAAACTTTGGATTTTCTTTGATGTGTGCTTAAATCATTACAAGGTAAAGGTCATTCTTACAACCCACATTATTTAATGTGGAAACCTATGCAAAAACAAATAATTGTTAAAAAAATATTATTCGATTCTAATCCCCAATGTTGATGAATGTGTTAAACATTCATCAAATGGATGAATAGTATTATCATCCTTCTAGTAGTTAAGTTAGGTTGAATAGTGGCAGCTAGGGTTTAGAAGTGGAAACTATTTAGAGGTTGGCGGCGGCTAGGGTTACGGCTTGTTGACGGCTAGAGTTAGGGTTAGGCGATGGCTAGGTTAGGGTTAAGTGGCGGCTACTTTAGGGTAAGGAGATAGTATATAATGGAGTGGTTTTCAGTAGTCTTACATTATCTCCTTTCATGTTTTTGAATGCACCTACAAGCTTTATTAGTTGTTGCAAGCCATAGTTTTGTGATTGTAGCATTTGAAGCGTATAACACTTGTAATCTTCTTGTTAGTTAATACAATTGTTCCATTTCATGAACCTTGAGTGTTTCATTTCTTGCTTGTTTTCAAGTTCTTTCCAATAGGATATGGGCCCACACCAAGCATGAGAAAGGAAATTTTGTTAGAACAAGAAATAGTCAAGGGTTTAACTTGTATAGCATAGAAAGGGAGAATCCTTTTGAGGGAAGGTTTTTAGTTTGCAAGGTTGCAAAGAGAGTAGGAATTGTTAGAAATACTATTTGTTTCTAATTCCCAATGTTGATGAATGTGTGAAACATTCATCAAAAGGATGAATAGTATTCATATCCTTGTAGTAGTTAGGTTAAGGTTTAGAAGTGGGAACTACTTAGCGTTTGGCGGTGGCTAGGGTTAGGGTTTGGTGGCGGCTAGGGCTAGGCGGCAGCTAGGGTTAGGGTTTGGTGGCGGCTAAGGTTAGGCGGCAGCTAGGGTTAGGGTTTGGCGGCGGCTAGGGTTAGGGTTTGGCGGCGGCTAGGTTAGGGTTAAGTGGCGGCTACTTTACGGTTAGGAGATAGTATATAATGGAGTGGTTTTGAGTTGTCTTTCATTCTCTCCTTTCATGGTTTTTGAGTGCACATAGAACCTTCAAGCTTTGTTAGTTGTTGCAAGCCATAGTTTTGTGATTGTAGCATTTGAAGCATACAACCTTTGTAATATTCTTGTTTGTTAGTTAATACAATTGTTCCATTTCATGAACCTTGAAGCTTTCATTTCTTGCTTGTTTTCAAGTTGTTTCCAATAGGTTATGGGCCCACACCAAGCAAGAGAAACGACATTGTGTTAGAACAAGAAGTAGTGAAAGGTTTTAAGCTTGTATTGCATAGAAAAAAGGAGAGAATCCTTTTGAGACAAGGTTCTTAGTTTGCAAAGTTATTAGGAGTTCATTTCCAAGTGGTGGCATACAAGGAGCTTGCAACTTTTCCAAGTGGGTGGGAGGTGTGGAAGACTTCTTCAAAGTGTTGTAAGTTCTTAAGTCTGGAAGAGTGTTCTTCAAGTCTTTAAGTTTCAAGTTTAAGCTCAAAAGTGTGAAAGAGAGTTCTTCGAGTTTTTGAAAATTTCAACATTGAAGTTTGAGGTGTAAGAAAAGTTTTTCAAGTTTCTTGTAAAAGTTTTAGGAAAACTTGTTTTAAAGTTTTTTTAAAGTGTTTGCTTGTACAACATAGAAAGGGAGAATCCTTTTGAGGGAAGGCTTTTAGTTTACAAGGTTGCAAAGAGAGTAATAGTCTTTCCAAGTGAGTGGGAGGTGTGGAAGAGATTTCTTCAAGCTGTTGTAATTTTTTCAAGTGTGAAAAACTTGTTTTTGAAAGTATCAAGTTTCAAAGTGAATGTGTTTGGAAGAGAGTTCTTTTACTTGTTGAAAACTTCAACTTTCAAGTTTGAGAGTGTTTGTTGTAACATTTGTGTTAAAAATGTCTTCTTTTCAAATGGAGTCCTTGAAAGTCATGGAGAAGTTTGATGGTGGCAACTTTCACCTTTGGAAGTTCAAAATGCGCATGATGCTTTCCAAACATGGGCTTTGGAAATTTGTTGATGGGAGTGCCACCTTTCCAATTGAAGAAGTTGCAAGGGCCGATTACAACGAAAAAGAGACCAAGGCTTTTGCATTGCTTTGTGAACATCTCACGGATGCCCAACTTGCACACATTCAATATTGTGACGATGTGAGAAGTGCGTGGGAGGCTCTTTGTGGTGTGCATGAAGCTAAGACCATTGGCAACAAGTTGTTCCTTCGAAGGAGATTCTTCACCATCAAAATGCAAGAAGGAGATGACATGCTTGTGCACATCAACACGGTGAAAGCCCTTGCGGACCAACTACGTTCTATCGAGGTGAACATTACGGATGAAGATGTTTACATGGTACTCCTCATGAGCCTTCCTCCATCCTTTGATAACTTAGTCACAAGCTTGGAGTCCATGTCCACGAAAGATGTAGACCTTCAATTCATTGTAGCAAGGTTGCTTCACGAAGTGTCCAAAAGAAAAGAATGTGAGAGTTCCGAGACTACCGCATTAGTGAACAAAACTCACAAGTCAAACGAAAAGCTTTGCTTCTATTGTAAGAAACCCGGACATTTTGTGAGAAATTGTTTGAAGAAGAAAAATGATGAAAAAGAACAAGCTAATCAAACTTGTGGAGATCACGAGCAAATGTTTGTTGCGGCATTGAGTGCCAATGATCATACCACGTATGATTGGATTGTGGATTCTGGGGCAACACAACACATGACATTCGAACAAGAATGGTTTACCACGTACGAGCACATTTCCCCAAGGAGGGTGTTCATGGGTGATGACACTGTTTTGGAGGCCATTGGCAAGGGGAGCATCAAAGCCACAATGCAAGTGGGACGCAAATTGACACACACAACCATCACCCAAGTTCTTCATGTTTCAAAGTGGAGTTTGACAAGGATGGTTGTAAGGTCAACAATGCTCGAGGAGTTGTTGTGGCACAAGCACGAAGGGACAAGAACTTGTACCTTCTTAATGTGAAGGTGCGTAGGGACATGGCGCACATTGCAAATTGTTCGGAGGAAAGTGCGATGCTTTGGCATGAAAGACTTGGCCATCTCAACATGGCAAGCCTTAAGGAGTTAGATGCCATGGTGGATGGCATGAATTTGAAAGAAGTGCCGTTGCATCACATTTGTGAAGGATGCGTCAAAGGCAAACATCAAAGAACATCATTTCCCAAGGACGGAGCAACAAGGGCTTCACAACTTTTGGAGATTGCGCACACCGATGTGTGCGGGCCAATGAATACTACATCGCATGGTGGAGCACGATACTTTCTCACTTTCATTGATGATTTCTCAAGGAAAACTCATGTCTATCTTTTGAAGGCAAAAGGAGAAGCGTTTGAAAAATTCAAACAATACAAGGCGTTGGTGGAGAACGAAATTGGTCACAAAATCAAAGTGTTACGTTCCGACAACGGAGGAGAATTTGTGTCTAAGAAATTTGATGCATTTCTTGTGGAATGTGGAATTCAACGACAAACAAGTGCGCCTTACTCCCCACAACAAAATGATGTTGCAGAACGTGCCAATAGAACCATCATGGAATTATTGGGATTAGATTAGAGGAGAGATTGTTATTAGGATTAGAAGAGAGATTGTGTGATATCAGAGCAATCACAAGCACATAAAACATACACAAGTATGTGAACAAATGCTTGGAGTAAGAGAGCCAACTCTCCTCCAACCTTGCTCTTTATTCCCTTCCCTGTACCACCTCATTGACAAAGCATATGGGATAAATATCTTCCTCCTTATTCTAACATGTTGGTGGTACTAACATATCCCAAATCTACCTATGTCTTAGATTATTTGCAACACTTATCTACGAGATTATTTCTAACATCTACAACACCATTATCTATGTTTTATCATAATCTTCAACACTCCCACTTTGCAAGTAATCTAAGACTCGCAATCCCATGCTTCTTGTACATTGCTTGAGCCCGTAATAGGACTTCTTCAACTTACACACGAGGTGCTCCTTGCCATCTTGCATGGGTGCCTCCCACTTGCTTGCATCCTCCGAATGCATTGCATCACACAAATTCAATGGATCATCAAGACAAGCAACATTAGCACGTTCCACATCTTGTTTGGATAAGATGTGGTTCTTCCACCAATCTCCAAGCGGTCGCCGCTCCCTCAAGGGGTACCTACGCTCTTCCAAGGGCCGCCCCTCATGTTCACTACTTGTGCTTGCATCTTTAGATGGTTTTGAAGGTGTTGATGAACAACCTGGGTTTGGTGTTGCCTCTTCATTGCTTGGATCCTTTTCGGCATCATCATCCACATAGGGTGTTTTGGAAGATGTGTCCACAATCATCACATTAGGGGTCTCATTTCTCCCACTTGGACGCATCTCCAAATCAGTGCCCACACTAGTGCTATCTTCCATGAGATCAACATCCCTACACTTGATCATCTTCTTGGATTGCAAACACATGAGCCTATATGCCTTGTTGAAGGTCACTTCATACAAGTTGCCATTGCGTAAGGCTATTGCAATCACCTCTCCATCAAATGCCCTCACAATGCACTCATTCATGTTGAATTGCACTTTGCACCCACTTGACAAGATTTTGCTCACCGAAAGCAAGTTGGCATGCAATTTTGGCACATGGAGCACATCCTTGATTCTGACCCTCTTGGTTTGCCCTTTCACCATCACTTCCACAAGGATGGATCCCATTCCAATTGCTTCAACAATGCTATCATCACTCATGATCACATTGCGTTTTGGAATTACCTCATACATGTCAAATGCGGCTCTATGAGAAGTCATATGGTTGGTGGCTCCCGAGTCCATGATCCACTTGCATATGGCTTTGCAATGGTCTCCATCTTTTGTTGCAAAGGCATAGTCATCATCGTCCTTGGCTTTGTTGGCATTCTCCTTCTCCTTGTTGTCGTTCTTGGCCTTGAAGCAAAATCGTGCAATGTGGCCTGGTTTACCACAATAGTAGCATGTCCTGGTCTCTTTGCGCGTAGATGTGATGCCTCCTTTTCCTTGCATTGACACCATTGCTGCATCATCACCTTGCGACTCCTTCTCCCTCCTCTTGGACACTTCATGCATCAATCGTGCGGTCACAAACTCCATGGTGAGGTCTTTCATGGGCAGAGTCTCCAAGGCGGTGATTAGGTACTCGTAGGAGGGTGGCAAGCTCTCAAGCAAGGTCATGACAACATCCTCATCCCTCACGGGCACCTCCAAGCAAGCAAGTTGATCAGCAAGGGCCTTTACCTTGTTGATGTGGTCTAGAAGGTCCTCTCCCTCTTGCATCTTACATGTGAAGAACTTGCGGCGAATGAAGAGGATGTTGGACAAGCTCCTTGTCTCGTGGATGTTACAAAGTGTCCTCCATGCCTCCCCTGGTCCCTTACACCTCTTGATGTGGTGAAGTTGACTATCCACCAAGTTGATGCCAATGATAGACATGGCCTTCTTCACACGCCTTTGGTACCCCTTGATGATTTTGGGGTCCGCATCGGATGGTGGAGCATCCTCAGATCCGTCAACAATCTCCCAAAGGTCCATGGAGGCCAACACCATCTCCATTTTGAACTTCCAGAGGCTAAAGTTCTCCCCATTGAACTTGTCAATGACTCTAGCGCTCTCTCCCTCAAATGATGCCATTTTGCATTCAAATCTGACCTCTCTACCCACTTATGTGCTCAACCAGATGCTAATTAGTGCTTAATGAACAGTCTTATATGTAATTTGCTTCAATGCACTCTCATAAACACACTCCAGCCCCTAGATGGCTCAATTGTGCACCAATTCACCTCCAATGACAAAACTCAGCCCTTAATGGCTCCCACTTGCATCAATGCCTCCTTACACACTTCGAATGCACTCTAGCAACTCTTGCATCAATGCTTCCTTACACACTCAGAATGCACTCAACAAACTCTTGCATCAATGCTTCCTTACACACTTAGAATGCACTCTAGCAACTCTTGCATTAATGCCTCCTTACACACTCAGAATGTACTCAACCAACTCTTGCATCAATGCGTCCTTATAGACTCAAAATGCATTCAAGCAACTCTTGCATCAATGCTTCCTTCCACACTCAGAATGCACTCTAGCAACTCTTGCATCAATGCCTCCTTACACACTCAGAATGCACTTAACCAACTCAAATCAAGTGCTCTATGAATCGAATGTGCACAAATACACCTTAGTAACTCAATCAAGACTTACAATAGTGGATTGCACATCCAATGCTTCGAAATACCTCCAAAGAGCACCAACCCAGGACTTGTGCACCTCCAAACTCCAAATGGGCTCTAAATCCTCAAAGCTCCTCCAAAGCTCTTTAAAACTCCTCCAAGGCTCCAAAAACGCTTCCAACAGTGCAAACTTGCACCTCCAAAGAGCACCAATCTAGGACTTGTGCATCTCCAAATTCCAAATGGCCTCCAAAACCTCAAGACTCCTCCAAAGCTCTTCAAAACTCCTCCAAGGCTCCAAAAGCGCTTCAACCAGTGCAAACTTGCACCTCCAACACACACAAACCCTCAAGATCTCTCTTTCAATGCACACAAGCAATCAAACCTCTAATGATGCAATTTGCATGAGTGGGCCCATAACCTATTGGGATTAGATTAGAGGAGAGATTGTTATTAGGATTAGAAGAGAGATTGTGTGATATCAGAGCAATCACAAGCACATAAAACATACACAAGTATGTGAACAAATGCTTGGAGTAAGAGAGCCAACTCTCCTCCAACCTTGCTCTTTATTCCCTTCCCTGTACCACCTCATTGACAAAGCATATGGGATAAATATCTTCCTCCTTATTCTAACATGTTGGTGGTACTAACATATCCCAAATCTACCTATGTCTTAGATTATTTGCAACACTTATCTACAAGATTATTTCTAACATCTACAACACCATTATCTATGTTTTATCATAATCTTCAACAGGAATGTGCAAGAAGCATGATTCTTGCACAAGGGTTGGAACTTGCATTTTGGGGCGAAGCGGTGAACACGACAGTGTACATCAAAAATCAATGTCCAACCAAGGCTCTTGATTGCAAGACCCCTCAAGAAGCGTGGAGTGGTAGGAAACCCAATGTGTCTCATTTGAGATTTTTTGGTTGTAAAGCCTTTGCACATGTCCCTGATGAGAAGAGGACCAAATTAGAGTCCAAGCCCATGCCTTGTGTGTTACGAAGGATATTACGAAGGCACCAAAGTGTATCACTTGATGTGTGTGAAAACCAAGAGAATTATCAAAAGTAGAGATGTTGTGTTCATTAAAGGGTCAAAGGAAATAGGTGGAGTACCTCATCGTGAGAAAGAAGAAAATGTAGTTGTGCATGAAGAAGATGAAGGAGAAGAAGAACCATTAACCTTTAATCAAGATACACCTTTGAATGAAACAAGAATGGAAGGTGTGCAAAGTGAATCCACACCAAGTTCTTCATTGGAAGAAGAATTTGTTGTTTCCAATGATAACCCATCTTGTGAACCTTCACAAGATGAGCCGAGGGAAAAACCTCAAAGGCAACGAAGGGAATGGCCTCGAGATTGGTGGATTGCTACCAAGGAGGTGAAGCGCGCCACCGTTGCATTTTTGGAGGAGCCCCAAAATATTGAAGAAGCATTGACATGTGAAAATTCCAAGGAGTGGGAGTGTGCCATGCGAGAAGAATATGATTCCCTCATGACAAACAACACATGGACTTTGGTACCACTTCCCGCCGGTAGGAAACCCGTTTCTTGCAAATGGGTGTTCAAAATCAAACAAGGCGCAAATGGGGAGGTGGAACGTTACAAGGCTAGATTAGTGCCAAGAGGTTTTACCCAAACCTACGGAGTGAATTACAATGAAACCTTTGCACCCGTCGCAAAATTTACATCTATTCGTTGTATTCTTACATTGGGGGCCTTGGAAGACATGGAGATCCATCAAATGGACGTGAAAACCGCATTTCTGAATGGAGAGCTTGAAGAGGAGATTTACATGGAGCAACCTCAAGGGTTCATGCACCAAGGAGGTGAACATCTCGTGTGTAAGCTTCACAAGTCCTTGTATGGTTTGAAACAATCTCCAAGGGCATGGAATCAAAAGTTAGATGCGTTTCTAAAAAACATTGAATTTATGAAGAGTGAGGCCGATCCTAGTGTGTACATTGCACAAGTAGGAGATGTGAAGTTTTTCATTGTGGTCTATGTGGATGACCTCATTTTGGTGTGCAATGATCAAAACAAACTTTTGCAAATCAAAGAGGAATTGAGTCAAAAGTTTGAAATGAAGGACCTTAGGGAGTTGCATTTCTTTTTGGGGATGGAGGTGGAAAGGAATCGTGATGAAAGACTCCTACGCATCAACCAAATCAAATACCTCAAGGAAATATTGAAGCGTTTTCGAATGGAGGAATGTAAGCCCATTCGAGTTCCATTGGATCCCGAGGTGAAGTTACAAAGGAATGCGAATGGAAATGATGAATCAAAGGGATTTCCATATCAACAAGCGGTTGGGTCTTTGATGTATGCCATGTTGTGCACACCACGCGACTTGGCATACCCAATAAGCGTGTTGAGTCAACACATGGCGAACCCTAACATGGAGCATTGGATGGCCGTCAAACGAATCTTTCGATATTTGCAAGGAACATTGCAAATGAAATTACAATTTGGTGCAACACCATCCAAGGAAGTTCTTGGATATTGCAATGCGAATTGGGGTGGTGATCTTGAAGATAGGAGGTCCACCACAGGGTTTGTTTTCATGATCGGAGAGGGAGCCATTTCTTGGAGTAGCAAACGACAACCTACAATAGCATTATGCACCACGGAGGCCGAATACATGGCAAACACGCAAGCCACAAAAGAAGCCATATGGATAACAAAATTGATGATGGATTTAGGATACATGGAGAAGAAGAAAGTGATGATGATTCGATGCGACAATCAAGGTGCAATATCATTGACCAAGAATCCCACTCACCATGCACGAACAAAACACATTGATGTACAACATCATTTTGTTCGAGAACAAGTTGGAAATGGAAAAGTTCGATTTGAATATTGTCCAACGGAACACATGGTGGCGGATGTCCTTACCAAGGCATTATCAAAAGAACGACATCATAAGTTGATAAACATGTTCGGATTATAAACTTCATAGAGTGGGAATGTTAAAAATACTATTCGTTTCTAATTCCCAATGTTGATGTGTGAAACATTCATCAAAAGGATGAATAGTATTCATATCCTTGTAGTAGTTAGGTTAGGGTTTAGAAGTGGGAACTACTTAGGGTTTGGCGGCGGCTAGGGTTAGGGTTTGGTGGCGCCTAGGGTTAGGGTTTGGCAGCGGCTAGGTTAGGGTTAAGTGGCGGCTACTTTACGGTTAGAAGGTAATATATAATGGAGTGGTTTTGAGTTGTCTTTCATTCTTTCCTTTCATGGTTTTTAAGTGCACATAGAACCTTCAAGCTTTGTTAGTTGTTGCAAGCCATAGTTTTGTGATTGTAGCATTTGAAGCATACAACCTTTGTAATCTTCTTGTTAGTTAATACAATTGTTCCATTTCATGAACTTGAAGCTTTCACTTTTTGCTTATTTTCAAGTTGTTTCCAATAAGATTTACATGGAGCAACCTCAAGGGTTCGTGCGCCAAGGAGGTGAACATCTCGTGTGTAAGCTTCACAAGTCCTTGTATGGTTTGAAACAATCTCCAAGGGCATGTAATCAAAAGTTAGATGCATTTCTCAAAAGCATTGAATTTATGAAGAGTGAGGCCGATCCTAGTGTGTACGTTGCACAAGTAGGAGATGTGAAGTTTTTCATTGTGGTCTATGTGGATGACCTCATTTTGGTGTGCAACGATCAAAACAAACTTTTGTAAATCAAAGAGGAATTGAGTCAAAAGTTTGAAATGAAGGATCTAGGGGAGTTGCATTTCTTTTTGGGGATGGACGTGGAAAGGAATTGTGATGAAAGACTCTTACACATCAACCAAATCAAATACCTCAAGGAAATATTGAAGCGTTTTTGAATGGAGGAATGTAAGCCCATTCGAGTTCCATTGGATCCCGAGGTGAAGTTACAAAGGAATGCGAATGGAAATGATGAATCAAAGGGATTTCCATATCAACAAGCGGTTGGGTCTTTGATGTATGCCATGTTGTGCACACCACGCGACTTGGCATACCCAATAAGCGTGTTGAGTCAACACATGGTGAACCCTAACATGGAGCGTTGGATGGCCGTCAAACGAATCTTTCGATATTTGCAAGGAACATTGCAAATGAAATTACAATTTGGTGCAACACCATCCAAGGAAGTTCTTAGATATTGCGATGCGGATTGGGGTGGTCATCTTGAAGATAGGAGGTCCACCACAAGGTTTGTTTTCATGATCGGAGAGGGAGCCATTTCTTGGAGTAGCAAATGACAACCTACAATAGCATTATGCACCACGGAGGCCGAATACATGGCGGACACGCAAGGCAGAATAGAAGCCATATGGATAACAAAATTGATGATGGATTTAGGATACATGGAGGAGAAAAAAATGATGGTGATTCCATGCAACAATCAAGGTACGATATCATTGACCAAGAATCCTACTCACCATGCACGAACAAAACACATTGATGTACAACATCATTTTGTTCAAAAACGAGTTGAAAATGGAGAAGTTTGATTTGAATATTGCCAACCGAACACATGGTGGCGGATGTCCTTACCAAGGCATTATCAAAAGAACGACATCATAAGTTGATAAACATGTTCAGATTAGAAACTTCATAGAGTGGGAGTGTTAGAAATACTATTCGTTTCGAATTCCCAATGTTGATGAATGTGTTAAACATTCATCAAAAAGGATGAATAGTATTCACATCCTTGTAGTAGTTAGGTTAGGGTTTAGAAGTGTAGACTACTTAGGGTTTGGTGGCGTCTAGGGTTAGGTAGTGGCTAGGGTTAGGGTTCGGTGGCAGCTAGGTTAGGGTTAAGTGGTGGCTAGGGTTAGGAGATAGTATATAATGGAGTGGTTTTGAGTTGTCTTTCATTCTTTCCTTTCATGGTTTTTGAGTGCACATAGAACCTTCAAGCTTTGTTAGTTGTTGCAAGCCATAGTTTTGTGATTGTAGCATTTGAAGCATACAACCTTTGTAATATTCTTCTTAGTCAATACAATTGTTCCAATTTTATGAACCAAGCTTTCATTTCTTGCTTGTTTTCAAGTTGTTTTCAATACTCCATTTGAAGTTCGATTTGAATATTGTCCAACCGAACACATGGTGGCGGATGTTCTTACCAAGGCATTATCAAAAGAACGACATCATAAGGTGATAAACATGTTCGGATTAGAAACTTCATAGAGTGGGAGTGTTAGAAATATTATTCGTTTCTAATTCCCAATGTTGATGAATGTGTGAAACATTCATCAAAAGGATGAATAATATTCATATCCTTGTAGTAGTTAGGTTAGGGTTTAGAAGTGGAGACTACTTAGGGTTTGGCGGCGGCTAGGTTAGGGTTAAATGGCGACTATTTTAGGGTTAGGAGATAGTATATAATGGAGTGGTTTTGAGTTGTCTTTCATTCTCTCCTTTCATGTTTTTGAGTGCACATAGAACCTTCAAGCTTTGTTAGTTGTTGCAAGCCATAGTTTTGTGATTGTAGCATTTGAAGCATACAACCTTTGTAATCTACTTGTTAGTTAATACAATTATTCCATTTCATGAACTTTGAAGCTTTCATTTCTTGCTTGTTTTCAAGTTGTTTCCAATACAAAACACATTGATGTGCAACATCATTTTGTTCAAGAACGAGTTGAAAATGGCGAAGTTATTTTCGAATATTGTTCAATAAAGAACATGGTGCTTACAAAAGCATTACCAAAAGAACGACATAACAAATTGACAACCATGTTCGGATTAGAAACTTCATAGAGTGGGAGTGTTAGAAATACTATTCGTTTATAATTCCCAATGTTGATGAATGTGTTAAACTTTCATCAAATGGATGAATAGTATTCTCATCCTTCTAGTAGTTAGGTTAGGTTGAATAGTGGCGGGTAGGGTTTAGAAGTGGAAACTATTTAGGGTTTGGCGACGGCTAGGTTAAGATTAAGTGGCGGTTACTTTAGGGTTAGGATAGTATATAATGGAGTGGTTTTGAGTAGTCTTTCATTCTCTCCTTTTATGTTTTTGAGTGCACATAGAACCTTTAAGCTTTGTTAGTTGTTGCAAGCCATAGTTTTGTGATTGCATCATTTGAAAGCATACAACCTTTGTAATCTTCTTGTTACTTAATACAATTGTTCCATTTCATGAACCTTGAGTGTTTCATTTCTTGCTTGTTTTCAAGTTCTTTCCAATACATAAGCATGTCATCTCCTTCTTGCATTTTGACGGTGAAAAATATCCTTCGAAGGAACAACTTGTTGCTAATTGTCTTAGTTTCATGCACACCGCAAAGAACCTCCCACGCACTTCTGACATTGTCACAATATTGAATGTGTGCAAGTTGGGCATTCGTGAGATGTTCACAAAGCAATGCAAAAGCTTTCATCTCTTTGTCATTGTAATTGGCCCTTGCAAGTTCTTCGTTTGGCAAGGTGGCACTCCCATCAACAAATTTTCCAAAGCCCATGTTTAAAAAGCATCATGCGCATTTTGAACTTCCAAAGATGAAAGTTGCCACCATCAAACTTCTCCATGACTTTCAAGGATTCCATTTGATAAGAAGAAGACATTTTGAACACAAATGTTACAACAAACACTCTTTTCAAAAGATTGAAAGCTTTGGAAGAAAATTTTCAAACCACTTGTGAACTTGATGCTTTCAACAACTCGAAAACCTCTCTCCGACACACTTTCTTGAATTTCAAAGTTGAAATTCTCAACAACTTGAAAAACTCTCTTCCAGACACCTTTTGAAATTTCAAAGTTAAAATTCTCAACAATTCGAAGAACTCTCTTCCAAACACTTTCACCTTGAAACTTGATACTTTCAAAAACTTGAAAATTAGTTCTCCACACTTAAAAAAACTTACAACATTGAAGAGAGTCCATCTTATTGTGGTACATTCAAACCCTCATCTTGTGATGAAGCAAATTCTTCTTCCGAAGAAGAGTTTGTTGTAGATTCATCACCTTCCACGTGTTCCGCTGGTCTTGCCTTCAAAGATATAAGATTAACATCCTTCACAACTTCATCAACTTCATCCACAACAAGGTGTTCTATTTGGTTTGAAAGGGGTCTCTTATCACGAACACCTTGTACTTCTTCCGTCCCTTCAAGGAACACAACATCTCGACTCTTAATGATCCTTTTGGTTTCTAAACACATTAAGCGATATGCTTTGGTCCCTTCACAATACCCTAAAAACACACAAGGCATGGATTTGAACTCTAATTTGCTTCTCCTTTCATCAGGAATGTGCGCAAATGCTTTGCAACCAAAAACTCTCAAATGAGATACATCCGGTTTTGTGTCGGTCCACACTTCTTGTGGGCTCTTTGAATCAAGAGCTTTAGTTGGGCATCGATTCTTGATGTAAACCGCCATGTTCACCGCCTCCGCCCAAAAATCCAAATCAAGTCCTTGTGCACGAATCATGCTTCTAGCACATTCCATCATGGTCCTATTGGCTCGTTCCGCAACTCCATTTTGTTGTGGTGTGTAAGGTGCGCTTGTTTGACGTTCGATTCCACATTCGTGCAAAAAGTCATCAAAAGTTTTGGACACAAATTCTCCTCTGTTGTCGGATCGCAAGGTTTTGATTTTCATGCCGGTTTGATTCTCCACCAAGGCCTTGTATGCGTCGAATTTGTCAAACACCTCTCCTTTCGCTTTCAAAAGGTAAACATGAGTTTTTCTTGAAAAGTTGTCGATGCAGGTGACAAAATATCGTGCCCCACCACAAGATGTGGTTTTCATCGATCCACACACATCACTATGCACAAGTTCCAAAAGCTTGCAAGCCCTTGTCACTTCATTTTGAGGAAAAGATGTCTTTTGTTATTTGCCTTCAATGCAATCTTCACACACATGGTGCAATGGCACTTCTTTCAAATTCATGCCATCGACCATTTTCTCCAACTTCGTAAGGCTCGCCATGTTGAGGTGGCCGAGTCTTTGGTGCCAAAGTGTAACTCCTTCATTCAAACACATTGCCACATTCTCATTCTCCTTTCGAACATTGACATTGAAAAGATACAAGTTCTTCTCCCTTTGCGCTTCCACCACAACAATTCCATGGGCATTGTTCACCTTACAACCATCCTTGTCAAACTCCACTTTCAAGCCCTCCGAAATGAGTTTGCTAACAGAAATGAAACTATTCTTCATTTTGGGAACATGAAAAACTTGATTGATGGTTGTAAACAACACTCTACCTCCAACTTGCATTGTGGCCTTGATGTTCCCTTTGCCAATGGCCTCCAAAATGGTGTCATCTCCCATGTACACCTTCCGTGGAACAATGGATTCGTAAGTGGTGAACCATTCTCATTCGAATGTCATGTGTTGTGTTGTGCCGGAATCGATGATCCAATCACACACCATATGATCATTAACATTCAAGATGACAACAAACATTTGTTCTTGATCTTCACAAGCTTGGTTTGTTTTTTCTTTCTCATCACTCTTCTTCTTCAAACAATTCCTCACAAAATGTGCGGGTTTTTTACAATAAAAGCAAAGCTTTTTGTTCACCTTATGAGTTTTGTTAAGTAATGCAGCATTTTCACTTTCTTTTCTTTTGGAAACCTCATGAAGCAATCGAACAACGATGAATTGAAGGTCAACATCTTTTGCGGACATGGACTCCAAACTTGTGACCAAGTTATCAAAAGATGGGGGAAGGCTCATAAGAAGTACCATGTACACGTCTTCATCTTCAATCTTCACCTCAATGGAACACAATTTATCCACAAGGGCCTTCACCATGTTGATGTGTGCAAGCAAGTCTTCCCCTTCTAGCTACTAATCTTGAGCTAGTACTAATTATAATACCCTACAACCAGGCACTTTAAATGTTGCTACATTCAACGAGTTCCGTGGGTTGGTTTCATACTTGCAAAATAGTACACTCCTACATACAAATTTGTAGATCGCTAGCACAAGACGCTTCTAACTTTGAAGCACATTGTACAACAATATGTAGCAATCATAAAAGAATACAATGTCAATTTTGTATGATGTAGAGAATGAAATTGTTCTTATTATGCAATCAACAAATGTGTAGATGCAAATCTAGCTCGTTCTACAGCATAATGTATCAAGGAATTGCATTTGTAATCAAATTGCTCAGTTTGGTGACTTTGTTGACATTTTAAAAGTGACTTGCAACATAAAAATCCAGTGGGACTCATAAAAAGGATTTTTGTGAAAAAAATGCACCGAAATCACCAAAAAAAATTGAATTTTTTTTGAAATTGTCATATTTAAACAAAAGATGTTGCCAAAAGCATGATGCTTAAATTTTCTAATTCCCTTCCTGACCTAGAGTCAAATTTAACTAATTACTCTTGTGGATGATCCTGGGTAAGGACCTTGAACATGACTAAATCACAAAATTGAAAGAAAAATTCTCACCATATGATCATCTCATCTTTAGCTATCAAGGGATCAATTAGAAATAAATTCACGTTAATCACACAAAATCATCCATTCTTTGATACCCAATTTGAAACAAAAACATGTTTTGTTCAAATTTTTGTAATTTTCAAAAAGTTTGTCTATGAAAATCCATTTGCCCATTTGTTGGTTGAAAAGATGATATCATATGGATGATGCACTGGATGACCATAATAGGTCTATAATGGCTTAGTTGTGGTTGAATCCTAATTGAGTTGACCTTGCATTCCACCTTGGTAACCTCTCCATTAGTCATGCATGTAGATGGTTGGTACATAAGTGAAAAGCTAATGGATTGCTGGAAGGTAGGTAGCCACGTTATGTTTCAACAAATTCTGTTGTTTTCTCAACCAAACAATTGGGAATTTTTTGGGATTTATTGTTTTTCTAATGTAAATTCTCCACCCATCATCCATCCCACCTAGTGCCTTGGTGGCAATGGGTTTAAGTTATTGTTTAGTCTGTAATAGTTAGGATTATCATGACCACTGTTACACATTGACAAAATAAACTAAAATTATAAAAGTTCAAAGTAATTCATCTATTTGTAGTTTACCTTGTGACAATTGTACATTCTCATGCAAATTGGTTTTTTCAATTTGGAAACTTTAATTATTAGTAATTAACTTGCTCTCTGTGCTTATGATTATGGTAGTACTTATGTATAATTAGGAATATTTATGAGGGTACTTATGATACTTTCAACCTATAAGCAACCTAAATCTGAATGAATTCTAAGAAAATTATTGAAACTTGAAATGTATACCCAAAATGCTCTTAACGCATTCATAGAAACCTATGTCCAGTTTCTACTATGCATGTATGTGGTTACAAATGTACACATAAATTATTTTATGAATAATACAAATGTGATCCGAACTTCCAACATCAAGACTCAACTGCATATGCAAATTAAAATTACACACAATATGTTAATTGTGTTTGAATAGAAAACAGATTATCATTGCTGAAAGTGTGATGTAGCACAGAGCCCAAGTATATATATAGGAAATTTAAGAATGCAGATTATTGCCTAATACGCCTGGTATCACAGGTTCAAACAAAATCATGAAAAGCAATGGAATCATGTAACCGGGTTTAGGTAATCCAATTGCAAGATGAGTTTTGTAAATAAAATGCCGAGAAAGTACAGCTAGGTTTTTAAGTGGTGTTGTGCAATCTCATTTTTTGGTGAGAACTGGCCAGTTCCAATTCTTACATGATGTTATGAGAACCGAATTGATACCAATCAGGGTATCAAAATTCTTATTTTTCAAACTCACTTGATTCTCAGATAGGATGGTTCTTGCATATACAATAATAGTCGATTTTCACATTTGATTTTCACAACCTGATTATTATTATTTATTAATTAAAGCATAATTAATTAATTAATAATTAATCTAATTACTTCACCCCATGAAAAGAGCAGTAGCAATGGGAGAAAAGCAGCAACACTGCCTGAGAAGAGGTCACAAAATATCTGTTTTTCAAAAAAAATCGCCATATTTAAAGATGCTTCGAAAGGATTTCATCATTTTGCAATGCAGTTTTCTATTTTGGAGCTTTTCACCACAATTGGATAGTTCTGAAAACATTACTACTAAATAACGCAAGATCTTCTGTGGAATGCTCACAACTGATGCTAAATCATAAAACTGAAAAGAACAAAACACTATAAGAAGTTGCAAGTAATTGTGCATAGAAGTTGCAAAAAATGAAGAGCAGCAACATCAACTGACACATGCAGAGAACTGGATGTAAATTCTATGAGAGAACCTCTCTCTATATGTATATAAAATAAAACCGATTCTCATGATCAGTTCTCACATCTAAACCCCTTCTCTTCTCCACTTTTCCCATTTTCTCCTCAAAGGTTCAGTTTTCATTCTCAAACTCACAAAACAATCTTCAGCAATCACTGACAGTTCTGAAGCTTTTCTTTCCCAACATATCCTCATGATGTCCCAGAATTGACTATTGAGGTTTGATCAAGCAATTAATTACCTGAATTTGTAATTGTGAGTTACTGGTTTCAGACATGTCTTCAATTTCCAGAGGATTCATTATCAAAATATGCAAGCAAAACCATTTCCTGGTCAGAAATATGGCCATGCATCTGGTCTAAGATCAACATGCAATCCTCAAGTGCCCTAAGCAGGAACCTGTCCTGCTTGTCATGTGAAATTTGGGCATAATCCAGAAATTAAACTGGCAGTTGTTGATTGATATGTGGTGAAACAATGCAGAAGTAATGTTGATCCTTCAAAACAAACTCAGAATATTTAACCGAACAAACACAATCAGTTGAAACCAAAATCAAGTCTCATTACAAAAATGTTGAGGATTATACCTTACGAAAAATGGAACCCCTTACGGGACAACTATGAAAAGAACTTTGTGCATCAGCTGTATATCAATTTCCTAATTTTTATTTTAGCAAAAACTGAAGGAAAGTTCTAAGCAAGAAAGTTGTGGAAACAGCGAGAGCAGATTACAATTGTTCAGAGGACCTTTGTGTGTTGCCATGCTTTCGCCAATTCAATTTCCCTTTCAACTTGGGCATCTGCAGCACCACCAACATTTTAACATGCAGAAACCATGCATATGTGTAGGGAGATTCTAGCAATGCAACCTGCATGGACACACAAAGTGCATTCAGGTTCAAACCCAAACTAAGTTCCCTCTTTCAAAACAATCTGAGATTCAGACAATCCCATGCATCTCTGTACATTGATGCAAAAGTCAGGTTTCTCATACATTCGAGAAATGTTTGCTTACCTTTTGCAAGACCTGGTGCAGGAGCTAAATACAAAACAATACACATGGAGATCTAGGCTAAAAGTTTGAGACTACCTACCCCAGTGTTGGAAGGAGATGGTACACAGGGGGATGGGGTGGTGGGGTCAGGATCTTGGTATCTAGCAGAGCTCCTGGCCACAACAAGCTCCTCATGCAGTGATGCAAGCTTTGTATCCTTGCTTTTCAACTCTGCTCTCAGTTCCTTGATATATCCCTTCATTTTTTGCAATTCCTGCCCATCCATTCCAGGAAATGTAATACTGCACAACATGATTTATTGTGGAATAAACTCCCTCACAAGGTTAAACCATGTTGGGATTGAAGCCTGGCAAATCAAGACCAATGCTAGGGGACAATAATCACTATTAGAAGTTCAACAGAAAGTGACCAAAATGAGAATACAGCAGTGACATAAAGTTCAAAGGCACATAAAAACCTCTCGAGTCTCAGCAGCATGGCTGAGAATGTCAACACTACGGTCCACCTCATCTTTCATGAAATGCAGAGCCTCGTCGCGTGCTTCAACTCCTTTGCGTAGCACTTCCACCTCCATCTGTGTGTCATTCAGCTTCTTCTCTGTTTGCCGCAATGCCTGTGTGCCAACAACCAAACACCCAGTACCATCCAAACTGTTAGCTCCACTGTGGTTTCCCCCTAGATTCAGTAAATTGCTCTGCAATGGCAGCTTCTAATAAATTCCAACAACATTATGGAACAACAACCCAAACACTTAAAACAACAAATTGTGGTCCACATGGTGAAGTACAGGAGATACAGATTTAAACACTATTTTCTTTTGGCTTCTCAAAGACAGAATCATCTCCCTGTTGGCTTCATGGGTGACAATGGTTGAAACATGAAGCAACCCCTACAATGCCAAACTTCATATTCTTACTAAACTGCAGTTTCCAAGCCAAACCAGAATACCGGTCAAATTCAATGCCTGCCATTTTACAGGAAAATATAACCACTACCCTAAGATGTCTATTGAGTCAGGAAGTTGCCAAGCAACAATGTCAGCACATTGGTATGCTCATTGTAGCATCAATCTTAGTGTGACAAACTTTAACTTCAGACCATCTGACCTGCTCAGCACGCACAGCCCGAATGTTTTCTGCAACCTCCAGCTGCAGCTCTTTAACTAACTCTTTCTGAGTCTCCAGCTCTTGACTCAACTCCACTTCCCTTCGCTTACTTGCATTCAAGTCCTGCACATGCATAATGGAGAAACTGTTTACATTAAGTTCCAACAAAACTCAGGCAGCAAGTTCAATCAAGTTTTGACAATGTTTGACAATCTGTTACCTGCTTGATCTCAGCAGCAACCTTCAAAGCATCTGTGCTGTGAACCATCTCATCTTTTACTTCTTCAAGGAGGACATCTTTTGATTGCAACTCCTCTTCCAGTGTTGCAACTTGGACAGTCAGGAGTTCCACCTTCTTCTCTACATTTGCCAATGCCTGCATTTTCCAATTCAGATTAGGCTTCACAGTTAGACTGTCCTAAAAGGATACATCAACAGATAGTTACTTAACATGCAAAATGTTACCAGCCTTGAGTTCACTGTTTTGGGAGCTGTTTTGGCCTATCACTGAAGACTGTGTCAAAATCATATATTCCAAGTTTCCTTCCAAATGCCTTTGCTTAAATGTCTCCAAGTTGAAACAAATAAGAACTCTGCCTGGCATTGGTCCAGATTCAACAGACTGAATCACACTTACATCACGAGTCTTGGCAGCTGCTAAAAGCATATTTGCATTGCGCCGACTCTCCTCCCGTATGGCCTGAACTGTCTTGTCCTTGCTTTCAACCAGGCCCTGCAAATACATTGCACTTCTCAAAGAGAAGCATTGAGCATGATCCTCTTAAATCTACAAGCATGACGACTAAGGCACACATGTGATGCTTCACACCTTCAAGGAAACTGTCTCTGACACAAGCTCTTCAATTTTGAGCTCTGCAAGCTGCAAAGCCTGTTCCCACTTTGCTGCTGAGTGCATTGCAGGTGCTGTAATCTTCTTCTCCTCTTGCAAAGCCAATTTCCCACTCTCTAATTGTTTCTCCAGCTCCTTGATTTTATCTCCAGCTTCTAACAGTGTCTGCATGGAGAAGCATCAAAGAAGAATGACATTGTAAATTGACATGAGATTCACCTACACTTTAGACAAGGTCATTTACATCCAATGTACAAATCCAGGTGGTGGGCACTGCTTTGTGACCTTCTAAGCCATGCACAAAAACAGGCTCAGGATAGATGAATGCTGATAATACTCTCGAAGTCAGTTTCAAGAAAGTACTCTTCTGACTTTATCCATTCAAGTAGTATGAAGCATAGGTGGCAACAGACCAACTGCACGAATGGCCGATGCGACATGAAACAGGTGGGGCTGCAAGGCTGACAACATGTACACCAACCATTCTCAATAGCAACTCTCTTTTGGCATTTGGGCACATAACCTCAAACATTGAAGACTGAAGGTACAGGTCCTAACAGAAATAAAATGCTCTTGGGTCATACCAATGATTCACCAAGAGACAGTGCATCCCTATTCCTGATGACTTCCTGCTCCTGCTGTGATGATTTGTCAGTCATATCCAGCTGCTTCTGTAAACTGTCAATCTTCTTCCTGGCAGCAACCATAGCCTGCAGAATCATGGAAAACAGATATTTCAAAAATGCAAAATGGGAAGCTCACATTCATACTACAAAGAAGTCATGATATCTTGAGAATAGATGTACCTGAGTAGCCAATTTAAGTGAGTTGGATGATTGAATGGCTTCATTACGCAAGAGTTCAAGAAGTGCATCGCTACTCTTTACATCCACCTGCACATGCTCCACCTTTAAATCCTGCAGTTATTGTAATGTCAGTTTTAAAAAATTGATAAGAGATCACACACATCTCTCAATAAGATGCCCACCACATGACTTCATGCAAACCATACATTAAGAGGACACACATACTTCACAAAGGTATCCCTGTCCCAGACTTCAGCCAATTGCTCAAGTGTGAGAAACCACTGAGTGCCTTAGATACTTTAATAACACATCTGAAAAACCAAACAGTCCAACAGTCTGGAACCATGACACCATTCACAAGGTAGTCTTTATGGGTGATGTTAAGCCTGCTTTTGGATCAGGATTCAATCACAGGTTTTCACCTATGGCAGTGAGACTGAAGGCTTTCATTACCAGAATAAGGTGAACTAATACATGTGGAGGAGAGCCAGCTTGGTTGACCTAGAGAAAGTAGTGAAGATAGGAATCCTGAACAACAGTAAGCACAGAGATAGCATGAAGTGTGAAGGTCAGCATCCAGAACAGACCTTCTGAATGTGTGATTTGCCCCACAAGCTCTGTCGCAATTGCAATGTCCCTGGCCTGTCTGGATGCTACTTAATGTTCCTTCCTCTGCCCTCTACTTCATGCAATCTTCACAAAGGATATATCTGCCACTTGTGACAAAGGGTGTTCATGTATGATAATTTATCAGTTAGAAAATTGTAAGGTCTGAGCAAGGAGATGTTCATGATATGTATCTTCCATCTAGGTGATCCCTCTGCTATTTCCAGGCCAACCCTTCACCTAAATGTTAGGACTTGAGTCAGTGATTTTGACTGTTTTCTGGCATCCTAGGTCTTCAGGTTGCTCTGCCCCTTCACTTCAATGTATTCCTGAGGAACTTTGAAAACTTTGTCTGAACTGCCAGAATATCAAGTTTAAGTCACAAGGTTAGGGAAGAATGTCACCACTCTCTCCCTATTTCATATCAAATTGCATGATAGAGTGACGTAGAGTTCCAGGCAACAGAGTTTGCAGTATCTTGCTATTCCTTTGTTGACTCTCTGCTCTTTGCACTGCCTTGTGAGGGGATTTCCAATTGATGGTTACAGATGAAGACAGATTCCAGGGTTCATTTCAAATACCCACTGCTCTTCAGGGCACTGAGCAGCAAACTCCATGTCAACACCTTAAACCCTCCTAAAAGGGAAGCACAAGCAATATAGAGTGGAAAGGCAGGCCTTCTCACCCCCAAATGATCACACAATTAGTCACATCTGTCAAATGCCAGTAACCGCACTGAGTGCTCTGGATTGTATATTTTGAAGTTTGGGGTTCATACCTCTTCCCACTTCACAAGGCCATCTTCAAGTCTATCCTGCAATTTGTTGTCAGCCACCGGAAACTTGTTTACATGTTGACTCGCCCTGGCAGCCTGTGTCAAGGCTGCTTGCCCTGTAGTTCTGTCCTCTGCACATTCTTCATCCTCACTTTCACCATAATCTTCCACTGAGGAAGCTGAACCTTTATTCAGCGAATTCTCGAGAAGCTTGTTGTAAAATCTGCAATGCCCCCCAGCACACACGGCTGTTGGATGTCAAAGAAAGATCCTTCTCTCACAGAATATTTAACGCGAAATAGATACTTTCAAACGACAGAGCAAGGCTCCAATTGCTGCTTCTTCAGGGTCTCCAATTCCACACAACAATGCCTCAGAATTCGCCGGTGTAAGTACTGCCTACAATGTCACAATCATCACAAAACTTACACAACTGAAACCACTGTGTACAGAACTAAACCATTCAAGTCTGTGAAATGCAACCAAGAGAAGCGAGATGCACAGAGACAGAGAGAGACAGAGAGATATACTCGTTGGATTCTTCATGATCAACGGCAAGGCGCGGAAGGACCTCGTCCTCACCATCCTCCGTCGAACGGTGGAGAGCGAGGGCACCAAACACACGGCGGTCGTCGTCGTGATCACTACTGCCAGTAACACTCACATTTACCACATACTCTGCGAGACGCTCCTGGGCAGCTGCCGCAAGATTCACCAGCTGCTTCTTCCCACTTAGAAGTCCACAAAACCCAGAGAATCTACCTAGCCGCCGAAACGACAACGAACTGGAGCTCAATAGACAACAGTAGGAGGAGGAGGGTCTTTCGGAAACCAACAACCTCCGCTGCTGCAATAGCAAATCTCCTCTGGATACCACAAGCGACGTCGTAAGGACGTGCCACCTTGCCAAGCCCGAGGAGCGACCTACACCACAACACGCCATGGAAGAAGAACAACAACCCCCACCACAAACCCTAATTATAATGATCCTGAAATTTGAGTCACATTTTGTGCTCTAGATTGGGTACAAATTACAAATACTCGCGCAGCCGCAACACAACAACAACAACAAACGAAGCTGCAAAATTGCACATCAATTTTGCAAGCTTCAGAATCCCAAGTTCTTCTTAGTTCCTTACCCATCAATTTTGTATATTGCCGTTTTCCAATTAACGTGCAAAGCGTTAAGGATATAAGCCTAATTAATTATTTCGATTAGCCAAGTTCTTAATAGTTCCTTATTACCCATCAATTTCGCATATTATCTTTTTTCCAAATAAGATGTTCACCCTGGACGCATGAGCCTAATTAATTCTGCGCTTAACTTGAATAACCCATTGCTCTCCTCACTGAAGTGTGCAGAATATGGTTCCTTTACCCATCAATTTTGCATATTATTGCCTTTCTTCCAAAATATCCTACACACCCTTGAAGGATGACCCTAATTAATCATGTGCTTAACTTGATTGGCTAAGTTCTTAATAGTTCATTACCCGTCAATTTTTGCATATTGCCTTTTTCCAAAATAATATGCATACCCTTGAAGGACGAGTCTAATTAATTATGTGCTTTACTTTGATTAGCCATTCCCTTGCTCTCTCAAACATCACATTGAAGTGCAAAAAAGGAGATTTTTTTTCACTTCAATTTTAGAGGATTGTTCAACCTGCGTGTCGCAAGCAGACCCAGCTAAGCCCTATGTAGATTGGGGCACACCCACTTGAGAACGAGACAAGTGTCATGACATTTCTTTCTTGAGTTGCCAGTCACGATGTAATTTACCTTTTGATGGGTGGTGGATGTGCACATTAATTTAACTTATCATTTGTAGTTAGACAATTCATCCTGAGACAGGAAGTCGATCCTATTCTATACAGGCAGCATATTGACTTAAGCCTGAAAACAGATTCACCTTGGAATAAGGCCTTATGAAAAATTGAAAGTTCTTAATCCTATGATAACTTACATACTTGATTGGAATCATAATCTTATGTGGACCCAACCCTTTTCAAACGATTCTACCCTATACTTAATTAAATCAAATAGATGGAATTCATAATCTCAAATTTTAGAAAAAAAATTGTATTTCGTTATGCTTTCGTAGCCATGAAAATAATAAATACATCGAAAACCTCAATAAATAAAATATTAATATCCTTGAGGAGGGGGGGGGAGATCACAAGTTGTTGCCAATAGATGTCATTGGAAAGGGAAATCATACTTGTCCACATTGGCCAAAGGCTCAAGAAGAAAACAACATTGGTTTAGTAAAAATCTCGAAGCAATAGTGGGGTGATAAGGGCCTAGTGTTAATGAGCTTTTATGTTTCCATCAATTTCTAACTTTTAACTTTTTCAACAACAGCTTTTGAAAACATCAACAAGTACATTGTTAGGAATTTTATTGTAGTTACAGATTTTTATCCTAGTTATTGTAAGTAACTTGGGGTAAATCGAGAACTAATTTCAATGTGAACGAAATTCTAATTTTTTGGTGTTCAAGATAAGTGGGATGGTGTGTAATCAAAATCTAGTTTTTTGGATTTTGAAACACATTGTAGCTCTGATGTGTTTTGATGTGATTTTGTGTTCTTGCTATGCACAAGTTTGTTAAGGTTTTTGTTGGTACTTGGTTTCTTGTGTTTTGTAGGTGAATAGAACTTTGAAATTCAAAGAATTGCAATTGATTTAGCTCAATAATGCTAAAGCTAAATTTTTGGTTGATTACATTGAGTTCTTGGTTATTTTGTTTGTTGATGCACAAGATTGTGGTGTTTGTTTTTTTGAATTTTGCTCGAGCAATGAGTGACGTGATCTTTTGTGTTTTGTTTGTACTTGTTGCAATTCAATGTGAGTGCATAATGTTACCTTTCTTTTCTTGTTATGTTCTTCATTCGTTTGAACAACAACAACAACAACCTGAACCACCATTGTAATCGTTCATTTGCAGGAATTGCAACAATAGTAACAGTAGGAAGAACTACAATGCAGAAGGAGGAGCTACAAACTATAGCTAGAGTCCAGGGAAGAAAAAACAAGAAGAAAAAGGAGAAGAAGCGAAGGAAGGAGAAAAAAAAAAAGGAGCCCAGCAGCACGTTCGACTTCAACAAATATCCAATGATTAACATTGCAACACAACAGCACATTCACGTGTGTCACATTCACGCATGTACACAAGCCATTGAACTCTTGCGGCCATTGCCATCGAGCTTCAACTCAATTGAAATGCAAGCCAAACCTACTGCCTTGGCGGGGCACTAAAAGTTCACTAGGCTCAAATGAAGCCTAGGCAAATAAGGCCACGAATGGTCCAATTTAAACCCGCTCCAAGCCATTTTTTTTTAAAATTAAAATTGAATTTCCAAACATGTGGTTTGAGGGGCTGTATGGTGGCTACAGGTAGGTTCAGGTCTAATCCAAACTTATTATTTATTTTAAACATTTATTTGTGTTTTTTGAACCTAATAATGAAGTTTGGCACAATCTAAACCTAACACATGTTTAAAAGTTAATAAAAATATATGTTAAAACTTTCAATTTTTTGTCCGAGTTGAAGGTTTTCATCTAAGTTTTTCATCATTTTTTTTTTAAATTATTTTTAATCCAAAGTTGGATGAAATTTTTTCATCCATGCATGATTTTCGATGAGCCATATCTTTCACATACATGCTTGGATTTCAACAATTTTCACATCATTGAATTTGTCTTGGCAAGCTCTACACAACAACATGCATGTAGTCACTTTTAGAAATAATGATTTTGGGAGTCTAATTTTCTTATTTCTAGGATTTATTTCACATAAAATCTTGAAAATTGTTATTTCCCGCATACAACACCTATTTTAGGTGTCATTTTCACCATTGCTCACCTAGTGAAAAAAACTATCCTTTTAGGAGGTTTCAATTAGATTGGCAAAGGGTCATTTCCCAGCCTTTTGTATGGTGGTGTGGTGCGAAGGCCCAAGGAGCCATGAGGTACATAGGAAGGTACAAAACATACGAGCAACACACCGGTGACTTACCTATAAGAACTTTTGATAACCACAAGTGATGGAGTGCCGCACCATCAAACCATGTCATTAACTTTTGAATTTTTGCATACCCGTTGTCGTAAGTCTTTAAGTGGAGCTTATAGGGGTGGAAAAATGTACGTGTTAAAGAGTTCCTCCCATAGTAGTGACATACTCTCAATTCGATTCAAACATACGCGTATTATACGTTTTTTTGGGCTTTTTAAAAAATACTTGAAAATACTTGAAAATACTTGATCATCGTTGTCTTTGGGTTTGGGCACAACTTAAGCTCAACTTGCTCAGCATTTTGCTCATCGTATTCACGTATTTCACGTATTCACATTTTCAAATTTTAAAATACTTGAAAATATTTCTTTTTGAGCACCTTTGAAAAATACGCGTATTTCGTATGTCACTACTATGGTTCCTCCCCCTTGTATTGTCAGTTTTTGCACCTATTTCTTGTGTATGTGTTTAGGATTATCAATTATTTATTAGGGTGTAGGGAAATTTCTCAGGTTGTGTGTCTTCAAACTACATCACAGGGCGAGCACAAGCTTGTGTGATGATTTCCTAAAGATTTGTGCATATTGTTCAGTAAGAAACTATGGGTAAAAGGCTACAAGTCTTCCCATATGTGCTAATTACAGCACAAAGTGAGCCCAAAAGTTGTAGTTGGTGTGGTTAATGGCTGGGTATGGGACAAGGTTACTACCCAGCTCTGATTACTAATTAGGTCTTGCTTGACCCCTAATTTACCCAAACATAGACATTAAGGTTTAATGGTGGGTAGGTTATACCTAGTGTTTGTCTTTGTTGTTGGGTGAAATCAAGTTGATGACCAAAAGACCCATTGTGGTAGAGACTAAAATAATGACTAGTAATATTTCATTTGTGTTTTGATAGTTGTGAAGGCCCCAAATGCATGTTTGGCCCCACATAACATTTTTGTGGATGTAGGTGCCTCAACCATACAAGTGCAACAACCTTGGTCACCATTTTGGTTTGGGGGATTTTAGGGTTAAGGAAAGCCACAACAAGTCAACATCCCTATATGATTAGTTGAGGCGATATAAATGTAATAATCCTGGTCATAATGGGGTTTAAGAGTTATAAGGTTTCAAGGTTATAGGATTCCAAGGTTATAAAGGAAACCCAAATTAAGGTTAAGGCTTCATCACAAATAGGTGTCAAGATTTGGATTCCAAAGACATGTTTGTTGGAGGGTTTACTAGGTTGGGGGGTGCGGTTTTGACCACCTACCCCACCTACATAAACACATGAAGGAGATTCCTTAAATTCTAAGGCATAACTACCGTAGATACTGTTGGTACCACTTTTGTGGGACATGGAGGACATGTACGGTGCTTCCAAAAGGTCATGTCAATTTCCAGGGGTGGTCAGCACCATTGAACTGGATAATTTCATCTGAAAGTTCAATACTTGATGTGTGATATGGAGCAACTGCGGAATCCGCATCAATTTAAGTCCAACTACCAAATGGTAGTTAGACTTAAATTGTTTCACTTCTGCATGGTAATTGTTGTTATCCTAAAGAATAGGATTGATGGCAAATTGCTTCTAAAAAACTTTTATTAGTATTGACCCATAATTTATATGTGCAATTCCAACCAAATGTGGCCAAGTGGGAGGGAATTCACCCATACCACTAAGTCATTGGTAGTTTGCAGGTAAACCATTTCCACCTTGGTTTCACCTAACCAAACATTTACCAAGCCTTCTTGGTATGTGTTGTTACCACTTCCACTTTAATTCCACCTATCCATATCAATGTGCCTTGGTAGTTTCTAGGCGGGCTATTTAATTTCCACCCCAATTCCACATGCCTTAACCACCCTAGTTCCACCCGCCCAACCCACTAAGTTTGATAGATTAGTTTACATTTTAATGGACCATTTCCACCCTAGTTCCACTTGACCAAACCACTAAATGTTGATAGTTTGGTGGACCATTTCCACCCTAGCTCCACCCGCCCAACCCACTAAGTTTGATAGATTGGTGAACCGTAGCCACTCCAATTCCACCTAATAGTGGGAATAGTGGATTATTTATGGGATTTGACCATAAATTCTTCAAAATTTTGGGCACGATGGATTATATGTGGCCTTTACCCACAAATACTCCCCAAATTTACCGTTATATGTGGTAATGCCTATATATTGATTTTACACAAACTCATTATCTCCACTTTTTTGAATGAAATTATTAGTGGTAGAGCACATAGTGTGTACAATTGGCATTCAAAGTTGCAACTAGGTTTGTTGTTAATTATGCTTCACTCCTTGTCTTGAAAATGTGTCTTGTATGTATATAATTGATTACTTTTGACATGGAATGGTAGCTCTTGTCGACATGTAGTCAAATTAGATGAGGTGGAATGGGATTTAATTTAAAAATATTTTTTTGACCTTACTGTTAAAACTAGGACTATTGATGGATTCAGGGAGCAACGACCCTAATAGGTAACATATTTGTTTGTTACCTACAACTTAAACTTTAATTGTGGCTCTTAGAACAAAAAAACCCTATTTTGAAGTGATTAGAAATTATAGTGATGACATTCTTCATTTTGCAGTTTAAAATTCGTGAAAATTTGTTAAAATTCGCGAAAAAATCGTTAAAATTCGCAAATTTTAAAGTGCAAAATGAAGAATGTCATCACTATGTTAGAAATGTTCCATCCTTGTCTAAAGGCTTAAAATGAGCCCCCCATATTTCTTAGATGGAATATGGCCATTTCATTCCACTTGTTAAATCACATTGAATGGGTTTTTTCATGTTCTTATACAAGTTCAATCTTTTCCAAGTCTTGTGATGATTTGCCTATACAATCTTGGTGGACTAAGTAATCAATGCCTTCAAAGGAGATGGAAGTACATGGATGGAATCTAACACATCACAATAAAAGTTTAGACGCTTGTTAGCACAAAAATGGTTGAGTAATTTTAATAATTATACCTTTTTTTGTTAACAAATTATCAACCGTTTTGGTGGGTCCCCCCATTACACCAAAATGCATCTTTGTTCACTTTGGGTTTCACTAGATTTTGAGTGAATTTGAACATTTTTCCCATGGTCAAATTAGTCAACCCTTTAATGAACGAGGGACCAATTGTTATAGACAATGAATTGGTTCACTAATACTTAGTAAAAGAGGGTTATTTTCAAGTGCAATACAAAATTTTCAAACCATTTCACTTCCTAGTTAATTAACATGGAAATCAATTAAATTTAAATTATTTGATATTTAATGTAATATTTAATATTATCGATGATTTCATGATTTTCAACCTATGAATTATTGACACGTGTAGTACCTATGTTAAGTTAAAAACCTAGCCTAAGTACATAGGCCATGTAATCAACCTAAGTAACACCTTTAGGGAATATAAGAGAATATTTAATCAACTAATTACCACTATTGATTTCAAATACACCATTTGTGAGGTTTGATGCCTTGACCTTTAAAATGGAGGTAAACACCCCTACCATCAAACCACCACACTTGTTATGATAATGTGTTATATTGCATTTTATTTATCAAATACTTCATTTTAAACATTATAAAAACATAAACTTTGAAATTTCATATTTTATTGAGATTTTGTCTAAATGAAATTATTAAAGTTTAATTTAATTAATTTTTTAATAATGAACATAATTACATTTATTTCCTTTTGAAAGTGTAAAATCATTTGAACAAGTTTTTTTTAATATTTGGCGGCGGCTATTAGGTTAAGTGGAGGCTATTTTAGGGTTAGGAGATAGTATATATTAAAGTGGTTTTGAGTAGGTTTTAATTCTCTCCTTTCATGGTTTTGAGTGGACATAAAACCTTCAAGTCTTATTAGTTATTCCAAGACATGGTTTTGTGATTGTAGCATTGGAAGCATAAAACCTAGGTAATCTTCTTATTATTTAACACAATTGTTCCATTTCATGAACCTTGAGTGTTTCATTTCTTGTTTGTTTTCAAGTTGTTTCCAATAATATTTATTCTATTGGTGTCTATTTGTTGCAACCTTAACATTGGGCTCGCAACCAAGGCAAAGGCTTGCGAGGTTATGGGCCAAGAGGGAAGCTCGGGAGTCACACCTCTCATGTTCCCGGGAGTGCAAAATAGTGTGAGGGAATGAACCCTCACACTCCCAAGCGAATTCCCATTTTGGGAGTTGGAGTCCCAATGGACTCCCGAATCTTCAGAGGGCGATTGGATTGAAAAGTTATTTATATCATTGGAAAGCTATTGAAATTAGATTTCTAAAATGGGCTCACATGACCCATTTGGATATCTGAAACACAAGTTATAGCCAAAAGAAAGACCAAAAGTCAAATTGGTAGTTTGACTCTCGACCATTAAAAGTCGATAATTGACTTGATTTTCTTACGTGCAGTGGCGTGCAACATACCATTGGATATAAATAGTTATTCTATTATAAACTATTGTTGGATATTGAAATAATTTTATGACTGGCTATTGGTAATTATTTTATTATAAGCTTCTAAATTATTTATCATAGGTCATTGTTGGCTATTCTAAGTTATTTTACCTTACGTCATTATATTTAATTTTAGATTATTTTAAATTAATTATACTTAGGATAAAATAACATATAATAAGTTAAAGTAGAATGAACTTAAATAAGCTAAAATATAACTTTAAATAACATATATTAACTTTAAATAAAATAACTCGAAATATAGCCTAAGGTTAATTGAATTTATAATAACCTATAATAACTTATTGCCTATCCATTGCCCATTGGGAGTTTTATGGTAGGCATGAAAATTGTTGGGTGCAATTTCTTTTGATAGCTATTTTGCCCATCAAAACACCTTTTATTTGCTCAAAAGAAATTGCACCCAACAATTTTCATGCCTACCATAAAACTCCCAATGGGCAATGGATAGGCCTCATGGATGTGAGAAGTAACAAATACATGGGAAAGTTTTTGCATGGTTTCATTATAATAAATGAAGTAGTAAGTGAATGGATTAATATTCAATGGCATTACATGCTAAATACAACCAAGGGATGTGGGTGCAGGACATATGGAGTTGGTAACATGTATGTATTGGAAACAACTTGAAAATAAGCAAAAAATGAAAGCTTCAAGATTCATGAAATGGAACAATTGTATTAACTAACAAGAAGATTACAAAGGTTGTATGCTTCAAATCATAAAACTATGGCTTACAACAACTAACAAAGGTTGAAGGTTCTATGTGCACTCAAAAACCATGAAAGGAGAGAATGAAAGACAACTCAAAACCACTCCATTATATACTATCTCTTAACCCTAAAGTAGCCGTCATTTAACCCTAACCTAGCTGCCGTCAAACCCTAACCCTAGCCGCCACCAAACCCTAACCCTAGCCGTCGCCAAACCCTAAGTAGTTTCCACTTCTAAACCCTAACCTAACTACTACAAGGATGTGAATACTATTCATCCTTTTGATGAATGTTTAACACATTCATCAACATTGGGAATTAGAAACAAATAATATTTCTAATAGTATGGAGGAAGGTGGTTATTTCATAATATATAATAGTTAGCGGTGGCATCTCATTTGGAGTTATTTAATTTTATCTTGTAAATATCTTCAAACCAAACTCATTGTGAAGGTAAAAAACTTGCATATGGTTATAAATTTTTGTTTATCAAATGTTCATCATACCAAAATGCAAATTTCATGAATGCTATAGTATCCCATAGCACACCTCCATTAAAATTGAATTAATTTTAAGTTGTCATTCTTGATGGCATGTTGTGGCACATTTAAGGTGTAGAGTGTGTACGACCATGCATTGTGTGCAACAAAATTGAGGTTTTTATGGACATATGATGTGATTGATGTTGCAAACCTTGAAAGTTCAAAGTTGTATGTAACCATATTGGTGCCATTTAGTCCTTCATTTGTGCCAATTCCATACATATCATATATGATGTACACAATAGTTTGTCAAGCTTTGATTAATGCATTCTTATGGAGACATGGCCAGAGTTATAACTAATTTTTTTGAAACATAGTAGTTTCCTTAATCCAATACTATATATATATATATATAGCTTTTGGAATGGCAAGTTGGAACTAAAGTTAAGATTGTCACTTTACAATGAAATGGCAGAGGTTATGGAGGGGTCATTTGTGTAGCAATCGAGTTTAAAAAGGTGTGATTCTGACCATGCACATGCCTGACTCCTTGTTCACACACAAAGAAGCTAAGGTATGCTATATATACCAATGGAATCCATTCCATGGGTGACTTACTTTATACTAGCTTAAAATTTTGAGCTATGGACACCTCCAAAATTTTCCAATCTTGATTTGTTTATGTTGATTATCTTGTGTCACACATGGGAAAGGATAAACGGTTCCTAAATCTATGGTTTCAGTTATTGCCCATGTATATTGGTTCATTGTTGGCGTGATGACAACATATTTGGTTGTACTTGTAGGTCATGATGCATTTCAATGGTCCTTTTATAGCTTGCCAAATTGGTGGCATAGGTGAATGGAAGGCATGTGGAAAATTGTAATATATATTGTTGGGGTAGGAACATTATCTCCCCCACCCCAAAGGACCAAATAATGACACTTCATACATTTTTCAAGCAATTGTTACCAATGGAATGTAGTGCATGGGTAAAAAATAGGTGGATACCATATTGGCACATTTAACTTGCTTGGAGTATTGGAAACAACTAGAAAGCAAGCAAGGTTTGAAACATCAAAGTTTAATAAAAGATGCAATTGTATTGAAATGACAAGGAAGGAAATCACATGGGTTGAAGGTGTCATAAACTATAATCATAAAACTATAACTTGTAGCAAACTAACTCCAAACTCCAAAGTCTTTAAGTGCATTCAAAAACTTGATAAAAGAGAATGAAAGACTAATCAAAACCATTCTCCTAACCATAGTGTAGCCACCACTTAGCCTTAACCTAGCCACCATCAAACCCTAATGTAGCTTCCACTTTTAAACCATGGATGCCACTATTCAACCTCACTTAACTAAATTTTCATTGTAATGGCTTTAATCTTTGGGAGTAGGTTATTGGAAACAACTTGAAAACAAGCAAGAAATGAAAGCTTCAAGGTTCATGAAATGGAACAATTGTATTAACTAACAAGATGATTACAAAGGTTGTATGCAATCACAAAACTATGGCTTGCAACAACTAACAAAGGTTGAAGGTTCTATGTGCACTCAAAAACCATGAAAGGAGAGAATGAAAGACAACTCCAAACTACTCCATTATATACTATCTCCTAACCCTAAAGTAGCCGCCACTTAACCCTAACCTAGCCGCCGCCAAACCCTAACCCTAGTCGTCGCCTAACCCTAGCCGCCACCAAACCCTAACCCTAGCCGCCGCCAAACCCTAAGTAGTCTCCACTTCTAAAACCTAACTACTACAAGGATGTGAATACTATTCATCCTTTTGATAAATGTTTAACACATTCATCAACATTGGGAATTCGAAACGAATAGTATTTCTAACACTCCCACTCTATAAAGTTTTTAATCCGAACATGTTTATCAACTTATGATGTCGTTCTTTTGATAATGTTTTGGTAAGGACATCCGCCACCATGTGTTCCGTTGGACAATATTCAAATCGAACTTCTCCATTTTCAACTCGTTCTCGAACAAAATGATGTTGTACATCAATGTGTTTTGTTCGTGCATGGTGAGTGGGATTCTTGGTCAATGATATCGCACATTGATTGTCGCATCGAATCACCATCATTTTCTTCTCCTCCATGTATCCTAAATCCATCATCAACTTTGTTATCCATATGGCTTCCTTTGTGGCTTGCGTGTTCGCCATGTATTCGGCCTCCGTGGTGGACAATGCTATTGTAGGTTGTCGTTTGCTACTCCAAGAAATGGCTCCCCCTCCAATCATGAAAACAAACCCTGTGGTGGACCTCCTATCTTCAAGATCACCACCCCAATCCGCATCGCAATATCCAAGAACTTCCTTGGATGGTGTTGCACCAAATTGTAATTTCATTTGTAATGTACCTTGCAAATATCGAAAGATTCGTTTCACGGCCATCCAATGCTCCATGTTAGGGTTCGCCATGTGTTGACTCAACACGCTTATTGGGTATGCCAAGTCGGGTCGTGTGCACAACATGGCATACATCAAAGACCCGACCGCTTGTTGATATGGAAATCCCTTTGATTCATCATTTCCACTCCCATTCCTTTGTAACTTCACCTTGGGATCCAATGGAACTCCAATGGGCTTACATTCTTCCATTCGAAAACGCTTCAATATTTCCTTGAGGTATTTGATTTGGTTGATTTGGTTGGTATTTGAGGTCTTTCCCTCGGCTCATCTTATGAAGGTTCACAAGATGGGTTATCATTGGAAACAACAAATTCTTCTTCCGATGAAGAACTTGGTGTGGACTCACTTTGCACACCTTCCCTTGTTTCATTCAAAGGTGTATCTTGACTAAAGGTTAATGGTTCTTCTCCTTCAACTTCTTCATGCACAACTACGTTTTCTTCTTTCTCAAGATGAGGTACTCCACCTATTTCCTTTGACCCTTCAATGAACACGACATCTCTACTTTTGATGATTCTCTTGGTTTTCACACACATCAAGCGATACGCCTTGGTGCCTTCGTAATATCCTAAAAACACACAAGGCATCGACTTAGACTCTAATTTGGTCCTCTTCTCATTGGGCACATGTGCAAAGGCTTTACAACCAAAAACTCTCAAATGAGACACATCGGGTTTCCTACCACTCCATGCTTCTTGAGGGGTTTTGGAATCAAGAGCCTTGGTTGGACACCGATTTTTTATGTACACCGCCGTGTTCACCGCTTCGCCCCAAAATGCAAGTTCCAACCCTTGTGCAAGAATCATGGTTCTTGCACATTCCATGATGGTTCTATTGGCACGTTCCGCAACACCGTTTTGTTGTGGGGAATAGGGCGCATTTGTTTGTCGTTGAATTCCACATTCCGCAAGAAATGTGTCAAACTTCTTAGACACAAATTCTCCTCCGTTGTCGGAACGTAACACTTTGATTTTGTGACCAATTTCGTTCTCCACCAACGCCTTGTATTGTTTGAATTTTTCAAACACTTCTCCTTTTGCCTTCAAAAGATAGACATGAGTTTTCCTTGAGAAATCGTCAATGAAAGTGAGAAAGTATCGCGCTCCACCATGCGATGTAGTCTTCATTGGTCCGCACACATCGGTGTGCACAATCTCCAAAAGTTGTGAAGCCCTCGTTGCTCCGTCCTTGGGAAATGATGTTCTTTGATGTTTGCCTTTGACGCATCCTTCACAAATGTGATGCAAGGGCACTTCCTTCAAATTCATGCCGTCCACCATGGCATCTAACTCCTTAAGGCTTGCCATGTTGAGATGGCCAAGTCTTTCATGCCAAAGCATCGCACTTTCCTCCAAAGAATTTGCAATGTGCGCCATGTCCTTACGCACCTTCACATTAAGAAGATACAAGTTTTTGTCCCTTCGTGCTTGTGCCACAACAACTCCTCGAGCATCGTTGACCTTACAACCATCCTTGTCAAACTCCACTTTGAAACCCTCCGAAATGAGTTTACTCACCGAAATGAGATTATTCTTCATTTTTGGAACATGAAGAACTTGGGTGATGGTTGTGTGTGTCAATCGGCCTCCCACTTGCATTGTGGCTTTGATGCTCCCCTTGCCAATGGCCTCCAAAACGGTGTCATCGCCCATGAACACCCTCCTTGGGGAAATGCGCTCGTACGTGGTAAACCACTCTTGTTCGAATGTCATGTGTTGCGTTGCCCTGGAATCCACAATCCAATCATACGTGGTATGATCATTGGCACTCAATGCCGCAATAAACATTTGCTCGTGATCTTCACAAGCTTGATTAGCTTTTTCTTTTTCATCATTTCTCTTCTTCAAACAATTTCTCACAAAATGTCCCAGTTTCTTACAATAGAAGCAAAGCTTTTCGTTTGACTTGTGAGTTTTGTTCACTAATGCGGTAGTCTCGGAACTCTCACATTCTTTTCTTTTGGACACTTCGTGAAGCAACCTTGCTACAATGAATTGAAGGTCTACATCTTTCGTGGACATGGACTCCAAGCTTGTGACTAAGTTATCAAAGGATGGAGGAAGGCTCATGAAGAGTACCATGTAAACATCTTCATCCGTAATGTTCACCTCGATAGAACGTAGTTGGTCCGCAAGGGCTTTCATCGTGTTGATGTGCACAAGCATGTCATCTCCTTCTTGCATTTTGATGGTGAAAAATCTCCTTCGAAGGAACAACTTGTTGCCAATGGTCTTAGCTTCATGCACACCACAAAGAGCCTCCCACGCACTTCTCACATCGTCACAATATTGAATGTGTGCAAGTTGGGCATCCGTGAGATGTTCACAAAGCAATGCAAAAGCCTTGGTCTCCTTTTCGTTGTAATCGGCCCTTGCAAGTTCTTCACTTGGCAAGGTGGCACTCCCATCAACAAATTTCCAAAGCCCATGTTTGGAAAGCATCATGCGCATTTTGAACTTCCAAAGGTGAAAGTTGCCACCATCAAACTTCTCCATGACTTTCAAAGACTCCATTTGAAAAGAAGACATTTTGAACACAAATGTTACAACAAGCACTCTCAAACTTGAAAGTTGAAGTTTTCAACAACTAAAAGAACTCTCTTCTAGACACATTCACTTTGAAACTTGATACTTTCAAAACCAAGTTTTTCACACTTGAAAAACTTACAACACCTTGAAGAAATCTCTTCCACACCTCACACTCTCTTGGAAAGACTATTACTCTCTTTGCAACCTTGCAAACTAAAAGCCTTCCTTCAAAAGGATTCTCCTTTTCTATGTTGTACAAGGAAACACTTTCAAAAACTTAAAAACAAGCTTTTCCTAAAACCTTGACAAGAAACTTGAAAAACTTCTCTTACACCTCAAACTTCAATGTTGAAACTTTCAAAAATTTGAAGAACTCTCTTTCACACTTTTGAACTTAAAACTTGAAACTTAAAGACTTGAAGAACACTCTTCCACGCTTAAGAACTTACAACACTTTGAAGAAGTCTCTTCCACACCTCCCACTCACTTGGAAAAGTTGCAAGCTCCTTGTATGCTACCACTTGGAAATGAACTCCCACTCACTTTGCAAACTAAGAACCTTGTCTCAAAAGGATTCTCTCCTTTTTTCTATGCAATCGCAATACAAGCTCAAAACCTTTCATTACTTCTTGTTCTAACACAATGTCCTTTCTTTTGCTTGGTGTGGGCCCATAACCTATTGGAAACAACTTGAAAACAAGCAAGAAATGAAAGCTTCAAGGTTCATGAAATGGAACAATTGTATTAACTAACAAGATGATTACAAAGGTTGTATGCAATCACAAAACTATGGCTTGCAACAACTAACAAAGGTTGAAGGTTCTATGTGCACTCAAAAACCATGAAAGGAGAGAATGAAAGACAACTCAAAACCACTCCATTATATACTATCTCCTAACCCTAAAGTAGCCGCCACTTAACCCTAACCTAGCCGCCGCCAAACCCTAACCCTAGCCGTCGCCTAACCCTAGCCGCCACCAAACCCTAACCCTAGCCGCCGCCAAACCCTAAGTAATCTCCACTTCTAAACCCTAACCTAACTACTACAAGGATGTGAATACTATTCATCCTTTTGATGAATGTTTAACACATTCATCAACATTGGGAATTAGAAACGAATAGTATTTCTAACATAGGTTAGATAGCAAATTACATCTACAAAACCTTTATTCCCAAACCCACTTAAATATGCAATCCGAACCAAACATGGGCAAGTGGAATGGAATTCCACATAATCCATAAAGTCTTCCACAAAGTTTGATGTGGACCACTTCCACCCTATTTACGCTTGCCCAACAAGCCTTTAAGTGGTGATTGTTTGCTAGACCATGTCCATTCCAGTTCCAACTGCCTCACCCACTAGGCATTGGAAAATTAGTGAACCATTTGCACCCTAGGTGATCCACCAATCCATGGGAATAGTGCATTTTTAGTGGGGTATTAATTTGAACCTAAAGTTCACCTTGTTATGGGCAAAATGGATGATAAGTGGGCATTACATTGGACTCCATTTTCCTAGGAGCAATTTTGGTTATAGTTCTATATTGAGGTTATGATTGTCAAAGTCTATTTAAGCTTGAGAATGATAAGTTTGACCAAATGCTTGTGGCCATCAACTCAAGCTTTTTTGGTGTCAAGTATTATACGCAATGTTGCACCAATTCACTTGTCATAACTATTTTAAACAAAACCACATAATGTATTACATGTAGTTGATAGTACACATGTGTCTTCTGTAATTAATTGTTATTAGGGGCTATATTTTTGTCTTGGTACGTTTCCCATGTTACATGCATGTATATAATACATTAATTATTTTGTGTATAAGTGCATATTATTAGAAATTACAAAGGTTATATGCTTCAAATGCTACAATCATAAAACTATGACTTATAATATCTAATAAGGCTTGAAGCTTCTATGTGCACTCAAAAACCATAAAAGAGAGAATGAAAGACTCTTCAAAACCAAACCCTTATATACTATCTACTAACCCTAAAGTAGCCGCCACTTAACCCTAACTTAGCCGCCGCCAAACCTTAACCCTAGCCGTCACCAAGCCCTTTCAAATCTACCTATGTATTTGATTGCTTGCAACACTTATCTACCACATTATTTCTACTATCTACCACACCATTATCTATCTTTTTAACATCTACATCATAATCTTCAACACTCCCACTTTGCAAGTAATTTAAGACTCCCAATCCCATGCTTCTTGTAAGGTTTTGATGTCGCTCCTTTGCCAATGCCTTTGTCAACATATCCGCCACCATATCTTGAGTTGGGCAATACTTGAGGCCTATTTCTCCACTCTCCAACTTCTCTCGAATGAAGTGGTGTTGCATGTCAATGTGCTTTGTGCGAGAGTAGTGCGTAGGGTTCTTTGCAAGTGCAATGCATCCTTGATTGTCACACATTATGTTTGTTGTTCCATGTTGCATAAGTCCCACATCCGCCATCAACTTCCTCAACCATATGGCTTCCTTGGTGCATTGATTAGTGACCATGTATTCGGCCTCCATGGTAGACAAGGGAACTGTAAGTTGCCTCTTGCAATTCCATGAAACGGCCCCCACTCCAACAAAGAACACATACCCCATGGTGGAACGCCGCTCATTTGCATCTCCACCCCAATCTGCATCACAATATCCCCTCAACATCCTTGCCTCCAAGGCACAATTTCAAGTCCAAAGTGCCCTTCAAGTATCGCATGATGCGTTTCACCGCCATCCAATGGGAAGGACCAGCCCTTGACATGAATTGACTCACCATGCTCACCAGGAATGCAAAATCCGGTCGTGTGGCCACCATGGCATACATCAATGATCCCACCGTCGCCTTGTATGGAATGTTTTGCATCTCCTCTTCAATGCCTTGAAACTCCTTTTCAGTGAGCTTCAAAAGCTTGGAATTCACATCAAGCGGAGTTCCAATGGCCTTGCACTCCTCCATGTTGAAGCGCTTGAGCACCTCCTCAATGTATTTACTTTGGTTCATGGTTATGGTGCGGTTTGCACGGTCTTTTTCAAACTCCACGCCTAGGCAATAGTGCAACTCTCCAAGATCACTCATTTCAAATTCATCTTCAAGCCTTGACTTCAACCACTTCAAAATGCTCAAATTACTTGTTAAGATGATCAAATCATCCACATAGATGATCACTATCAACAAGTATTCACCCGTTTGCTTGACGTACAAAGAATGGTTCGCTTGGCTCCTAGAAAAGCCTTCGTGCGTGAAGAACATGTCAATGTGTTGGTACCATGCTCTCGGTGATTGCTTGAGCCTGTACAAGGACTTATTCAACTTACACACGAGGTGCTCCTTGCCATCTTGCACGAATCCTTACGGTTGGTCCATGTAGATGTCCTCTTCCAATTCCCCATTTAAGAATGCGGTCTTCACATCCATTTGGTGGATCTCTAAGTCCATGGCGGCTCCAATTGCAAGCATGCATCTAATGGTGGTGAACTTGGCCACCGAGGCAAATGTCTCATTGAAGTCCACACCCTCAACTTGAGAGTACCCCTTGGCCACCAACCTTGCCTTGTGCCTCACGATGTGGCCGGATGCATCCCTTTTTGTGCGAAACACCCACTTGCATCCCACATTCTTGCGATCCTTTGGAAGAGGCACCAACTCCCAGGTGCCATTGGCCATGAGTGAACCATACTCCTCTTGCATGGCCGCCTCCCACTTCTTTGCATCCTCTGAACGCATTGCATCACACAAATTCAATGGATCATCAAGGCAAGCAACATTAGCACGTTCGACATCTTGTTGGGGTAGGATGTGGTTCTTCCACCATTCTCTAAGCGGTCACCGCTCCCTCAAAGGGTACCTACGCTCCCTCGTGGGTTGCCTCTCTTGTTCACCACTTGCATCTTTAGATGGTGTTGAAGGTGTTGATGAACACCCTGGGGTTGGCGGTGCCTCTTGATTCCTTGGATCCTCTTTGGCATCACTTGCGCCCTCGTCATCATCCACACAAGGCGATTTGGAAGATGTGTCCATAATCACCACATTAGGGGTCTCATTTCTCCCACTTTGACACATCTCAAAATCATTGCCGACACTAATGCTATCCTCCATGAACTCAACATCCCTACACTTGATGATCTTTTTCGATTACACACACATGAGCCCATATGCCTTGGTGCCTTCACAATACCCAAGAAACAAGCATTTTGTGCCCTTTGCATCAAGCTTACCCCTCTTTTCGTCCGACACCATGGCATACACAATGCATCCAAACACATGCATGTGTGAAATGTAAGGCTTTCTCCCACTCCACGCTTCCTTGGGTGTGATGGACAACAACACCCTTGATGGACATCGATTCCTTGTGTAGGTCGCATTCACCACCGCTTTCGCCCAAAGTGATTTCTTGAGGTTTTGAGCATGAAGCATGCTCCTTGCCATCTCCACAAGGGTGCGGTTGGCACACTCCGCCACTCTGTTTTATTGAGACCTATACGATGTGGAGGTTTTCTTTTCAATGCCGTGTGCCTTCAATAAGCGCTTGAATTCCTTGGAAATGTACTCCCCTCCATTGTTTGACCGAAACACCTTGATCTTGTCTTCAGATTGTGTCTTCACAAGTGCCTTGAATTCCTTGAATTTCTCCAAGCATTCCCCTTTGGACTTCAACAAGTACACCCACACCTTCCTTGAAAAGTTGTCAATGTACGTCACAAAGTACCTTGCACCACCCAAGGATGTGGTCCTCATGGGGCCACATACATCCGAATGCACAATCTCCAAAGGCTTGGTGGCATGCATCCCTCCATCGCTTAAAAATGGTTTGCGATGTTGTTTTCCCTCAATGCAGCCTTCACAAACAAATGAAGATGTAGGGCAAGGCATGTTTCCAAGGTTCATACCATTCACCATGTTTTGGAGCGCATGCACACCTTTGACGTTCAAATGACCAAGGCGACAATGCCAAAGCTCCAATGCACCATCAATTGTTGAAGTTTGGGCCACATTGGCCACATGCACCTCACACACCTTGGTGAAGGTCATTTGATACAAGTTGCCTTCGCGTAGCGCTATTGCAATCACCTCTGCATCAAATGCCCTCACAATGCAGTGATTCATGTGAATTGCACTTTGCTCCCACTTGACAAGATTTTGCTCACCGAAAGCAAGTGGGCATGCAATTTTGGCACATGGATCACGTCCTTGATTCTAATCTTCTTGGTTCGCCCTTTCACCATCACTTCCACAAGGATGGACCCCATTCCAATTGCCTCAACAATGCTATCATCACCCATATGCACATTCTGTGTTAGAATTACCTCATACATGTCAAATGCGGCTCTATGAGAGGTGATATGCTTGGTGGCTCCCGAGTCCATGATCCACTTGCATATGGCCTTGCAATGATCTCCATCCTTTGTTGCACAGGAATAGTCATCATCGTCCTTGGCTTTGTTGGCATTCTCCTTCTCCTTGTTGTTGTTGTTCTTGGCCTTGAAGTAAAATTGTGCAATGTGGCCCGGTTTGCCATAATAGTAGCATGTCTTGGTGTCTTTGCATGTAGATGTGGTCCCTCCTCTTCCTTGCATTGACACCATCGTCGCATCGTCACCTTGCAGTTCCTTCTCCCTCCTCTTGGACACTTCATGCATCAATCATGCGATCACAAACTCCATGGTGAGGTTTTGCATTAGCAAGGTTTCCAAGGCGGTGAGTAGGTACTCGTAGGAGGGTGGCAAGCTCTCAAGGAAGGTCATCACAACATCCTCATCCCTCACGGGCACCTCCAAGCAAGCAAGTTGATTCGCAAGCGCCTTGACCTTGTTGATGTGGTCTAGAAGGTCCTCTCCCTCTTGCATCTTACACATGAAGAACTTGCGACGAATAAAAAGGATGTTGGACAAGCTCTGCGTCTCGTGGATGTTGCAAAGTGTCTTCCATGCCTATGTAGGTCCCTTGCACCTCTTGATGTGGTGAAGTTGACTATCCACCAAGTTGATACCAATGGTGGACATGGCCTTCTTCACGCGCCGTTGGTACTCCTTGATGACTTTGGGGTCCACATCGGATGGTGGAGCCTCCTCAAACCTGTCGACAATCTCCCAAAGGTCCATGGAGGCCAACACCATCTCCATCTTGAACTTCCAAAGGTTGAAGTTCTCCACATTGAACTTATCAATGACTTTAGCGCTTTCTCCTTCAAAGGATGCCATTTTGCACTCAAATCCGACCTCTCTACCCACTTATGCGTTCAACCAAATGCTAATTAGTGTTTAATGAACACTTTTACATGCAAATGCCTCAATGCACCTTCAAATGTGTTTCGCTCACTCAAATGCACACAAATGTACCTTATAAACACACTCTACCCCCTAGAAGGCTCAATTGTGTATGAATGCACCTCCAATCAGAAAATTTAGCCCTTAATGGCTCCCACTTGCATCGATGCCTCCTCAAACACTCAAAATGCATTCAACCAACTCAAATCAAGTGCTCTATGATTCAAATGTGCACAAATACACCTCAATGACTCAAATCAAGACTTACAATGTTGGAATGTGCACAAATGCACATCCAATTCTTCCCAATACCTCCAAAGAGCACCAATCAAACACTTATGCGCCTCTAAACTCCAAATGGCCTCCAAAACCTCAAAGCTCCTCCAAAGCTCTTCAAAACTCCTCCAAAGCTTTTCAAAACTCCTCCAAGGCTCTAAAAGCGCCTCCAAAACTCTCAAAAGTGCAAACTTGCACATCCAACACCCACAAACCCTCAAGATCTCTCTCAATGCACACAAATAATCAAACCTTTAATCATGTAACTTGCATGTGTGGGCCCATAACTTATTGGAAATTTACAAAGGTTATATGCTTCAAATGCTTCAAATTATTGGAAATTACAAAATGCTACAATCATAAAACTATGGCTTGTAATATCCAACAAGGCTTGAAGCTTCTATGTGCATTCAAATCCATAAAAGAGAGAATGAAAAACTCTTGAAAACCAAACCCTTATATATTATCTACTAACCTTAAAGTAGCCGCCACTTAACCCTAACCTAGCCGCTGCCTAACCCTAGCTGCCACCAAACCCTAACCCTAGTCGTCATCAAGCCCTAATCCTAGCCACCGCCAAACCCTAACCCTAGCCGTCACCAAGCCCTCTCAAATATACCTATGTCTTTGATTGCTTGCAACACTTATCTACCACATTGTTTCTACTATCTACCATACTATTATTTATGTTTCTAACATCTACATCATAATCTTCAACAGGGGAATCCTTTTGAGGGAAGGTTTTTAGTTTGCAAGGGTGCAAAGAGATTAATAGTCTTTCCAAGTGAGTGGGAGGTGTGGAAGAGATTTCTTCAAGGTGTTGTAAGTTTTTCAAGTGTGAAAATTTTTGTTTTTGAAAGTATCAAGTTTCAAAGTGAAAGTGTTTATAAGAGAGTTCTTTTACTTGTTGAAAACTTCAACTTTCAAGTTTGAGAGTGTTTGTTGTAACATTTGTGTTCAAAATGTCTTCTTTTCAAATGGAGTCCTTGAAAGTCATGGAGAAGTTTAATGGTGGCAACTTTCACCTTTGGAAGTTCAAAATGCGCATGATGCTTTCCAAACATGGGCTTTGGAAATTTGTTCATGGGAGTGCCACCTTGCCGAGTGAAGAAGTTGTAAGGGCTGATTACAACGAAAAAGAGACCAAGGCTTTTGCATTGTTTTGTGAACATCTCACGGATGCCCAACTTGCACACATTCAATATTGTGACGATGTGAGAAGAGCGTGGGAGGCTCTTTGTGGTGTGCATGAAGCTAAAACCATTGGCAACAAGTTGTTCCTTCGAAGGAGATTCTTCACCATCAAAATGCAAGAAGGAGATGACATGCTTGTGCACATCAACATAGTGAAAGCCCTTGGGGACCAACTACGTTCTATCGAGGTGAACATTACGGATGAAGATGTTTACATGGTACTCCTCATGAGCCTTCCTTCATCCTTTGATAACTTAGTCACAAGCTTGGAGTCCATGTCCACGAAAGATGTAGACCTTCAATTCATAGCAAGGTTGCTTCACGAAGTGTCCAAAAGAAAAGAATGTGAGAGTTTCGAGACTACCGCATTAGTGAACAAAACTCACGAATCAAATGAGAAGCTTTGCTTCTATTATAAGAAACCCGGACATTTTGTGAGAAATTGTTTAAAGAAGAAAAATGATGAAAAAGAAAAAGTTAATCAAGCTTGTGAAGATCACGAGCAAATGTTTGTTGTGGCATTGAGTGCCAATGATCATATCACGTATGATTGGATTGTCGATTCCGAGGCAACGCAACATATGACATTCAAACAAGAATGGTTTACCACGTACGAGCGCATTTCCCCAAGGAGGGTGTTCATGGGTGATGACACCGTTTCGGAAGCCATTGGCAAGGGGAGCATCAAAGCCACAATGCAAGTGGGAGGCCAATTGACACACACAACCATCACCCAAGTTTTTCATGTTCCAAAAATGAAGAATAATCTCATTTCGGTGAGTAAACTCATTTCGGAAGGTTTCAAAGTGGAGTTTGACAAGAATGGTTGTAAGGTCAACGATGCTCGAGGAGTTGTTGTGGCACAAGCACGAAGGGACAAGAACTTGTACCTTCTTAATGTGAAGGTGCGTAGGGACATGGCACACATTGCAGATTCTTCGGATGAAAGTGCGATACTTTGGCATGAAAGACTTGGCCATCTCAACATGGCAAGCCTTAAGGAGTTAGATGCCATGGTGGATGGCATGAATTTGAAAGAAGTGCCGTTGCATCACATTTGTGAAGGATGCGTCAAACGCAAACATAAAAAAACATCATTTCCCAAGGCACTCAAGCAACTAAGAAGTTGTGGTCTGACTACCATCTAGCTTCTGCAAATCATGATGCAGTGGGTGCCATTTCTAATTTGATGCATCCAAGTTGTTTAGATTCTTGTGATTCAAGTGGATGAATAAGGTGTTTCAGAATTATTGTTTTTGTTTGGGGGCTTTGATTTGGTGTAGTCAGGTAGAAGTTGATGGGAATTATTGTGTGCATGTACAGGAGCTAGAAGAAGTTTGGGCATTGATGATTCAAAAATACTGTGCCCAGATTGAAGCCATGCGAGTGGACCTTTCTGATATAACAAACCAATTAAACGAGTCTGCAACGACCCTATTACATCAGCAATCCACCATAGATGGCTTGGCATACCTTGATGTCAAAAAAACAATTGGAATCTCACCATGTCTCAAATGAGTTTATCTTGCAGAGCCCATGTTGAGTGGAAGGGACACTAGAGGTAGTGGAGGGTTTATTGTTGTGATGTGTTTCTCCTTCAGGGGTAGGGACTAACAGACCATGTGGTTGTTGCTATGATTGCAGGCTCAAGGGGACCATTTAGGACTTGGAGCACCAACTAGGATGTGACCGCTCTCAGCATAGCACTGACAAGGCACAGGTAGATGAAAGACACAAGGCTGAACTAGGTCATGCATGTAATGTATTAGCAGAGGAGCTGAAACAGGTCATCACATGTGCTACTCTCCATAACAAGGCAAATGAAGACATCATCAAGTCTCTTCAGGTATCTACTCCACACATATCTACTACCCACTTTGTCTCTAAATAACTATTAGTTAGGGTTCCATCAATATGTTCACCCACATTTGATCATCAACGTAGTTGTGCCTCAACCTGTTGCATGAGGGTCATGTGAAGTTTATCCCACTGCTCTAAGAATTGGTCACATAACTACCTATAAGCACTTGGGCAAGGGGGTGCTCACCTTATGTAGGAATCGGATCAACAAAACCAACTCATGATTGAGAATATGCGACAAAATTTGGTAAGTGGTGTCTGGAGAATGTAATGGTTATTCCGGTTGCTTGTTGTGGAGGGTAGCAAACTGCTTTGTGGTGCATGCCCAAATTTCTAGTACACATGATAGAGTAGAATTACTCATGTGTGAACTTGGATAGTTGTACTCAAAGTAAGTGGCATTCATTGTGTAAAAGGGATGGTTGGGATTGTAGGTAGCCATGGAGGATGCAAAATGTTGTGATGCAAATTTGATCAAGGAGATGGAAAAAGTCTCTGGGGAGTTGGCACTCAAAAAACGACAACTGCAATTCACAAGAGATCGTGCCATACTATGGTATGTGGGGTTAGGGTTTTATTCATCTATTGGAGTACACATAGGGTTGTCTGTTATTGCTTTGTTTAAAGCCATTGGTAGGACTGGTTTCCAACTTTGTGTAATGTGACTGGTCTAAGAAGACTGTGTGCCATGTTGTAATGGAATTTGTGTGGTATGTGTGAAGCAAGTGTAGAGTTGCATGGTATGGGTGTAACAAGTTGCTTGGGAAGCAAGTGTAAAGTTGCATGCCATTGTGCCCATGACCAAAGTTGGGGTATGTAATGTGATGTGGTCAAGGACTGTGGTGTACATTTTTTGCCCCTATCAGAATGAAAGTTGTAGGACAGGCTCACTCTAACCACCCATGGGAGGCTAATGGGGTAGTAAGGATTCTCAAATGCAAGTGCTATAGTCAACAACTACAGAGGTTGCATTCCTGCAGCAAAAGCAACAAGATCGGCTTGCCACAATGCTGAGGGCAATGGACGATGCCATCTATGAGGAAATGAAAGGTTCAGCCAACACATTCACTTGGGAGATGGTCCCCACATCTCCCCGCATCAACATTGAACTTCTAGTAGATGTAAATGATCAGTTAATTGGAGACAGTAACGGAGAATCTTATTTTGATGAAGAAACCCAATAGGATAGCCCACATGATAAAGATGTCAATGTTCAACTTTCAGACTTGTTTGATTTTCTGGCAATGCTGGTACTGCAATTATAAACATCCAGCCTGTACCACTTAGCACCAACATTTTGTGCAATATTGTAATAGGTTGACGACTTAGTGAACTCTCTACCTAGTTTTGGAATGACATATTGGTAGGATAACAAGCCAATGGTTGAAGGGTAGTATTGTATAGGCAACTGAATTTTAAGTGTGATTATAAATATGACTTGTATGGACTTGTGTGAGAGCAATGGGTGTATGGAAATCGACATATGGGAGGATGGTTAGCTGTGAGCAATATAAATCCTGCAATCATTATGGTCCACAAGTATGTTAGAAACTAGGACCATGAAACCTACATTGTTGTAAAATAAATGAGAAGAAATAATGATGCAATTTTCTAAACAAATTTGCATAATGCTATAGCTAGTTACTTCCACTTGCTGGAACACCCACTAAATCAGGAAGAGGGGATATACCACCTGCTGTTTAACACTCCATCAAACGAGTTAGTTTTCTGGCTAATGTAATCATCATTAAGAGCTAATTTTAAAATGCAATATGAAACAACTCTGTTGATGTGGATGAAAGGGATGAGTGGATGGGAGAATGTCGAACTACTTTTTGTTTTTATGCCATTGTCCTCCGTATCAAACCTACGCAATGTTGTCATGGAGAGCCGCCTCCTACCGCTAATCGAAAGTTGGGTTTAGGGTTTAGGGTTTAGGGTTTAGGGTTTACATTACTAGCGAAAGCAAGTTTGGCACCAGTGAGATATCCAACCAAGGTCATCACCCTAATATTTTGGATATTCGTTTTACATTTTACGGTCAGTCTGCTATCTCTTTGTTGTCCATATCATTGAAGATCAACATAGTCTTTGTGACTGTGAGTAGTTGTCTTCACTTTGCTTCTGCTCCCATGTTGTTTAGTTTCGGAAATTGGTGAAAGTTCGATCCTTGGGAAGTTTTGTGACAACACCCTGGATCTGTGGCATTGCAGGTTGGTTGACATAGAATGGGCATGCGTAGGTGTCGTGACCTGGACGACCTTGAAAGGATTACTAATAGGGATAATAGCCTGTGGAAGAGAGAGGTGGATTGGGCCCACAACCATGGCATTACGACAATGAGGTGTCCATGTGCTAAATGTGCAGGAGGTGGTCGACCTCTATTGCTTGCAACTGTTAAGGCACACCTGTTGGTTAACTAGAGGAGTCCCATGTTCAGGGTGTGGAAGGGGCCAGGGGAGCCCCATGAGTCTAATGAAGAATGGGGTGAGGCAGCCAAAATACAAGCCCATATGCCAGCAAAGGTTATGGATGACGGTGTCCAGTTGCACAAATGTTGGATGATTTATTTGTGCCTCGAGATGTTGAAGACTTGGTTGCGGAAGCTGCTGGAACTAACACAGGTGATGCTGAAGCCCCAGTTGTGGAAGGTGTTGGAACTAACGCGGGCTCGGGGGTGGATGGTATAAACATTGTGAACATGGCGCAATAAGCGTTTTCGATCATGGAGCAATTAGCAGCCATTCTTGAGAGCATGCCTGAACAGTCAGACCTACCACTGGATGATGATGGTGTAGAGGCCAACAATCCAGAACAGCCTGAAGCACCTACTGCAGATCAGGACGACTACTCAGATGAAGCAAATGCCTTGCGCGAGGCATGTGAGTCCTTATACACAGGTGCCCAGAGCACAAAGCTAACAGCTACTATGTTGTTGATGAATGTGTGCCAGGTGCATGGGGTTTCGAACAAGTTTGTAGATGAACTATTGGCTCTACTTCATTTGCATCTGCTACCCAGGGACAACTGCTTGCCTTCAAGCATGTACCGAGCCAAAGTCCTGACCAGCAGAGTTGGCCTCCGCTACAACATTCATGCATGTAGCAATGGTTGTATACTATTCCGAAACCAACACGAAAGGATGCAGGAGTGCCCCAAATGTGGGGCTCCTCGATATAGGGTAGTTGGTAGCTCCCAAATGCCAGTCAAGGTCGTGCAGCATTTTCCTTTAGTTGCTCGATTGCTTCGGATGTATCGAGCTCCTGCCATAGCCGAGCTCATGACATGGCACAACAAGAATCAGTTGACAGATGGGAAGGTGCGTCATGCACCTGACAACAAGGCATGGGCTCACATCAATGCTACCTGGCCCGAGTTTGCTGTTGATCCCAGGCACATACGGCTGGGGCTTGCTACAGATGGATTCAATCCATTTGGGGAGAAGAGCTCAAGCTGGTCGACTTGGCCAGTGTTTTTTAATTACAACTTACCCCCTTGGTTAGTGACAAAGAGGTTTTTTGTGATACTATCATTGATAATCCCGGGCCCAGAGAGCGTGAAAGCGGCCAATTTTGATGTCTACTTGGAACCCATGATTAAGGAGCTGTGACGCGCTCCTTGGTCCCAGGGTGAACCCACTTGAGGGTTCACCAAATGTCAAGTTGCGGAAGTTGGGACCGAAGGGCACGCTCCCGACTTCCAACTTTAGAAAGGGGTAAAGGGTTGAGTTGGAAGCCTCGGGATTAGACTAAGAAGAGGGACTAGAAGATCAAGCTTGAATCTACATCCAAAAACCAACCACGGGAGGTTAGTTTAACATTCGGGACACCCTTGGGTGTTGGGACTTGCCACGGGCACTTGGACACACAAGACTCACCACAGCCCGGACTCGGGAGTAAGCCACCACCTTACTCCCTATAGTATTCTCTGCAGCTCGCCACGGAGGGGGCATCCAAATGGCACAAATTCCCGGGACTCCCGAAATGGAGTCCCGATTTTGTCTTGGCGGGACTCCTGGAACTTTGAACTGCCATAACTCCCGACTGCAGAGTTGGATCGCGACGAGGTATGAACCAAAGTTGTAGCCCTCGTCGAGGTCTTTCCAACGGCGTATCGCACTCCTGAATCGGACATCGGGAAGACATCGATTCCCGACTTTTAGTGGTCGGGAGTCAAATTGCCAGTTTGACTCCCGGCTCTTCTTTTGCCCATAACTTGAACTGCAGATGTCCGAATTGCCAATGCGAGGGCATTTTCGATATCTACGTTTCAAGAACTTTCCAATGACACTAAGAAAACCCCAATGCGAGGTGTTTTGCCCCTTGCTGTCGAGCTCTGAACATTCGGGAGTCCCGGAGGACTCCAAATTCTCAACTTTTCCAAGTGTTGGGCTTCACCCCCACACTTGGCCAAGTTAGGGTTGCGACAAGCTGGAGGAGCTATGGAAGGGGGTGGTAGGATTGGACATACTGCAACCTCCAGGTTGCCGAGCATTTGTGTTGAAAGCCATGCTGATGTGGACTATTCATGACTTCCCTGGCTATGGTTTGATATCTGGTTGTCAACACCATGGATACAAAGCTTGCTCGCCATGTGGGTCAAGTACCGTGTCCAGATGGTCCAAGGAGTTGGGGAAGGCTGTTTTTGAAGGAAGTAGACGCTGGTTGCAAAGGGACCACCCTTACAGAACACACCCGAATGTAACACACTTCATTGGCGCAGAGGAGCTTCGAATGAAGCCCTGCACAACAACTGGTGCAGACACTTTAAGACGGGCACGAAGGACGAAAAAGTGGGTGGCAAGGGGTAATGTTTAAGGGTCGAGGGGTTGCCCATCAAAGGAAACTGGATTGAAGCGTCAATCTGCCCTATTCAGATTGCCATACTGGGAGGTTAGTGTAGTAGTGTTATGGTATATACCCCCATTTATACTCATGGGTTTTAACACCTGTAATATAACTGTCATATTCAAGGTTTCATTGCAGACTTTAAAGCGGTTTGAAAAACAAAAGGTACATGAATCCTGGTTCAGATACATAGCCAGTAGTTTAATTAAACTGGACCTGAACCCAAGTATCCGAGCTTGATGTCAGAACTGTATAATAGGGCATGGGCATGGAACACAACAAGAATGATGGCAGTAATACATAATTTCATGATTGGAAATCATGGCCTGACTATTGTGTACACCCCATGCAGTGTGGGGAAGACCTTGCCATATCGATGTGATTACACAAAGTATGGATTGGACAATGCAATAATGTGGAACATGTGTGGTGTGTGTAGACTGTATTAAATGTGTGATTGGTTGGCTGATGCCTATACAGCACTTGTTGATTCAACATACACTGGATGTCATGCACATTGAGAAGAATGTGTGCGAGAGTGTGATCAAGTTCATAATTGGGGTGAAGGACACATTTAAAGTGCGTAGAGACATGGAGGTGTGTGGGGTTCGGGAGCACTTATGGCTGAAGAGAGACCCTCACAATCCAAGCAAGATCTTCCAGCCTATTGCTTCGTATGTGTTAAAACCAGAAGAACTAAAAACATTCATGGGTAGCTTAGGGGCCTTGAAAGTGCCATCAGACTACTACAGTGCAGTGGGAAAGCATGTAATGGACAAGAAGCTGGGGAATATGAAAAGCCATGATTGGCATGTCATAATGTAGCAATTTATGCCTTTGGCTTTGAGGGGTTTGATGGACACCAATGTGCGTTTAAGTTTAATGCGCCTTAGCCGAGTATTTCGCAACATCTGTGCAAAGGTATGGGACCCAGCATCACTACCGTCTTTAAGAGAAGATGTTGTTGTCACCCTTAGCATGATTGAATGGGAGTTACCGGGTGCATTCTTTGATGTGATGACACACTTGGTGTTGCATGTGGTTGAAGAGCTAGCCATTTGCGGGCCTGTACATAGTAGATGGATGTACCCAGTTGAACGAACATTGGGGACATTGAAGAAGTATGTGCGTAACCGAGCAAGGCCAGAGGCATCGATGGCTTCAGGGTATGTGTTGGATGAAACCCTGAGGTTTGTGACAGAATACATGCAAACGTTTACACAAGTACGTCACCAAGTATGGGATGCTAATGAGGAAGAAGGGGTGTATGGTGAAGTATTGGAAGGGTCTGGATCTAAGTTCCGCCTTTTACCATCAGCACGGGACCTTGCACATCATTATGTCCTTACCAATGTAGCCTGCTTAACACCATGGGTTCGGTATTTGCCACCTAAACCCAACACATCTTCAATTTTCATGAATGGTATTACATTTACAAGCTATTGTATGTTGGTCACATAATGTAGCCTTGTAGGCCACCTACGTGGTGAGCCCTTCCTTAACTCATTACTTGGGGTTTAATGGGGTGGGCAAAAAACATGAGCAAGAGTGTGACCGAGTGGCAAGACTACGCACAGAGTTTGAAGACCAATGGCACAGGGATGAAAGAGGAGCAGGAGGGCCTATCAAGTATCATGTAGAGCTTGCAGAAGTGCAGGAGTTAGCAGAATGGGTGAGGGAGGCAGTGCGAACCCATATGGCAAATGGCAATGTGCTTGATGAGATGGATGCATACTATTTGTCAATTAAGCCTAGTTTTGATGCTTCCCGATATACATGGATGAAGGCCTATGGAAATCACTATAGGGTCATTGGAGAAACCAATGCTAACACAATGGCAACCTATGATTGTGGAGTGGCATCAGTGTTCCAGCAAGCACAAGGGCCAGGTGGAATGTGTGCACTTGGGCCCATGCAATATGTGGGAATTTTGCAAGATATAATATTACTTGATTATGGGGCAGTATCAATCCCAGTGGTTTTGTTTAAATGTGACTGGGTGAAGAATGAGGTTGATAGGCGAGGTCATCCAACTTACAAGCGTGATGAGGATGGCTTCCTGCTTACAAATTTTAATGCACTGAAGGCAAATGACGACGAACCATTTGTGTTCCCAGCTCAGGTGCAACAGGTGTTTTACTCTGAAGAGCTAAACCAAACATGGTGGAAGGTTGTGCTACATAAGGAACCTCGCTCCAGGCATGTGGTAACAAAAGCAAGGGAGGAACAGACCGTGATACAAAATAATGTGATAGGCGTTGAAGTGCCTCTAGAAATACCAGATATGCTTCACAACATGGCAATGGTTGGTGCCATTGAGTTGTGTGGCACAGATGCAATTATGGCATCTGCAGAGTTGCAAATGCCAGGTGAGGATGATGATGCATGATATGTAGGCAGACTAAGACTAGGGAGGAACATGCATCTAGTTGTATGTCATTCTTGAGCAGTCACAGCATGGTACAGTACATGATGGGACTTCACGGGATGAAGCTGAAGAGCTGACCAGATCTTCCTGGAATGCAAAGGACGGAGCCAAGCTGTTGTCAGAGATGGAAGATTCCAGAAACCTTGTTGGCAGTGTTAGATCTGCAGAATGTGGCTTGGTTCCTGATGAACAAACGAAGGCCGGTGGGAAGGCCTTGGTTATGATGGTGCAGGGACTGAAAAAGTCTCAATCTGTGCAACAATATGACCTTGGAATGCCCCACACAGACAAAACAATCACTGGCCATTTTCTAGAAACAAATCAGTATAAGGCCGGTGGCAAGCTTACAACTCTTGTGGTTGATTTGGGGGTTGACACCAGGGAAGATGTTAGCTCATCCTTGAATCAGAGGAGACCACAGAGATCAATATGTTGTTTGACTACTGTGCCAGTAGAGCAGGGCATGGTGAGAGATATGCAGGTATGGATTTATGCATTTTGTGTTTCTTTCAGGCATATGTAGGTTTGGTCAATGAAAATCAAACTTTGATGGGGTAGCAGCAATTTCTGTGTTGAACTTGTGTTCATGAAAGTCAAATTTCAGGGGTCTGCTGCTCAAACATTATTTCCTCAATAGGTGGTGCAGGTTTGCTTGACATTTTATACTTACCATGTTCTATGCTGGCTTCAGGTTTAGCTCTGGAATACAGAAAGCTCCTATCTATTTATACCTCCTCCCTTTTTAGTGGGAAAATTTGTAGGGAACTCAAAAGCTGTTCAAAACCAATACAACTGTAGCTGGTGAGGGTGTGAGAGATGAAGAGTGTCTTAGTAAGTAGTCAACTTGTCTCTTGTAGGCAGTCTGATTGAGATGAAGCCTCTTTACAAGCGTGGTGTCACCCATCACACAGACACCGCCTCCTTCTTGCACGTAGTTTGATTGAGGTCAGGCATGTCTTCTGCAGGATGATGAGGACTACTTCCCTGTAGCTATGGTAGATGGGCATGAAGAGGTAAACTCCTGAAGCTGCAACAACAACTAGCACCTTTCTCCTCCATGAGTTACAAAGCAAGCAACTTATGTCTGGTATTCTGGTTTGAGTGGCATTTTGTTGTTTGTTGCTTTCAGAGATTTAACTTGTAACCAACACCTAGATAATTACTTCCTTTGTGACTTGTATTCTCCATTGGGTTGAATGCATGGTGGCATTGCCTATTTGTACACAGTAGGCATCAACAGTTCTGCAGCTGATTTTTTTGTTGTCCGTAGCTAAATGGTCACAGGGATAATTGGTGTAATCTTTGAAGAATGTAGAATTCAAATTGATAGTCTGTTTGTTAGGATGATGATGAAGGAACTCTCGAGGAAGAGGAACAACTGGCCAAGGAGGATGATGCTAGTGCTGCAAAGCACTAGGATGTTAGAGATGTTGATGGAGTAGAGGATTTATTTGACCCGCAGCTTTTAGCTACATTGAAAGGACTAGGGATCACAGGAGGGGAATTGCCAGGCATGACTGTAACCAAGGGCAATGTGCCAAGTGTAAGCAAGGTGCCTGCTGTTGTGGCTCAACCATCAGGAGGTAGTTTGAGGCCTAAGTTGGGAGCTAATGCAGGATCTCCAAAGATCATCCCAGTTGCATTAGATGAACAGAGGCATCAACTTGAGGAGAGGATTCGGGCTGAGAAGGTGCGAGCCCTTGAGCTGAACATGCAGGAAAGCAAGCAAAGGCTTTGGAAATGCTTGGTGGGCCAAAAAAGCTTTAGGGTTGTAGTTTCCGCTTTTCCTCTTCTGTTGTTAGATTTGGAATCCCTATACCTTTGTTGTCAGGTCATCCCAACCCTCTATTCAGGTTGACTTGAATTCTAAGTACAGAAAGAATTATCAGATATGAGAAGATACATGTATTCCTTTTCTTTGCCAAAAGGCAAAATGATGAATGACAAGATACCACCTGCCCACCTATGTTCCTGACAAGTTCTAAGCTTCTAAAGTCCTCCATGGTTTCAAATGTTTTGTGTCAAGCTTCAAAGTGCTTACAGTCAGGTATTTTTGAATCACACTGCAAACCACATTTCCACTAAATTCAAGGAATTTAATTTTAATTTATCATATGAATATTATGAATACGACCAAATTTGTATTATACACCTTTGTATAACACTGTCAAGCTTCAAAGTGTTTACATGCAGGTATTTTTGAATCATACTGCAAATCACATTTCCACTAAATTCAAGGAATTTAATTTTAATTTATCATATGAATATTATGAATATGTACAAAATTTGTATTTTACACCTTTGTATAACACTCTCACTAAAAAACCATACAATACGATATTTTACATACAGACATACGCCAACTACGACTAAACACCATTTCGCTTACGACTAAATGGGACTCTAAATGGCTCCTCTTGGATGATAAATCCAACCCACAGATGATAAATCCAACCCATATATAGATGAAAATAAAATTAGTTGCAAACTAGTCGCAGGTTAGTCGAAGATGACTTGACTGATGTCAGCACGATGTCACAATAGTCGTAGATAATAAAAATGTAGTTGCAAAGACCAAATAGTTGTAGGTAGTTGTAAATGCAATGGTCGCATTTTGGCCTTTTCCTTCTAGTGCAATGGCCTCTAAAACGGTGTCATCACCCATGAACACCTTCCTTGGGGAAATGCGCTCGTACGTGGTAAACCATTATTGTTCGAATGTCATGTGTTGCGTTGCCCCGAAATCGACAATCCAATCATACGTGGTATGATCATTGGCACTCAATGCTGCAACAAACATTTGCTCGTGATCTTCACAAGCTTGATTAGCTTTTTCTTTTTCATCATTTTTCTTCTTCAAACAATTTTTCACAAAATGTCCGGGTTTCTTACAATAGAAGCAAAGTTTTTTGTTTGACTTGTGAGTTGTTGAGAATTCAAGCTCAACTAGTTAGGTTTCATTTGTTACTGGAGTAGGAAAGTAACTAAGTTACTTTCACAAGGTTGAATTACTTTCATTACTTTTTTAGTTTAAATACCTTGGTGTTGATGGTTTGGTTCTCTTTTCTTCATTACACAAGTTTGTGTATTTCGTGTGACAAGAACCTTGGAGAGTTCTTGATGTTGTGTTTTGTGTTGTGGGTTTTATGTTGTAATTTCCTTTCAATAAAGATTTATGTTTGCACTTGAGTAGATTTCCTATTTGTTAACATGGTATCAGAGCTTAGGTTGTTTGGTGAGAAAGTTGAAAAAGATCTAGAGCTAGAAAGTTTCTAGAACTAGAGCTTGAGAGTCTCTAGTAATATCATAGGAGTTTGTCAAGTGCAAAAGAGAAAAGGGGAAAGGAAAGAATGTGAAGAGAAAGAAAAGAAAAGAAAAGAGGTGAAAGGAGATCAACATATCAAAGTTGTGGAAGTCAGATCTTTAAAGCTAGATCTAGAGCTACTGTGAAAATATCTTGGAGTGAAACTTGGAGACGTTGTAGAAGACTATAGGACGCTTCTATTCTCAAAATTTCAAAAGAAAAGGATATGTTTTGTAAGAGTTATGAGCTTTTGAAAACTCTATGCCAGATCTGGTTTTTTGGTCATATCTCCTTTGTTTAAGCTTTTTTGGGTCTGCAGCTTTGGGATCTTATAGATCATATAGGAATATTTGTGTGACAGAAATTTCATGTCATTTGGATATGTATTGAGAGAGATCCAAGCATCTGAAGTTTCAGTCTTAGTTTTGAAGTCAGTTTCTTTTGAAAGTGATATCTCCTTGTGGTCATCATCAATAGAGCTAAAATTTTGAAAAGATATAGAAGACATATATCTTATGTGTCTCCTGAAATCTCAAGGTTTTTGGAGTTGCTGAAAGCGAGTTGTAAGTCATTTTGTGTTCAAGTCCCAGTTTGAGGTGACTTCAAAGAAGTAGCAAGATCTCTCAATTCATGAAGTTAAATGAGCTGAAATTTTGAGAGAAGGTAGTAGACATAGGGTTCGATGTTTCACAAAAATTTTAGAGCGATCCAAGGTCGTATGTGTGTGGAGTAGCTTTGCAAAGTTGTTGTGACAGAAGTTTGTTTTGAGAAGACATCAAAGCAAAATTTTGAAGTGGAGCAAATACAACTTGGGAGAGCTTGAAGGAAGGAGTTTGAAGATTGGGAAGCGCAAATACCTTATCAAGACCTTTGTACAAAAGTGTGGTATGTAATCATGTACTTAATACCATACGAAATATTATACGAGATACGTATCTATACGTAAAACCTATGTATAATATAAACTTTCGTATAATACTCAAGACATACATACATACGCAAGGTTCATCTTGTTCAACCCTAACCCTAATCCTAGAAACCCAAGGAAGGAAAACCCTAACCCTAATCTTAGAAACCCCAAGAAGACATTGAGTGGTGCCTTGAAAGATGGCAGACGGTCTTTCTCAAATTGCAATTGAGAAACTAGACAAGAACAATTTCCAAGTGTGGAAATTTAGGATTATGAATTTCTTGATGGGGAAAGGCTTCTGGGAATTCATAACTGGTGATGAGAAAGAACCTCCTCTCCCAGAAAACCCCACACAACAACAAATTCAAGCCAATAAAACTTGGCATGAAAAAGCAAGGAAAGTTTTGTATTGGCTTTCTGTGAGTGTGTCCAATTCAATGATTGTGCATATTCAAGATGCAAAATCACCCAAGCAAGCTTGGGATACATTGGTGAAGATGTACAACACCAATACACAAGCTCGCAAAATGCAGCTCAAACAAGAGTTGCATAATCTACAAAAAAAAAGATGAACATCAATGACTATTCTACAAAGGTGAAAAACCTTGCAGATGCTCTTGCATCTATAGCAGCCCCTGTAGATGATGAAGATTTAGTGGCCGTGACCTTAAATGGACTTGGAAAAGACTATAGTCAGTTCCGTACCTCAATTGCAGTTCGAGAAACATTTCGCGACTTCCAAGACTTAATAACACTACTTATAAGTGAAGAGATGAGAATTGTTGGTACTTCATCCAATGGAGGATCACAAGAAAGTGCTTTCTACTCAAATACCAATAGAAGTAGAGGGAGAGGTGGTAAAACCTCATTTTGAGGTCGACCCGGAGGCTCGCATGGTGGACATCAACAACATGAAGGTCAAGCTCATGGAGGTGGACAAGGAAACTTTGGAGGAAGAGGAAGTCGAGGAAGTCGTGGAGGTCGTGGTGGAAGTCATCGAGGACAACAACCAAATAGCGATTCAAATTGCTATTATTGCAGGAAACCTGGGCACATGGCAAAGAACTGTTATCAAAGGGAGCATGATGCACGAAATGGAAAGCTGCAACAAGGGAAATTAGGCATCAACTAGCAATCAAGGTGATGAGCAACTGTTTGTGATGCAGCACATGGCAAATTTTATGATAGGAGGTGTATCAGACAACAATGTTTGGTATGTGGATTCTGGAGCTTCAAACCACATGACTAGCCATGGAGAATGGTTTAGAGACGCAAAGGATTTGAAGACACCAGGATTTGTGGAAACTGGTGATGACACTACACATCCCATCACACAAGTTGGCAAGGTGCCATTGTCCATGCAAGATGGGCAAACAAAGTACCTGAAAGATGTACTTCATGTTCCAACCATAACAAAAAATTTGGTCTTTGTAGGCCAGATGGTGGAACAAGGTTTACAGGTGACATTCAACCCAAATGGATGTTTTGTGGAAGACATGAAGAACCAAGGCAAATTGATTGCAAAAGGGGAAAGGAATGGACGAATGTTCACCTTGGATGTGAACATGCATGAGGTGAATTCCATGTTATTCACACATGGAAAAGGAGCTAGAGACATTGGAATTTGGCACAAGCGAGTTGGCCATGTTAATCTCCAACGTCTCAAGCTCATGGAGAAACAAAAACTTGTTGGAGGTCTTCCCAAATTTGGAGCAGAAGAGGTGATGTCAGAGGTTTGTGAAGCATGCCAATTGGGGAAGCAAGCTAGGCATCCTTTCCCAGCTCAAACAACTCATGTAAGTTCCAAACCTTTGGAAATGATCCACTCAGATGTGTGGACCACGAAGACAGAATCCATTGGAGGATGCAAGTACTACGTGAGTTTCATTGATGACCACACAAGGAAGGTGTGGGTCTACTTCATGAAACACAAAGGTGAAGTGTTTCAACATTTTTTGAATTTCAAAGCAATGGTGGAGAAGGAGAAGGGTGTGAGCATCAAATGCCTACGGTTCGATGGAGGGGGAGAGTATTTTTCAAATGAATTCAGTGATTACTTGAAGGAGCATGGGATTCAAAGGAAATACTCATGTAGTTATTCCCCACAGCAGAATGGAGTTGCTGAAAGGAAAAACAAGCACATTGCAAAAATAGCACGTGCTATGTTGAATGAGAAGAATTTGCCAAATTACTTTTGGGCTGAAGCGGTAGCAGCTACAGTTTACATCATGAATCGAACACCCACAGCGGCAATTCATGGCATGACACCTAAAGAAAAATTCACAGGCAAGAAACCCGATGTTTCACACCTCAAAGTGTTTGGTTGCATTGCATACGTGCATGTTCCTGATGAGAAGAGATCAAAACTAAACCCAAAAGCTGAGAAATGTATCTTCATTGGATACTCCTCAAAACAAAAGGGGTATAGATGTTTCAGCCCTTCCACTCGGAAGTTGCAAGTGAGTAGAGATGTTGTGTTTGATGAGATGGCTAGTTGGTACTCACCATTGAAGGTAGCAGAAGATGGATAAGCTAGAAATGGTGATGTTTCATCAAATGTGGAACAAGAATCACAATTAATTAGTGGACCACAAGAGTTTTCAATTAGTGGGTCCAGTAGCACTCCATGGAAAGGAAGATTAAGATCTTCAAACATTGTACATGGTAGTTCACAAACACCATCTAGAAATTCTCATGTAAATGGTGAATCAAGTGAGTTAGAGAAGAGTGAGGGTGAAGAATCAAGAATCACCTCAGTTACTACTCCTGGAGCTCGGATGGTCAAGAAAACTTTGAAAACACCTGACAACAACATTGGAGTACGAAGATCCACACGAGTCAAGTACCATGTACAAAGACTCACATATGATGGCTTTGTAGCTCATCATTACGCATACATGGTGAGAGTTATACAAGAGGTTGAACCCACTTGTTTTGAACAAGCAGCTAGACATCCTAAGTAGGACAATGCCATGGATGAAGAGATGGCGGCTTTGGATGTGAATGTTACTTGGGAATTGGTAGCTTTACCAAAAGACAAGAAAGTTATTGGAAACAACTTGAAAACAAGCAAGAAATGAAAGCTTCAAGGTTCATGAAATGGAACAATTGTATTAACTAACAAGATGATTACAAAGGTTGTATGCAATCACAAAACTATGGCTTGCAACAACTAACAAAGGTTGAAGGTTCTATGTGCACTCAAAAACCATGAAAGGAGAGAATGAAAGACAACTCCAAACTACTCCATTATATACTATCTCCTAACCCTAAAGTAGCCGCCACTTAACCCTAACCTAGCCGCCGCCAATCCCTAACCCTAGCCGTCGCCTAACCCTAGCCGCCACCAAACCCTAACCCTAGCCGCCGCCAAACCCTAAATAGTCTCCACTTCTAAACCCTAACCTAACTACTTCAAGGATGTGAATACTATTCATCCTTTTGATGAATGTTTAACACATTCATCAACATTGGGAATTAGAAACGAATAGTATTTCTAACACTCCCACTCTATGAAGTTTCTAATCCGAACATGTTTATCAACTTATGATGTCGTTCTTTTGATAATGCCTTGGTAAGGACATCTACCACCATGTGTTCCGTTGGACAATATTCAAATCGAACTTCTCCATTTTCAACTCGTTCTCGAACAAAATGATGTTGTACATCAATGTGTTTTGTTCGTGCATGGTGAGTGGGATTCTTGGTCAATGATATCGCACCTTGATTGTCGCATCGAATCACCATCATTTTCTTCTCCTCCATGTATCCTAAATCCATCATCAACTTTGTTATCCATATGGCTTCCTTTGTGGCTTGCATGTTCGCCATGTATTCGGCCTCCGTGGTGGACAATGCTATTGTAGGTTGTCGTTTGCTACTCCAAGAAATGACTCCCCCTCCGATCATGAAAACAAACCCTGTGGTGGACCTCCTATCTTCAAGATCACCACCCCAATCCGCATCGCAATATCCAAGAACTTCCTTGGATGGTGTTGCACTAAATTATAATTTCATTTGCAATGTACCTTGCAAATATCGAAAGATTTGTTTGACGGCCATCCAATGCTCCATGTTAGGGTTCGCCATGTGTTGACTCAACACGCTTATTGGGTATGCCAAGTCGGGTCCTGTGCACAACATGGCATACATCAAAGACCCGACCGCTTGTTGATATGGAAATCCCTTTGATTCATCATTTCCACTCCCATTCCTTTGTAACTTCACCTTGGGATCCAATGGAACTCCAATGGGTTTACATTCTTCCATTCGAAAACGCTTCAATATTTCCTTGAGGTATTTGATTTGGTTGATGCGTAGAAGTCTTTCATCACGATTCCTTTCCACCTCCATCCCCAAAAAGAAATGCAACTCCCCGAGGTCCTTCATTTCAAACTTTTGACTCAATTCTTCTTTGAGTTGCAAAAGTTTGTTTTGATCGTTGCACACCAAAATGAGGTCATCCACATAGACCACAATGAAAAACTTCACATCTCCCACTTGTGCAACGTACACACTACGATCAGCCTCACTTTTCATAAATGCAATGCTTTTGAGAAACGCATCTAACTTTTGATTCCATGCCCTTGGAGATTGTTTCAAACCATACAAGGATTTGTGAAGCTTACACACGAGATGTTCACTTCCTTGGTGCACGAACCCTTGAGGTTGCTCCATGTAAATCTCCTCTTCAAGCTCGCCATTGAGAAATGCGGTTTTCACGTCCATTTGATGGATCTCCATGTCTTCCAAGGCCGCCAATGCAAGAATACAACGAATAGATGTGAACTTTGCCACGGGCGCAAAGGTTTCGTTGTAATCCACTCCGTAGGTTTGGGTAAAACCTCTTGCCACTAATCTAGCCTTGTAGCGTTCCACCTCCCCATTTGTGCCTTGTTTGATTTTGAACACCCATTTGCAAGAAACGGGTTTCCTACCGGCGGGAAGTGGTACCAAAGTCCATGTGTTGTTTGTCATGAGGGAATCATATTCTTCTTGCATCGCACACTCCCACTCCTTGGAATTTTCACATGTCAATGCTTCTTCAATATTTTGGGGCTCTTCCAAAAATGCAACGGTGGCGCGCTCCACCTCCTTGGTAGCAATCCACCAATCCCGAGGCCATTCCCTTCGTTGCCTTCGAGGTCTTTCCCTCGGCTCATCTTGTGAAGGTTCACAAGATGGGTTATCATTGGAAACAACAAATTCTTCTTCCGATGAAGAACTTGGTGTGGACTCACTTTGCACACCTTCCCTTGTTTCATTCAAAGGTGTATCTTGACTAAAGGTTAATGGTTCTTCTCCTTCAACTTCTTCATGCACAACTACGTTTTCTTCTTTCTCAAGATGAGGTACTCCACCTATTTCCTTTGACCCTTCAATGAACACGACATCTCTACTTTTGATGATTCTCTTGGTTTTCACACACATCAAGCGATACGCCTTGGTGCCTTCGTAATATCCTAAAAACACACAAGGCATCGACTTAGACTCTAATTTGGTCCTCTTCTCATTGGGCACATGTGCAAAGGCTTTACAACCAAAAACTCTCAAATGAGACACATCGGGTTTCCTACCACTCCATGCTTCTTGAGGGGTTTTGGAATCAAGAGCCTTGGTTGGACACCGATTTTTTATGTACACCGCCGTGTTCACCGCTTCGCCCCAAAATGCAAGTTCCAACCCTTGTGCAAGAATCATGGTTCTTGCACATTCCATGATGGTTCTATTGGCACGTTCCGCAACACCGTTTTGTTGTGGGGAATAGGGCGCATTTGTTTGTCGTTGAATTCCACATTCCGCAAGAAATGTGTCAAACTTCTTAGACACAAATTCTCCTCCGTTGTCGGAACGTAACACTTTGATTTTGTGACCAATTTCGTTCTCCACCAACGCCTTGTATTGTTTGAATTTTTCAAACACTTCTCCTTTTGCCTTCAAAAGATAGACATGAGTTTTCCTTGAGAAATCGTCAATGAAAGTGAGAAAGTATCGCGCTCCACCATGCGATGTAGTCTTCATTGGTCCGCACACATCGGTGTGCACAATCTCCAAAAGTTGTGAAGCCCTCGTTGCTCCGTCCTTGGGAAATGATGTTCTTTGATGTTTGCCTTTGACGCATCCTTCACAAATGTGATGCAAGGGCACTTCCTTCAAATTCATGCCGTCCACCATGGCATCTAACTCCTTAAGGCTTGCCATGTTGAGATGGCCAAGTCTTTCATGCCAAAGCATCGCACTTTCCTCCAAAGAATTTGCAATGTGCGCCATGTCCTTACGCACCTTCACATTAAGAAGATACAAGTTTTTGTCCCTTCGTGCTTGTGCCACAACAACTCCTCGAGCATCGTTGACCTTACAACCATCCTTGTCAAACTCCACTTTGAAACCCTCCGAAATGAGTTTACTCACCGAAATGAGATTATTCTTCATTTTTGGAACATGAAGAACTTGGGTGATGGTTGTGTGTGTCAATCGGCCTCCCACTTGCATTGTGGCTTTGATGCTCCCCTTGCCAATGGCCTCCAAAACGGTGTCATCGCCCATGAACACCCTCCTTGGGGAAATGCGCTCGTACGTGGTAAACCACTCTTGTTCGAATGTCATGTGTTGCGTTGCCCTGGAATCCACAATCCAATCATACGTGGTATGATCATTGGCACTCAATGCCGCAATAAACATTTGCTCGTGATCTTCACAAGCTTGATTAGCTTTTTCTTTTTCATCATTTCTCTTCTTCAAACAATTTCTCACAAAATGTCCCAGTTTCTTACAATAGAAGCAAAGCTTTTCGTTTGACTTGTGAGTTTTGTTCACTAATGCGGTAGTCTCGGAACTCTCACATTCTTTTCTTTTGGACACTTCGTGAAGCAACCTTGCTACAATGAATTGAAGGTCTACATCTTTCGTGGACATGGACTCCAAGCTTGTGACTAAGTTATCAAAGGATGGAGGAAGGCTCATGAAGAGTACCATGTAAACATCTTCATCCGTAATGTTCACCTCGATAGAACGTAGTTGGTCCGCAAGGGCTTTCACCGTGTTGATGTGCACAAGCATGTCATCTCCTTCTTGCATTTTGATGGTGAAAAATCTCCTTCGAAGGAACAACTTGTTGCCAATGGTCTTAGCTTCATGCACACCACAAAGAGCCTCCCACGCACTTCTCACATCGTCACAATATTGAATGTGTGCAAGTTGGGCATCCGTGAGATGTTCACAAAGCAATGCAAAAGCCTTGGTCTCCTTTTCGTTGTAATCGGCCCTTGCAAGTTCTTCACTTGGCAAGGTGGCACTCCCATCAACAAATTTCCAAAGCCCATGTTTGGAAAGCATCATGCGCATTTTGAACTTCCAAAGGTGAAAGTTGCCGCCATCAAACTTCTCCATGACTTTCAAGGACTCCATTTGAAAAGAAGACATTTTGAACACAAATGTTACAACAAACACTCTCAAACTTGAAAGTTGAAGTTTTCAACAACTAAAAGAACTCTCTTCCAAACACATTCACTTTGAAACTTGATACTTTCAAAAACAAGTTTTTCACATTTGAAAAACTTACAACAGCTTGAAGAAATCTCTTCCACACCTCCCACTCACTTGGAAAGACTATTACTCTCTTTGCAACCTTGCAAACTAAAAGCCTTCCCTCAAAAGGATTCTCCCTTTCTATGTCCTACAAGCAAACACTTTAAAAAAACTTAAAAACAAGTTTTCCTAAAACTTTTACAAGAAACTTGAAAAACTTCTCTTACACCTCAAACTTCAATGTTGAAATTTTCAACAACTCGAAGAACTCTCTTTCACACTTTTGAACTTAAACTTGAAACTTAAAGACTTGAAGAACACTCTTCCACACTTAAGAACTTACAACACTTTGAAAAAGTCTCTTCCACACCTCCCACTCACTTGGAAAAGTTGCAAGCTCCTTGTATGCCACCACTTGGAAATGAACTCCCAATAACTTTGCAAACTAAGAACCTTGTCTCAAAAGGATTCTCTCCTTTTTTCTATGCAATACAAGCTTAAAACCTTTCACTACTTCTTGTTCTAACACAATGTCGTTTCTCTTGCTTGGTGTGGGCCCATAACCTATTGGAAACAACTTGAAAATAAGCAAGAAATGAAAGCTTCAAGGTTCATGAAATGGAACAATTGTATTAACTAACAAACGAGAAGATTACAAAGGTTGTATGCTTCAAATGCTACAATCACAAAACTATGGCTTGCAACAACTAACAAAGGTTGAAGGTTCTATGTGCACTCAAAAACCATGAAAGGAGAGAATGAAAGACAACTCAAAACCACTCCATTATATATTATCTCCTAACCGTAAAGTAGCCGCCACTTAACCCTAACCTAGCCACCGCCAAACCCTAACCCGAGCTGCCGCCTAACCTTAGCCGCCACCAAACCGTAACCCTAGCCGCCAACTAACCCTAGCCGCCACCAAACCCTAACCCTAGCCGTTGCCAAACCCTAAGTAGTTCCCACTTCTAAACCCTAACTTAACTACTACAAGGATATGAATACTATTCATCCTTTTGATGAATGTTTCACACATTCATCAACATTGGGAATTAGAAACGAATAGTATTTCTAACAAACCTTTAGTCAAGATACACCTTTGAATGAAACAAGAATGGAAGGTGTGCAAAGTGCATTCAAACAATCTTCATTATATTATGCCTTCTTACAAGGAGGTGCATTTGAGACTAGTCTAGACAAAAATGAATTGTGTTTGTGTAGGGCAAGTTAGTTTGGGGTATTGGAAACAACTTGAAACAAACAAGAAATCAAACACTCAAGGTTCATGAAATCAAACAATTGCATGAACTAACAAAAAAATTACAAAGGTTTTATGTTCAAATCCTACAATCACAAAACTATGGCTTGCAACAACTAACAAGGATGGAAGGTTTTATGTGCATTCAAAACCATGAAAGGAGAGAATGAAGAACTCATTCACAAACACCTCTATATATATTACTCCCTAACCCTAAAGTAGGCACCATCTTAAAACCCTAGCCACTACCTAACCCTAATCTAGCCGCCACCTCCAAACCCTAGCCACCACTTAACCCCAAAGTTCACACAACTTCTAAACCGACGTTATCAAGTATCAAGTGTGAAGAGCACATGTACACACAAGTTGGAAGTTAGTTGTGCCTCAAAAGGTGTTGCATCACTTCCCCTTGATACTAAGACTGCAATGAATGTATAGCACACCCGCATAAACCAAGTTGATGGTATGGCATTGGAACAATCAGAGCCAAGATGTTGGTAAGAGATGCACCATATTTTCAACAATGGAAATTCATAGATGCAAGGTGGCTAGCATTTGCAAGGGAACCATGAAATGTGCGGTTGAGCTTAGCCACTGATGGAATAAACCCATTTGCAAATAAACAATCAACTTGGTCAACTTGGCCGATGTTATTAATGAACTACAACATCCCCCCTTGGCTAACCACCAAAAAACACTTCATTATGTTGTCATTCATCATACCTTGTCCATAATGTATGACAAATGATCAATTTGACACATACCTTGAATCGTTGGTGGAGTAGTTAATATAATTGTGGGATATTGGGGTATTGGTTCGAGATGCAACAACATTCAATGGTGAAACCAACTTCAACATGCTTGCAATTTTCATGTGGACCATGCATGACCTGCCAGTTTATGGCATAGTAGCAAGCACAAAGGTCACAAGTACTACGAAAAAATATATATTATTCGTAGCATAGGAAGTGGTTACCAATGGACCGTCCTTACTGCTATGAGGTGTTTTCATTTTATGGAGTTTGTGAAGAGGGTGTGGCCCCACAAAGAATGACTATTGAAGAGATTTACACTATTATGGCTTAGTTGTGGGGGTCGGCCTCAACGTGATGATCATGTGAAGACAATTGGATTGAAAAGATTGAGCATATTGTTCAAGTTGGAATATTGGAAGGTAAAGATCAACACATGTATGTGATGTAATGATAGGTTGCCATTGTAAAGGATAGAGCATACAAGGTGCTCTTTCTCAAGTGTGGAAGAGTGTTCTTCAAGTCTTCAAGTTTTAGTTCAAAGTGTGTGGAAGAGAGTTCTTCAAGTTGTCGAAGGTTTCAACATTGAAGTTTGAGAAATTGTGTGCAAGAGAGTTCTTCGAGTTGTTAAAAGTTTCAACATTGACGTTTGAGGTGTGTGCAAGAAAGGTTTTCCAAGTTGTTAAAAGTTTCAAGTTTTAAGTGTGTCAAAGAGAGTTCTTTGCCAATATTACAAGTTTCAAGTCAAATTTCAGGTTTGTGCAAGAAATTTTTTCAAGTGTTTGAGGGTCATGGAATGTGCTAGAGGTATGATTCATGCACAAGGATTTGATTTGGAGTTTTGGGCCAAGGTGGTGAAAACGACAGTTTACATTATAAATTGATGCCTAATTAAAGCTCTTAATTTAAAAACCCCACAAGAAGCATGGATTAGTGGTAAGCCCGATGTATTTCATTTGAAAGTTTTTGATTGCAAAACATATGTGCACATTCCTAATGAAAAGAAAATAAAAATAGAGTACAAATCCATAGTTTTGATTGTTTCAAGTGGACAAAAACAATCAAGTTTTGTTAATTGTTACAAGCCATAGTTTTGATTTTAGCATTCAAAACATACAACTTGTAATCTTTTTGTTAGTTGATACAATTGTTCCATTTCATGAACCTTGAATCTTTCATTTCTTGCTTGTTTTCAAGTTTGAAGTTGAAAGTATGTGGTTCTTCAAATTGTTGAGAATTTTGATTTTGAGGTTTGAAAAAGTGTGTACATGAGAGTCCTTCGATTTGTTGAAAGTTTCAACTTTGAAGGTTGAGGTGTGTTTTCCAAGTCTTCAAGTTGTTGAAAGCTTCAAGTTTCAAGTGTCAAAGAAAGTTCTTCCCATTGTTGCAAGTTTCAAGTGAAATTTCAAGGTTGTGCAGTAAAAGTTTTTCAAGTGTTCGAACTTTCTTTTTCACATTTCTGTGAGGTGTCAAAAGATTTCTCCCAAAACATTCAATCTTTTGAGAGAGTATTTGGTGTAACATTTGTGTTCAAAATGTCTTCTTTTCAAATGGAGTATTGAAAACAACTTGAAAACAAGCAAGAAATGAAAGCTTGGTTCATGAAATTAGAACAATTATATTGACTAACAAGAATATTACAAAGGTTGTATGCTTCAAATGCTACAATCATAAAACTATGGCTTGCAACAACTAACAAAGGTTGAAGGTTTTTCTATGTGCACTCAAAAACCATGAAAGGAGAGAATGAAAGACAACTCAAAACCACTCCATTATATACTATCTCCTAACCCTAGCCACCATTTAACCCTAACCTAGCTGCCGCCGAACCCTAACCCTAGCCGCTACCTAAACCTAGCCGCCACCAAACCCTAACCCTGGCCGCCGCCAAACCCTAAGTAGTCTACACTTCTAAACCCGAACCTAACTACTACAAGGATGTGAATACTATTCATCCTTTTTGATGAATGTTTAACACATTCATCAACATTGGGAATTAGAAATGAATAGTATTTCTAACACTCCCACTCTATGAAGTTTCTAATCTGAACATGTTTATCAACTTATGATGTCGTTCTTTTGATAATGCCTTGGTAAGGACATCCGCCACCATGTGTTCGGTTGGACAATATTCAAATCGAACTTCTCCATTTTCAATTTGTTCTTGAACAAAATGATGTTGTACACTGATGTGTTTTGTTCGTGCATGGTGAGTAGGATTCTTGGTCAATGATATCGTACCTTGATTATCGCATGGAATCACCATCATTTTTTCTCCCTCCATGTATCCTAAATCCATCATCAATTTTGTTATCCATATGGCTTCTTTTTTGCCTTGTGTGTTCGCCATGTATTCGGCCTCCGTGGTGCATAATGCTATTGTAGGTTGTCATTTGCTACTCCAAGAAATGGCTCCCCCTCCGATCATGAAAACAAACCTTGTGGTGGACCTCCTATCTTCAAGATCACCACCCCAATCCACATCGCAATATCCAAGAACTTCCTTGGATGGTGTTGCACCAAATTGTAATTTCATTTGCAATGTACCTTGTAAATATCGAAGATTCGTTTGACGGCCATCCAATGCTCCATGTTAGGGTTCGCCATGTGTTGACTCAACACGCTTATTGGGTATGCCAAGTCGCGTGGTGTGCACAACATGGCATACATCAAAGACCCAATCCCTTTGATTCATCATTTCCATTCACATTCCTTTGTAACTTCACCTTGGGATCCAATGGAATTCCAATGGGCTTACATTCCTCCATTCGAAAATGCTTCAATATTTCCTTGAGGTATTTGATTTGGTTGATGCGTAGGAGTCTTTCATCACGATTCCTTTCCACTTCCATCCCCAAAAAAAAATGCAACTCTTCGAGGTCCTTCATTTCAAACTTTTGATTCAATTCCTCTTTGATTTGCGAAAGTTTATTTTGATCATTGCACACCAAAATGAGGTCATCCACATAGACCACAATGAAAAACTTCACATCTCCCACTTGTGCAACATATACATTAGGATCGACCTCGCTCTTCATAAATTCAATGCTTTTGAGAAACGCATTTAACTTTTGATTCCATGACCTCGGAGATTGTTTCAAACCATATAAGGACTTTTGAAGCTTACACACGAGATGTTCACCTCCTTGGTGCACGAACCTTTGAGGTTGCTCCATGTAAATCTCCTCTTCAAGCTCGCCATTGAGAAATACGGTTTTCACGTCCATTTGATGGATCTCCATGTCTTCCAAGGCCCCCAATGCAAGAATACAACGAATAGATGTAATTTTGCGACGGGCGCAAAGGTTTTGTTGTAATCCACTCCGTAGGTTTGGGTAAAACCTCTTGCCACTAATCTAGCCTTGTAGCGTTCCACCTCCCCATTTGCGCCTTGCTTGATTTTGAACACCCATTTGCAAGAAACGAGTTTCCTACCGGCGGGAAGTGGTAGCAAAGTCCATGTATTGTTTGTCATGAGGGAATCATATTCTTCTTGCATCGCACACTCCCACTCCTTGGAATTTTCACATGTCAATGCTTCTTCAATATTTTGGGGCTCTTCCAAAAATGCAACGGTGGCGCGCTCCACCTCCTTGGTAGCGATCCACCAATCCCAAGGCCATTCCTTTCGTTGCCTTTGAGGTCTTTCCCTCGGCTCATCTTGTGAAGGTTCACAAGATGGGTTATCATTGGAAACAACAAATTCTTCTTCCGATGAAGAACTTGGTGTGGATGCTCACACTTAATCACCGAACATTGTAGCAAAGAAACAAGTACCCTTCTTGTTAAATTATTGGAGGTAAATGTTATGGACTGTTTCAAATAAGTTATAAGTTATAACAAAGGTGAAATTGAAAAGTTACATGAATATGCAAAAAAAACAATGAACCTAACGACAATAATGAAATTAGAGCATTAGGGGTGATGCAAATTTATGTGAGGACCTATTTCTTGGAGCAATACACTGTCGCTGATCAATATGTCCCCCATTAATTCCAATAATTGAACTGTAATCAGATATTCATGTTGGGAAATATGATCGACATAGTAATAGGAATGATTTGTAGAAAAGAAATTATGACATCGTTTTCTAGAAGAACTAAACACATTGAGCCCAATTCAACATGAAAACAAATGGTGGTATGCCCCTAAAATCAATGGATGCAAGTCTCTAAACAAATTCCAAATTATTAAACCTTTTATACGTACCAGATTGTGGCCACTATTGACCATTGTCCAAGTGACAATCGTGGTCCAATGGAATTGTGTAATCCCATTGGTGAAAGCATAGGAATGGTCCCAAGGTATTTAGACTTAGTCCGTGACAAATTTGAATCAAATTAACAAAAAAACACAATTGGCATGAGATAAGAGGGTAGCCGCATGGGTTGGAAAAAATAAAATGACAAGAAGAGTTAGAGGCATGGACAACCTACATTGACCATCGCATAATAGAGGATGAAGGTCAACAATACCATAGATTGGAATATATTGAAGATTACAACAATCTGAGATGCCACGAGCAAAAAACATCGGTGTTGTTTTGGAGCAAGAGGTTGTGCAATTAAAAATAACAAGGTGCAAAAAGGACACTTTCAAGAAAGAATGAATAATATGACTTGCCATAAAACTAGAGGATGTCCAACAATTAATAAAATAATAGAAAGCGACAAAATGATTGGACATTAGTTGGAATAGACAACGTCATAAAAACTATGGACATCAACAATTAAGAAATCTTGAAAAGCATAGGTTGGATTAAGAAAATATGAAGAGTTTTACATTGTGTAACCATATTATTAACCAACAATAGAACAATCCAACTATTCCTAGAGTGTCATATCAAATCAAGCAAATAATAAAATTTTGCATAGATGGTTGCATTTTGGCGCCATGGGGTCCATATGTTAGTTAACATTTAGCCCAATTATTGATATAACAACGTCGCCAACTCATTCTAGCAAGTATGAATTGTTAGGTACATGTAGTTATTTTTCAAGGAACAATTAACTGTGATCGAATAGAACTTCACAAATACTTAGGAATATATTTTAAAAAAAATAATGGTTACTATCAACATTAAGCCAAATAGGTGAAGGTTTATATATAAATTCCTTACACATTGTAAAAAAAACGTTTATTAGGTCTGTAGTTAATAACACTTAATCATTTTAATAATGTAATATGACAAATTGTACTTGTTCACAACTATTATCTTAGTGAGTTAGATGGAAATGTATTTGATTGATTATAGGAATTTCGTTTTTATTGTCTGAAGCATCCATTACCACCACATTTGTCATGTAATTGAACGGTGGCAAAATAACATTGAGTTGTTAGAATTGCAACAAGGGACACATTTTGCTGTAATTAAGGATGTTAACAAACTATCAATAGCTCTTACCTAATCCATTTAATGATTAACATCAAACCCAACAAACACATCGAATAATGAGCTATCCTAACACATAGAAAACCAGTTAGAATCAATAATTGTTCGATATAATTTCTTCAACGGTTATGGGTGCAACAAGGACGTAGGAAAAGTAAAAAAATGATGGCATCCTTCAAAAAGAAAGTATAAAAACCAAAGAATAGATGTTGATGAACCATTTTTCAAATGCAAAAGGTTAGCGAACTTTTGACCATAGCCCAACACATGAGTAGAAGTAGGTGCGGTAACAAGTGGATTCATATCTAAGTGAAACAAAAAAACTTAACAATGGCACCAAAGAAAACAAGGAGATGCGCCTTATGAAATCTTAGACAAAAGGTGCTAGGACTTTTCTTGGAATGGAATAGAAATAAACAATGTTGTATTTTAACAACTCTCATAGCTTCTAATACACTTTTTGCGCAAATGTGAATGAGGTAGAAATATTGGTTATAAGAAAGGAGCTTGATTTCTTTCAAAGGCAAAGGGAATTTTTTGAGGTAAGTTTTTTTGCACCATAGGCCGAAATGCATTGAACTGTGAATGAAAGTGACATTTGGAATTGGGTTAACATTTGGAATTGAGAGTTGTTTAACAAAGGTGATGATTGGTTTTGCCTCATTGGAATAACATTGGAGCTAGTTTGAACTTTGGACATTTATATTGTACATATGACTTTTGTAAAACTTTGGAGTTGTTATGATGGCATCACTTACAACATCTAGTGGTAGTGGTAAGTTGGGTTTTTTATGAAAGGTAAAACAAGAAAATGACCTTACAAGTTTAATAAAAGGTGGCAAAGTTGTTAGTATGGTGACACCTTAATATGCAAATATTCCAAAATAGGTGATGGTGGCCCTATTTCATGTAAGACTTTTGGTAAGTGATATGATTTTTGCTCAAAAAAGTAAAGTCCAAAACGTGTGAAAATACCAATAGACTTGATAATGGAGGAGATCCATAAGTATTTTGGACCTATTCAAAACAATAATAGTTACAAGAATGTGTTTAGTGAGGATCCTAAATTGATTGCAAAAGTGGAGGGCTTGTGGATGGTCATTCATAAAAAAACCTTATTTTTTACTTCCAAAATATATCTTGGGCATGACCAAAGGGCTCATAATGGAGATGAAAGGGAGGAAGATAAATTGGGCCATGTATCCAATGGACGAACTAAGAGCAACAACAATAGAAGGGTTTTGTGGTAGATTTGTTGAATGACGATGACGATGACATGAAATTTAACAAGGAAGGAAAATTGGTCTAAAGTGGGAGTTGCATGAATGTTGTTATGCTAGAGGAATTTGTGTAGTATAAAAAGGCCATCGAGACATTATTGTTTGAGTAAGTAGACTAAAATTTTGATGATTGGGCATTGCCCATTTTTTGGTTTGGGATTCACACCTATGTGGGTAGGGATGCTAGCATCTTGTCAACACATGTATCTTTGTTGGTGTGTAGTGATGCATTTTAACAACTCATCCAAATGCATCCACTTAGGTTGTTGCACGATGTTTGGTGGAGCACTATTGACATTGAAAAACTTGGCACTTAATTGGTTGATTCAAGGTTAAAAACACGAAAGCCAAAGGTGCTTCCCAAGCATTGTGTTTTATCTCTTATAGGTACAAGTTTTGTTCCTTTGCCACTTGAAAGTCCATTGAAATAGCTTTGCACAGATTGAGGTAGTTTAGGGTTATATGTCTTTAGGTCCAAAAGAGTTTGTAGAGTTGGTGACATTGCTCACGTGTGGTTACAATTAGTAATTCAACAAAATGTGGTTCTTGAACTTTGCTTTTGAAGGGTCCAATGTTGTATTTGAATATTGAAATGTCCTTGTCCATTTGTATGAAGTCTTGCATGTTCACAAATTTGTCATTTTCTTTCCATTGTCTTCCAGGATTAATGTTCATGAATTACACTCGGTGGGTATTACATCCATGAAATTATATGTATATCAATTTATGTGTCAATTGTCCATAGTCAAAATTGCCAAATTTTTGTGTCCACATAATTCCATCTAAGTCAATTGTCCATAGATGTAGGAATTTATCAATGTTAGTCCTATACTTGTGGGTTCTATGTGGATATAATTCCATTTAAAATAATGTTTCCTCAATTGTCCATAGATGTTAGAATTTGTCAATGTTAGTTCTACACTTATGGCTTCCACATCCATAGAATTCCATCTAAATTAATGTCAAAGTCCTCAATTTCCATAAAAATCATAATTTGTTTATGGACACAAAAACTCTACACTTGTGATTTTTGTGTCCATAAAATTCCATCTAAATTAGTGTTGGAGTCCTCATTAATCCATCTAGGTTTCCATGGCAATAGTTGAAGATATGTAAATTAAGTTTCATGATTATATCTTGTGTTCACATGACTTCATGATGTTTGAGGAATACAATTGTCTATCAAAGTTCTTAGTAATTGTTGTACTGTACAACAATGTACATAATCTTTTAAGTCATTAATGTCACGTATTAATTCATTGTGGAACCATAACTGTCCTCATTTGATTATTGTGTGGGTCATTCAAGTTCTCTATAACACCAAAACTTTTGCATGTGCTTTCCATCATAAAGTCTAGATAATTGATTATGTGAATTTTTCTAACAAGTTTCATTTTTTACAAGATTTGTTATGCAGACATACCTTCAAAAATCTAGCTAGAAATGAAATGAAATGACCTTTCCCACGCTTGTTGCACCTTGAATGAGGATAAAATTACAAATTTTTTTAGTAGGTTGTGTCTCTTCACGAGTACTTCCCAAATCATGATTAGGCCTGGCAAATGCTAATATTTTTCTACATTTCTAGTTTTTATTTATGTACTTGAACATATTGTCATTATAACTATCAAAATCTGAACAAGAACAAAAGTACAGAAAATAGATAATCAAATTCATAAAAAATGTTTGAAATGCCATATCTGTACCAAAATCATTTCTACAGTGAATTGAAATAAAATTCAAAGCATCTACATTTGAAAATTAAAATTAAAAAACATTACAAAAATAATCATATGTTTTTCTCCATCAAAGTACTAGCTCTAGATGAATTCTTTAAAAAAACTGCAACATTTAATTACTCAAAATCAAAATTCCTCCAAAGATGATTCCCAGTTTCTCACCATAAATTAACTCAAACTGCCCTCTCTTCTATCCTATTTAGTCCAACCCCATTTTATCCTGTAGTGATAACACAAATCTGCCCTGTAGTAAAAACAATTTTACTCTTAACATTAACCCCCCTACACGTCGAATTACGTCCTTGAAATCTTATTAATGTATATGTACAAATCACAATGCAAGAGAAGGACCACAAAATTAATTTTGCTATGTTGCACGGGTTGGTTGTCCTTCATGAATAATAGTTATGAGTAGGTAACCCGTGGCTATGCCATTCCAGCCACCCCGAACGCCATAAAAGGCCGTGGCACCTCACCTGGCCCCCCGTAGCGGTTGCCCTGGCTGCAATTTGCGAATGTCTGTGATCTCATGGTGAGGTCTCACTTTTGAGATCCCTTTTTCCAGGTCTTGAGAATATGGGTCACAATCGTCACATAACCGTGTTAGGGTTTGGAGCTTTCACTTTTAGGTCTCAAGGTTAGGTCACACTTTTGAGATCTCGTTTTCCAGGTCTTGAAAGTATTGGGCAGAACCACAACAAAACCTTGCTTGGGTTTCAAGGCTCGTCATGGAGCTCTGAAGGTGAGGGTCCCACTTTTGAGATCCCGCTTTCCAGGTCTTAAAAGTATTGGATAGAACCGCAACAAAACCTTGCTTGGGTTTCAAGGTTCGTCATGAAGGTCTGAAGGTGAGGTCCCACTTTTGAGATCCCACTTTCCAAGTCTTGAAAGTAGAGGACAGAACCGCAATAAAACCTTGCTGGGTTTTCAAGGTTAGTTACGGAGGTTTGAAGGTGAGGTCCTGATTTTGAGATCCCGATTTCCAGGTCTTGAGATTATTGGACAAACTGACCCATAACTGACGATACTTCCTGTCTCCATGTCCCTAAACAGACAGACCCCTCATTTCTTGAGACCTGAAGTTTTGTCCACAGACAGACAGACACCACCACGTTTGCTTTTATATATAAGATATGTATAGACTCATGTGCTATATTATGAATACCATGATATGTTGGTTGTATCACATCCATTACAAGTCCGAGGTTGAACTTGTGGATTTTGTTGATGGAATTGTTGTTACACCTCTTCAATGGATGTGTATGACCATTATCATCATCTTTTGGGGAATTGCATCATGTTGTAGTAGCTATACCATAACCTATAGAATGAGATGTAGTATGAGTTATCATGTATCCTACAGAATTTGCACCTATTAATTCTTGTGGTTGCAATTGTTCTTTAGCTATTATGGACACTTCTATAGACTCTTTTGTGGCCTTACACAACAATTAGGCAGTTTGTTTTCAATTTTGTGATGTACCCACACTAGGGATCATTAAATTGGGAGTCGAAAAGAATGTTGGAGGCCAAAAGGTTTCCATGGATGATTGGAACCTTACAATGTTCATGTAGATGCTCCAGCCCTCTGTCATTGTAGCAACATCCCACATTGAACAAGGAACAATGTAGAAGGATGGCTACAAATGTGTATGCCTAAAAGCACAACAACAAAAGTAATAACTGATGCTATTAGTGACCAATATGAAAACATTAAATTATGCTTTTCACATAAGTTTTAGATTGAATAATTCATGATTTGTTCGTTCCATTCAAGGTAAACTCTAAACCCTAAACCCTGACAGATCTATTTTGTGGATATATGGAGGTCCTCCACATGGGTCCATGCTCAATTGGCAGCTTCACCTCAAAATTGCACCAAAAGCTATTTGATATGTTAGCAAGATATTGGACCCAACAAATTGAGGGAAACAACACAATGGTGGAAACGACATATTATGGGTCTAAGGGAAACCTTCTCAATGTTCATTAAAGACAACAAGTTTTCCTCCTAAACCCTTATTGCTCCCTTGGATCCAGATGTGTATGATTCTATCAATGGGAGGGAGGGTAGATTAGGCCAAATCAATATGCAACAATTAGCCTCACTGATTGCATGTTGTGTTCTGCAGCACTTTCACATGCAATGTGGTCTTACATAACATGTATTTTGCTTTAGAAATATAACCTATTTCTGGATTAGACCTCTGGATTCAAAGACATTCCATCACATTTTTTTCCGACTTTGGTAATGAAATCATAGATCTAGTCTTCAAACAACTAGGTGAATCCAGATTAGCTCAAGGGATTTTGCACAACAAAGAAGGATTCATAATAATGCATGCTGAGATATTTGTAGATTGATGAGTTATAAACTCATGATGTGTTGTACATAATACACTTATTTGACTTCATTTACCAAACATGCTAGGATGCATACATCCTCTGGAGATATGCATTTAACTATTTCAAAACATGTAACTTTTACCTGAAGTGCAGTACATGATCTTGAATCACCTTGGGCAATCCTGCATCTGCTCAAGACTTTCATGGCATTAATACACTCGTGACCCTCACACAATGACATCAGTACCCCATTGTAGAGACAACAATGAAACAATAGCACTCTAAAGGACCAATAAACTCAAAAACATAATTACTTAGATCTACATCGACTACCCATGAGTAACTTCCTACGTACCCAACAAATTTCTTACACTAGGTTTTGGGCATGAAGATGGAATTTGCTTATTTGGACCTTAATATGCCATATGGCTAACAACCACTCATATCCTAAAAGTACACATTATCTCACTTGTAGCAAGTCAAAACTTGAAAAAATAATAACTTAAGATGAAAGCTCATGGGCAATAAAATAGATATGAACAAGGATCACGGACATTGGCTTTACCAAAGTTAAATGCGCATTTCATATTCGAATGCAAGCTCCTCATTTGATTGTCATTGCATGAAGGTGTTCCTTGGAAGCTCTACACACTTAGGAACGTGAAGGAGTTCAACGATCTTGTAGTGACCTAAACTCAAGCAAAGGCCAAAACTAAGATGTGCCTTTCCAAGATTTTAGTGTGTGGCTTAGATTGAGTATCTCACGATAGTCCTCAGGTAGGAGTAATTGGTAGAGCTAAGCTCTTCTTTCACCCCTTTTGTGTTTCCTTTTTTGTTATGAACAAAAGTCCCTTCAATACTAATCATCTTCTCTCCCTTCTTTGTTTCTTTGCTCATAGACCTAGAATCATCAGTTTGGCAATCTACAATATCCTTACCAAGTGGGCTAATTTTACACTTGCTAGATTCTCGTTGCATTGTCATTGTCATGGCTAGTAGGGAAGGATGTCCTCTAGCAGCAAAAATGGATGATGTTTGCATAATACTGATGAGAGGGATTTGTGAATCCCTTGTCGCATGTACCTACCTGACTTTGAAATTGAGATCTTGGATTGTTTTTCAATAGCATTTTCTTGGGTGTGTCCTTTTGTCCAACTTTAAAAAGAACATTGTGATATTTAGGCTTATTGAGTGAGATGTGAATGTAAGGATAAATCATCATCCAAATGAGTGAATTCTATTAATACTCCCCTCCTGCCACCCCACCGGGCCAAACCCCAAATGGACTTAGCCTTTGAAAAAGCAGACTTGGCAAAATAGGAAACATCAATCTGATAAAATAGCAAAATAACAAGGAATAATAGCCAAGAAGATAGTAAATTATTTCATATATGGCTAACCTTAATCCACGATCTGATATCAGAGAAAGAGGTTTGCAATCGTCCCGGCTTTTACACAAAACACATAACGGGCTCCTGATTTTTTGGTTTTGGGGAGGACATCGAAACCCTAAAAACCAGTGATCCCTGTGCACAGAGGGATGCTAGGGACGTCCCGAGACGTGTCGGGCCTAGGGACATCCCTTTTGGAAATTCTGCTGTAAAACATGTGTTAGCTAGCTGTTCAAGTGATGTTGGGCAGTGGGCAGCCACACAAATTCAGAGCTAGGAAAGATAGAAATGGTGATGAAACCCTGCCAAACTTTAAAAGGAAAGTTGTCAAAATATGCCGGTTTGGCTCAGGCAAATAGTTTTGACACTGCAACATTGGACATTTCGCAGTGGCTGGTAAAGCTCTGTAGCTCCAGAAAAGAGTGTAATAGGTGTATATTATCTGATGTCTGCTCAGTATTTCTGATTGGCCCATCATAATGATTGGTCCAGGTGGTTTGCTATTAGTAGTCCCCCACCTATTTGCTGTCTCCAGTTTTATGGGTTGGGTTGTAAAAAGTTAAATAACTAAACTTGGACGTGAAAAATATTTTGCAGGGTTACGTACTGAGCACTGCTGAGATACTCTGAGAGACCTTGATTTAGGGCCCAAGTACAGAAAGAACAAGAATATCTTGATTGATTTTGGAGAACTGTGAGAGACCTCGATTTAAGGCCCAAGTACAGAAACTTCTACCAAAGTTTCTGGGGGGTTGCATGGGAACTTTGCCAGGAAAGACCTTCCAAAACAGAGGGCAAAAGCAACTCCCTCAAGAGAGGATAGTGTAAAAATTAATGAAACCCCGTGATTTTATTTTATTTTGTGGAGAGAATTTTATTTTCAATGGGAGTGGTAAAAGGGCAATCCAATTGGCTTGAATTTTTTTTTCAAGCCTACATACAACCATATTTATTAAGAGTGGACGTTCTGAATTTGTTTTCTTAGTTATCATGAGTGAATTAATAGTCCAATGTGTAATAACTATTTATTATATAAAAAGGAAAATTAGCACATTACTAGTGCATTTTGTTGCATCAAAGGGAAAATTGTGTCACTGGTGTTGGCTAAATTTTCAAAGGAAATTTTTTCAAAGGTTCTTGATGTCACCAAGCAAGCACCCACCCACCCACCACCTCAAAAGAGTCCATTCCATCACACTTTTGACCATCCAAAGTGATAAAGAGATAGATGCTTATACTCATTTGGTTGTGCCAAGTCATTAAACCTTTTGAGTGCTCATACTTGTGTCCTCTCTTTCTCTCTCTTGGTTCCTTCTTTCCCCCTTTGCTAGGTGCTTTGTTTAATGGTGTTTGTGAAGGTTTCATCATCATTCTGAAAGATTTGGATCCCATGAATCTTTCTTCAATAGGGTTTAAGAAGCCCAATTGAAGAAACCTTAGTATACCTAGTGAAGGAACTTCAAGGTCGGTTCCTTGGGAGTTGCCATGTAAAGCTGCAATTCTCACAATTTTATTGGCTACATTGGGGAAAAAGAAAAGAAAAGGTCACATATGCTTTTTCTCTTGGACCCCCTTACCCTAGGCACAAAGCTTATTCCACAAGTTCTATATACTGTAGTGCAAGGGGCAACTCCAACACATGATTGTTGAACAATTAATTAATTTTGATGATTCCACAATGGTAAATTAAATATTCTTGCATATTTTTTATTTTCTTTCACAAAATTTTTTTGGTGAAAAAAAAATTAAAACTGAAAATTAAAACATTTTTACAAATAGTATAATTAGTGTGAAAACTACAATATTTTTGTATATTTATTATACTAAAATATTATAAGCTTATGTTGTGTTCATACATTAATACCATAGTATGTTGTTAGTTGGTTGGTAATCTCATTGAAATTTTAATTGAACTAAATTTGATTTTCATAACTTTGTTGAGGTAAATTCAACTAAATTATGAAAATTCAATGATAAGAAGGCACATGTTAATTTATCTTTTCAAATCCATGTATGTAGGTTAATGAAAGGAGTAAAATAGTTATGAAATAATGTCATAATTGTTACATGGAGTTTGTGAAAGGAGTGACTTAGTTAAGTAGTTATGAAATGTTTTCATAATTGTCAAGCGAACAACATCCAAAATTGTAATGTTGATGACCATTAATGGAACCTATACCTGTTTCACCTAAAGTAGTTTTGATTATCATTGTCACTCTGATTATTTCCACAACCATGCGTCGAAACTACCCTTGTCTACAATAATATCAGTAGGGTTTAAAACAATGAACCCTAAGAAAAGAAGTAATACCTGTAGGGCTACACCAATGAACCCTAAAACAAGAAGAAGCAATACCAATAGGGTTTAAAACAATGAACCCTAGAAAGAGAAGAAGTAACACCAATAGGGTTTTAAAACAATGAACCCTAAAAAGAGAAGAAGTAATACCCATAGGGTTTAAAACAATAAAACCCTAAAAAGAGAAGAAATCATATGCAGCTTTGAATCTTCGGGGCTTTTTGCTCGTATCACAAGATTGGATAGGAGACAAAAAAGCCACAAAAATCCCTCCCCATTTCACTGAAAATTTGGATTTTGCTGGCTCACCCAACCAGTCCATATAAAAAAGAACAGAAGCAGCTGAATAAGCACCCCACACTCAATAAGATATATCTCAGTGAGTGAGTGGGGGGGCGGACTTCAGTCTAAATTTGATATCATTTGTGAGGTACAATTCCTGGTGGCAAAGTTTTCTGATTTTTGAGTAGAATTTGAATGAAATCTGAGTAGAATTTGAAAAGAGTTTGAGTTGAAGAATTTGAAAATATTTGGAGTGGAATTTGAATGAAATCTGAGTAGAATTTGAAAAGATTTTGAGTAGAAGAATTTGAAAATAATTTGAGTAGAAATTGAGTGAAATCTGAATAGAATTTGAAAAGAGTTTGAGCAGAAGAATTTGAAAATAATTTGAGTAGAATTTGAATGGAATCTGCATAGAATTTGAAAAGAGTTTGAGTGGAAGAGTTTGAAAATAATTTGAGTAGAATTTGAATGGAATCTGAATAGAATTTGAAAAGAGTTTGAGTGGAAGAATTTGAAAATAATTTGAGTAGAATTTGAAAAGAGTTTGAGTAGAAGAATTTGAAAATAATTTGAGTAGAATTTGAATGTAATTTAGAATTTGGTTTGTTGGTCTGCTGCATTTATGATATTGGTTGAGAATTTGGGGGAGTTTTCCAGATCCAAAGGATGGGCTTTTGTTGCTTGAATTTGAGCTGATTTCGGAGTTTCAAGTTGGGGTGCCAGTGGAATGGCAACCCAACAAGTCGTGTGGGTGCACAAATAGTGCAGGAGCTCAACCAGACAATGAGGAGTGGGAGGAGTGGGATTACGAGGACGAAAGAATGGAGAATGCAGCAGTTGCGTGCTGTTCTGAAGCTCTTGGAAGACAATGAGGAAAGAATCACCACAGCTCTTGCCAAAGATCTTGGCAAATCAGCACATGAAGGATATGTCACTGAAGTAAAATTTCCTCTGGGCTTATTCCTCAATCTTTGGATCTCAATTTGCGGAAGATAAATGAAGAGAGTTGAGAAAAAAAAGGGGGGAGAACTTGAGACAGCTTGTCTGCAAATTTGTTTACAAATGCAATAAAAGAAGTTAAGATATCTCATTACTAATTACTCAAAATTGAGGGCTTATATATATATAATGTACAATATATAGTTTTTTTTAATTTTCCAATTTTGTGATGTAGTCACACTGGCAATTTTTTTACTTGAAATTTGGTGACTTTGTTGCATTTTTTTCAAAAAAAAAGAAAAAAGCCTTTGTATGAGTTGTATTGGATTTTTCCTTTTTGTCACCAACTGGTCAAAAATTGCCAGTAAAAACCAACTTTAGATTCTGGTGATTTTTTTGAAAATTGGGTTTTGATCAGAAATGTTCTTTTTGTGTGTTACAGATTGTACAGGCTACAAGTTCATGCAAGTTAGCCATGAAGGAGCTCAACAAGTGGATGGCACCACAAAAGGTGAGTTTGCATAGGGCTGATCACAAATTTGTCCATTTTGATTTTGTTTCGAAGCTCGCACTACAACAGAATATGGCTTTTTCCTTTTGAGAATTATTTAATGTTGAACCTCAATGAGTGATATAGTATGGGTTTGGGGTCACAATAAAATACAGGCAACATATAGCATAGTTTGACAATAGTGGCTCATAACACATGTGTGAGGTAATCTATGCGGTTTCATCCGTTTCAATGTCAAATATATAAGGCACCATATGTATATTATTACATTAAAATGGATGAAACCATGTACACTATATATAGTTTGCATCAAAATGGATGAAACCGCATAGTTTAACCTCACACATGTGTCATTACTGAAGGCATATTGCTGCTGTAAGAAAAACCATGTTCCAGTGTATTGGCAAGGAGCAAGCAATAGTAGCAACATGTAAGCAATATTTTTCATACAACTCTCATGTAAAAGAGTCATATTAAATCGGAGTTTCAATTCGTGAATCAATAGGTGCCAACTACATTGATAACATTCCCAGGCAAAGCTGCAATAATAGCTGAGCCTCTGGGGCTGGCTCTCATCGTAGCTCCATGGAACTTCCCTTTTTGTAAGCCAAGACCAATCTCCTTCCCAATATACAAGTTTTGTCATTGTCGTTCTTGTGCACTAGTTCAAATTTCCTTCCCAATATACAACTTTTTTTGTGTTGTTGTGCATGAGTCCAAATTTCCTTTCCAATATACAAGTTTTTTGTTGTTGTTGTTGTTGTGCACTAGTTCAAAAACTTAGGCATTGAACCCAACCAAATTTCTTGAAGTCTTTTCTCAACTTGTGATTCAAGACCACATTATAGTTTTGTTACAATCAGAGGTCACTACATTCGTAACATCAAATCTATTTTGTTTCAAATCTATTGTAACATTTTAAACACTGCTTTGGAGTTCTACTACTCCATTGTCTTTGCAGCATTGGCGATTGATCCACTGATTGGAGCAATGTCTGCTGGCTGTGCTGTTGTTATAAAACCATCAGAAGTTACACCTACGGTGTCATCACTTATTGCTGACTTAATCCACTACTTGGATAAGAAGGCAATTCGTGTAGTTGAAGGAGGTGTGCCAGTGGCAACTGCTCTTTTGGAACAAAAATGGGATAAAATCTTCTACACAGGTCGAAGATTTTAACAACTCTTTGGATTCTTTGCCTTTGCAACATAACAACCCGCAAATTCAACTCACCCACAAACTGACTTACAAAAAAACTCGAGTAAAAACAAATTGTTCAATGTAGGGTTTCCCCAATATTGGGTGGTTTTTAGAATGGGGGACAAATACCTGGCAGTTGTCAACTCAGATATATACCCACAATTACCCATCAAAGAACTGGTTTTGGTTTTGGAGCGGCCTTTTCTTCACTGATGAAATTCCACGACAAAAGTGAAATTAAAAAAAATGAAGTGGGTTTTTGGAGGTTTTCAAAAAACTAGAAGTGAGAAGATTCCTGTATTTGGTTTCCAGTGTGTAGCCAAATATATCAAGAAGGATGATTAAAGATTTATACTTCATATTTGGTTTATAGGCAGATTTGGCTAAATCTTCCTTGGAATCATTTGTCAGTTTTTTTTATACATCTTATGGATGATCGCCACTTTGGCTTCAAAAGAAACACTAGCTAGTTGAGAATGAATGAATGAATGGAAGTGTGAATTTGTTTTTTCCAATTTTTCAATTTGTGCAGGCACCCAAAGGTGGGGGGAGGATAGTAATGGCAGCTGCAGCCAAGCACCTTACACCAGTGACATTGGAACTGGGTGGGAAGTGTCCATTGTATATTGATGACTCTGTTGACTTGAAAGTATGACGATACTCACCAAATTTCCAAGATTTTCTAGCTACCCATTATTGTCAGATCTGTGAGGATGTTGTTTGTTTTAATTACACAATAATTCATGGCAATTCTATTGGTATACTCATCAAGGTTGGTGCTATTGGAAAAACAAAAAAAGAAAAGGAAAGAATTTCAATAATAAAACTGAATTTCTTATCAAGTGAATGTCATGACAATTGACAAGCTTGTAGTTCTGTCACTTGGGCATGGATTGTATTAATTCGTTTGTGGTCTGGATTGGGAAGGTTTCAGTGCAGTGAATATGTCATGGGAAATGGGATTTAAATGATGGACAAACGTGTACTGCTCCTGATTACTTGGTCCAAGAATCCATTGTGCCGAAGCTGGTATGTACATAGCAGCCACTTCTATCCCTGCGTATTTTGAATCATTTGTCATTCTATGAATTCACTTGGGTTGTTGGAGCCTTTTTTTTTTTTTGGGGCCCTGAAAAAATTGACATTTTTCCAAGAAAAAAATTTAGGGATTTCTTCCTCCTAGAATTGACTGATTTTGCTAAATTTTTGGGAGAAAATTGCCAAATTGAGGTTATGAAGAATATATCTTGATATTGTTGTTGTTGGAAATACATTGGCCTAAACTCAAAACTCAAGGTGATTTTTCACTATTCAGAATTATGTCTCAATAGGATTTCTGATTTTCTGACACAAAAATGGAATAAATAAAAGCCTATCTCCACTGAGATTTTGTAATGACCAAACTCATGACCATTCTGCTCTTTCACTCCTGCAATTTTAGGTGGAGACTATGAAGGCTACAATTGTGCAATTTTTTGGTGAGGATCCAAGCAAGTCGGGTGATCTTGGCCGGATTGTGAATGAGAATCATTTCCAGTGGCTGTCAAAGCTTTTGGACGATCCAAGGACATCAGAAAAAATTGTTCATGGTGGCCAACATGTCAAGGAGTTGCTGTAAGTGACCTCCAAAAACAAAATACCTCTTTGCATTGCATAAGCTCTCATTGACTCTATCATCTATGAGCTTGTTGTGCACACCTAGTAGATTAACATCATGCCAATAGCATAGTCTTGAAAGACTCAAGGTCATCACCATGGAATTATTTGTCGTTTGAATCACTAGAAGGTAATGTTACAATGTCACCCATGACTGTAAAACATAGGGACAAGTACACCTAAATGGGTGTAGTTCAATTTCCATACAAATGACATTGTTGTCAAAGTTTGGGTTCAAGGATTTAGGATTACCCTTTGTTCAATTCCATGCAAATGATGTCAAAGTTTGGGTTCAAGGATTTAGGATTACCCTTTGTTCAATTCCATGCAAATGATGTCAAAGTTTGGGTTCAAGGATTTAGGATTACCCTTTGTTCAATTCCATGCAAATGATGTCAAAGTTTGGGTTCAAGGATTTAGGATTACCATGTTCAATTCCATGCAAATGATGTCAAAGTTTGGGTTTAAGGATTAGGATCAATAATGGATTTAGGATTACCCATTGTTCAATTTAGTGCAATGATGTTATCAAAGCTTGGGGCTTAAGGATTAGGATCAATAATGGATTGATTACCCATTGTTAATCCTAACCAATGCCTGCTTACAACCCAAATCACCACAGGCATGGCATCAAACTTCACATATCTTTTTCTTTTGTCCTTCAATGTGTTTCACGAAATTTGACATATTGGTTTATCTTGTGCACCATCATTGTTTGAGATTGAAAACACTTGAGTAGGTTGCATTTGTTGTTCTTCCTTATTTTAATACCATGCAGTTTCATTGTACCTATGATTATTTTGGATATACCCCTTGACACCCCTGTCATGTCAGATGAGATTTTTGGACCAATTCTTCCGATCATAATAGTAAAATTCTACCTCTTGTTTCCCAAAATTTTCAAATCCAAATCAATCATTTTTTGTCATTATTGATATGATACAATCTTGGATTCACTAATATGCTACAAAACATGATCTTGTGAGTAGATTGTGAGAGTTACATTGTTATGATGGGAACATTTGGAAAATTTGTTAGAAAAACTTTGTTGAAAATGGGCTTTCTCTTTGGCATGGTGTGGTGTAGGTAAAAGGAGTGGATGAAGCTATGGATGTGGTTTTGGGTTTTCTGAAGCCTTTCGCATTTTATGTTTTCTCCACAAAGAAGGAAGTGCAAGAGCAATTGGTAATAGGCATCTCTGTGGGAGGCTGGGAGTTAATGAGACCGTCATGCATGTGAGTATTCATGCCAAATTGCCTTGATGCATACTTACTACTAGTAGTATTGTCTTGACAAACTATGTGAATCATATATGATCCAAATTTGAATTTGTTTGACAAAAGTGAAAAGTGTTATTCTAGAGAAGTATAATGAATTAAACATTTCAGTGCAAAATATATGTTTGATCTAGTTGCTTCAATTTGTTTGTAACTATAGTTATATCCATGGACCATAGATTCAAGATGAAGGAATACTACATGCATAATAATGCAGACAACAAAATTCACAAAATAAATGATGTGTTCCAAAACTTAAGGCCTATAGAGATGAACATTTAGCAAGTGTGTTGAATGATGGGTGGACAATAAGGTGAATGAGAATTGAAGTCATGGATTGCATCTTAGTCTCCATGAAGATAAATCACAGAAAATGTTGAAAATAATCTATGAGAGTGAAAAGCACATGGCAGATTAGGAGTTCATTTTTGAGTAAAAAAACAAGGGTCCAAAACACAAAACCATTGGATCACTCTCCCTTAATTTATTTTTTAATAGGAACTATGTTTTGGCCACTCTCCCAAGTTTCCTACATAAAACTTTTAGTGGACACTTTTGGGGACAAAATTTCACATTTTTTTAACATGAAAAGTATGATTTCAACATATACACATGATTTTTGTGAATAAAATGGAACTAATTTTCCATATTTTGATTTAAATTTTTTTTTGCTAGATTTCTACAAGAGGTTCCACTAGGTAGCCAAAGAAAAAAGGGATTTCTAAAAAAATTATACTTTCATGTCTAGTCTTTAGCCAAGTTTAGAGAAATCCTCTTGTGAAGGATTGTCAATTTGGTTACATCACAACATGGAGGAAAAAAAAGAACCCAAAAGCAAACAATTTGCTCAAATTTGATTTTTGCGCATTGAAAATGGACACTTCAAATGAACTTCATTAGATCATGGTTGGCAACTGAAGATTTGTCTTGTTGGTTGGGTGTGTGGTTTTGTGGTTTACAATCCCCGGATTACCAATTTGGAGGGGTTGGTGAAAGTGGAATGGGTGCATATCATGGGAAGGATTCCTTTGATGCCTTTAGTCACAAGAAGGCAATTTTGTATAAGGGTATGAGAGGAGATGTACCTGCAAGATTTCCTCCATATACAAGTGAAAAGAAGAGTTTGGTTCGATGAGTGGCAGCTGGAGATGTCATTGGTGTGTTACTTGTTATGTTGGGCCTGAAGAAATGAACATGCTAGAAAGGTCACTAGAGCTTTCTCTACAGATATCATGTGTGAGTTGAGGATGTAGTTTTCAAATTCTTATACATATGTAACAAAATCATTTTCACATGAAGAGTGGGTATGTGCATTGATGTGAATTCTTGGTGAACATGGGACATGTTTTGAGTCCATGTTTCTTGGCAACAATAGCTAGCGAACACCGAGTGTTTCAGCATAAACTTTTCCATGCTTCAAACTTTGTTGAAATTGGATTGCCTCATACATGGATTTTCATATCAATTGCTACAAAAAATCGCTATCATATTCTCATCCAAGTGATGATGACATCTCTCTCAATGTAAACAATCAAGCTCCAAACTCAAAGCTCAACACTCAAAGTCTACTAGAGATGTGTCAAAACAACTCAAACCTTGCTCAAATTCTTCAAGAGAAATTTGTACTGGTGGATTCAAATATGGAATTTAGTTTTCATGTACCTGGGATTGAAGATAAGCATTGTTAATTCCATTCCCTGCAAATGGATGCATGTTGCGTAGATTTCTGCACCAGTCATTCAAACACCTGATTGGAACTCAACAATAACTTCATACATCGAACTGAAAATAATCAAGTCATAGGCAGATCTGTTGATTGAGTATGCCAATATCAATCAGGTATTTATCTCATACATATAGACCCCTTTGAATTTTATCTCCACCAGCCATTTTTGCTCTAGTGGATTCCAATGGAAGTAAAGGCATTCTATCTCAAAAGACAAAGATGTAACTACTCACACATGAATCCATGAGCATTTGTTATTAAGACTCTTGATGCCCCTTATGGGTGCAAGAAGCCTACTACCTAACTATGACCATTTAATGTACATGACTCAAGCAAGCAAGCATCCAATGCTCAACTTGTTCCACAAGATGCCCAGCTTGTTCCAAAAGACTACTTCAGAAGGTCTACAAAATACAGTGACACTATATTGTCTCAATTTTTCCCCAAAAATTATTGTTGTGGCCCATATGTACAATCAAGTGCAATAGATTTTGGCATTGATTTTACTCAACCTACCCATCTAAAAGGCAGTTCAAAGAAGCCCTGAATTACTGGCCCCTTCTCCCACCTTATGGGTCCCCCATGTGATCAGCTGATTGCTAACTTCCCTCTTACTCAATTCCCTCCTATCATATTCATATTGAATTCAGCTACTGACAGAACTGAAACTACAAATTAAAAATTTATAGGAACCCCCTTTTGAAACAACTGAAACCTCTGTGTGTTGGGTCATCATCAAAGCTGCCAGCGAAAGAAATGCCCTTCTAAACCTGCCATCCAGATGATGATTTGCACAACACGAGAGGAAACCTAATTCCTGTATGCACAAATTTCTATTTCAGTTTTTTTCCCTTTAAAGAGCTACTTAACCACCCCCTATATTATAAAACAACAGCTTCTGGGATTTTCCCACTCAGAGAGAGAACCTGAGCTTCCCAAAAAATTCCTTGATGGTATATGCAGATTTGTGTTACCGTCAATCCAGACAAAACTCTTCATCAGTCCCCCCGCATAGATACATCTTCAGCATCGCAGAGTTGGCATGGCACCTTGATGACAGCACAATTGTAGCAAAAGCCACTCCCCCATGTGAATGCCACACCACGCCAGCTTATGAAGCCTGTAGCTGTGTCAATTGTGCAAGCGTCAATGCGAGGTCCTCCATGAGGATTTCGACCACCTATAACCCATAGCTCCTGGCCTACTGCCTTGAACCCGAGCCCCCAGCCAGAGGACTGAGACCGATGTGGGACCACGTCAAGTGAAACCCACAGGTTAGTGGCTTTGTCATACTTTTTCAAGTGGTTATTGAAGGCATCGAGTGCATAGAGCTGATTTGCCACAACAGCTACCAATGGCGGTGCTGGATGTTCTGTTGCCCATTGAGAAAATCCGGGCCATTGGTTTGGTACTAGCGTCCATGCACCAATCCTCGGATCATAAAATTCTCCCGAAGTCAGAGCCATGTCTTTTTCATCGATGCCACCTATCACACAGAAGCATCCCTCCATTATGAAACCTGAGCATTCCTTCCGTTCCATTATCATGTCCGGTAACACCTCCCACCTGCCAACAATTGGATATGATGAAGCAATTTGTTTGCAACTCCAGTTCAACTCTGTGATCAGTTCTACAACACAACAGCTTACAACATTCTACAATAAACAGAGAAGAGGGAAGAAAAGCCCAAAGGTTTCATTTTCAAGAAGATGTGACTGATACAAACCCTAAAAGGATTGCCTGTCCTCTTAGAACTCCTTGGACTCAAAACCAGGTCTGACAGAACAGGAATGTGCATAACGATGTTCAAACTTTACCAGAAAAGGAAATTGAAGAAGGAAAAATTTCACTTTTCTCTTTGAAATGTGAAATCCATGCAAGGATTAAGTGAAATAACTAGTACCTGTTGGTGATGGAATTGTAACGTTCAGCTGTGCGCAAGACGGGACGACCTTGGTGCTCCGAGCCACCTGCAACATAGCCATAATCCCCAAAAGTTGCTGAAGCGAAAAGACACCGACTTGTGGTCATGCTTGGAGCAACAACCCAAGTGAAGGTAGGGATGTTGTAGCTCCAAATCCAAGGAACAATTCGCAGGGAGTCTGCATCCAAGTGGCAACCGACAACCATGAGTTTGTGGCCAGCTCCAAAACACTCCTTGTCCATGTTGAAAAACGTCTCATCAGCAGGCATGTCAGTGATTCGGAGCCATTGTCCACGTATCGGATCAAACTTATGCCAATGTCTTGAGCCACTCAAGACCATAAACGGCCAATCCTCAGAGATTCCGAGCTCAATCCGTTTGGCTCGGAAACTCTTACTCCCCACCTCATCTCTCCAAGCCTTTGAAACCATGCGGCAACGCCAATGCCAAGCTCGTGGAACCCGCGCAAGACATAGCTTTGCAATGTCATTTGGGAGGCCTGATATGAATTCTTTTCCGATCACAGCTTCATCACCACCACCACCACCGACAGCAGGTTCATTTGGCTCGTGTAGTGCAAGAGGGTCTTCAGCCATGGAAAAACTGCCAGCCCGCAAAACTTTTCTCCTTACCTCCCAACTGCAAGTGTAATCCCCAAGTCCCAAGTCTCTACTCCTCTCAATTGCTGTTTGCTTTGTGACCTATCTTCTCTTACTTACTTGCATTGACATGTCTTTGCTTGTGACGATGGTCCTCTTCTTCCCAAACCCCATGAGTTTAAGCAAATCCAGAACTCAAAAACTCAGAACACAACTTGTTTGCAAAATTGAGTCCAGAGAGTACACAACCGTTGCCTCAAATCCACGATGAAGGAGATCAGTACCTTCTCTTCAGACAGCTTCGGATGAGAAGTTGAGGAAAAAATCAACAAAAAGACACCCATCAAGGACATGACTCCCAAGTTGCAAACATAAACATGCATGGTATTAATTGAGCTCCCAGAAGTCATTCCCCTCATTCTAAAATTTCAGAACTGCTGGAGAATTGGTGGATCCTGCAAGTTGTTTTCTATAAGAAGGAGCTGGAAAAGAAAACCCTATTTTCCAACCTCAACCTGTGAGCTCATGACTCACAAGGGAGGTGTGCCAGATTTTATGAACTGAAAATAAATTGGGAATATGAGAAATCATGATTCAGTCTGCAGTACATGGAGATTCAATTGCAAAGAGTATGTGTGGAAGAATTAGGGCAGAAGAATGATGTACTGACCTTGATAAACTGGCAAAATCTGGTGGAGGTGGCCACAGCAGCTCTTTGGCCTCTGCTCACTGTTAGCCGCTTCAGGCTTCCCTCTCCATGATCAAGTGCTGGCTGGCTGGCTGGCTGGCTACTCCAGAGAAGTGTCACCCACTTTTCCGCCTCTTGAATCTGGCAAACCACATCATGAGTTTGAAGTTCTTTCTCCTCCTCCTCCTTGCTGCAGCAACTTTGCTCCTCAACCCAAAACCCACAAAAAAAAAAAAAAAAAAGCTAAAGCAACAACCTCATCATCCAGTTACTGGAAGAAGTTCAAAACTTTGATCCTTTGACTAACAACAGCAACAACAACTTCCCCACCCACACCCAATCCCTTTCTCTGCACCTTCTTCTTCTTCTTTCATTCCTTCTTCTGTATCTTCACCACCCCAACAAACCCGGGAAAAAAAAAAAACAAAACAAAAAACACCCCACAAGTCCCAACTCCTCCTCTCCACCAATGACCCAAAAAAACAACACCACCACCACCAACAACTGCTGTTGCCCACCACCAGAGCAGAGCTCCTTCTTTTCAATAGAAACTCAACTACCAGGGTTTTGACAGCACTAGTGTTCAAGCTCTTTTGTGACTACACAATTTTGCCGCAGTTCGAGAAAAAACTTGAAGCTTCTCAAATGTTCGTAGGGCTCACACAAAGAAAAAACCAAAAACCAACAACAACAACAACTACTTCTACTACTACTATACTCTCAAACACAAATAACAAAGTTCAAAAATACACATACAAAATAGGTACACACGTTATTCTCTCTACTACTACTACTACCACCTACTCTCTTAAACAAAAATGACAAGAGAAAATACACAAACAAATACAGACATTCTCTCTCACTCTCTTTCTCTCCCCCAGACAAAAAAACAGGAGGACATGAATGTGGTAAAGTTGGGAAAGAGAGATCTAAGACAAGAGGACTAGATTTGCAGTTGTTCCCATGGGGTGGGGTCCAACCATCTCTTCTCTTTCATGCTCATTTTATTCATGGCTTTGCTTTTCATCCATTGGGTACTTACCTTTTTAAAAATGTGGCAAAAATCATGGTCTGAAACAAAATGGACCTAAATCTCTTGTAACACAATTAATGGCATTTTCCAAGATTCCCACAATATTCTTTTGTTCCATTCATCCATTCATTCCTTCCTTGTTTCTCAATCTTTCATCCATCCATCCATTCATACCACAATTTTGTTCATTTGGTTGATTCATTCCTTCATTTGATTATTTCCTCCATTCATTCATTCATTCATTCATTCATTCCAAAATCACAAGATGCTATCAATAACAAGATTGCAAAAGGAAAAAAAAAAACTTCTCATCCATAATAGTCCACTCATTCTAGTCTACATTTTACAACCTAATAAGTAATACATAATTCATTCATTGGTGCTTTCTCATTGGAGATTGATGACAATGTTTTATTCCCCAAATTTCAATGTAGCCCAAGCAGTGATTTTTGCATCCAAAAATACGAAGCGGAGGTGCAAATGATACAAAGGATTTCTTTTTTGGAAAAAATGGGCCCAATTTGTCACTCTATGAGGTTTTTTGTTTTGAAATTGCCATATTTAAACAATAGGTTCTAACATGTTGCCATTGTACACGAAGAATCCTGGGAAAATTCTACTTTCTTCTCTGACCTGTAGCCAAATCTGGCTAAATCCTCCTGTCAATGATCACCTACCCACCTACCTCACAAATTTGAGAAGAACAAAGCCGAACAAGATGGAGCAAAAAAATTGCTATCATGGATTAAATAAATTATTAGAAAAAAAAAAGTGTGTGTGTGTGTGTTCCCCAAGATAGAAAGTTTGTGGGAAAAAAAGTCGTGGAGCTTTGATCTCATCATGCAGCCTGTGATTTGCTCCAATTCAGTAAATTCATCCACTACGTAGAGAGTAAAGAACAAAGAACATAAATTCTAAACTTCTCTCAGATTTTAGGAATGACACGTACTTTTGTCTTTTGCAACTACTTGCAACTTTTAATTGTCAACTTTTATAGCAAGCTCTTCTCTTCCAGTAACGTTTTAAGTGTTGGGTTTGTTCATCAGGCTTGTCTACTTTACCGAAGGTCAAAGAGCCTTGCACAAAAAGCAAGCTAGCTTACTTAAGTGCGAGGCACACCTGACACTTCTTTTCCTTCCATATATCTCGGTATTAATAATCTCGTACAAACAATAACTGTTGTTCATAATATTCTTATTAAATAGGTAATGTTTCTTTACTCAAATACCCAATTGAGTTATCTTGTTTTTTTGTGGGTGTGGTTCTCAAAGTATTTGGAGTTTTGCCTCATTATTCTTCTGTTACATGCTCTTAGAGCATCTCCATCAACGTTCAGTATGTGACCCTGCACTGGGAATCTTCCATGAGGTTCATGGGTCAAATCCAATGAATCCACCGGAAGACAAGACCCCTGGGACCCTGAAAATATGTTCACACAGCTGTTCAGAGCCCTGGAGGAGCCCTAGAAGAGTCTGATAAACACAGTCAGACCGTATTTGTTGACTTCTCCCTATTTCTGATTGTGTAAATAGTTTGATTGGTCCAGGTGGGTTGCTATCAGTAGTCTCCCATCTACTTGCAGTCTCAATTTCAGTTCTCTGGGTGGGGTTGAAACAAGTTAGTAATTAAAACTTGGATGTGAGAAATATTTTTGCAGGGCCAGATACAGAGCGTTGGTGGAGATACTCTAAGCGGGGACAGCTCCTCTGGCAACCCTGCTTCAAAGGTGATATTAACCGCCCCAACAACTATGCTTCCTAATTCACTCTAGCCCTGATTACTCTCTGCTCAGCAGCTTTTCCACTCAGGGTGGGTGGGTCGGTGGGTGGTGGGCATTCCAAAATAAGGGCACTAGGACAAGGTGATAGCCAAGTATGGCCCCGGGCCTTGTATTGGGATGGCCCCTCAACCATGAACTTTTCCTTATCATAAATCATGAGGCGAAGATAAGATTGTCGCAAACCTAAACACATCACAAAGCATATATTGGAGGAGGGTTCTTAGGTCTACTCCTTAAGAGTCAATCGAGTTTATGCTTTACTTATATGAGTAAGATCTCTAGGACTCTCAAGGAGTAGACATAATATCTCTCCTCTTTTCTAGGAGGGATGTTATGTTTGTAGATGTAAGGTGCCCTTCAAATAATACACTACCAAATTTCTCCAAGTGTGCTTTTGGTGTGCAACATGGTTTTGGTATTGACAACAACATTGCAACCTTTACTTCAAAACGTGTTAAAAGATTCCTATGTATTTTACAATCCTTTATTAGGTGACCCTGCATAGGATACAATGGAATAGTGGCTTGGTCCATGCCTTGCTTGTTATATTGGCTATAATTTAACAAGATTCTTATGGGAAGCAAGTAGCACCAAGTTGAAACATGATTTTGCTTTGGTATGCATGTGCAGAACCTAAACTAAACTTCTTGATGATTGATGGCCGAATATAATAGTGTGTAGCTCAACGTGCAGTGTTCGTTTTTTTTTTTTTTTCAAAACTTTGCAACTTGGCAAATTAATTTTCAGAAAACCAAGAAATGAAAAATAGAAAATTTTGAGGTTTCTCTTCCACCATTTTTCCACCCAAAAATTTCGAATTCTTCCAACCATATTGCAAAATACATCTCTTGTAAAACCAAAATTACTTCGTACAAGTAATAAATTTAGGAGGATAAAAGGTGGTAATGTTACTCTGGTATATAAGAGCATCACCATTGACAAATGCAATTTGAGCCTGAATAATGTTTATCACATCCAAATTTGCAAGGGTTAGAAGTTGAAAGAACTCACCTCGCCCCACATAAAACCTTGAACAAGAGCACAGTTTTATGTGATTGACTGATGAAGCCTCATCACGTAGGTAAATCAGAATGGTTGGTCAATCAAAAACAGTAAAGACATTGATTTCCTAAATTTTCTACTCTTTTGCGAGGTCTAGAAGTTGCCTTGAATAAGGAGAGTGGGTTTAAAGAAGCAAGCTCTTATTTGTGAATTTTCTTAATCCAATACCTTAAATAATGAGAATGAGTTCAAAGAAACAAAGCTCTTCCAGGTGAATTTCTTTAAATCTCACTGATCTACTTCATACAATTGATGCAATCCAGAGGATTTTACAGGAAACAGTGGGGATGCTCTAGCCTACCCCCAGGCATCAACAGAGGTAGCAAGCACCTACCAGTCTGTTATGGGTCGAGATAATACCAGCCTTGTACCAGTTTTCATACCAGTCTCAATGCCAGGCATATGTATCTGCTTCATACCAGTCAAATGAAAATCATTAGTGGACCCAATACCCGGACCAGACTGATATGAAAGTTTTTAAAGTACCCAATATAAGTACTGGCCTGGTTTGAAAAAAACAGGAAAAACAAGGTCTGGTACCAGGACTAGTAAAGGCCTGGTATGTTCAAAAGTTCAATACCAGACCAACATTCTCAAAATTGTCAGTGCATGTGGCCATATAGCTACCTAGCAGTCAGGTTCACATTCACAGGCTGCAGACAGTGCATAGAGGAAGGAAGAGGACTTCTGAATATTGTTTTCTGTCACAATTCATCGCTGACTTGATGTTGCAGTAAGTCACACTTTTCTGGTAGCATGAACTGGATCAAGCTGTGAAGAGTGCGCAGTTTGATTAGCTGTGTTCAGAATTTTCTGTTACCAGACTTCTGCAATTACATCTAGATCACCAGAAACAAACACGATGCAGAACTGTAACAGAAAGGTCTAGGGTTGCAGATTATGTCATTTTCTTGACCACATTACATGACATAGTCTTCCAGTGTTGATCATAAACTCATAATCATGAACAAAATCTCTGTCAACATGCATTGATTCAACAATTAAAAAATTATTGAATCTGCCACCCCAGAGCTTAATGTCATGGAATGGTTCCCCCCTCCCCAGTCTTACCCAATGTAATGTGCAGGTTTGACCATTCCATAGAACATAAGAGCTCTTCTCTCTAGTAGTCTTTTTCTATTGAGCTTCATAGACTTTAGAGCCCTATCTCTCTTGACATGGATAGGAACTTTAAGTTGAGCTGGCTGCCATGTGCACAAATGAAGACACCCAAATGCCTTTTTGGGTGAGATTTGAGGCTCACAAAACTTTCACAATGACAAACAGTTGCTCTCTTGTTTGTGCAAAATTTGTTGCATCACAAAAGCTTCAAACTTCCTGTAACTTCATCCACTAAATGAGTGGGTCCTGCAGCAAAATCCATTCACATGCTTGAATTCAATTCAAAATCTTGCTTCATCCATTCACATTCACACCTCTGAGAAGAAAAATCTAGAAAGAGAACCTGAATCTAAACAAGTCAGAGGGAGCACAGCTGAAGAGACAATAATGCACCCACCAAGTACATACAAGAAAAGGAAGAGTCAGGAGTTTAATTACCAAGGATGGCCAATACAGTCCTTGAATCTGCAGAACAAGCCCAGAACAAACATGATGTTCTATCAGAATTGGCATGTGCCAAGCATGTTTTGTGCAATAGGGTTAGCACTGTTCTATGCATCAGGTTCATGAAGAAGATACCATCAAAACACAGTGAGAGGGAAAATTGTACGGACTTGGAGCAATTTGAGTGCGTCCAGCATCAATGGTAATGTGGCATGGCAACTTCATCGACTTCGCTCTGCTCTGCTTTCCAGCACGCATGCATATCCAAAATACCAGTTTAAACCTTTGTAGACTGCAGGATACAATGTTTCCTGATCTCTTGCCTTTCAACTATTTAGCCCAAGCTCATGACCTTAGGCATGTGGTCTGCACCCATAAACTCCGAAAGATGAAACCTCAACAATTCAAAATTGTAACAAGAATGCATAAGTTCTTGACCCTTGAGCAGAGGATTTAGGGTTTAATGAAGAGTACAAGTGCTGTTGGACACTTATGCACTGTTGGGTTTAGTTTCTAATGGATGCACATTGCCTGGGTCACAAAGTAAGGCAATGTACAAAAACCTGTAGGAAAAGCATCTCTTGCTCACTGTTGACTTTTGTGACCACCTTGACTTGTGAGCACATCTCCCATCTTTTCTTCCCACCAGAATCCAGGGCAAAAACAATTTTTTAATTTTAAGAAAAGAAGAAAAACTTGTGGGGAAGAAGAAAAGGAAACAGAGAGAGAAAGAGATTTCTCTATAAAGTTATGCTTGCTTGTCATCCTTGTGACAACAGATTTGGCAAAAGGACACAGCAGAAAGGAGAGAGAGAAAGTAAGAGAGAGACACCCTTGGTCTCACCTTTGGAGAGCTTTGGGAGCACGGTGAAATACCTTCTTGTACAATCCAAGTGTTGCATGACTGCAGTACAACAAGGAAGGAATGAACAATGCAACAAAATCAGAAAAAAAGGGAAAAAAAAGCCATAACAGAATGACATCATAGAGTTTGCATCCCTTTCTAGCAAGGATCCAACCAGAATGCAACAGCAGATAACAAGGATGATATCTTATGGTCCAAACTACTTTCAAGTCTAATGCCATTGTATCAGGTTTACAGTAAAGAATTCAAGCTTATAAAAGGTCCACACTCTTCATCATACGTTTGTGCATGCTTGAGTTAAATTTCAGAATTCTACTGCTGTATGTATCATGGTTTCAAAGAATTTCAAAAAAATAAAAAATTCCAGTCCCATTTCACACTTGCTAGAGGAAACAGTTCCAGTCCACAGCACAGATCTGACCTAACCCGAAGCATAATTTCTGTGCTGATAAAGATTATTATTAATCTCTTCTTTTCTGCATCCACAAAACCAAAACAGAGAAGTTGACCAACGAAAGTGAGGGAAATCAAAAGGGGATGATATTGAACAATCTGTTGGAGAAAGAGGCTGAGTATTAGGGTTTATGGATTTAGTGTTTCAGGACCTGCATTGTGCAGCCACTTTGCCCTTGCCCATTTTCAAATCATTTCTAACAGCCAACACCTGTGGATCATCACACCTACAAATTTGGTCAGTGTCTGTCACCAAAGAAAAAACAAAACCAAAACCCCATGCCACACACATCCACAATGTCCAATTCACATGAATTTAAGAACCACAAAAGCTTCAGGAAAAATGAAAGCTCCGAAAGAAAAAAGAAACAGGAAGAAAAGAGATGCAAAATGGTACAAAAGGGCTCGCACCTCAAAACCCTAAAATAACCCTAATCACGGAATTCTCAACACTGGGAGGAAAGGGGGGTTGTGGGGGGGGGGGGGGGACTTTAAACCATCTTGAAGTCGTTGAATTCTTCTGCGAGTTTTTCTACATCATGGGTGGTGCTCCGCTCCTTGCCATGATACTTGGGTTTCGCAAGAGCAGAAGTAATATCCGGCGAGACTACAACATCATCATCGCCATCGATGCTTCTTTTGCCAACCACATAGTCCATTCCCAAACAGCCCACTCCGACTGCAACAAGCAACGGCAGGGTTGGTAGCTTCTCCCCCACGTCCATCACTACCTCTTCAGCATTCCCAGGCCTCCTCCTGCTCCTCCTCTCATCGTCCAGAAGACAAAATGCCCCCGAATTCGCGACCTCTCGGTCTGACATTTTGATGAAGGAGATCGAGGATTGAAAGATTGCGCTTCTTAAACCCTAAACCCTAATCTCCTTGCGCTTTCCTCCTCTGAGGTTTCACTTTGACGAGAAAGGGAGTTAGGGTTTGGACTTTGGAGCAGCATGGGGGCGGTTATTAGAAACCGCACCGAACCCCCTGTGGCCGGGTGTCAGGCCCGTTCTTAGGGCCAGTAACCGCTGTTCTCAGAATCCCCCAAAAATTTCCCGGTTCTGAAACATAACCGTGGTTATCAAAAATCAAATTAACCAGTCTGTCATATAGTAGCTGCAGCTCTTGAATCTCTTTTTTCAAAAGTGAAATAACTGCCCATAAACCCTCCGGTTCTTACATGAAGCTCTGTAATTCTTTGACGTTTTAAAAGTACCCTGAACCACAGCGGTTCCTCGAAATCCGATTTTTTTCTTCCAAACAAATATCCAGAACTGATGACCTGACATAACCGCCGGTTAATAAGAGTCAAGATGCCACTCTTTTCATCCATGATTCTCAACTGATCCTTGCCATTTACATTTAAAAGTATCTAAAGGAAAAAGAAGAATTATGGAAACTCAAATATTTCACCATGCAAAAATATAGTCTTCAAAAAATCCTCTAAAAGAAACCAAAAATCCTTCAAGATATTATAACTATATAACTAGATCTCAAGTTTCAACACAAGCCAAAATATCATCTTTCAAAAATCAACATATAAAAATAGGTCCTAGGAGCCAAAATCCCTTAAGCCACTATACTTATAATGAATCTAAACACAATATTCTTGCCTTGGTAGGCAAGGCCAACAAATGTGAAAGCCATGTATACACCAATGTTGAGTGTGCATTGGGCTTGTAGGAATACATATATGACATGTTTGTGTAATGCAAACATGAAAATTTGCTTTCATTTTGTGTGAGTTGAAGTGCTTAAAATTCCAACCAAATTTGTGTAAATGGTCCACATACAATTTAATCACATGGTCATGGAACTATAATTGGATAACCATGTAAAGCCATTTGATTTGTCTAAGACTATTCTTTTAAGTGCAATTGTAAACCATTAGATGAGCGCGCGCACACACACACACACATAGAATGTGTTTGCAAGCTCTATGGAATTGTGTAAAACAATTTAAACAACCACCAAATTGGATTGGAATAAATTTGGTTTAAAAATCTCACATAAACTAACGTTGTCAAATACTGTCTACTAATGACAAATTTACATGTGGGTGATTGCCAAATTTATATGAGATATTGTTGTTTTTCTTGTGAAATTTTTACAACCATTCCATTTTGGCCATAGGCTATGTAGGCTAAAAGAGTAGGACCTTGGGCAAGGGATTATAAATGGGATGTTTTGTAGATAACATGGGGGACATGTGAGAATTGTGGGGACAACATAATGAACATTGGACAAAAAATGTGACATAAAATTAAGGATTATGTGTGGGGGACACATGAAAACTTATACGGGAGAAATGTAATGAAATATTAGTGAATTGAACTCAAGACCTTCCCCACATAGGGGACATCTAAACAATTGAAAAATCTCAATAACATCATTAACAAATAGGAGACTTAATGTACTTATTAATTATTGTGTATATTTTGAAATATTCGAATTGGGGTTGCTAGACTCTTTTTTTTTAATTAATTATTTTGGCAAAAATTTGCCTATTATTTGTTGTGGGTATGGTATAAAGTCATTGTTATAGGATGAATGTGGTTCAATTTCTTTGTTCTAATTAAATCAATAACTAATAACTTTTAGTTTGAGTAAGCAATTTTTTTTGTTTAATCAAAGGAACATTGTGGACAAGTGAACCAAGGGGGCCAACCTGGAAATTGTAATGTTAGTGTTAAGATTGAATTTTGTAATTAAAGTACGACAAACACAATGACATGTCACCATATATGATTGTTGTGATTAAAACATATTACTTTTTTTTTTATATTGGCATTGTGATTGAAATGTGTTATTTTTTATTATCTTATATTATATGATGTATATGATGTCCTAAATTTTTAATTAAAAATTATGAAATTCTATAATCAACTTATATTATACCTTCAACTCTACAACTAATAATCAACACTTATTTGCCAAATATTTACTTATTTTGGAAAAGATGTTTTCAAATTTTCAAATTCATTCTCCCAAATTTCAATAATTGAAGGATAAATATGCAAATACACCTTGAGTTGTGTATTTGTAATAATAACCCAATGGTTGGGACAATAAACAGTTTTTTGAAAGTTGGTTGTTCCATCAAAGACAATTTCAACAAATATCAATAAAAGTTTCTCTTCTTTCTAATTAGACCTTTTGAAAATTATTTTGTGCTAAACATTAGTGATAAATGTAGCATTTATGTACTTCACATGTGAAATGAAATTATTATAAATTTACATAATTACAATATTGTAATTGAAGACATGATTTATCTTTTAAATCAGTGTCATGTCTTTCCATTTAAAATCTAAAAATTATAAATGAAATGTAATTATGAATTTTTACATAAATGAAATTGATTTAAAAAAGTCAGATGTAAAACTTATTCCATTATGTGATTTTAAGTATTAGTATATATTTTTTGAATTTGTGGTCCATATAAAAATTATATAAAATTTAATTTAAAACTTGAAGTTTGTAAATCAACACATTATAGAATTAAATCAATTGATAAAATTAAAATTCAAAAGTTGGATGTAAATTATATTATTTAAACTGAACTTATAACCCAAAGTCATATTCAAAACATCATATTTGATTTTTTGAAATGAAAATGAAAATGATGATAATGTCTCAATATTACATTATTTGATGTATTACAAAATCCAATATAATTATGAAAATAAATAAATAAAATAATGTAATGAAAATAGGTAAGTAGGTAGGTCATAAATAAGAATGTAGGCAACTAGGTAAATATGTAAATAGGTAAGTAGCTAAAAATGTAAGTAATATCTACCTACCTAAATAAATATAAAAGGATGTAGGTAGGTATTACCTACCTACTCATTTAGTAACCACCACCACTACCTATTACATGCCTACATGTGAAATTAACGTCATTATGAACTTAAAATAATTTTATATAAAAAAATTTAATGCTTGAAATTATAAGCATAAATGTGCTTATATTTATGCAATTACAACATTTGTGATCATGTGAAGCTGTGGTTAGATGGTTAAGGACTTGCTTCACGGTTCTATAGGTGCAGGTTTAAATTTCATTCCTGACATCTTGTGATTGTGACGAAAATTAATCATGTTAATAGTATGATTAAAGTTAGTCATGTTGACATAGAATAATAATAATAATAATTTAAACATGTAATAAATTGTGATGATGACTCATGGGTCCAACTATTTGTCAATAATATGGCTTAGGAAAACAAAATCCTTGGCACATCTTAGTTTGCAGCAACAAAGAATTTTCACAATTTACAAAATAAAAATCAACACACAACAATGACTCATTGAAAATTTTGGATAAATAAAAAAATATTAATAAAAAAAAATTTTAGAATAAATTTGAAATAATATGGCAACATAAACTAATTCTACTTAATGTGTAAGTCAAAATGGAAATGACACATTTCAATCCAAATAAACATGACAAATTTCACTTATGATTAGTTACATGACAAAGCTAGCAAATTATGTCATAATTAATTTTTTTTTCCTCTAAACTCAAATCTATCTAATATTTTTTTTTGATAAAATTTTAGTAAAAAAGACATGGATATGTTGTAATGACATTGGACAAAACACATGAAATATGATTGAGGGATGCATGAGAATTGTGAGAACAACATAATGAACATTTGACAAGACATATGAAATAAAATCAAAGAATGAAATTGTGAAAACAACATAATGAAAAATTGACAAAACTTATGAAATAGAATTAAAGAATGCATGTTTGGGGGGGGGGGGGGGGAGGGGTGGCACATGAAAATTGTGATAACAACATAAGGAACATCTAACAAATCATATGGGGGGAACTTAAGGATACATGTGAATACATGAAAGTTGTGAAAACAACATATGGAACATTTGACTAAGCATACGTGATAAATTAATAATACATAGAGATTACCAATCTTATGTGTGTAAATGATATAGCCTAGAATTCATTGCACTTGCATTATGTTGTGCAAATGTTTTCAAGTATGTAAGTGTATATATTATATATCCTTAGCGATCACACCTATTTACAATCCATATTAATTAGTTGTGAAAGCATCCCAAAACTCTCTCTCTCTCTCTCTCTCTCTCTATATATATATATTTGAAATGGCTTACTTTGATTGGCCCTTCACAAAAAATGTATATTTTTTATATTCCTCAAATGATACATGAACAAACTTATGTGATGCTATGGGGGAATATTTTGGGTGTATGTTGCTTCATCTCATTGCCCAAGTAGAATTTATAATCCTAACTTAGTTCAACGTCATTTTTTATTTAAACTTTTACAAGAGCTTAAGTACCTATTATGATTCATATTAATTAGTTTTGGCATCCCAAAGCTCACTTTTCACTTTTATTTGTATTTTTGGAACGGGCCACTTTGGTTTGCCAATCACCAGAAATATTTTAAAACTTTGGAAACCTTTCTCCATCCCTCCCACACCCCCCCTGCCCAAAGTTACATTTTTTACACTAATATAATTGGTCATGTATTTGTTTTACATTTACATTTCAATAGTTTTACATGACATGATATGACTCTACCCAATTTTACACTCACACATCTCACATCATACACTTGTATGGATGTAGGTGGACCCTTCTACACACTTACATGGAGTGTAAGTCGTAGACAATCTACATTCACAACACTACTTACAATGTTCTATTTTCAGATTTTGAATTCTTTTGGCAAGATGCCAATGCATTGAATCAATGGTAGTTCATTGAATTACAACAACGAAACAAATGCGCAACTCTATCTTGAGATTAAACCAAAACTTGGTTACACAGCTTCTTTCATCTTTTTGTTTAATTGGTGATGCAATGTAACATGCTCCCAATACCATCATAATTAGGTTTGATAAAAGTTGAATTGTTGCAATCTCAAAATTAGGGCATGTATAGCTAGAGTACCTCAACTTACCTCAAGAGGGACAACAATAATATGATCCAAGTTTTAGATTTCACAATCCAATTCCAAATCCAATTTGAGCAAGCCCGGCTGTTAGAAAATCAACAATTAGGGAAGGTTTACAGGTTTTTTAGGTCTTTGTTTTCTTCTGTTTTGTGGCCAATTAAAGTTATCAATAAAGTCAGGCGATTAAGGGGACAAGAACGGCCAGTTTCGGCATAATAGGCCATCAAACACGTAACTGGGATTGAAATTTTACATAACAAAATAACTCGGGGCCTAAACTAGTTTTTCCACCAATTTTGGTGGTAAACTGAGTTTCATCCCATCTTTCCTTTTTCCCAAGCGCCTTCACTGCTGCTACAAATATTTTCACTGCTCTTGCCTGCACAACAATTATGATTACTCTCGAACGTTGTGCATTAAATGCTGAGTTTCATCATTTCATACTGAGATTTAATGAAATTTCATGACTTTGCAGATACCACTGAGAGAGGGGATAGGGGGTGAAAAATAGGGTGACTTTACGGATAACTTTATTGTTTTGTCATAAACACGTTTCAGGTTTTATGCGTGATAAGCTACCTAAGATGAAATTCCAATAATCCAAGAAGGTTTTTGAAAATTCAACAATCGTTATATAAATTATCAGTAACCTTATTGATAACCGGGGTTTTCTCAATGGCTGGCCAACAGTGGTTAGGAGACGGGCTAGCTCATGGATGAACAAAAGAGGACTGGCGATGACAAGACGATAATACCTAGATGAAATCCCAATCTCCAGGTCAATTTATGAAAATTCAGTAACCACTAGGTAGGTCATTAGTAACCTTATTGATAACCGGGTGTTTTCTCAATGACTGGCTATCAACACTAGTCGAGTTTGGGAGGGGGTAGCTCATGGATGAACACCGAAGGGAGGACCGACGAAGAAATGATGAAAGTATTTGGATGAATAATGCATTAGGGTTTGAGAACGGGTCGAGACCGGGATTAGGGTTTTTAGTTTCTTCCTTGATAGCGGTTTCGAGTGGAGTCGCGAGGGTTTTGTTCGTTTCCGTTGCGGTGTCGAAATGGTGCTCAAGACTGAGGTGTGCCGGTTCAGCGGCTCCAAGATTTATCCCGGGAGAGGAATACGGTTCATCAGGAGCGATTCTCAGGTGTTTTTGTTTTTGAATAGCAAGTGCAAGAGGTATTTCCACAATAGACTGAAGCCCTCGAAGCTCACATGGACTGCTTTGTTCCGGAAGCAGCACAAGAAGGATGTCCATGCGGAAGCCATCAAGAAGAAACGAAGGACGAGTAACAAGCCTTACTCTCGTTCCATAGTAGGAGCTTCTCTAGAGGTGATTCAGAAGAAACGGACCGAGAAGACGGAGGTGCGAGCGGCGGCCAGGGAAGCCGCTTTACGTGAGATCAAGGAGAGGATTAAGAAGACCAAGGATGAAAAGAAGGCGAAGAAAGTCGAGGTCGCTTCTAAACCCAAGCCCGGCAAGGCAGCTGCTGCTACTCGTGCTCCCCAGGCTAAGCCCGCTAAGACAGGAGCTGGTGGCAAGCGTTGAAGAGGTTTTTTGTTGATCTTCTAACAGGCAGGATTTTTCATGTTGCTGATGCAATTAACCTAGAATTTGTATTTGAAGAAACAAGGAAAAAAAGAAAAAAAAGATTTTTTCCCCCTGTTGTTTGTTTCTGATCGTAAAGTCTCTGAAGCAAATTCCCAAGCTTCTTGCAAAACTCCTTCCATGCCATTTCCTAGTTTACTATCATGTCTAAGATTTTGCACTGGATACTTTGCCTGCTTGTTGTTGTTGTAGCCTCGTCATTTGAGTATATATTAGTGTTTCCATGATGTCAGTCTCTTTGCGAACTGTGGAGCTAAGGTTGCAGAATGGGTTTAGGGTTTGTTGTCATCTCTCCATTTGAGTACGTTTTGGTTTTTCTATGATGTCAGTCTGTTTGCGAACTGTGGTGCTGAGGTTGCAGAGTGAGTGTAGCGTTTAGGGTTTGTTGTAGCCTCTTCATTTCAGTATATTTTGGTTTTTCTATGATGTCAGTCTGTTTGTGAATTGTGGTGCTGAGGTTGCAGAATGAGTGTAGCGTTTAGGGTTTGTTGTAGCCTCTTCATTTGAGTACATTTTGGTGTTTCTATTACATCAGTCTCTCTGTTCACTGTGGATCCAAGATTGCTGAATGTCTTGACTGGCAAGGAGAGGTTCTATACCATCATACTGTGTGGACCAAGGTTGCAGAATGTCTTTATTGGCAAGGAGAGGTTCTACACCATTGTACTATGTGGAGCCAAGGTTGTGGAATCTCTTGATTGGCAAGGGAGCAGGCTGTATATATCACAATGGAAACTGTGGAGGGTGCCTATGCAAGGTTGTAGGGGTTTTTTAATTTCGAAAATTCACAATTTATCATTGGATGTAGAAGCTCCATGTTGTTGAAGAGTACTACAATTGCAAGAGGTCACAAGTAGCACATGTCTCAAATGAATGTGCTTTGCACTACCATTGTCTGCCTTGTATGAATTTGCAAATTTGTAGATCATCTCCTGTTGTCTGCTGATTTCAATTCAGCAACTACTGAATCTTCAAATATAACTAAAGGGTTGAGAGCCCCAGAAGTCTTCTTCTGATTGTCATGATTTCTGGGAAAGTCTGCTCACAGCTCCAACTCTGGGTGTGTAATTCTGGAAAATCTGCTTGCAGCTCTGACTCTGTGTGTGTATTGCTTGATCTTTCCATTCCTGTTTTGTCCTGCTTGCTTAGTTGTTTGAAGGTAGGATTCTGTGTGCATCAGATAGCTTAGTAACCCTCTGATTCTTGTGTCTAGGGTGTTGAGCTGGCAAGCTTTTGGGGTTCTTGAGGTAGAGTCCAGGATTTGCACTCTCCATCTATATCTGCTGCAGACATTTCCTTCTCAAGTGTGAACAAGTTTGTAAGGTCTGTGTTGTTGGTTTCCAAGGTGATCTACTTTTGAATCCATCTTTCTCTATCTGCATGCAAATGCATGTCAGGTTACAATGCTGGAAGTTCTTTGTTTTGTCCAGAAGAAGTTGCAGCTGTGGTGCCGAAATTGCGAGGTGTTTGACCTACACTATAAGGTTGTATGCACCGTCACTTGTTGGAGATGGAGCAGATGATGCAGTTGCTCATTGATGGGGCAGAAGGTCTAAAAGTACTCCAAACAAGTTGGTTGTCAACAAGAGCAAGAGAGGGAGAGTTGGAAATCAACTGCCACACATGTTTGAGAAGAGACACTGCATCAACTGGTTTCTGAAATTTGAATATGTGCTTCCCCTTCAATTTCCATAACCAAGAAGGTTCCATGAATGGCTGGTGCAGGGCTGGAGTGTTGTGATTCAACTGCAGGTAATTACTGTAGTGATGACAGTTTGTGCATCAGGAATAAGGAAAGATGAAAGAAAGAAAGGCAGAAGAAGGATACGTAGTTTTGAAAGGGAGAAAGCTGTTGTTGTTGCCATAGAAGTCCGTTGGTGTGGACATACTTGCATACTTCATAAATAAGTTTTGAATCCTTCCCTTTGGAGAAAGTTGCTATTGCATCCATTGGAAATGGTGTTCACACAGTTGCCTATGGAGGAAATTGCTCAGCTGTGGTGCATTTCCAAGTTCTGGAATTCCATGTTTGTGTCTTACTCATCTTTCAAGTAGGTATGCTGTCTGTGAGGTTCCTTCAAAGATGTTTGGGATAATGAGCAAATGCAAGGACACAGGTTCTCAAGCTTTGCAATTCATGGATTTGAATTTTGAGATTCCTGTATTGTTGTGTACAAAATTGGGTGTATTTTCCTTTGTTGCCAACAGTCTATTTCTACTGCTTGCACATATACAGCCTTTCAGAGTTTAGGAATTGAGATGTCAATGTATGGATTAGTGGACATTGTCTTGCATGAGAATAGCATCACGTGGCAAACAATTCAAATCAACCATAATGTGTGAGCTCCAATGGGATGCAAAACCTTGACCATCATCAAACAACACTTGTGTTTATACTGTTTATAAGAGTGCCCAACCCTTTCTCATCCTTTGTTGCAGTGTGATGAGACTTTCTCCTTGACTGTGTGAGACCAATCAAATTCGAAGCAGAACTCTCTCATTGTTAGTTTTTTCAGCTGTCAAGCCAGATCTTGTAAGCACGTTATTGGCATATTCTCCAAGCATGCTTACTGGATTGTCAAACCCTAGTTGTGCTTGACAGACTGCAATCCAAGCCCTAGTAGTGCCTGACGGAATGCAGCGGCAGACGAAGAAGCTGACGCAGGTCGAGTCATACAATGCGACGAAGAAGATGGCGCAGGTCTGTTGTGCGGTGTTCTCGATGTGGCCGTCTCTCCCCCACTGGAATCCCGATCTGCACTTTTTCTATTGTTGCTGCATAAATGCAGCTTTCGCCGTTTATGGTGGCAGATAGAGCTCTGTGGCATCAGCGGCAACACGTCCCTTCCTTCCTTCCTTCCTTCCCTTGAATCATCAAACTCTACTCACTCATCAGAAAGAAACAGACAATTCAGCCATGTAGAAGGAGGAGAAGAAGAAGAATTTGGAGCGAAGGAGAGATAAGAGAGAAGCTTTGTGATTCTCCTGAAGAGCGAAAGGAGTTCTTCCATAAAAGATTAAGAGTTTTGCTAAGACATAACAGAGAGAACTTGAGGAGCCATTGAAGAACGCCATGGGGAGCGATGCTGCTGCAAAGGAGGTTGTTGTTGATGATGATAGTGTGCAAGTAACAGGCTTGCAGTTTGCATATCCAGGCCAATCTCCATTCATCACGGATTTCTCACTACATTTGAAGCCTGGATCTAGATGCCTCCTCATCGGCGCAAATGGATCTGGTTTGCTTCCCTTCCCCTTGTCTACTTGAAATCTGTGTCATTTTTTTTCTCAGGTTGGATGCCTGTCAGGGAAGGAGACATTTGCAGAGAGGATGAGACATAAAAAATCCATTTCTGTGCAGCAGAGACAGATGGTATTGTTCTTCCTGTTCTTGCCATAATGACGGAGAGAGATGGCAGTGGCAAATTTATGATGATGGCATGCATTGACATCCTTTTATGCTGTGGTTTTCAGGAAAGACAACATTGCTGCGAATCCTGGCAGGGAAGCATATGGTGGGAGGGAAGAATGTAGTGCAAGTGTTGGGGCGTTCGGCATTCCATGACACAGCTCTGACATGCTCTGGGGATCTGGCTTACTTGGGTGGTTCTTGGAGCAGGACTGTTGGCTGTGCGGTGTGACCTACCTCTCTACTACTTCTCTCTCATTAATGCCACTCAATTGTCACTGCTGTATGTCCAACATTCTGTATTCTAATGTAGCCACTCATATGTCCAACTTCACACTTGATCACTTTGGGCTCACAACAACATCTGTCACGAGTTTTCTTTTGTCATCTCTTACTGATTTTGCATCCATTCCTCACACCATTGTCTTTTGCAACCAGTCATGATTCATAAAATCAGGCAATGTACCTGGAGTTTGGGAGTGTGTGGGTTTTATGTGAGAGCCTTAAGTTCTTTGCTCTCTCTTCTTTTGTTTTTTCTCGTTGTTTTCTCAAATTTTACTAGTTCTGCTGATGTAATTTTTTGGGAGAAATTGAACATGTCACCACTACACAGTTATGTTTGCACTTTCATTTTCTTGTGATGTTGAATCTGTATCATTCACAGGTTTTAGGGTTTCCATGGTCTCCAGTTGATTATTGAACCCTTGATTTTTGCAAAAGTATTGAGAGGTGTGTCCATGGGGTTACAGGGTGAGATTCCATTGCAAGGGGATTTCTCAGCTGAACACATGATTTTTGGAGGTGAGTCTCAAGTAGTACCCCTTGAATTTTTTTACACCAGGTCTGCAAATATTCATTGCCAGTTGAATCGCAATCTGACAATCATGGGGGCATTGATGAACAACTACGTAGCCTGCAAGACATAGACAGTTTTCATGTGTTGGTTAAAGGAATGTTAAGGATACATGTCCAGCATGTCAAATCTTTGAGATACTTCCCATTCCTGAAGTATTGAAATATGTTCTCCTGCGGGATTGTTGTTCCCAGTTGAGGGTGTGGATGTGGTGAGAAGGGATCGTTTGATTGATCTGTTGGACATTGATCTACGATGGCGTATGCACAAGGTGTCTGATGGCCAGCGCCGCCGAGTCCAGATCTGCATGGGCCTGTTGCACCCCTTCCAGGTAGCCTTGTTTCTTCTGGGGACCAACAACGTGCACCCTCTCTCTATGTGTGTTGTCCCCCACATATTCTGCAAATATTTTGTCCCTTGAATATGTAAATGTTGTATTCTTTGCAGGTTCTTTTGCTGGATGAGATAACAGTGGATCTTGATGTTGTTGCGCGGATGGATTTGCTTTCCTTTTTTGTGGACGAGTGTGAAGAGGTGGGTGGGATTGTGTCACAACTATCTCTTCAACTCCTATTTAACTCATTCAGTTGATTTTTCTTCTACAGCCATGACAAGAGAGGACAATAAGGTGTTTCCTATAACAAGACTTCCCATGGTTGTAGCTCATGTTCTTGTCTATCAATAATGTGAAACTTATGGTAATGGTAACTGGTGGAACAGTGTAAAATCCTTTTTGCATGTATTGAGGCTAGAACACCAGTGTATAGTTGTTAACACTCTGTGGTTTGACACTCCCATATTTTGTAGAGAGGAGCAACCCTAATCTATGCAACGCACATTTTTGATGGTTTGGAGACATGGGCGACACACATTGCTTATGTGGAGGATGGAAAGTTAAAACGAGCAGAGAGGCTTTCAGAGCTACCAGAGCTGCATCCTCCAAGCACAGCCAAGAATTTGATTCAGGTTGTTGAACCTTGGTTAAGGACAGAGAGAAGTGAGAGGGAGAAACATAGAACAACAAATGCGGTCAAACCTGACATTGTTACTCGCCCTGCTGATGTTTCTCCCTGGACTTCTAGTCGTCACATGGCATACTATAGATGACAACTGAAAAGCTTGTTGGCAGGTTTGGTGTCCATTTCTTTTGTGCACGAACCACACATTGCCATGCCAGGGATCTAAGATGATTCTTGTTACCCTTTTTCTTGTGGGACATTAGATGTAATGTTTCATACACCATTACACCAATACAGGATCTTGCCAACCATGCCATGCTACAGAGGCAGTCCATGATGTAGTGAGTAACTCATTTATTCAACTAGAAGAACTTGGGTTATAACTTAGCCTTTGGTCTTTGAAAGCAGCTTGTTGATGGTTAATGTTCTAACTCTTTTGTGAATTGTGAGAAAACCGGTAATAAATTGGTAGGCTCATGAGTGGAATCATTGAGGAGGCAAGGGGATGTCAAGATATACTCAACTTGGAGACATCTATGACAGTGGATTGCAAGTTGCCTAATGGGTAGAAATGAGTGTTACATGTACAATGTGTGCAAGGTTAGTTTTTCCCAACATCTGTATGGTACATGTGCAGTATTGTGGTCAAATTGATGTATCCGTGCAGGTGGAACATTTTGGTCTTACATTTGAATCTCGGTTTTGACAATAATTTCACTTGCAGACACCTATTTCATATTGATCATTCGATGAATTTACATTTACTATATTACAATTTTACATTTTATTTCAAATTTCAATTGATTTTATTTCAATGATTGCAATGGTAGACTTCAGTTTGTTTGCATTCTATTCAATGAAATCTTTATTTCACATTCAGCTTTTAGATTGAAATTGTAATGCTTTAAATAAGGTTTTTCATTTAGATCATTGATTTTGGAATTTTAGTGTTCACTCTATGGTTCAGTGATGCATTATCAAGTTATTTTTCTATGTAATCCATTTAGTTTATTATTATTTTTTCAAATTTCTCAATTATCCATTGTAAGTAATAGTTTGGTTTTAATTTTTCTTATGACAAATTTGTGGACCACAAGTGAGATATCACACATTGAAAGCCCCTGTTATTTTTGGGGCAAATTTTTGCCACTTGGCGACACAAAAAAAAAGTCTAATGCAACCCAAAAAATTGCACCAAACTCATCCGATTTTGTGGGTTTTTATTTTTTTTCCGGAATTGCCATATTAGACAAAAGGTTTCATAATGTTGCCAAAATATAGCAGGATTATTAAAATTTTCTACTTTCCTTTTTGACATATGTACCCAAATTATGCTAATTCCTTTTTGTGGATGGTTGCCAATGTGGCTACATCACAAAATTGGGAAAAAAAAAGAAAAAGAAATCCCATGATTGGAAGACATATTTGCTTTTTGGATTGATTTGTATTACTAGGGGGCAATGGAATCACATGTTGATATTCTTTGCCATTTGCATGAAGCAAAATGCTTTGATTGATATGCTATTATTTGAACAAAATATGGGTAATTATGTGGATGTGAAATCCCATGTTAGAACTTAGAAGTTACAAAAATTGATAGAAGTTTTTCTAGTCTTTGATGTCTCATGGTTTCTTGTCTCATTTAGAAACCATGAGCATCAATATAACGACAATAGAACGTATGTCTTTGATGTGTTGTTTGGAAACACGTAGTTGTGGACACATGAGAGTGGAACCTATTGTTAACTTTGGAAAATTATTTCTAAAGCATTTACAAATTAGACTTTTGAAGTGAGTAACAAGCCTTCAAATAAAACTTCATAACAATGAGGTTACAAATAAGATTTTTTAGTAGAGATCATCAACAATTTAGATATTTGAAAGCAGCATGTCCCTCCTAAACTTGGGGGAGATGGTCTAAATTAGTTGTTTTACGGCAATGAATTAATTACAATATATAATTACAATCTATGGATGAATTTGACTTTCATAGAATCTAGCAATAACATTTTAATACTAGAAACATTCCTTTGCTCATTGGATACATCAAATCCAGCAGTTTTATTTTTTTTTCCATTTTTGTTATGTAGCCATGTCATTGGTGATCATCCACAAGAGGAATTAGCCAAATTTGGCTACAAGTCAGAGAGGAAAGTAGAAAGTTTTAAGATTCCATCTATAGTTTGGTGACCTATTGGAACCTATTGTTTAAATATGGCACAAAAAAAAAATTAAATCCTTGAAAATCTGGTGACTTTGGTGCTTTTCTTTTTACACAATTGTTTCTTGTACGAGTTACACTGGATGTATGGTGAATTTTTATTTGTTTTTCAAATGCCTATCACATCAAGTATGTAGTGGGTTTTGTGATAATCCATTGTTGTGCAAAAATAAGGCCAGATAAATTTCACCATTTCTTTTGCATTACTGGACTCTTCTTTTGAAGTCTTGGCAATGGGTGTCAAGTAGGAATTAATAATTTATCTAATATGAAGTGCATCAATTGATAAGGATGGAATATTGGGAAGGGTAAGGTATCATATATTAATTACTGTCATTATTACTCATTATTGATCCAGAATTTTGAAAACTTGATTTTGTATATTAGCACCCCACCTGGTTTGGGAGAATTGGAAGAAAAAGTTAAAAGAAAGAAACAAGTGACAAAATAAATTCTTTCAAATCAATGGAATAAAATAAAATAATCAGAATTGCATATGGGTTTATTTATTATATATAGCAAGTCTATGTTTTAGGGAAGATGATAATTAGACTTGAATCTCTTGACTACAATCATGTGAAAACTGAAATCCTTATCATAATGTAGTTTGATGTTCAGTTCCAATTCTTGGAACTGAAATTTACAAACCATTTCAAGCAGGAAAAAAAAATTGTAAGTTCCAAAATTTCCAAATCCCTATTGCACCAAAAAGAAGAGAGAAAACAATTAAATTGGCACTACTACCACAGAGACTCAAGTCTGCCCCCAAAAATGGAATGGTCGAGGCCCTGCCAATTATGTTTAAGTAATGCGCAAGGCAAGCTAGGTGCATTACCCTAAACCCAACATAATGGGCTATGACAAGACCATTCCATAACATTAAGTTCTGGGGTGCCAGATTCAACAATTTAATAATAATAATAAATCCTGTTTAACAAACACAATTTGTCCATTATTCCAAGTGTATGATCATCAAGGGAAGATTATGTCATACTATATAGTCAAGAAAAATGACATAATCTGCCACCACAGGCCTTAATTGGACAGTTAGATGGGTACGTTCGAACTGTAGAGCGATAGCTGCCCGTTAGATGGGCGGATCACACTACAGACGCGTGCCATCGCGTGCGGAGTTCCCGCGCGGCCTCTGGGCAGGCCGCCCCGTGGAGCTCCAGCGGGAGCCACGGGGATCGCGGAGCTCCCGCGGGGCTTCTGGTCGATCGCGCGGAGTTCCCGCGGGCATGGCGCTCATGCTTTCTGAGCGAGAACGCCCCTGCCTGCCTTCTGCGACTCTGAACTCACCTCCTGGCTCACGCATTTGTGCGCGAGTGAGGGAGGACCCACTTCACCACACACGCGACCTGGGCCTCTTAGGACTTCTCGCAAGCTGCGCTAATTATTACTGGACACGCGAGATGTGCTAGCTCTAATTAATGTCAAGAGAGGAGTTGCTCTCTTGACCCATTCCACACACCTTGTCCGCTTTTTGCATCTAGTGGTGCAGATTTTTAGCTGCCTACCTGCTCTTTAAATTATTCCACTAGCTCTAATCTGTAGTGATCACAAACCCATGAACATGGAGTGTTCCCACTTGACATACACATGCGTATTTCTAAACAGTTCACACAGATTAAGCTTTAACAACTAACTGATCATGACTACTAACATGTGGGCTATGATCAAGATAGCTGGAGCATGTGTTCGACGTGGTACTATGTATGAGAACTCTGGTGATTAGGTGCATTCTAGCAGTTCTCTTGCAGCATAGCAGCTGCTAACTAACTAATTACACAACTATTATAATGTCCACACCCGAGATCAGATTTGTAGAGATTCCCAAACATATTTTACACGTAAAAAAAACGAACTTGAGACATTAAGGACATGCACACAGGATGGCTGGAAGCATCAACCTGATTAGCTAAACTAATTTGATGGATTTAAACTGAATTTTATCACGTCTAGTATCATAAAACTAGCTAGCTGCTTGCTAGTTTGCTAGTTTGAGGCATAAACCCCACTACCAGCTACTCTGTCAAGGTTTCCAACCATGCAAGGGGTACCTGATCAGGACTACACACATATTGATTAAAATCGTTTACACAGTTTACATCTTACATCATCTGAACAGCACTAGATAACGAAGACCTTGAAATTATTATACGAGTAGATAATATTGTAGTGGAATTTATTAATTTTTTTTGTAATGCTTGGATCTTCTTCCTACATGAAATGCCCAGATTGATTCCATCTATCTAATGCGACTGGTCTAATTGGTCCGGCAGTATTATATTATTCCATGTCCAGCTATTATCTAATCTCAGGTTTGCTCATAATTTTATTCCAGAGAATCATCCCTGTGCGGATTAGTGCTTGCTTGCACAAGCTACTCATGACTACCCTCCATCTCCTCCTCACAGAAATAATTAATTACTAAGTTCTTAGGCTTAAGTTTGAGTACTTTTTATCCATCTATCCATCACTGTAGATGTAAACTCTGTACTAATGCAAGTTTGACAAACTTGTTCAGACGTTGTATAAGCTCATGTGAGTTAATTGATATGATTGTAAGGACGTGCAATGAGACTTTGTCTCAGCATGTAAACTCATGCATGCAAGGTGGGTCCATCTGAGTTCCAAGACGATCGGCTGGACATGCATGGAGTAGTAGCGTGAAGCATTAGAATTCTACACAAGAGAGGGAAAGAAGGGCCGGGCCCATGAGCTGGTGGGGCCCGGGCAAGCACCAGGCTCTCAGCTACAACTATTTAAAGCCCGGCTGCTCAATTCATTTCTCACCCGCACTCTCATTCAAACTAGTCACTTGGCTCTTCTAGCTGGTTCGTTTGATCTTCTCTTGCAATTTCAGCTTTTCATGATTGATTGATTGATTGATTTTTTTTTGTTTGTGCACACGAGGTGTCGGATTACCAATATGGCGCGGATCGTGGGAGTTGTTAGTATTCTTGTTGGAATCCTGGTAACACCTGATCATCCCTCTCTCTCTTGGGTGCTATAACTAGTCACTAGAAACAACAAGTACTATAACTCCTTCACCTTTTGGATCTAGATTACCAATTTCATTATGAAGAAAATTGTGTGGTTATTTTTTGAGACTTCTATGTTGTACCGCCTGTAGCACCCGTGTCCAGAATCAGGTTGAATGTTGATCTGCATTGCACCGCCTCTTGATCAACTGTCTCCAGTTTTAGCTCAATTTGCAGAGCGTCTATAGTTTTTTTCAAGCTCCTAAGCTGTCATTAATATTGTTGTAATGTGTATGACAGATCTGCATGAGTATCCATCTCGATGTGGTGGTGGTTCATGCGATGCGTACACCTGCGTCCATCTTCTGGGATCAAATGCTGCCATCCGTGCAAGCTATTCCAGCAACTCTCAAGGTTTCTGTGTCCCCAGTCGAAGGTACAGCTACAGCTGATCAATTTGCAACTGCTGTCACGGGTGCAATGAGCTTTCCTGCTTTGAGTGCCAAGTTCTGTGTGGCTGCTGGACTTGTGTGCGATGAAGACATTGAGATACATTCTTACACAACTAAAAAAAACGCCAGTAGTACTACTGCGGCGCCCATCATGGGTGGTCACAATATGATGACACATGCTTCAGCAGCTTCCCGTGCCATGGGCATTACTACCATCAACGATTTCCAACTGGATTTCTTTCTCGAGGAAAACCTTGTGGAGGGAGCGTACATGCACTTGGCAGACAATCTCTTTGACCCGATCCCTCTTCGAGCTTTTCTACCGAGCACAGTTGCCAAGGTATTGCCCGCTCTAACCACAGCCAACTTGCCAAAGCTCCTCGCAGCATTCGCCATCCATAAGAACTCGAGAATGGCAGCCATGATGGCAACTGCAACGTACCTTTGCGAAAGCCCTGCATTACCCGGGGAACAAAGAGCTTGCCCAACTTCAGTAGAAGAGATGGCTGTTTTCGCTGCCTCGGAGGTGGGTGAACAACTGGAAGTTCTGTCCACTAGAGGAGCACCCACTTCAGCTCCGGCCACAACAACAACAACAACAGAAGAAAAGAAGCTGCCGCCAGTAAAAGTCCTGAGCTACACGAAGAGAAGCTTGGGCGAGGGAAAGAACATTGTGGTCTGCCACAACCTCATGTTCCCCTCCCAGCTCTACTACTGTCATCATGTGACAGGAACCAAGGTGGTACAAGCCTCCTTGGGAGCTTCAGATGGTTCTGTCATCCATGGAGTGGCCATCTGTCACATGGACACCACACTGTGGGCCTCAGAGCATCCCGCATTTGCGGCTTTGAACATCCCTCGTGGAGCTGAAGCCTGTCACTGGAACACTCAGAATGACCTCATATGGATCCCAACAACATCTTCTACTACTAGCTATAACTGAGGTCATTATACCAGGTGCAGCTGAATTTCAAGCTTTGTACGTGGCAACAAAGTCTCAGAAAAACTCCTTGTCTGATCTGAGAACGTAAAGATCTGATCAAGTCACTATAATTCTCTATTGATGTTTTGTGTCTAGGCTGCAGCATGAGAGCTAGGTATGCAGCAGATCTGCAAAATATAAAATAAGACCAGCCTGATCAGACAGTTATAGTATCAGCTTCAAGTTCCCATGGTCTAGAATATTGTGTGTGTGTGTGTGTGTGCGTGTGTGTATGCTGTTTGGTGTGTGTAGCAATGAATAAGCTAGTGCTCCATAAGCTGGGCTTATAGCTTCTCTTCTATTTTGTTTTGATTTATGGTGTGTAATCACGTGTTCTTTGAAGCATAATAAAATATAGTTATATTAATTAGTGCGTGTTTTTGAACTCTCATCTTGTGTAGACCTCTAATTATACAAGAACTAGTTATGGAGTTCACTTCTGCAAATGTTTGGAGTGTGCACAGAATCTTTTAAGTACCACAGTTCGGAATTTCAAGCTGTTATTTGTCTCTAGAGAGCAATTTTGAATTTGGAGTAATTAATTTAGTGGAACTTAACCATGTTTAAGTGTGGTTGTTCATAGAAATAAGAACTATTAAATTGATGCTTTTAAAATGTGGAAGGTTTTGTGCATAAACAGCAAGAAGGTAGAACACAACTTCATAGAATTTCAAACTATTGTTTGTCTCTAGAGAGCAATTTTCATGTCTATTAATTAATTTGGTGGAAATTAACCATGTTCCACAAGGTTGGTGATAGAAAAAATACTTGTAATAATAAATTGATGTTTTTAAAATGTGGAATGTTTTATGCATATTCAATAAGGGTTTAAATAGGACACAATTTAAAGGTGAAATAATATGACTTGAGGCATTAGTCCATATTTTTTAACAAAAGAACAAGGACGATTGACAAGGCCACATTATATAATATTTAGCAAAAAAAACAACCATTGTTTTATTATGGAATGTGCTGAACATCGCTCCTATATAAGCACTTAGGCCATAGGGTGATAATCTTCTTACAATAGTGACTTTATTTAACAAATTATATAAAAGATATTCAAATTGGGTAAATTCTCATGCAAAACATCATGCGAACACAAACTTGAAAACCCAATTTTCAAGTAATGTTATATGAGTTAATAGTGAGATGAACTCATATCATGCTTTTGGAAGAGCATAATAATTCCTAACTATATAAGTACTATATGGTTCTTCTCACTGCATTGTCAGTTCTATTCAATGGGAATATGTGAACAACTTAGGCAATTTAGGAATTCTTGGTTTAGTGATTGGTTTTTAAGACTAGCAAGCCTAGGCTTATTTAATTTGGATTAAGGTTGTGAGGTTTAGGGAGTTATTTTGTTTTGTGTATACACACTACATTGACAATAATAGTGCATATCTTTGTTTAGGGAGAGGATGATTAAAGTCCCCAACTGTCACAACCTGGCTTGATTTAAACAAAGCAAGTGGCATGTAATTTAAGACAACACTTGGGGGGCAGCCTATAGAGGGTCCTTAAAATGTCTGTTAATTTTGCATGAGATTCAAGGTCTTGGTGTGAAAGTATGTATACTTTGTGTTAGATTCCAACCAGGAAAATTGACTCTTAAATATTTTATGTATACATGGAAGAGCACCAAACATAAGCACAGTGCCCAACCAGCATAGATTTCTCACTTTAGGCATTGCAATATGTACCATAGTGCCCCTGCTTTGATCACAATCACTGCAGTCAGAAACAAGGTCCCATCTATTGGAGACCACTAGGTTGTCAGTTCTTTCTAAGGTTTTGTTAATATACTGATAATTTGTGGAGCCACAATTTTGCACATGATAATTTCTCCAATTACTCTTGAAATCTTACATCCATGGGGCCAGATTGCATGGATTTGCTTATGGAGAGCCATCCCTGGCAGGACATGGATTATGGAATCAAAATTCAGGGCATCAAAATTTGAAACATGTCTTGCAAAGCTACAAGTGCAAAAGCATGGCCAAAGAAAATACCCTATGTGGGTACACAGAACTTGTGCGCATGAGAGATATATCTAGTCATGATTGAAATGCAAAATTCCAAAGATTTCATGAGACCAAATGTCAGCGGAGGGGACCAGTTTGAGGATAATATTACCCATTGGTGTTGTAGCACAGCATTATATCCCATGTCATCATCAATTTCTGTGTCAAATACCACTGAAGGACCTCAAGCCAGTCATTTTAAGATCCAAATTGCATCTCCCTTAAACTTAACAAAAATGTCCAAATTAGCTGCACTGCTACTGATATTGGCAGAAGAGGTTAGCATTTTAAGTCCTTGCAATCAGTACAGAAAATTAGTTCCACAAAAGTTTGACCTAATGTGCAAAATCAGGCTCCACAAAAAGCTTCACAATTGGGCGCTACAAAGTTCCTCAGACCAAATTCCTCAGACCTGTACATGATCCACAGATGTCCTGCAATTTCAAGCTTGAAACATTTGGATCATACAAAAAGCTTCAAACCACTTATTTAAAAAGACCCAAAATTGCAGTGAGATTTTGACAAGAAGGTCTGTGGCTAGAACTATCACACAATCCTCTGAAATTTTCTCAATGTCATTATTTGTTAAAAAAGGTTTGAAAGTTTCAATCTTTGAGAGCAGCTCAACAAATTAACTTCCAGCTGCAGCTTCAAATGTGAACTGGAGGAAGGAAGAGCTCGATTCTTCAAACTCTTGAGAAATCTTGTTCTGTCAACCTTGGCATGAAACACTACACAGCTGCAACTCTAGTTACCAACGGCTTTGGATTTAAAGGAAAGAGAAAATGGGTAGTACCGGCCGCTCAGTCTTTGTGGCAAGAGTACTAGCTGCATGAAGACACCACACATTACTTGCCGAAGAAGGGTAGCTTTCCCTTCTTCTGAGGAGCTGGTGCCGGTCCCTTGGCCTTGCCAGCGGAGGGCTTGCCAACACCGGCCCCATTGTTAGAACTCTTGCCAGGCTCCACCTTCTTCAGAATAGCGTCAGTCTCTGTGATGTCGGACTTGTCGAGAGCTTCAGTGAGCCAATCCAAGAAACCCTTGGACTTCTTCTGGTCCTTGAGCTGCAGAACTACCGCTGCCTGGTTCGTCATGGGGGGCAACGCCACTGCAAAGCAAGCCATTGCTGCAAATATATATCTATATATGTAGCTGTTATTCCAACGCAGTTATTCCACCTCCTCGCTTGCTATCTATCTATCACACGACAGCACAAACAAATCCAATCCAGTCTGCAATTCAGTTTGCAGCCCCTCACTGTGTGTGCGTGTGCGTGTGCGTGTGTGTGGAGCTCTCTCACCAATGCCACAGGAGTTGTGGAGCAAATGGGTGCAGGCCTGAATGCCAGAAGAAAGGGATAAGAAGATAACAAAATGGCAACAAACCCCAAGAGATCAGTGGCTCTCTTCTGTCGAGTCCGGATCCGGTCAGGTTATAAAAGAGAGACTGGGGCCGCAAATAATAACCGGCAGATCTCCTACAGGCTCCTTCAGCCCATGTGATGGTGACGTTTATACTCTCTTTTTCCTTTTTTAAAAAGGAACCTGGTTCCCCCATAACCGGAGGTTCTCAGTGAGGTTCCTCACCAAAACACTTCATGAGTTCTCAAGAGTTCTCAGTGACTTTTGCACTCAACAAAATTATTTTATTTAACATGTCTGGTTCTGATATATAACCGGAGGTTCTTTTTAAATCTTTAAGGCCTGCTTGGTCCATATTGTGCAAACATAGGCACAGATTCAGCAAGCACAGATCAAATGAGAGCAAGCCAAAAGAATCTTTAGATTGTCCTTACTCTGTAGGACCAATGTCAAGAAATTTTACACCGCTGAAGGTCCCAAATTGAACTTTGATTGTTCTAATTTGGACACCAGTATTGAAAATATGGCTGAAGGAGGATTGAGGAACAATTGACTATAATAATCAGATCTCCTCTCAAGACAGTAAAAACAAGAATCTATGAAGACCCATTCAATTCAGGCTTTGCAAGGACAGAATACCTACTCTAATTCCTTCTAGTTTTACAAAAACCCAGCTTTGTCTAAAACAGCATCCATGTCCTTTCCAGGTACAATGAAAGCCTTTGCTCAATCCTAACCCTTTTTGACTCGGCAACGCAAACTCATGATGATTCTATCCCCTTTCTCAGGGTTCAAATCTATTCCACAACTCAACCTACAAACTGCAAGAAAGTTCTGACCTTTGCAGACATATTGTCAGGCATTATACGGAGCAATGACAATGCATGAGTTGTGGCCACCAAACCCAAAAGAGTTGGATATAGCTGCAGTGCACGACAAGAATTGGTTGGTTTTCATGTGATTCAGGTAAGTCAATTCCTCAGTAGATACTACCCTGTGACATTTTCCCATGAATAAATTGGATGAATAATGTACAAAATCAACTTTACACATGAGGCTTCCTTTATCTGTTTTCTGGTTGAATGCCACAATTTGTGCTACTGCTGATGGGGTGCATCCTTCCTAATTAAGGGAGGATAAGGTACACAAAAGCAGCACAATAGAATAGATAAAATTAGGTACTTTACCTATATTAACTTTGTGCTGCTTCTTGACATTTGGGACAGTATCAAAGGTAACCTGCTCCTCAATGTTCTGCAACACCCAAATGCAACTCCAAGTTCAAGCTTAGTAGAATATTTACTTACTATTCACAGACATCAGTTTCAGAACATTACAGACTTTCCACCCAAACACTGGAAATCTTGATCTGAAACTGCAAAAGTGTATGATGATTTCATGCCTGCTAGTTGTACTGACGCTCTTCACAAAATTTTACAAGATGTCAACACCAGGTTTTTTCAATTGCACTCAGAGGATTTTAAGATCTTTAAAAAATCAAGCCAAAAGAGTTTCATCAGATCTCACAAATTGATTGATGGTTGGATGCAACCAGCCAGTTTCAATGGCTTTGATGGTTGCAATTGCTTCGAGCCCTCCGGCAGCACCAAGGCAATGCCCAATCATTGACTGCAAACAAAACAGTCAAGAATCAGTACCTCTAGACCTGCCAGCATAGGTTTTCAATTTTGGTGACAACAAAAAGGCTTCCACATCTGTCAGAATTTTCCACATACAAGTCTGTGCTTCAATGTGCCAACCCAGTACTATTAACTGTTCTTATACTCAAAGTCAAACTTGACATTCAATGCAAACCAACCAAAGTAAATATTTCCCTTTCACAGTGAATTGGACACTTTACCATTGGAGTAGATCAAGAAGAAAGAAAACATTTCACAGCAGTTAAAAGGGCAACAATAGCCTCACAAAACTTACATCTGAAACTGATCAATGATGCTCAGTAAAACAGATTGCTGTAAGAAGACAAAATACTCAAGAAAGCTACTTATGGTCACTATTTTGCATGCAGGGCTGCAACCACACAAGAGCATGATTCTGAGGGGCATCAGATTTATGTAAATACTTGGGTACTCTTTAATTGCTTCTTGTTGGGAAAACAAGGTCAAGTGCGCTGGGACGAGAAAAAAGCAATGTAGCTCACCTTTGTTCCATTCATCTTGATATCTGAAGTACTCTTGAAGACCAACTTGATCGCATTGACTTCAGCCAAGTCACCAACTACAGTTGAGGTTGCATGAGCATTGATATAGTTTACCTGCTTGACATATCACCACATCACAACTTCCTGGATAAAGCCAGCTAGCCTTGAAAACAAGGAGATATTATTCTGTGAAATGCACAAGTGGGGGAATCCACTAGCACAACATAGACTTCCACGTTTTACCTTAAACCCTAAATCCCTAAAACCTGGACCCTGGACCCAGAACAATGCTGGAAGTGTACATAACCATATATGGCAAATTAGCTGAAATGGTAAAAGACTTAAGGACACACCTCCTCTGGCGAAACTCCAGCATCTGCAAGACTTTTTTCAATGCAAGAAGACACACCCAAACCATCAGCACGAGGGTCAGTCATGTGATAGGCATCACATGTTACTGCTCCACCCAAGTATTCTGCAAGAATTGGAGCTCCTCGGTTCAATGCATGCTCCAAACTCTCCATCACCTTCACAAAGACAAAGGCACATCAGAGTCTCTTCTTCTGGACATGCATGCTGTTTCAGTTCAGGAAAGTAAGTTTTCCCTTTTGCTGCTGCTGGCACAGATTGACTGTATTACTTTCAAATCTACAACAATTCAAATCTCTACATTTCAAACAGAGCCCAAAACCAGGCCATTACTGCCATGGGAGAGAGACCACTACTGTCTCAAACCACCTGGATACAGTGTGAAGTCATAAGCCCACTTTATCTCTATTTCAGAATAAGAATCTGGAAGGAACCAGTCTTCCAAAGCAAAGCTGACACACTCCTTCACCAAACTAGTCTAGCCCCTGAAAATAAGATGGTAAGACTCTGAGACGTTGCAATGAATGGTACCCTTGATGTTATTCTAACTTTGATCAGTCACCACAGACATGAAAGCCTGCTTCCACAGTCATGAAAAAATGTAGCTGAGTGTAGTCATCCAACAATCTTCACCTAAACAAATAACAAATAAGGTCTAGAAGGTCTTACCAGGACACCTGCACCTTCACCCATGACAAAGCCTTCACGATCCTTGTCCCAAGGTCTGGAGGCTGTCTGTGGATTATCATTTCTCTGTGACAAAGCTCTACAGGCAACAAATCCACCAAGACCAACAGGAATAATAGCAGCCTCTGTGCCTCCAGCCACCATAACATCTGCTTCTCCCCGACGGATGTGATTTGCAGCAGCATAGAAGCAGTAGTTGGAAGTTGCACAGGCAGTTGAGATCGAGTAATTGGGACCCATCAGACCCAAGTCGATAGCAAGTAGTGCAGAACCCATGTTAGTGATGGCATAAGGAATGAAGAATGGTGTGATTCGCTTGTAGCCCTTCTCTACAAGTGCTTGCACTCCATCTGAAAAAACTGTAAGGCCACCCATGCCAGTTCCAACAAGCACACCAACTCGCTGCTTATCAATCTACAAAACATACAAACAGAACAAATATATCTTCATAAGTATTGACAACCTCACTATTCCTATGATTTCAGTCAACCTGAAATAGAATTGAGAGATGGACCTGATGATGAGGTCATAGAGATTTCAGATCCAATACCATGGAAACAAAGAGGAAACTAGATAGAAAATAGAGAAGACTCAGGAGCAGTTTGAACAATAACAAAAGTTACACACATGTTCAGTGACCTTCAACAGCAGCATGTATGGTAGTGACCAACTACCTTACGACCAGAAGAAAATGCCATTATCCTCTGATCACCATCTCCAGAGGACATACTAGTACTTCAAGCAAAGTCTAGGAGAATATTCTGAAGAGAACTGGTACTGTAACCAGCACACCTAGAGAAAACATTGGCACAGGATCTTACCTTGTTAAGATTATCTCCACCCAAGCCTGCATTTTCCAGAGCCCTTTTCCCACTAACCAAAGCATATCTAAGGGAGTCATCAAGTCGACGGTCATTCTTTCCATTGATGTAGCCTTCTCCAGAAAATCCACGAATTTGTCCAGCAAAGTTTGTGGGGAACTTGGAGGCATCAAATCTATCAATCAGTGATATGCCACTTGTTCCCTCAAGAAGTTTCTCATAGAATATGTCAACATCATTTCCAAAGACTGATACGAGACCCATGCCAGTAATGACCACTCGCTTCTTAGGGTCAGTTTCCCTCTTAGGGGTGCTTACAGTTGCCACTGCTGCTCTTGCACCAGCAGGTGAACTTACTGTTTGAAACCAAGTGCACAATGTAAGATTACTCTGTTGCAGAGAGCCATGAATGATGACAGATACAATATCTGTGTATAAGAGATTACAGTACAAATGGATGTGGAAAACAAAGCAGAGGCACAGTTGTTATCTTGCAAGATGAGAACAAAGAATGTGAACTGACAGACAGGCCTAGTTGAAGGACTTTCTACTGGGGTTCTTAAGAATTCTTCATCATAAAAAATGTGAGCTATGCAGATGGTTGATTATAGATGGGTATCGTTTGTTTCTAGACTGATCAAACAATGCATCGAAGGGGTAAGAAGAACAGATGGATCTTGAGACACAGATGCTGAGAGCACATGTAAACACCAAACCCTAAACCCTCTTTGCCATAATGTGCACAAATGTAGCACACAAGAACAGAAGAAACTCTCACCATTGCAATTACAGAACACCGGCAATTTTCAATGCAGCCTCTGGTACAGTTTTCAAGTAGGTAAAGAAGCATCCCAGAGAGGAAGAAAATATTTTGCTCAGTAGTGTACCTAATGAGAATGCACGAGTAGATGCTGCAAGCTTTGAAAGAGAGGCAGATCGCAATGCTGATGAGCATATGTCTGAAACTGACTCTACAGTTCCTGCTTTCAGGCCCTGAAATGACACCATGGTACACTGTCTGGCCACAACAGTTCCTTGTGTCTTCTGCATTGGTGCTTCCAAAGTTGTGTACACCATTCCAGTCCTGATGCAGCAGCTGGTTGTTGCCATCTCTGCATCCACTTGCTGCAGCACCTGACGTACAAGAAAAAATCAGCTAAATAATAAGTTTCAACCGGTACTGTCGATGACACACTACTGCTTCAATTCTCCTTTCAGTTTCTCTCAAGGCCCTGCCTTGTTCAGAACTTTTTCAGAACCCTAAACCCAGAACAATCAGCTAAGTAAGTATCGACCTGCACTTTGATTACACAATACTGCTTCAATCTCCTTTCAGTTTCTCTTAAAGCCCTGTCTTATTCAGAACTTTTTCAGAACCCTAAACCCAGAGCTTTTTCAGAACCCTACTGATTGAGCAATTGTCCGGATCTACATTGTTCGCGTCGTGAATACTTATGATTCGACGAAGCAATTTTGGATCCTCTTCTTCAGGGAAGCTTAATGCGCATAACTGCATTCTTAGGGCACAAATTCATTGCTCATAAGACGAGAACCCTGCCTTTTCTTTGCTCGGCTGACGTTCAAGGCAAGGCAGAAACGAACATTCTTCTTCTAGGAATTGTCATGATGACGATGATGATAATCAGTCCCTTCAAGTCGCAAAGAACATCTATTACTGAGGTACAAAATGCCACAAGTCGAGCAATAGTGGATCAAATACGAAGTGGCGAAGTGCGTTGGGAAGGGAATAAGGAGGCGGAGAAGAAGGGCGGAGGAGACAGAGGAGAGAAGCAACAGAAGAGGGGACAATCGAGGGCGTAACGAGGCGAGTGCATACCTTAGCGAGGAGGCGCGAGCGTCGTGAAAGCCACAAGGAGAGGGGGACGAGCTAGGGGAAACGACGAGAATGTGGTACGCTGCTTTACCTCCTTGCCTTGCTTCGGCCAGCCCAGGCCAGGCCACGGCTTTACCGCCCTGCCTCCCACGTTCGAACGAATGTTCGCCATTGTTACCGTGACGTTCCCATGAAATGAGGAGGCCCTTAAACATTAGAAAATATTGATATAGTGATCAGAACTAGGGATGAGAATCCCTGGTTTCAGGGAAATAGGTCACCAATGACAAAAATGGGGATGAATGTCAACACAATGAAAAAATAATATGGGATGAAAATAGCACAACATTTTTGAAAAATTAGCATTTCTTACCTTAGCTACAAGTTATTTTTTATTTTTTATTTTTTTGTATTCTAGGGACTGGGGAGTTGGAAACAATATTTTTTTAAAGTATTTTGTGAGGTAGTATGAATTGGCAAGAATCTTAAGAATATTTAGTATTTTTATTGGTAACACAATTATAGAAGAATGTCCAAATAAAGTGTAGAATAGTGGCAAAATATTATCCAAAATTCAAAGTTGTGTTAAAAAATGATGAAATTTTCTCCCAAAAGCATTTTTTTCTCAAATTATTGGCAAGTTTTCAATAAAAACTAGCATTTTCTTTTTTCTTTTTATTTCTTGCCACATTTTTAAATTTTTGATACACATGAATGGCTCTTATAAGTGAAGAAAAGAACTAGTTTAATAATGAACAAGCATAAATAACATTTTGAAATTTGAGAATCATTATAGTTCTTTTAGTTAATCAAAAAATCAAATATCGCTTTTCTTTGAATATTTAAATAATTGCCCTAGACACTCTTTCATGCCCTATTCTTATTATCTCAAATAATGAATTTTATTTTTCCAAAGATGAGTTGGTCCCCAATTTTCAAATTTTCGTGCCCACTTCAACTAACTTTATAATTGTACTCTAATTGGGCATGAAATGACAAGCAAAGGTTGAAATTGATGCCCAAAGTAGGTTGAATTTACAAGAAACTTTGTTGAATTCTCCATATAACTACCTTTTAGGACAGGTGCTTTGGCATGTGTTTTTCTTTAAGTCAACAAGTGAAACATGCAATGCAATCTTGGAACAAGTAGCACTTGTTTGATAGGCTAAGCTACTTGTCAAAAATCCTTAGGGTTCGTTCAGCATTCTCATCATTCTTTTTTTTGGGTGTTAACATTGGTATTAGTTTATTAACATCATGGTAAAATTCTAGTGATAATTTTTTGAGGAATTGGTATGTAGGTGGTTTTTTACAAATTTTCATAGGTTCCTTTTTGTAAAATTTCAATATTTGAAATCTATGGTATGGTCATCCCTAATATTTCCAGAGACCATTATTCCATATACACCTCATTTCCAAAGTCTAATTATCTCTTTTTATTTCTAATAATTATCTCTTTTGCCACTTACTTTTTTAATAATAATTTACTTTCTTTCCTAATAACTACTTCCATCTTTATAACTACCTTCTCTTCTTTTCCCTACCCACCAACACATATATGAAAAAATAAATTAACATGTGTCTTTTCATGTCCATAGATTTATATTAAATCAAATTAAATTTGACATTGACATGACTAATAATGAATTATTGAAAACCATATGAAAACATAAGAAGAAGTTGATCGTCATTGTGTGCATAGTCATGCAAAGCCCAAATTTTTAAATATATTAATATTTTAACCATATCTCAATTGATCGTCATTGGTAGTGCGGAACAACACCAAGCTCAAGTAATATTAAATTCCAATGTCTAGTAATCAAAACTAGTACATGGAGGAATCCTTTCTTCCAAATTTTTTGGATTGATGACCATTCCAAAGACATTTTTAGAAATAACTACCTCATTTTCAAGCCTACCTATTTCATTTCTTTTTTAATAACTATTTTTTTTCCTGTTAACTTTCTTAATAACTATCTCCCACCTTTCCTAAGAATTATTTCACTCTTTTTCTCTATCCACCAACATGGATATGAGAAAAAACACATGTGTTTTTCCATGTCCATGAAATGTATATTAAATTAAATTAAATTTGGCATTGACATAAATAGTGATGAATTATTGAAAACCATATGAATATATAAGAAAAAATAAAATAGTTGATTATCATTGGTAACACATAATAATGCAAAGCTCAAATTAAGGATAATGAATAGAAAGTTTCCAACTACAAAATATCGAAATGCCAAGAAATGGAATTGTCCCCTCATTTCAAGGGCCGGAAGTTGCCTTGCCCAAGATAATGACACGTGCACACTTATAAAGATCTATATATCTCACATAGGGGTCTATGGTCATTATTGTTCTCTCTTTGCCCTCGCTCTTCACTTCTTATGCAACAAGAATTTGTATACCTCTTCAAGGAAAATCTTTCCAATTTTTTCACACAAGATCCTCACCTTACTTTGCGTTTGCGAATCTTGCATAATTTTGAATATAATTTTGGGAAATTTGTAATTTTTGGTATATTTCTTGGTTCAAATACATGTTCTATATGTGGTGCAATGGAATCTCCATCTACTTGGCCACTTGTAACGAACTAGGTTAAGGCCCTTCAAAATGCATGATATTTCATACATTTGTTTAAAGCATGAAAATTCATGTTCTAAAACTTGGTATTGTTTTTCTATGGGTGGCAATGGACTTTCCATTTGCTATCCCAATTATAGTTTAAAAATTTAGACACTTGAAAGTGTTGAGATGGCTAGCTCATGCGGTTTACATGATCACTAAATTTAGGGTTCCAATAGGTCCCTCTTTGCGTGGTGTAATGGAATTTCCATTTGCTTTGCCACTTGCATTGAAAGTTCTATGCATTGGGCTTTAGACATGTCTGATACTTTTGCTATTGTAACATTTGTGAACACATGTCAACAATAACAACATACTTGTTATTAAGTCAGGATTGCAGAATCTGAAGCTGATTTGGCTTTTTCAAAGCTTGAAACCCATGGACAATGTCATTGGAACAAAGGACCAAGTTGCTTGGCATGCAAAACTTTTCAAGTAGTTTGCTTATTTTTGGACATTGAAACCAACCCACAAGTTGGTCAATTATAAAAAAACCATGTGCACCCAATTTAAATAATCACAAAATAAGAACAAATTAAGGGTCATGATGAGCATGAAAGATACAACAATGTCTCTAACCAGATTTGTCCATGGTAACATCAATCATACATCATATCACACATCTCGACACAAAGAATGTCATTGTCAAGTTCACACACTCACAGTCATTTTCACTCTCCACATCAGGGTACTTACCCCCCAAATAACCGTGGACAAAGTTATCAAAATCATTGCAAACCTTCCTAAGTTGTTGCATGGACAAAGCATGAAGGGGCTTTTTCCCCTTTTGTTGATTTGCAACAACAGTCAAGGCCACCATAGACTTGGCCCATATGTCATAAGTGAGAAGTTGAAGGTCTACATCCTTCTCTATTATGTAGGTCTCACTTGCTGCATTGACATAATGCAAGCTGAGTTGGTATACCAACAATAATAGATGGGTATCAACTAAAATTTTCCATTTTATAGATATTTGCCTTGCATTCTTGATGATATTTAACCCCATCTTGTTTTCACATGGATCATCACATAGGTGTGGTCAGATACAAAATCGGAATACATCATCAGGGACATGAGTTATGAACGAGCCAAATTTGTATCATTGTTTTCTTTAGGTTATTCGAGTGAGAGCTACAAATTTCCAAGCCTTGGCAAGCTCCTATTTTTGGGCCTTGGATAGTCGTTGATTCCTCTTGTTGCCCATGATCTACAACCCTAGAAGAAATTAAAGCCAAAAAAAAATCTCCTTAATATGCCAAGTCCATTGAACAAAATCATTGAAAGGAAGTGAAAGGGGGGTCTTGAGAGAGAAAAAGGTTGAGAAGTTTATGCCATATAGTCCATGGAACGATGTTTTGAACAAAGTTGTAGCAAGAGAGAGGGTGAGAAGGTGAGAAAGAACATGAGAAATTTTGCCCATTTATGGCAGGTTCATTAAAAAATGTCATTGAACACATCTACAAGATCTACAAGTTTATCTTAGCAAATGGCTTGAACAACACATTAGGCTAGGATCATAGGGCGACAAAAATAAACTTAGTTAGAAAGGGTCCACTAGGGCCTTTGAATGGGTCTATAATAAAAAACATAGGCTGTGGGAATGAAAAAAGGGTTTGCAAATAGAAAATTTGAAAGAAATTGAGTTAAAAGACTTTTATGAATGATCTATGTAAAGTACTAAAGGCTACACCCTAAGACATATTACATTAGAATTGAACACCAAAACCCCTATCCCACAACAAACTTGCAAATTACAAATGCATGAACTTTGAATGAGGTGATTACACTTGGTACTTGCAAATGTGTGGATAACAAATGGAATAGTTGTTGAAACCACCTATGGTTCTTTTTTAGTAAATGCTCCAAGTTGAAAGGTTTACAATATATAAAAAATGCACACATGAGACTTGAACTTTAAATATACTTAAATAAAATAAGAGAGAAAAAGAGGATGAAAGCTTGATTAAGCTCTATATAGAGCTAGAATAAAAGAGCTTGAATAAGAGGTCCAAATAGTGAGCTCATTTTCATTAAGCTTTGGACAAGTTAGAATAAGAGGTTTAGAAAGTGAGAGAAAGTTTGACTTAGCTCTGGACAAAGAGAGAGTGCAAAAGAGAGCTTGAATAAACTCTAGACACATAAAAAGAGAAAGACTAACCTCTGAATAGAGCTAGAGCAAGGTATAAAAAGAGAATGAAAAAGACTTTGATTAAGCTCTTTAGACAAAGCTAGAACAAGAAATAGAGAAGAAACAAAGTGAGAAAGTTTGATTAAGCTTTGGACAAACCTAGAACAAGAGAAAGAATGAGAGAGAGCTTACCTAAGTTATGGATAGAAAGAAAGAGAAATTAAGATTTGGACAGAACTAGAACAAAGTATGGAGATAGTGTGAATTTAAAAAGTTTGATTAAGCTTTAAACAACAAAAAGAGAGTCTGAGAAAACTTGATTAAGTTCTAGACAAAGAGGAGAGAAAGATTAAGCTCTGGACAAAGCTAGAACATGAAACAAAAAGGAGATAGAATGAGAAAGTTTGATTAAGCTTTGGACAAAGCTAGAACAAGAAAGAGAGTTTGAGAGAGAGTTTGATTGAGCTTTAGATATATAGAAAGAAAGATAAAGATAAAGAGGTTAAGTTTTGGACAAAGCTAGAATAAGAGACAAAAAGGAGACAATGAGAAAACTTGATTCAGCTTTGGACATAGCTAAAACAAGAGACAACAAGGAGACAAAGTGAAAGAGCTTGATTAAGCTTTGTCTATAAAGTGAAAGAGCTTGATTGAGCTTTAGACAAAGCTAGAACAAGAAAGAGAGAGCTTGAATAAGCTATGGAAAGAGAGAGAAAATTAAGCTATAAACAAAATTGTAACAAGGTATGGGAGAGAAAATGAAAATGAATTTGATTAAGCTCTGCATAGCTTGCTACAACAAGGTATGGGGAAGGGAGTGAAAGAGAGCTTAATTAAACAAAGCTAGAACATGAGAAATAGAATGAAAAAGAGATGGACTAAAGCTTTCGACAAAGCTACAATAAGGAAAAGAATGTGAGAGAGCTTGATTAAGCTTTAGATAGAACAAAAGAAAGAGAAAGAGAAAGAGTTTTAGAAAGAAAATAAGAGAGTTTGATTAAGCTCTAGACAAAGCTAGAAAGAGAGAAAGAGAGCTTGATTAATCTCTAGATATAGCTAGAAAGCGAAAGAGAGAGGAATTTAATTAAGCTTTGGACTGAGCTAGTACAAGACACAAAATGGATAGGAGCTTGAGTGGGAATGAAAGAGGGATCTAGAAAGAGAAGGTGAGAGAGAGCTTGAATAAGATTTTGGATAGAATTGGAAAAAGAGAAAGAGGGTGTGAAAGACTGAAGAGGAGTGAAAGAGGGTTCAAGAAAAGAGATAGTTATGGGAGGGAGTGTTCTAGAGCTTTTATTTTTAAAAATAAAATCCACAAAAATGACCTTCATACACCCACAATCTTCAAAATAGAAAATGCATGTATAAACTTCTCATTGGGTGATTCCATTTGGTATATGAAAATTGTCTTGAGGAGAGGTAGAAATGTTGTTGAAACCTTGGTTGCTCCCTAGGCCGCACTCCACACATAAGGTGAACTGCTCCACTTGTAGAAAACAAGAACTTGAGGCCTCACGAGTAGACAAAAGAAATGAGAAAAAAGGCACAAAGACATGTCTAACCCTAAAAAAAAGGGAGTATAGTCACTAGAAGATGAAGTTGGATTGAACAAATTGAGACCTAAAACCATACAAAGTGGTCTATAATATCGATAGTTTGTCAAAAAAAATTAACATTTTTTAATGGCGAAATATTGCTAAAAAGTGAAATAAAATTTTTCAAAAATGAAAATGAAGTGTATTTTGAAGGTTTCAATCGCCAAAAATGACCCCCCCAAAACAAAGAAAAATCACCAAATTTTTACATTTTGGTTTCAAGAATTAACCATGAATATAAAGTGATTATTAAATATTTGTGTTTCATATCTACATGGTCCTCTACATGATCGCCACTTTGGCTATATGAAAAAATTCAAGTGAAAAAAACAACAAGACTCTCTTTCAAACACAAGGTTTGGCTTTTTATCTACATTTCTTCGCACGCAAACTCTAGAGGCTTGCTTGTTGCCACAAGGTCTATCTCTTGACCTCTTTTTACATTTGTTTGAGCATACCATTGTCTTGTGTTTTTTTAGTTTCTAGAACAAAAGGAGAGGGTGCATTTGATTCAAGGCCGAATATGCTTGCAACTTTTCCAAGTTCCATGCAGGAGAGGTTGTTGGAGGCAAACCCAACCCATATGAAGAATAGAGAAATATGTCCAACATCTCAAGGAGGTCTTCCAAGAACTTGGGGCTTGAAGAAGTTGGAGTAAATTTGTAAGCCAATCTTTAATGTTTTCCTTTCAGTTCAATATTTTTTGTTTTGAAACATTTTTTATTTGGAATTAATAAAGTTTCAAACCCTCCCTAGGGTCATAGTTTCAAAATGAATCCTTGGCCAAAGCTAGAACTCTTGTTCAACAATGGCATGTGTTAGGGTTTTAATTATTTTTCTTGTAGTTTTGAGGTCTTGAAATCAGGCCTAGTAGGTTCATTGATATACTATATTCATCAAAAAAATTTGATTCATCTAAGAAAATTTCTAGTTTTATAGTTCTTTTAAACAAGTACATGTCTTTTTAATATTTTTTTCTTGAAAATTTGTAAAGTTCATCCAAGCAATTGTGAATTAAGTGCGTACTTTTATTCTAGCATACCAACTAGTATCCACCTTATTTTGCATTTGGTTGCATTTTGCTTGTAAGTTGGGCCTTTCAGAAACTTCTTGGATCCCAACCAAATTTGCCTTTGTAATGTTTTGAAATGTATTTCCGAAAAATGATAAGTTAATAAATCTTTCAAGTGGCAGTTTGAATTAGGAGAGGTTTTTTCAAATATGGGTGTGCATTGAATCTTTTCTTACAATTTGTTCATTGCTTGAAATTATTACATCTAGAGACACTTACTTGATTACATCATAGTGAGGACATTGAACTATGCCTATTAGCTTGAACGAGGAGTTTAGTTTAATATGTGGTGATGTGGATCTCAATGTGTAGACCTTAAAGCTTTCATAAATTCCCCTTTTTTGGGTCTACGAAAGTAGGAACCTATTGCAACATCTCTTGGAAGGAGGAAGCTTAAGCAAGTAGCTTTGAAATGCAACCAAGCAAGTCCAAATCAATGTAATGCTTGTATAGCGAGCAACCCAAACCAACATGTCAATATGGTTTAAGGCAAAGATGGTCTTAACTCAAAGTGCTTGGAAGACACTACCATTGAGTTAGAACAAATTAAGTTTAGTTATCATGTCCAAAAGCTTGGAAGGTGATGATAATATTGAAGCATTCATGGATGAGGCCATAGACATTCCACCTGGAAATTCAACAAACAAGCTAGACAATAAACTTGTCCCAAAAGGGACCCCAAGCCCTAATGCAAAGGTAAACACCCTTTTGCATGATCATTCTAGGATTATGTTGTTGCCATTAGGGTTCCAATTGTCTAGAAATATGTGTTGGAATCTTGAAGATGGAACCTCTTTAGTTTTATCCAATATTAGAATGGTTTACAACTATGTTTCCCCTTCATGTGTTCAATTATGTATCTTGTTGCAATTCTTCTTCTTTCATTTTAACAAGCTATGTAAAGTACACTAGTTTGTATATCCCAATTTCTAGTTTTAGATTTTTAAAATTCACCACTTATTTCGTCACATGGGTGAAGAAACACATGACCTTCGCATTTTCCGTACTTTCAACTTTGAATATATTGTTAAGTAACCTATTGAAAAAGGTGTCAATCAAGATTTTAGATGCAAAATGGCGCACTCCCAAGTTTTTAGTTGGACACAAGATGGGTTTAAGTTACTCAAACAGCGAAATTGTGAGGAACTCGGGGCACTTTCCCAGCTTTCAACACTAAAAGGGGTAGAGGGGCGTGTTGAAGGTCCGGGATGGGACTAGGAAGAATGACAAGCTTTAGTTACTCACTCGAATCTGCATCAAACCAACCAACAAGTTTGTTAGTTCACTTTTTGGAACATTTTTAGTGCTAGGACAAGCCATGGGCAACCCTGGACTCACAAGATTAACCACGACTCGGACTCGGGGAAAGCCACCACCTTCCCCCATATAGTATTCTCTGCGCCTCTCCGCAGCACCTACATCCAAATGGCTTTTTTCTGTCCCGCGACTCCCAAGGAGGAGTCCCGAAACTATCCCGATTTGAACTCCCGCAACTTTGCGAGATCACAACATTTTGCTCAAACCTCCGATTGGGATGAGGTTTGAAGCAAACTTGTAGCTCTTATCAAGAGCTTTCCAATGACATGTTGTACTCCACCTTCACGCATTGGGGTTGGGTCAATTCCTGACTTTTAATGGTCGAAAGTCAAACTGTCAGTTTGACTTTCGACCTTTCTTTTTGCCATAACTTGTGCTGAAGATGTTCAAATGGCTCATGCAAGCCGATTTTTGACATCTACACTTTGATATCTTTCTAATGATATAAAGAACACCTCAATGCAAGGTGTTTTGACCCTTGTAATTGAACTTTGAAATTTTGGGAATCTCGGAGGACTCCCAAGTCCCCATTTTGGGAGTGTAAATCTCATCCTCACACTCTCTCAAAATAGGGTTGCGAAAAAAAAACCATGTAAAAACAGTTCATGGGTCCATGCAAAATTCCATAGATTGTTGGGGCTCATGTATATGCCTAATACCACATGATCATTACATTGATCTAGAGTTTGGAAAGGTGGATGTCCTTTGTTTCACCATTGCAAGAAAGTTAATATTGCATTTAGGTTCAACATTTTGGTGTTATTTTGTAAGGGCCTGCATAAAAAAAATGTGTGCAAAAAAGGTGTATAAAATCAAAAAGGAAACTAAGTGAATGTGAGGTCCATAGAACCAAACAATGGGAGAGAGGGCATGAGAAAACCCACTAACTTGAAACAAAAAGGTGATGGTCTTGGGTCATCACTAGAGCTTAATTGTAAATAAACAAAATTAAGTACAACCATGAGACATAGGTGCACAAGTAAGGACAGAGGTTGAAAAAAGGAAATAATGGGAGGGAGATATATTGTGGAATGGGGGTCTAGAAGGATATATGGAAAGATAGAAAGAAAGAATGTTAAAAGGTGTGGCTAAATATTGCAACTTGAAAGAGTGAGTGAAAGAGGGGGTTGTAATGCTACTGGTTTGGACTATGGGTTTGCAAACAAAGCGTGTGTGTGATAAAGGGTGAAAGAATGAAGGGGTCTTACATTTGTTCTTTCAACATTATTGGTGATGTTAGTTTATATTTTTGAACAACATATCTAGATCATATTGTTTGCTCTTCAATTCCATATGTAAATTAGAAATATGGAAAGAAAAAAAGATGGCCATGGAACAACCTCAAAGTTTTAGGGGCATTTGTGTATTGTCTTAACTTATTTACATTGTTTTATTACAATGTATTGTTGGCTATGGGTGTAGGTGCAAAATTTCATGGGCTCCTATTTTTGCCATGACTATTGGTGATGCATAGAAACCATCTACCCTTCAACTTCTCCTCTAAAATTGTCCTCATATCTAAATCTCTTATGAGGGGTTGAAGGGTGGTAGTATTTGATTTTTTAATTCTTGTGTCTTTAGTTTAATATGCTTATACTTACCTCTTCACTGAGACATCAAGATTAACTTGTCATAATTTTCTATATTTTTGCCTATGGGTTCCTTGTTTTCTTTTTTTTTAAGTTTCAAAGAAATCCATAGCAAGTCCTCATGGGCAAGTTGACTTAATGGTTGCCCAAAATGTGCAAGTAATGAAAGGCTCCACTCATCCCCTAACCAACATGAGTGGGCCTAGCTTTCCCCCAAACAATTTGCCACAAGTCAACCAAGGTGGTGGACCACTTGGTCCTAATTGGCTACAAGGTATGCCACCACAACAATTAGGACAAGGTTTGCCACAACAACAATGTGGACAAGGTAACCCTAGACAACAACAACATCGAAAGTTCTTACAAGTTGGACCACAATCATCTTACATTGGCCAATGGGGTCCTTATGGCTATAGCCAATATTGAGGGCCAATCCTTGGGTCTTATGTGCCTCCCTAACAAAATTGGGTGTTTTAGGTCCACAATGTGCTCCAAGTTCACAATGGGGGGTTGGAATAGGTTTGCAATATGCAAGAGGTTCTACATTACCAAAATCTACCCCCAATTTGGAGTATGCATTATTAGATGGCCCACATAACCCCCTTCCTCCAATAGTTTCTAAAGGGCCACCCTTGCCACACATGATAGACATACCAACATCAAGTTAGCCAATGGGTTAGATCCCAACACTAGAGCCCATAAACAGGCATAAAAAAAACATTTTAGGTGGAGATGGAAGAATGGCTAGCAAAGGGTTTGAACCGCACACAGTTGAAATAATTGCAAGATGGAAGATTAATGGGGCGTGCCAAAGGAAGAATCCATAAGATGACATGTTAAGGAATATGGCACCTCCTGTTATTGACATTTATATTATCCATGTTAGGGATCAAAAGATAGTTGACATGGCAAAGCTTCATGTTTGAATCATGGACAAAAAATTTGAATATAAGAACAATGACTGACGCGCTCCTAAGTCCCGGGGTGAAACCCACTTGAGGGTTTCACTTTGTCAAGTTGTGGAAAGTTGAGACTTAGGGCACGCTCTTGACTTCCAACACTAGAAAAGGGTAGAGGGTTGTGTTGGGAGCCCCGAGATTAGACTAGGAAGAGGGACTAGCTTAGCTTGTGTGAATCTGCATCCAAAGACCAACCACAAGAGGTTAGTTTAGCATTCGAGACACCTTTGGGTGTTGGGACAAGCCACGGGCACTTGGACACACAAGACTCACCATGGCCCGGACTCGGGGGAAGCCACCACCTTCCCCCATATAGTATTCTTTGCAGCTTTCCACCGAGGCTACATCCAAATGGCTCTTTTTCCCGGGACTCCCGAAATGGAGTCTCGAAATTATCCCGGCGGGACTCCCGAAACTTTGAGTAGCCATAACTCTCGACTGCAGAGTCTGATTGCGACGAGGTCTGAACCAAAGTTTTAGCCCTTGTCGAGATCTTTCCAACGCCATATCGCACTCTCGAATCGGATGTCGGGAAGAGGTCCATTCCCGACTTTTAGTGGTCGGGAGTCAAACTGCCAGTTTGACTCCCGGCCCTTCTTTTGCCCATAACTTGGGCTGCGGATGTCCAAATGACCAATGCGAGGCCATTTTCGATATCTACGTTTCAAGCCCTTTCCAATGATATCAAGAACACCCCAATGCGAGGTGTTTTGGGCCTTGTTGTCGAGCTCTGAACATTCGGGAGTCCCGGAGGACTCCAAATCCCCAAGTTTGGGAGTGTTGGGCTTCACCCCCACACTTGGCCAAAGTGGGGTTGCGACAATGACTTATGTCAACAAGGCTTTGAAAATTATGTTAATCATTTTTTGAAGGGAAAGAGGTCCCAACTAAAACATTTGTATATTTGTAAACCCCAACATGCTTGCCCAATGGGTGTGGAGCTTGATCAATGGGAGAAGCTTGTAAAATATTAGGTAGAGGAAAAGACTATTATTAAAGCCTTTAATATGAATGAGGCTCAAGGCAACCAAAAAAATGCCTCTAAGTATGGGAGAGGTGGCAAAATTGTTGTTGAAGCGGCCATGGTAAGTTACATTTCTTTTATGTGGATTTAATTCTTACATAGTGGAGATGATTGAAAGATCTAATTCATCGGTGGGTGTTCCATGCAGAAAGTAAAGAAGGCTAGGAGTCCTTCACTCATAGAAATTGCAATTGTTGGGTAAGAATTTGTGCAAATTCATGCAAAGGTTTGAACAATTCCACACTTGAAAACCGATGTAGCCTTGATCAATTCTAATCCTCCATGTTGACATATTTATGAAAGATGCAATTGTGATTTGACAATCTAGTTTACTATGTACATGCCATCATGTGACATGCCATTATAGGGTCTCATTTTGATTTGCTATTTAACTGCCATGAAGACATGCCATTTTGATTTTCCACTTTTATTTACATAGTAAACATGTTATTGTTGTAGTGATGCTCATGTAGAAAATATGAACAACTTAATGCCAATTTGAATAGTCATAGGTCCATGAGTGTAGACATGTTAATTTTCATGGGTGTCACACCTATGGAAACCTCCTTGTAGGGTGGGAACACAACAACTTTGTCTTCATGAATGACCAGGATTGAATCTAGGTTGTTGGAGATTACTTGCCAAGTTAACCAAGTTCTAGAAACATTTAATGAAAATCCACGGTCCATCCAAACCCTTTCATCCACAATAATGGAGTTTTTGAAACAAATGCAATCGGTTGGAATGGGTGCGAGAAGTCCAAAGGCAAAAAGAAGGGTACCAGTATATGGCACAAATTTAGCCCATGTGGTAGAAAACTCCAGTGTGGTTGCTTGGGAAGGTAGAAATTTGGCCCCAAATTTTGATGCTAGCAGTGCACTCAATGGGCATATAACCTCAAGAACTCTTAGTAGTATTGAGGTATGTACACATGTGCAAAAGCAACCTTAAACCCATTTACATTCTTGGCCACAATGCCCATGTGTATTCTATGTGTACATGTTTAGAAAGTTACTCATGTTTCAAATTTAGAAGTTGGACTCAAAATGTAAATTTTCAGATCTAATTATGGAATGTGATCCATAGTGCAAATTTGTATGTTAATGTTAGGTGTTATTTCATTAAACATACATGTACAATATTTTTATTTTTTCATATTTGAGATGCAAGTGGTTGAGGTGGTTAATACATTGACAACAGAGGTACATGTGCCCTTTTAAAGAGTCCATTCCTATTTCCAAGTTATACCTTAATATTTGAATCTTGATGGCACCTCAAGGTGATGGATTACTCCTTGTAATGTTGTGTAGAAGTTACATTTGAATTATAATGTTGACATTGGTGTCAAATTGTAGGACCATGCATTATAAGCAATTGTGTTATGTACATGTGTAGGTTGCTAATGTGGTCACTAAAAAGACAATTCAACTACATACAATCACTCAACTAGTGCATCAAAGCCCAACTTGCCAAGTGATCCCCAATGATGCAAAACGTGTGCACATGTTATACATTTTATACACCCATGTGAATATGAAGTAACTTGTACATGTACATTTGTTTCAACATGGCTTCTATAATCAACTTGTTGAAGAGAACAAATGTCCACATGTGTGGTAAATTGGATTCTTTTTTGATATTCACATTTAGGGTAATGAAGATGCAACACTTGGGATTCAAGAACATCAAGCCCAAATCTAGAAGTTATTGAGCTTGTAGTGAAAGAGGTATGTATTGTGAAGGTTGAAGCAATATAAACTAGAGATGTGTAGTTCATTCAATGCTTTCATGTTTAGTTCACTACAACCCACATTTGCAATTACTTGGCAATGTTGGTGCATTTGTGTATGTGCACATGTTTTCAATGACAAAACCATCTATTTTCCCATGTCATTTGGGATAATGTTGGTAGCAAGCCAAGAAGGGGAAGAAAGCAAATAAAGCAAAACCCCCAAATCTCCAGTCTTGAGGACCATCACCATTATTGCAGCCAAACACAATAGAAGCCAACTCTGCTAACTTAGTTGTGGAGGAGATGAATCCTTGATACCCATAACTAGTGATGGCTTTACTTGTAATTACACAAATTTTTCTTTTGGTAAGCTTGTTGGTGTTATCATGACTAATATGAATGCACATATTCATTGTTATTCATGGTTGCACTTTTATTTTGTAGTTTGCCAAAGGTGAAACAATGTGGTTAATGAAGGGGCACAACATTGTGGCTAGTGTCATAGTTGTCAATGTTGCAAGGACAAATTTGTTTCATGGGGCAAATATTCAAGGTGGTGTGTACAAGATGGAAGTTCGTGAAATAATGTTACCAGACGCCCCTTTACCTTTCCCTAATTGCAATGATGAACCTGTGTAGCTATTTTTGAAGCATGTGAAAGTTCAATTCACATTGTGGGAAGGTGTACATAAGTGGAAAGGTTGTTAGATAGTTTTACCACTGTTAACAACAAATGTGATGTCACAAACAATTGTGAATTTTTTGTATCATGTCATTGTATGATGTGATTTTTTGAATTCTTAATTTACATCCCAATGTAGTATTTTCCCATTAAAGTACTGGAAGAACTACTAGTTTTTTGTAACTTCTATCCCTAATTTAATGATGTTGTTGGCAACTCTATTTGCACCATTATACTATTATTGTCTTCTATGCAACTAAAATTCTAACCTTTAATGTTGAAAATTTGTACTTGTGCTTAATGGTTGGCTTAAGGTTTGTTGTAGTTGCATAAAAAATCAATCAATTGTGACTATCCTAGTTGCATGTTGTGCTAATGTGTAAGTCACCTAGTTCCATGGTATTGTTTATTGCAACTACTAGAGTCAATTTGAAACATGTTTAACAATTATTGTGGTTACATCTAAATGCACCTTGCAAATACTAGAGTCAATTTGAAACATGTTTAACAATTATTGTGGTTACATCTAAATGCACCTTGCAAATACTAGTGCAACTACCATCAAAATAATTAATGGCACATGTGACTTATTATTCAACTACAAGAGTTCCAAGCACAACTTACTTTTCATCTACATGTCAACAATCTAATCACACATGTGACTAAATATGCAATTGTTCTAGTTGACAATGTGATTGCAAATGCAACTATTGATGTTGCAAATACAACTTCACTTGTCTGTATGTGGATGCCACGTCTCCAATATAATTACACATGTGGATTTGAATGGGACTACATTAGTTGCAACCACAACATAATTCTTACCACCATGGATTCTACACATGCAACTACATATGAAACTCTTATAGTCACAAACACAATTACAAAATTCTACTAAGTAGGTTGTCAAGTGACCACTAGCAGTTGCACATGCAACTATTTTTGCAACTATCGTAGACACAAAAACAAGTCCACAAGTTGACCTACACTCACACGTGTCAATAAGTGGTTGGTGGGCATTGCCACTTGTCAAAGCTTGTAAACTATATATGTTAAATTTTCCAATAAATTTCATAAATAAGATATTGCCACATGTCATTTGGAATATTATTGCCTGACATAAATTTAATTTAATTTACCCAATAATTAAAAATTTGCCACATGGTTTTGTCATAGTCGTCCAAGCGGCAACACGTGGCACCATATGGTTTAGTCCAACCTAGATGCAAACGCAATCACATAGTCTTGTGACTATTCATGCCACATCCACCTAGTTGCAAAGGTAGTCACATAGTCCTACGATTATAGGTGCCACATCAATGGATGAAAAATCCATTATAGTCATAAGCAATATGCAACTATAGTTATGACTACTATCCACCTAGACATTTTTTGCAACTACATGCCTTTTGCCACTTGTCCAAGGCAATTAGAAGGTTGGTAGTCACATGTATACGTTGTAATTTTAAAAGGTTGTCTTTTGCAACTAAAATTTTAGTCATCTATTTCCAAATTTCTTTTAGTGTGAATAGTCAAAACACATTTGAAAAATAACAATTCATCTAAACATAAATAATTCAATTTTAATCATATTGAACTTTGAACATCAAACTTGAAAAAATAATTCAAATTGCAATTCAATTCATAAACAATTATTCATTTTTTGCAATTCAATTCAAATGCATTTGGTCATGTTCTAAATACTCATTTGTTCCCTGAAATCTCTCAAAAATCAATTGCTAGTTTGTTTTCAAAATTTTAGATTCAGGTATATTTCATTGAGTCTTGCATCTATGACATTGTTTCAACATCTTCTACCTTAGACATCTTTTTGTGCCAACTAACACATCAAAACATCCACATCAACATCCTTTTTGACTAAAATGAGTTATAAACATGTAATGACATGTAAAAATGTTAGGGCGAAAATGAAATGAAATGAAAATGTTTTTTAGCAACAATTTTTTGAATTTTTTTTTGATATCCAAAATGCATTCTCAACAACAACCTTCCCCCTTTATAGATGTTTATTGTAGAATGCTTCCAATATTGTGTGCTGGACATTTGGAGTTTGTTCCCCAACATGAGCCAAAACAAAAACAAATAATTTTGTATCCCCAATGGTGTAAAGCTAGATCCATATTTAGGGTCAAACAAGCCTTCATACTTTTTTTTCTAGTAAAGGCTAGACAATTGAAAAACTTTAAAGTTGTTCATTGACCTCAATAGTCTTACAAAAACATTTCAAAATCATTATTCATGATTGACAATTATGTGTAATTGTGAACTTTCAATTTATAAGAAAAGTAATTAGTAGCAAACACACCTTTGAACTTTTGGATGTTCTATGTGTAATCAATTGCACCATGAATAAATAGAGAGGCCACATAGATATTTGAAGCCAACTATTAATCGAAACAACTCTTCCCCCTTTGGCCACTATGTTTGATTTTGGAACACCTCATCAATAGCAAAAACAAATTCATGTAGGACCATATTCATAGAAGACTTGCCAATTGCAAACATGTCACACACTAAAGACACTCAACCCCATGTACAAGTTTGTATAATGAACATGCAACTTTGATGCCAATAAAAATAACAAATCCATATTTTGTGTCTCTTTTTCAACTAAAAGTTTCAACTTCCCTATCAATTGCACAACAACTTTTCTAGTGATTCAAAAATGTTCAACCCACCTTTGATTTTTGTATTGCATCATCATAAAATTTGAATACCAAGTAGCATTCCTTCCTTTCGACCAATCACCAACCTCCTTAATCATCAAAAGTTCAAAGTTGTAGACAACCAAAATTAATGCAACACAATAGCATTCATCATTGCTCCAAACAATAGTTTATTATCACTTACCCAAGATCCAAATAGATCTTCCATTAAATTTCCCATCAAACTACGGTTTCACTTTCAAATTCATTGTAAAGGTTAAAAGCTCTTATAATTGCAACAAAATAAGATAAAGAAACTATATTAGCAAAATCACTTCTAGTGTTTGCATGACAACAAACTACAACTTTTCAAACAAAAATCAAAACAAGTTGAGAAATAAAAAATAAAAGATGATTTGGATGAAGGTTGGAAACAAATGCAAGAGTGGTAGAAAACGTCAGATGAATTTGACTATGAGGCATGTCTACAACAGGAAAAATGCATGGAGAAAAACACAATAAGGAATATAGGTGACAAATGACAATGCCAAAACTTGAATGGTCACATAGCTTTGAAAGCACCATGTAAGAGAAACAACAAAAAGTTGATGAAAAACATGAAAACAATGCAAAACAAGAAAGATGGGATGGAGAGCAACTATGAGAACATGAGAGTTGTGAAAAGATAAAAAGGAGGAAAGAAAAATGGAATGACTGAAATGTGAAGTCAATGGCTTCAAGTGGCGAATTTGAAAACATCTTCTATAATGATGGTGAGTTGGGAACATCCTTCAAGTGGCAAATTGAAAACATCTTCTATAATGATGGTGAGTTTGGAACATCCTTTGTAATGATAGCATGATAGTTAACTTTTAGTTGTGCATCATGAATAGAATTGCCTTATAGCCCACATGTAGCATAAATATAGGGTAAAAGTCAATAGGTATGAGTAGTATTAAGTAAAAATAAAATACAACTATTTATGTTTGTTAAAATTTTAAAAATTGTACCCATATTTGTCATTAACCTAAAACCTACCACCACCCTATCACTACCATTATATTTTTGAACCCTAGCTCCAAGTCTAAATGAACCTTTAGACAAAAAGATTGTACAAACATATATGGTTGCATCTAAGTCATGAAAGGTTTCATCTTGTAAACATTGCACTATTATAATCTAAGCAATGTCAACAAATGTGTAAGTTATTGCCAAACAACTCAAAGTTAGTTTTAAATTTTGTTTTGTGTCTCCACAAAATAACTTCCAAAGATTTCCCAAACAAATATTCAACTTCATTGATCACACATGTCTACAAACTCATAACCTTTTGATGCTTAGATTGCAAGAGTTTATAATTATACTCGATGAATATGCTCTGGGATAATGAAAAGGAATCAACCCTGCACACTAATCAAATCATGCTCATCAAACAATATGACTGAAATCAAAAAAAAAAATCCATTTTTGTAGCTAGGTTTTGAATATTGCAAAATCATCATGAATGAAAACATTTGTGAAGAGCGACCATTGTCATTCTTCTCACGAGATCATCACCAAGTTTGCAATATGATTTCTTCATAAATGGAACCATAGGAAATGAAAATATTCATGTTTATGCCTCTTGACATTTGCTATTCATCATCTTCACTTGACAAATGCTCAAAAAACTGATTGGCTTTACTTTTAAAGCACGAGTGTAATGGGTGATGCATGTCATGTGCAATGGAAACAACAAACTTATGTAGTGATGGAAAATTGTTCTTTCTACCTCCATTGTTGAAAGCAATCTAAGTAAAATCTAGTGACTTTTCATCTTCTTACAGGATTCGAGTAGGAGAAGGAGGAGAGCCATGGTGCGGGGTACACGATTCGGGAAGATCAGCGAGGGTATTGTGACAGCATTTGGTGGGGTAAGGGGAGCCCAGAACGTGGCAGCGTGGGGGGTGGCGGGGATTGTGGCCTACTATCTGTGGATCAAGCCAGAGAGGGAGCTCAGACTAGAGCAGGAGGAGGTACAACAACTTTGTCCATCATCCTTCAAGCAAAGCTCATTCTTGTTGTACTGTGCACTCTCTCTCTCTCTCTCTCTCTCTCTCTGAGCTTTTCTGGTCATGGCGACAGGAAGGAATTTTTTTCCCACATGAGCCTTTCCTGCATCTTGCTTTCGTGATTGTCAGTTGAAATTCTCTCCGAGGGTTTGTGATATCGACACAAACCCTAAGAGAGAACTTGGAACCCTAGGAGAGAATTGTTTCTCTTCTGCAATAACATTGATTTTGCTGCACCAGGCAAGGTTTGCAGCACTCATGAGAGACAAGGATCGGCATGCATATGTGGAGAGAAGACGGCCAATGCCTGATCCACAGGTAGAAAAATGCCCCCATCTCTTCACGCTCTACTTACTCCACAAGGGTTTGTTTGTCTCAGTGAGAGATCACATGAAGGAGAGCATGAGAAGCAGAAATCATATTGGATTGGACCACAATTTTCTTTATAGTTTTGAGGTTTTTCTTGGTACAAGCTGACAGATGGCTCCTGAACTTTAGACACTTTTTTTTCCCCTCTTCTCAAAGAAAATTGTGACTGACTCTCTCTAATATATAGTAGTTAGCATCATCCTTCTGGTCATGAATGTTCATCAGATCAGCTTGAGATTGAGGTTTGGAAAAATCAACATGTGATGTATGTATCTGTGTCCTTTCTGTGCTGATGACAGGATACAGGCCTGATACGAGGAAAAGTGAAAGATCCAAGCTAGAGCATTATTGTATATTCTTCTATGCATTGTTATTGTGCATCATCTGTGCACACATTACAATACACAAGTTTATTTCTTGACTGCTAGCCAATATCAATCATTGCAGAAGTTTTTTCTGTTGTTTTCAGAGATTCGATCTGACAGAAACTCAGGATGCAGATTGAACTTGCACGACAGCGGTTTACCTGAAATTTTTGGATTGATTATTATGTATTTTGTCTACACCCCACTGTCGGGAGCTGATGGAGCTGATGATGGGGAATCATTCATGGGGTGCGAGTCATGGCAGAGCTTGTAACATGCTATTCATGATGAAAATTGATGATGGTCTGACTCTCTGTTGGTGACACTCACAAAAGTTATGACCGCCACTCATTCTGACAGAATGGATTACCTTCAAAATTTCTCTGCCATCTCATAGACAAGTTACAGAACACTTTTATGGAGATTCTTGATAAGAAGTGGAAAGTCTGGCACTTAAGTGTGTTTCAGTTTAAGTTTGTTTCAGTTATATGTTTTCTCAGATTATGGATCCTGATTAGGTGTACATGGACCCCTTTTGTTGAAGGCGCGCCTCTTCTTACTTTGTGTACAAGATTCTTAATCAAATTCGATTTCTCTTTGGTCAACAAAGAAAAAGTTCCTTTGAAATTTCAGCATTCAGAGTCTTCCAAATGTCATCGCTCAGAGTCTTGTAAGTGGGGAGCTTTTCCCTAAGCCTACTTGGTCCTTGTTTCTCTTCTCCCTTTTTGTCTGCTATAGGGATAATTCTGTTCTTTCTTTTGGCTATTGTGCATCCTCTTTTGTTTTTTGCTTTTTGTCTGTGTATGGGTTCTCTTTGTTCTCCCTTGTATGGTGTTAGGTGCAAGTCAGTATGATTGTTTTGTCTTCCCATTGCTTCAGGACTCACAACAGAAATTCCATGCATACACCGGTAGTTATACTGGCCCATACCCACTGTTGGGAGCTGATGAAGTCAGTGGGTAAATAAGTTGTAATAGACAGGTCACCATCATACTTGCTGAGGAGGAGGCCTTGAACACTGTCCAAAACTACTGCCCTGTGGTGGTAACGCCACCTGGCCTCATTTGCTCCCAAGAGTTCCTTAAGGTGTTCTCATGGTAGACACTGCTCTGTGGTGAGGCCACACCATCCAAGTTGTTCTCAAATCATGAGCAGATGAGCAGATGAGCAGATGAACCAAAGGACAATGAGGGACAGATTGAAAAAGGGTTCTAGTGATGGTTATTGTGAACTGTAGCTACACTTCCTCCCACCAAAAGAGGGGCCCAGGAGCCACTAGGCTAGTTACTGTTGATGATACTGGAACAAGTGAGACTGTCACTGACTTCACTGCTGTTCATACTGACTGTAACAGTGGAGTTCTAGTAGACTCAAGGTTTGGTGTTATCCAGGAGGTTGTTTGCACAGAAAGCTCTACAACAAGACTTTGAAGGTAACTACCATTCTGCTACCGTTCCATCAGTAACAGCAGAATGCGCATGGGAAAAGAATGCATGCAATTATAACTTTACTAGTGGGTGCCCGTAGCCAAAGGCCACTGTGAAGTCCCCCGTGACGTGACAAAGAGGGAATGCAGTGAGAGTGTGGCTGAGAGGAACGGAAGAGAGAAAGGGAGGGTAATTGAGTGAATGGGGAAAGAGGGAGGGAGCCAAAACCAAAGTAGGTAGGTTTTTGGGCATGTTACACAAAGTGATAATTTTGGTACTCCCAGGCCCCAGCCACTCCCACTCTCCCAGGCCCCTGTCCACAAAGTTACTGAGTGGAGGACCATTCAAAAGTACCATAGTAAGGACTGAGCGGAATTCATATATAGATGTGTGTCTTTCCAAGGTATTAGACCAATACCTTCTTTGTGAATGGCAGTGACTCAGTTGTTACAAGTGACCCCCATTAAGCATACAATACTCTGCCCAATATTTCAGGCAAACTATTGTTACATTTGATATGGGGTAACCCACTTACATGATGAGGAGTTTGGCTTGGGAAACATCTTTGGGTTTGTCAAAGATGAAGCAAGGTCTACTGTGTAGGAAAAGGCCCTGCTATCACTAGCAGTACACAATGGGACTGAGGGTGGAGCCTAAGGTCCAAGGCATATTGCTATCAGGATAGTATGCTCTGGAACCAAGGGTGGAGGTTGCTGTCCAAGGCATATTGTGAAGGGTACTGCACGCCCAAGGACTGGGGTGCCAACTCAAGGTGGAGCTGAGGGGGCCAACCCTTGTTTGGCCCAAAGACTCCTTAACACCCAATGTGAAGGCTGAGACTATCTGCCATGACAACACTTTTCCTGTTCTTCAAGCCTTAGTATACACACCACCAACAAAAGGGAAGGTGGGTGTGAATAAAATGAAAAGCTTGGGTTACCTTTGTGAGAAGAAACAGATTCTGTGAAAGTCTACAGTGAAAAAAAACAAAACCATGAGCAGGAGGTCAAGAATGAACAGGGAGAAGCTAGGATCCTTCCAAGCAGCTTTCATTGGGCCTACAGAAGCCACTGCCATACATTAGCAATTTCCTGGAGTGAGGAAAATTGAACCTCATATTGGACGGGAATAATGTAGCATTCCTCTGGCTATTCTAAGTAGATACTCGTGCAACACAATTTGCTCTCTACTGGTCAGTGTACTTGGGGCCTCTGATGTCCTCCAGCTGTCCTCATCCCCATCTTCAACCTCTGATTTATGATGAGACAGCCTTTCTCGAGCATCTTCAATGAGCTTCTTTAACTTCTGCAAAACAGAGGATTGCATGATTTCATTGCAAGTCAGCTTAGGCAATATCCTCTTGACTGAGGTATTGTGGCCTACAGAGTGCTGAAGCTAGGAAAACATTTTAGATTATAGACTAATTCCAACCACTGGAGAGGAATTTTCTGGAGGTAATGAACAAACACTCTGCCACTGCTTCAACCTACCCAGCCAGTTGAGGACCCTTGAGAAGAAAGTATTCAACATTCTAATAAATTCCTTGTATGAGTCAGAAACATTAAGAAAGCAAAATCCCATGGGCAACCTAACAGATAGTTACAAAGGACCTCATACCTGTTGGTCAAAGTAGAACTCGCCAGAATATGAGAAGAGTTCATGAGTTACAGATTCATCCCCAGCCAAAAGGCCCTCTATCCAACACTTTGCAGTCATCTGTGCATCCTTGTCTCTCTCAATTCTTTGAAGATATTTCAAATCACTGATTTCCGCCTGCATGATTGTGAGTTGTTATGTTAGAATATTGGGAAGAGTAAAAGACTGCTGCCCTCTCTCCAAGATAGCCAACTTTAAAATTACATAAGAGGAAATCTAACTACCCAATGGAACCAAGTCAAGTTGCCCTACATGATCTATATGGATTGATATACACAGGAGTTGGTGTCAGACGAAACACCTCAGAAAGCCTAGCTGGGTTTGGTGCCAGTCCATTTGGCTCAAGTGCTGTTGGTTCAGAAGGATCACAACCCTTGCAAGCCTTGAGAACGAGATCCATCATCACAGGATCCACATCATGAAGTAGGCACCCTGCAGATCCTCAGGCAAAAATATAGAGTTACATACCCATTCTCGTGGCAAGCATCTCTTTCTGGATCAGGAGCAGAGTAAACAACAATGGATTGCATTGCTGAAAAATGCTCCCATCAATCAAAGACCTCTAGGTTTGAACAGTACTAGTACCAAATGTAACAAGGCAAGCTAAGCACATACCTATGTAATGAATCTGCCTTTGCCTTGTGTTGCGAGCCTTTATGCTCAGAGACTGCCACATGGATAAAGGCAATGTACACCCATTAGTCAGGAAGGTTCACCAGCAAAATTAGAGGATAATGAGATATCACTACACATCAAGATGCAATTGTACAACCAGCAGGAGCAAGAGGACAACACAAATTTTCACTAAATCTCTTCCTTACCTCTGGTTTATTAAAACAACAGTTTACTACTACATTGCTGTTGTTTCTCTGCCAAAATCTTGACCTTTCATAGAGAAGAAGGATGTACCTTCACCAGCATGATGGCCTCAAACACTTCATTTGACAGCCTTGCCCACCTGCAATCTCATCTCCAAGGGAATAACACATTGTTACCTACCCAATCGAGTCTGCCCATTCCAATTACCTTTGGACAACATCAACCAATACCTCTCCCTCTCTCTGTTGGGTGCACAGGAAAGCCCCAAGAAGGCAACAGCAGATAGGTGTACACAAGGCTTATGACAGGTCCTGATTCACAAGCAATTTGGACTCACGCTCTTGCACTCAAGTCCATTCACTTTGAAGGTTTGCAATTCCAAACCAGTGGGACAGTTTGACCTTTAGTCTGACCAGATTCCATAGCTGCTTCTCTACTGACCAGTGTCTATCTTTTGTCCCTTGAGTCAATAGCAGAAATAGCCAATGAACCAACCTCTTGGCCAGATGCAGCTGGGATGGAGACAGAGATGCAAGCTGAACAGCCCAGTCTTGAGCTCTCAATGCTTTTGTCTCACTTTCATCTCTGGTCTCTTTGTCCTCACTATGTGGAGGAGGCACATCTTCATCATCTTCTTCCTCCATGTCATTGCTATGCTTCCCAAGCTGCACAGCACTCAATTGTATCTTCTTCTTCCCTCTTCCCTGGATTTTGACTGCAGTTCTTGTCTGCAATTCCCTGATTTGTTGAAGAAACTGCAAACCACTTAGAAAGATTTTCAACCTACCTTTTGGCCTCCAAAAGCATATCTTTGTCAGCCATGCTACCCAGCCCGTCCCATGCCTATTCAGACCTCTCACATGCTGACAAGAGCTAGAGGACGTTTCTTTCACACGGGTGGTGATATTGTGTGACCTTCAACATGACAATGACATAGCAGAAAACAACGCCACGAGATGCTGCACCACAGACAGGAAAAAAGGTAATGGGAGTGAGCTGCCGTTACCTGAAGCTACATGAAGCCGCACATGCTCTCTCATCGGCCCATGCTGCTGCTGCTTGGACTAAACCACGACTGCAGAGGAAAATTCTCTCACGCAGATGGCGGGGCGCGGAGCAAGAAACAGGCAGCTTGAGAGACAGACGGCTGGGAATAAGGGTGGTGAGCATTGGCAGATGCTGGTTGCTGGTCGGTCTCCACAACGGCTTGCCTACTACATGCAGCATCCCTGCAACTTTTCTTTCACCTTTGAAACAAGTACTTTGTTTCCTATTCTCTACTCTATTTTCTGCCTTCGCGGTCTTCTGTGCACAAGAAACTGTTCTGAAGACCAAGATCCTGAACTCCCTCCAAGCGTCAGAAGTGAAAACGGCAACGCTCCAACACCGAAAACATCATTCGTAAGAACACACATGCACCCACAACCAAAACCCAGTTTAGGGTTCAGGGTTCAGGGTTTAGGGTTTAGACAGAGCCCTCAACCCTAATGTTGCCCTTCGTCTCTCGAAGCGTCAAAAGACAACTCATCTACTCTCAAACACCAAAAATATGATCTGGAAGAAGATCTCACAAACTTGCTGCAGCTTGCATGAGGATAGGATTGATGTTTTTTATTAGCTATGTCTCTTTAGTGTTGCTTAGTTTATTTGCCCAAACTTTTGCTAGTTTATAAGGACTTGTTGAAGCAATGCCTCACTGGATCTTTGCATTCCTTCTGGAAATACACCAGAATCTCAGGGCACTGCTTTTTATATCGTATTTTTCCTGCAATTCTCAGCAGATCATTATATAGGTTCTTATCTACATCCACCATCAGGAGCTGATGAAGTCAGTGGAGTAACAGTGATGGAAGGTGATGGCCTGCTACTTGGTGAGTGACAATTCACAAGAGTATGATGACTGCATTCATTTTTTATTTTTAAACTGACATAACAGTTACCTTCAAGTGTTATTGTGGAGTCTTCTCTGCAAGCTCATAAACACATGTAGGCACTTGAAGAGGCATTTGCTCCATAGTTGCTTTTGAGAGTATCTTAAAAACCTCCCAGAGTCAGTACTTGTGAACCATACGAATGGCCTCACTTACACTATTTCTGTATTCTGCAGTTCAATCCATCCTTTACCTGGTTCCAAAAGGAAATGCACCATTGGACCAGGATTCAAAGAAACTGAGAGTGCCAAAACAGACCAATATGAATCTTCTCCAAGTGAGGAATTGCAATCCATGCAGCCTGGATCCATGGAGAAGTCTGTAAAGAAGCAATCTCGACCTGATTGCTGATGATGTTTGCATTCAAAAGCCATATCACTGAGCGGAGATTAGTGATTCTGCAGGCACAAGGTATGTTGCCATGACAATCTTTGGTTGATGTTTCCAATATCTTGAGAATGCTAATTACAAAAATAATAGGAATTTTGAAGTAGCAATAGTATTTATATTTCTTAGTAACAATTGATCAAAGGTAACTAAACATTTTTTGCAGTTAATTGCTTTTTTAGAAATTCAAAGAGAAATACTACCAATGGTTCATGACCATTTCTCAGTACCAACTTTTAACCTATTGTGTTTTTTGCATTGTTTACCTAGATTATGTTTTTGTATGGAAGACCATTAACATTCATAACGAGACCTTTGATGATGCCATAACATTCTGAAGTACTTGTTCAATTTAGTTTGACTTTGATCTCTTCTTTTTAGATTCCAGTGGAAATCTTACATTTGATGTTGAACACAAGTGGTGTAGAAAATGGCCAAACAGTTCATTTTCATTACTAATACATGAACTCAACAAAATATAAAGCATATAAAACATTGATGATATGTTAAAGTTTGCATAAATTAAACATCGGACAATTGTCAAAGATGAATTGCACATATTGCAATTGTCAACAAAGAAATTTGATAGACTAATAGCCAGTGCAAAAAACCGAATGGTAACAGTGTTACACCCACAGCTTGTGACAGATTATATGAGCAAAAAAGCTTGTGTAGAGATGATAAATAGGTAGAATCCACAACACAGTCTAGAATTGAGGGTTTGATTTCTAGGCAATTTTTGAGGGAAAAAATGTGAGATTAGCCATCCTCATGAAACAAACTTGCTTGTACTAGTCAGAATCAAGCTTCAAGGACTACCTTTGAGAGAAGATTCATCATCAACTTACAATGCAACTTACATTCATTTCATTCTCAATATGAAGAATTCTTTAGCTGCATATATAGCAGCTTTCTAAGGAGTATTATAAGCTGTGACGAGTGGTTTCTACTGCTGTGCTACAGTGTAGAGTCTTGAATGAAGAAGCAATGGATGACAGTAGGATTTTAAAGCAACATTCTTGCCTTCATTACAAGTGCAAAATATCACAAGGTGATGAGTAAGGCAAATAGGTACAAAGTGGGTAAGTCCTGTCTCACCTCGAAAAACAGTAAACACCACCAAAACTGGAGAGGCATGGTGCTCTCTAATTGTGCATTTCTTCAGAGTAGGGTATTTCAAACTTCTGCAAGGAACATCTGAAAAAACCACTGCGCAATAGTCTCACAACTGTCAGTCACAATAGAGAGAGTTAGTTTAGAACCTTACTGACAGCAATATAGCTAGAAAACATCACACTCACACCATAGTGGTGTTTGAAGCAACAAATGCTTACAAGCTGGCTACTAACCACTATCTTAAGTTGCATTCATTGAGTTCCATATACAATAAAATTAGGTGAAGTTGGTGACAATCCCCAAGAAAGAATTTTGAACTGCACAAAAGTGAAACAAAGAACTGCTAAAAAGTGACAATCAATGTCTGCCAACAAATGGAGCAACTATTGCCTCTCTACATAACAATGGTACATACATTGCCAATGTCATGCCCACCTCTTTCATGTTTGCAGCTGATCATTGACGTGCAAAATTGTTTCCATAGCTATGGACTTGAGCCAGCTCATTATGTGCAGGAGGAGGAGCTCAAGGAGCACAATAGACTGTACATTCCCTGTTTTGGCATACGATCATGCACCACTATGAACTACTAAAAGGATTTTGGGTTTTGTGTATCATACAAAAGGCTCCTGAGCTGCTGAAAAAAAAAAAGAGGGAAAAAGGAAGAGATTTAATGGTTGGTAACTAAAGGATTGGGTTCCCAGGCAGACAATCCATGCACAATATGGTTCTTCCATCCAGTGAGGATCCAGCCACCATCTTCTCCAATGCCAAAGTCCTTGTGGTAGGAACCCATCATGGCCTTCATTTGGGACAAAATGGCAAGGTTCAATGGCCTCTGTATGAATCCAGCTCGTTGAGTTCTTGATTGCCATTGCCGGTAAGACTCTGCACGTTCTACTCGCTCCAGACCCTCACAAGCTACTATGTTCAGGATCTCCCTTCCAAAGCGCTCCCTTTCAAGCAGCACCCTATCTGGATCATCAGGGGGAAGTGACCCTTCGACAGCATCAAACATGACTGAAAAATGTTTCATGCACTCATGGTAGCGAGACATAAAGAAAGGTGTGTTGTAGCCTGCACTCACCACTCCTTCAATGAAAACCTTCACACAAGACCACTAATTATTAGTGTGACACAAGAGCAACAAACTGCCTGACTTCAAATGACAAAGCAAAGAAGAGTATGTCAACATCCTTGGATCCAAAGAACAACCAGTCCATCTGAAGCTTTACCTTTGGATTCAAGCTTCGGATCCTGTTCAACACAATTTTGCGGGGGCTGTCAACCATGACTGACTCATCAAGAAGGTAGTGGAGTTTAAAGCAATTGACTGCCAGCACTTCATCATGCCTCAAAGCGAGCTGAGCAGTTGTGATATTTTCCCATTTTTCCGCAAAAGCATGATATTCAAATGGCAGTTGCCACATCTTAGCAAACTCTGTAAGCCTGCGACCAGTTTCAATAACTCTTTCTGAAGAACTAAAACCAGGCCGTTGCCGATCAATTCCTGCAACAATGTTCCTGAGAACATCAGTAACTTATTGTTGATATAGCCCCAAGATTTTTACCTTTCACATGGTAAGACCAGTACAACATATCCCAGACCATGTCTCTGAGTTTGTAAATTGTATCAAGAAGTTCCAAGCAAATGAAAATCAGGATTAGGTGATTAGCAAGAGTTATGGATAACAAAAAGTCATGGACACTGATGAAGAAGATACCTGTAATTCGAAGATGGGGTGGTCCCTCTGGCCGAGTAGCAAGGTGCTGTATTAAACATGGCCATTGGACACCATGGTTGATACCATAATCGATCACATGTACACAAGAAGCACCTTTGAAGGCATCCAGAATTGTTGCAGTGGAGAATAAGTGGTTCAGTTTTGTGTATGGGACATTGTCAACATACACGTGGTAAGCTTTCAACAGTTTGGCCAGTGGAGGACAGTTGCCACATATAGCTGCATAAAGTCGTCCACCAGTCCCTGACAATCTGGCAACCTGGCAATCCCAATATTACTCTGTCAAAAAAAGAGACTATATATTTTGGAGGCCACTAAACTGTTATGCACTCTCTTACAAATAGGTTCCAATCACTTCCTCTTCTTAGAGAACAAAGAATGTTCAATTCACCAGCTATGATCAAACCTATGAAGCTCTTACTGACTCCGCAAAGTTCAATCTCAAAATGCTAAGGCCATCAGCAGTCAGTCAGAATGATTCCCCTTTTATCAATAGTTTCCAGAGAGGGAATTCCATCACAAATTAGATGAAAGTCCACATGCAGAAATCCAAACCAGGTCTTCAAAACCAAAAGGCAGAAGTCCAAATGCCATTGGTTACTGAAACTACATGAATCCAGCCATGAAAGCCTTGGTGTCATGATTGATCCTCTCATGAGCTGTCTCAGTCAGCAGATTATCGTTTGAGTGGCTAATTAGTACAGCACCTACAGAAACAATCAGAGATTAGCCACTGAGGGCCACATCCCACAAGAGAACATTCCAAGTTAACAAGTACAGCATCTCCAGAAACAACCAGAGATCAGTAAAGGCCATCTTTGGGACTCCTAACATCACATTTGACAACCCCAACATATCTAAACAGATTACAGCAAAATTTCCACAACACTTTGAAGGTAACATGACAATCAGTACAGTCATAACCTGTGAGAGTTACTCACAAAGTGTCAGACCATCACACATGTCACATGACGAGCTGCCATGACTATCCACCAACTTTATCAGCTCATGACAGTAGGTGCATATAAGTATTCAATGATCTGCCCAAAATTCAAGCAAAACATCATACAAAGTCAGTGTCCTGAGTTTCTGGTGCATTTCCAGAAGCAATGGGGAAATTCAGTCATGATCTTGGCTAGCTATAGCAAATGAGAAGTCAATAGTATCCTCATCCAGGCTGCAACAAGATTGTGAGCACCAGCTTCATTTCATTTTGACTCGTCCCCATACTGGCATCTAAGCCTATGGCATAGAGAGGCCCACAAGATGAACATTCCTTGAGTGTCAATCTGATATCACCAAAATGGGGGGCAAGAATTCTGAGATTAAAATACTTCAGATATCAACAAGGGTGGGACCAAATGTTTACAGGTAGAAAACTTGTCTCTGTTCATCCTCATGGTCCTCCAACGAATGTCAAGCTGAAGTAACTATAAATGGGAACAGTCTACATGCCAAGTTCTTCAAATGCCAGAATTATTCCTCAATTGCTCTTCAAGCACAACACAAAAAAAAAGGTTGCAGATCTTGAAGACTTTCACAGTAGTAGCAGCCCATCAATTTAAAACTCACCAGAGCTTCCATGAAGTAGTATGCCATTCGCTGTACACCATTTCCATAGGCTGATGAATGCTCCCGAAGCTCTCCAATGAGGTCATTTGCCTTTCTCACATCATTTTTCTCAACCATCTTTGCACACCTACAGTTGTGACAATTTAACAATCAGACTAGAGAGTACGGAATGAGTCTTCATTGAGAAGTTTTGTCATTAAAGCCAAACTCTAAGGAAAAGCATGAGCATCCATGATTCCAGACCTTAAGGAATCTGGAACTCTCAGAATCAGACCTTGTTGAGCTTTTCTCTATGAACCCATCCATGTAGAATTTCTGACAGATGAGCAGGACAAACACATCAAAGAGAGCATACTTGCAAAATATGAACGGTCCTAAACAACATGAAAATGACCCGTGCCATTCTTTTCAGCTAATGCAAGCCCTGAAACGTACTCCACAGTGAAGAAATCGACGAGATACGTGATGTTCCAGATAGCAACAGTAGTAGCAGGTTACCTGAGAAGCAGATCAGCCAAATCAACACGAGGAAGATCAGGAGCATAACTGGTGGCTTCAAACCAACATTTGGCTGCACTTGGAATTAGGGTTTCATGTGACTCCAGAGACGGAAGAGACTGACTATAGTCAATGCGTGCAGGAGCCTGAGCTTCACGTTCAATGTACTGGTCGACGTTAAGTACCTCGAACATGTACTCCGAGTAGCAGGAATCCAATCCATTTTCCCATAGAGTGCCAGGGCTCTGCAGAGACTGGGATGCCCTGGAGACGTTCGCGACAAGGACGCTCAAGCTCCTTGTGTATTCCTGTATCAGCCACTCGGCACTTTGTGCTTGTGCAGTTTGTTGTTCAGGAAGTGTACCAAGGATCATGTCGTCAATCCAGCTATTGTCGTAGTCCACGATTTCTGCTGTAGAAGAAGAGGAACTGGTCTCGGGAACGGAATTGTGTGCCATAAGGGAAGACTCAGCGATATTCTTTGCTTGGACCATGTCTTCGTCCATGCAGAGGATGTTGTCTAACAAAGGCGCTGACAGCGATGAATCGGATGCAGCAATGGAATCGAGTTCTGGCAAACATCGTGCTGCTGCTCCTGGCACGAGCAAAGCGTTGGACGAAGGCTGCACAGAATAACGGCTGGGAGGAAAACTCAGATTAGCAGAAAAAAGAAATGATGATGATGATGCTCGTCGCTGGGAAGAAGACAAGCCCGAGAATTCTTCTAAGCCTGATCCTTCGACAATGCTCGTGGAGAGCGAGCGATGAGGATGATGAATATTACGAACTGACGATGCAGCAGCACGCCTAGTGGGGAAGTTGGAAGTCTTGGTAGAATAGGAAGAAAGCATCGGCAGCACAGGCCTTTCGGGAAAGCCCGAGGAGGACTGATCACATGATCTTTCCATGAATGCTGCTGAACTAGGCTTTTGTGTTGTTGGCACAATCTGCTGTTGCTGCTGCTGCTGCTGGCTGCTTCTTGCATGCCCCGGGAAAACCGATGACAAGTAACCGCTGTCTGCAAAAGACTCTGCAGCAAAATAAGAATAGGAAGACCCGAGTCTACTCTGTGCTGCTGCTGGTGGTATCATCGTGGATAACCTGCGCTTCTGTACCTTCGGTATCTGCGATTGCAGCCATGCCTGCTGCAGTTGTGTAGTCAAAGGTGAAAAATCGCCTTTGCTCTGGTTACTGCCTTGCATCTCTCTCTCTCTCTCTCTCTCTCTCTCTCTCTCTCTCTCTCTCTCTCGCCCTCTTCTCTTTGCAGCCCCGAAAAAGAAACATCAAATCTGAGCCCAGCCCCTCCACAGACCTGCCGCGATCTTCTCCTCACTTCTTCATTTCCACTTCCACTTCTCCAGCACGAACTTCTCCACACGACCTTCCAGGATAGCGGCGGTCCATCGCTTCCACGGAATTACCGTTGAATCCTCCAACTTCTAGATTTTTCCAAAGCCATAGACATCATCAATGTTTCCAAAACTCTCCAATAATCTTTACAACTCCCGATCAGAACTGAAGATTGATCATACTGATCAGGACTATGAATAAGAAAATCAAATTCAAGACCAAAGCAATTCATTCAAATCTCTTTCTTCAAAGTTCAAGGCAAACCGGAACATACGCCCTGTAGTACAATGCTCGAGAATCCCTCCAGAAAAGAAACACACCTCTTGTAGGCGTGGTTCAAACTGTTTTACAGAAGAGCATCATGTTGAGGATCCTTGCAGATAGGATGATCAAACGGCTCCCGCACGACAGGTACCTGCACCGCGCTCAGCGCTCATGAAGCTTCCGAATTCCATCAACAAATTTTTGTGACCTCAAAAAAATAATAATAATAACAACACCAACAACAAAACAAAACAAAAACAAAAAACAAAAAAGTTTACCTGCTTGCTCATCTTGTGGATGCGAGAGGTGCTGCATTGTTGGCACCGGCGGATGTAGAAGATCAAGTCCTGCAGCTACTCCGGTGCAGCTGAAGAGGAATCGTTGCATGGAATCTTGGGGAGCTTCCATGTCTCCGTTCTTGACAGAGAGACTGGACCTGTGTGCAGCAGTGTGAGCTTCTTCTTCGTCCCCGTGTTCCCCCCGAACCCGCACTCTCTCTGGACACTGGGAAGGGGCCGGGCTAAACCTGCACCCACGTTAGGACCTTTACGTTTTTGAGTGAGGCCTCTTTTTATATAGTGGCCATATTAAGCCCCAAAAATGTTAGATTTGAACTCATTTGTAATACTTAGAAATAATTTAAATTGATTTTGGGATTTTTTATCTTGACCTTTTTGAGTGAGGCCGCTTTAGTGGCCATATTAAGCCCAAAAAATGTTGGATTTGAACTCATTTGTAATATTTAGAAATAATTTAAATGAATTATGAGGTTTTTATGTTTACCTTTTTTAGTAAGGCCTCTTTTAATGGCCATTTAAGCCCAAATAATGTTAGATTTGAACTCATTTGTACTATTGGTCGAGGGCATTACCAAAATTGGGCCTGTACTCGGCTATCGCCTTGTGAGTCCTTATTTTGGTAATGCCCTTGACCTAGTGCTCTACCCTACACTTTTTTTGAAAAGCAACGTAATTTCATTAATTGGGAAGGTTTTCTTTCTCCCAGTAGTCGGGTTATTGCCTTGCCCAGGAACTGTCAGAACCAAAAGTGGAACCAGGAGATGAAAACCCGTCGTGCCTAAGATAAACCCTAGAAAAGGTATGCAGCTGGATAGGACACCAAAACCAATCAAGTTCGTGAATAAAAGGAAGGTATGTTTGTTTTTGAGCCTGGAACTTTTTTCAGGACCATTGCTTTTTAATCCTGTACCCTAGTTGTACTTTATGAAAAAGACAAAAAAAAGAAAAATCTAGTTATGGTACATTTGTATATTCCATAGTGTCTAGTTTGAATATTGTTCTTTGTCATGGTCAATCAAATAATAACTTTTTAAAATAATATTTATGAGGCTGCTTGTCCCCCCTGCCCATAAGTGTTGCCTAGCTAGGAATGGACAAATTCAAATGGCATTGGCTGGGCCCCATGAAATCCCAACCTAAATAGAAATATCCCATTCACACTTAGTGCTAAATTAATGATAAGTCAATGTTACATTTTTCTTGATTGCCCACCCCCATGAAATTCCAAGCTAAATGAAGTATCTCGTTCACACTTATTTGCTAAATCAATGATATGTCAATGTTACATTTTTCTTGATTGCCCACCCCCATGAAATCCCAAGCTAAATGAAGTATTCCATTCACACTTAGTGCTAAATCACTGATATGTCAATGTTGAATTTTCTTCATTTTTGCATGTGTTCACATATGTAATGTTAAATAGCATCAATGATATGCCATCCTTGTTGGCAGGTGATGTCAACTTGGTGTTAGCATTTGTCATAGATAACATTCAAGTCTAGCTTAAAGCCTAAGTTTTGAAGTTTTAACTCAATGTTATGTGAAAAGGTTCAAAACAACACTTTGAACTTAAACGTTGCATAACATAATTGAGTCTAACTCAATATTTATATTTTAAATTAATTTCAATAATCTTGATTGTGATTAATAACCATTAACATTCGTCGTGATGATGTGAATGAAGAACAAAATTGTTAATAAATTAAAGGTTAGTTCTAATTTTAACATGGGTATTTTATTTTATTTTATGATGTTATCTAAATATTAGGCTGCCTAACACCATAAACCCTAACATCAGGTCTAAACGATGCTTTAAATCAAAGCAAGCGTGGATTCAGCCTAAGTGGTGATTCGTCAGGGTTTTTTATTTTTTTAATTGAAATTTCAGCAATTTTTCAAAAGCAAGCAAATTCATTAGTCAAATTTGTACTAGAAACCCCCCAACAAATCATAAATTTTCTCAAATTTTTCAAAAAAATGCAAAATTTGTTGAGAAAACAACATTGGTGACCATCCACAGGAAGATGTAAAAAAAAAGGGACAATTATAAAAAAGTGGTTTAAATTATTTATAAACCATATGCGAAACCAATAAATGAAGGACAAGTCTTGAATCAAATTGTTCTATGTTTCTGACTATTTATTGAAACCAAATATGCTGAAATTTTCCTTCTTTTTCCCTGACTTTTGGCAATTGAAACTTTGAAGAGTTACTTCATTTTGGAATTTCTCATTTCTATTTTTTCCTTTTGGCAAAACTTCACCAGGAAACAAACAAACAAAAGGCTACCAGTAGTACCCAAGCCTAAGTAATGAATCACCTTGGTTCAAATTCAGATTATGGGCTAGGTGTAAGTCACCTACACCTTTGGTTACAAGGTCTAGCAAGCCATCTACCTACCTATTTGAGCTTCATGTTGCTGTGCACTACTAGTGACGATCAATTAGTTTATTATTTTTATGTCTTCATATGATTTTATTTTTAATTCATGATTAATGTCAAATTATTATTATACATTTCATGGGAATTAAATGAAAAGAGACATTTATTTTTTTAAAATCACATCCATGTTGGTGGATAGAGAAAAATAATGAGATAATTATTAAATGAAGATAGTTATTAAAAAAAAGGTGAGAAATAATCATTGAAAAAATTATTTTAAAAATAATTGTTAGAAAAGAAATAAAGTAATTATGCTTTGAAAATGAGGTAGTTATTTCTGAAATTGTCTTTGGAAGGGTTCACAGACAACCATACAAAAGATTCCCAAAAAATCCCTCATATACCAGTTCTGATTACTTGGCACTAGAATATTTGGAGGGGGGTCTCATAAGGTCAAATAGGTAGGTCATATAAGCAAAATACGGAACTATTATATTAAGTAATCTTGAACGGGCGTCAGAAAGAACAACCATGCTGCACATATTCTGGCAAATACTCCGGAACTCTTGTTTGGCATCAAGAGAGAGGGCCAAACATAAAAAAGGCTAGTTGGTCAGTCCACCCACCTTGATATAATATATAATAATGGACTGAATGTGGAGGGTTGAATGGAGGTGACAAAATCCCTTTCACATGGAATGAACTATGAAAAAGGTGTTTCCGTTAATACGGGCATGTCATGAGGACCCAATAGGAAAGAGGAAAAAGTGGTTCAATGTCACCCCCACAAGCTTTTCATTTGCCATCTATGTATTCCATATTACAATCCTTTGCAAAATCAAATGAAGATGACATTATCCTTTAGGCTTTTATGCAAAGTGAAAAGTTTACAAAGAGCTTAAGAGGAACTCCACCCATATACCTCCTATTTGGACCTACAGCAGTGTATCACATTCAAGATGCTGTACAATTATTAACTTAAAACATGAAAAATGAGATAATAAAAATCAAATTTTAAGAACTTTTATTAATCAACATTAACCATGTAATTATGCAATGAATTTTTTTAAGAATTGAATGCTCCATAACAAAACATGTTCCCATTCCACACAACGTTGAAGAAGAAAAACTATGGAATACTTCTAGTGAAACTCAAACTGACATTATATTCACTAGTGGGTGCCCGTGACGGTCGGACACAATCCGCCCGTTGCCCTACTTTACATCTTTTCATCTATCTATTTCAGCCTTTTTTTTTTCTTTCACTCCAAACCCATCCCCCAAAAAACCTAACTGACACTTAACTTAGGAAAAGGCCGGGAAAAAAAAAAAAAAGCGTCACGGACAAACAGCCCGCCGGAAAAGGGCCGAAGAAAAAAAAAACCCTGGCGGAAAAGGGCCGGTTCTGCCACAGAAAGCAGAGCACAGACAGAAATGATCCCGTTTTCCGAATCCCGTTTTCCGAATCCGACTGTCCCGCGGCCGAATCTCGTTTTCCGAATCCGACTGTCCCGGCCGGTTCCGCCGGCGAATTAAAACGCGGAACGTCATCGGACGGACGGACACACGGACGGACTAAGTGAATTTATACTAGTTAGGATTTGAAATACGTTGTGCAAGCCACCAATGGAGCTACTACTCTAAGAACATCCACCTACAACAATCTATACACACTATTATTGACATGTACAACTTTTAAATAATGTGAAATTCAGTTTAGGCTTATAATTATGCTCAAGATATAGATACTTCAAGAGGGCTATTACAAGAAAATGAATTTTTTTAAAAATTGTTCAGCCATAATTATTTGGCCCAATTGGTGGCATTTAAGTAATATCTCACTTGTTCAATTTTCTTTTGTTCAATTTATATGCGGGATATGGAAAATCATAAATACTCTATGCAAAGATGTTATAGACAATAGTAGAGGCCAAAATACAAAAGTGTGAGTGGATGTTCAAAAATTAGTTTTTTCCTCTCCTTTTTTGGTGGGTATTGGGTTTCATTAGTTGCCTCTTGGTAGGTGGCCACACAAGACACTGTGTGTGCTTTAGTCTGGGAGACTTACACCATGAGCCTTGGAGTGACCAATGGGTGTATAATTGCTGTTCTAAGTAGATTTATGACTTGGAGTTAGGGATTTTTCTAATCTCTTGCGGAAAGAAATAAAGTCTCCTCCACAGAGTTTTTTAATTATATATTAGAGAGAGAGAGAAAGGATATGAATAAAAATCAATAAGTAATAATATAATATACAACTTTTATTTATTTATTTATTTAAATAGGTAAGATGTCATGCTTCATAAGGAGGTCAAGGTTTTGAACTTTGAATTTTTTTTCCTCCTTATTTTGAGGGGTTTTTTGGACTTTAAATCTGTATCTGACCAATGGTAGGTATCTTCACAAATTCATAGCCCACAATAAGTCACTTTTCACTGTTTTTGGGTGGGCTACTTTGAACCCTTCTCTAGCCACAAGCAGAACAGTTACTAGGGTTTTGGGTCCCTAAACCCTAAACCCTACTATGTGGTCTGGAGTAAGAGAAAGCTTTTGATAAAGTGAAGTGAACATGTGAACATGTTCATGTATTTCATTGTGTTTCTAAACATGCTTGATCCTCACAGTCTTACACTTTGTGTTCATGAAATGGTTTGTGGCCATGCAGATAGTTGGCGGTAAGATGGACTATAGTAGTAAAGGGAGAACATGGGGAAAAAAGTGCAAACTTTCTAATAATTTTTTATATTTTTGCACGGACTTTTTGTGGATTGCATGGACTCTCTCATGCATGGACTCTCTCTCTCAACCATTTTTTTCTACACCTTGAGAAGTGTGTGTGTGTGTGTGTGTGTGTGTGTGTGATTTTTTTTCACATCTTGAAAAGTGGTTTGATCGATCAAGCTTTCAAAACAACTATGATTTTGGACCCTTTCCTCTTCTTCTTTTTTTTCAATATTTTTCACCCAATGAGACAATTTTACAACAAAAAGGGTCAAGAAGGCACAGGTTTTAGTGGACCAAACAGCGATGAACAAAAACATCCTCATAAGTTCATTTTCTCTCTTTCTTTATTTTCCAAGTTGTAAGATGCTTGGGTAATCAAGTAATGACAATATTATGTTGTTTTCAAGCCTATTTTTCTATTTATGTAATACATGTGTGCACAAATCCAGCATAAATGTTTTTCTTGCAAAATGATATGGACTTTGTTTTATATTTTTATGTTTTTCAATGATCAAAAAGTCCACCAAAAAATACCTTACAACTTATATAATGTGAAATCCTTGAAATTTGTTTATACTAACATGTTATCTAATTAAAATTGAGTCACTAACAATCATAATGTCAATGATTGAACCACTTTGAAATCTATATGTAAATTTTGTATCAAGATCACAATTTTCAATGTTCAACTTTGAAAGTCAATTGCTTTTTTAAATATTTTGCCAAAAAAATATTTCATCATCTACATATGCAAGTTATTAACTTCAAATTAGGACCCTATGGATAAATTGTAAGATGTAAAATATGAAATATGATTGTACTTACACCCATTTATAAAATTTGCTTCCATTTTACAATGACATCCATCCTAGCAATATAAGCACATAATTTCATTGAGCATGTTAGTTCATCCAACCTCATTGGTGGCAAAATCAACTTAAAATTTTGTTCTAACCAGACTTGGGCAGGTATTATAAATACCTTCAGAAATTTCCTAGGCATCACTTGGACATCCCAGTCTGATCCTTTCATGGTATCACCATGAGTGATACCCTAACTGAAAATCGAATGGATGTGACATCTGGTTTTTTAAATAATAATAATCATCACCTGAGAACCGGGTTAGATTTAACCACCACACAAATTTAAGGTTAGGTTGGAGGCATCACATTCCAACACTCCTTCTTGTAAACCCTGAAAGTTTGTATAAAACAGGTATGTTTCTTTTCATTTGTCCTTTTGCACTTTGAATTTTGCATTTTTTGCATTTTTGCTCCTCCATTTGCATGTTTTCATTTGTGTTGTGGATTTTTAATTTTAGTTAGAGTTTTTTTTTTCTTTGTGTTTCATTATTGTTGTATTGCCTTTGTATCTTGCCCTGTGTTCTGCCTCTGCATTTGTTGTTGTGCCATTGTGTCCTGTTGCTCGTCATATCTTGTTATTTGTCATCGCACCTTGTTGCTTGTCATTGCGCCTTGCTACCCATTGTGCCTTGTTGCTCACCTTGCAAATAAAAAAAAATTTAATTTTGATTTTTGTCAACACAAATTGACCTAATATTCCTAGAATAAAATGTAAATCTTCATCTAATTTAGTAGGATTCCTTGAAAAAGATATAGACTTAGAAAAGTTTGAAGGGGAATTTGAAAAAGATGAATTGTTGAAGTGCAAAATTTCAATAAATAAATTGTTGATTATTTTAGATTTGTAACATTGCTTTTAAATTTTCATTGTTAAAAGAAAATCAAATCAATTATTTAATATTTAATTTAGATTTTTTTATTAAGTTTTTTAATTTTGAAAAAAAATAAATAATAGTACCCAGTTTGTGAAAACTGGCAAAGGATAACCGGCTATTCTCAAAATTTTGAGAATTGACACTGTGAGAACTAGTTTAATAACTTTTTTAATGTTGATACCCTTGCTTGACATAAAAAATTTAAAACTTTATTTTGGGAGAACCAGACCCTTTTGTAAATTATTTTGTGAAAACTGAACTCAATGGGTATCATAAAATTGTGATACCCACTCAACACCGGTTATAACCTTCATTGTGATTCCTTAGCCAAGGGTGAAATTTGGCCACACGTTGCAAAAATAAGGATTGGTCACCGTATGGGGTAATAGATCCATTATTAAAATATTATGACAAGTTTATAGGTACTTGTTTGGTTCATTGGTGATACCGTGACCAATATTAGTTTTTATACCTAGGTGCCATGGGCATACCTACCCAATATTAGTTTCAACCAATGGATGTAAGGCTTTAATTTAAAATGACATTAAAAAAGTCAAGCAAAATTTTTAAATGTTGGAAAGGCAATCTTCACATCAACAAAAGGGTATTCAATTTGGGCATATAAGTACGAGTTGCCCTTGAATATAAAGGTAATGTTACTTTTGGCTTGATCTTCAATGATGACATCACCTTCAACCTTACCTGCATATGTTTAGGGTTTACCTTCATCTTATAACATTTTCAAGTAATTCTATTTTCAAATTACAGATTCATTCACTTGAAATGTTTAGAATTAATGTCAGTCATGTGCACATATTTTAAAACCCAAGGAAAAAACTTGTCAAATATGGTCAAATCTTCGACCAAAACATTGACCTTAAATTATTAAGGTATCCATGAAACAAATACATTTATTATAATAAGGTTCCTATATAGTGAAATTGAAATCAATGGTGGCAAAGGCAATCCCCACCTTACAAATATTGTTTTTGTGTACTACATAAAATGCACAAGTTCAAATGCTATGCAATCCATTAAACAATGAAAACCAAAATGAAGTTTATATATATATATAAAATGATCAAAAGGGGCCCAAGAGATGTTTAGAAAGTGGAATTTGACAAATGGAGCATAAACATGTTGTGGTTGAAGGCAAGAAGGGGACAATATGCATAGGGTAAAGCTTGAGGGCAAGGGCATTAATGAATTTGGTCTTGCAAGGTTTTAGTAATGCTTTTGTTCATGGGCTTTACATGGCATGCAAAATTATGCAACTTTCAAAGAGCATGGCTATATATTTTTCTATAAAGCTTGTTGTGAAAATAGAATGCCCATTTGGAGGACAGGAATAGTTGCACACTATAATGTGCCCTCCAATTACACCACCAAAATTCTAAGAGGTTGTTACATTTCTTGAATCCTTTAGTTAGTAGTTTCAAAGAAGGGTGAGAAAAGCTCATAATGTTTGAATTCTACTTGTGAGGATGAATTATATGGTAACAAGCAATCAAATAAAATTTGGGCATGATAGGTGAAGTGGTTGGAAATTTTCAAACTTCTTCCACCACAAAGGTCCATTGCAACTTGCGACAGTACATTAGGGCCAATTATGCTCAATGGGTAGAATTAAGAAGATATAAATTTTGGCTATAATTTCATTTTGGGCATCACCAAAATAAAACTTGCTTCCAAAGGTTATTTGGAGATGAATATTTTAATGAAGGTGTGGACCAATTCAGTTTTACTTGCAAGGTTCAAAGCAACTTCATGATATGAAGTAACATGATTAAAAGTGCAAGCAATTGAATTACCAAAAACTTAATGTCAATATAAAACCTTCCCACTCAATAGGCCTAAACATAAACATAAGTTATGTGACATGGTGTGAGAATAAAACCCACACCTATTCTTTGTCCAAATTTTACAAATCAGTATAAGTACAATAAAAGGTAACCATTTTGGTCCACTCAATCCACCCGAAATTTTCAACTCCATTGATCAATTAATTGACCAGTTTCAGCCCTAGCCTAACATCTAGTAGACATATTTTTCTATATTCTAGAACATACATGCTATTTGTTTACTCCTCCTCCCATCCCTACAACACTTGGTGTATGGAAACCAGTTGTAACATCTTGTGAACTTATATTGAACTTGTCTCTTGTGGAAGTGCTGTGTAGAAGAGCCTAATTTTTCTTTAGCTTTCAGGTTGCATTGTGACCGGACAGGAAATCACTTGGATCTCTCTAATGTGAACATTATTTCATTTTAGAGTTTAGGTTTTGTTTTGAGTGGCCGTCAACTTTCTTTGTGCATGCAGCGGAGTTTATATCATCATTGTTTGTTAGTGGTTGTGAGTAGGAAACTTTGTTGTTTGTATGTTAAGTGAAATAGGTTGGCAACAGACAATGGATGGCCAAAGGCGCTGCAAGCATGCAAAGGAGACAGGAAATAAAATGTTGTTGGATGAATATAATAAGAAGAGTTTGAGGGCAAAGAAGGACAAGTCTATTTTGGTTATTGAAATTGTTCCAATTTATGTAGAAGGAAGAGCTTGTAGAAATCGGTAGTTGTCGTTTGATTTCTGTTGCCCCAGTGACTACATCATGGCAAGTTTTGTGTTCTTGCTATGTTAGGATGTTGAGGGTTGATGACGCACAAAGGAGGTCTGAGTTGTAAAATGAGGAGCATGTTGAGAAGTGCATATGCAGGGGACTTGTTGGAACCTTTCCTGAAATCTAGTGAGTATGCATACATAAAAATGAAAGCCAGAAACCTTGATGGGTATCCTTGGGTTGGACAGAATATGAGTGAAAGAGGAACATAATGGGAGGAACTATGCAAAATATCCATAGACCCATATTTTGCACAAAATTTTGTTTTTCTTAAATAGTTGCAAGCCAACTTGGCATATCTTACTCATTCATGGTTTGTACCCATAAATTAATTTGTTTCTAAAACTAGACCAAGTATTTATCTACATTATTCCATGTGGTAGAGGGATGGATTAACAGCTCATAATAGACCAATTTAACATTGAGAGTGATGACCTTAAACCAAACCCCATTAAATCATGCACTCACAATATGTGAATTTGTTCCCAATAGTAGTTTGAAAACTACCACTGTAGCAATTTAAGAGAGGTTAATAGGTATGTGTAGTCTAAAAATTCACATGGTTATGTAGAATCATGTGATGTTAGGATTATAAAACCAAGGCATTGTGACAGTGTCGGTTTGGTAGGAAATGAGCAGTAAATATTGTTGCACAGAATTGGGATTTGTAATCACAAGATACTCTTTCTACCTTTTTCTTTGCAGTTCGAGCACCATTTATGGTTTAGCTTGATGTACATGTTGAATTAGTTCGGACTTGGGTGTAGTTTGTCTCCTAACTAGTACAAGGAGTTATGGTGCCTCTTGTTGATGTATAGGTTTATGTTGTTGGAGATAATCAAGTCTTTAAAGTGTTGACAATGTAGGATAATGGTGTTGCCTAAACTCATGTGAATTGTTAACTCCAACCTATTGATGAAATTAGACTATAACTCTGCTATTCATTGTTTCTATAATTAGGTAATGGTTCTAGTTCTTATTGTCCCTGCATTTTTTATCGTCATTAAATAAGCAAACCTTCACTTTCCTCTTCATTTAACTATACCACAGATTGGGGTTAAATGCGAATGTGCATCTGCTCCATTGGTGTTGCCTATTTAAATGATTGACTATTCATTCAAAATGTTCAATGGGTATTGCGCAGGTGTTGTTGGATTTATTTTATCATATGTCCACTTACACCTTCGAATGATGATGTTTTGTTCCAACCTCTACCAGAAACTAGTTTTGCATGGAGACTTTAATCAATGGAGCAAAATTACAAATGTTTTTAATCTCCACCGCATTACCAATTCCCTTAAGCATTACTATTTGAACTATGGACTAGCGTTACAACTCATTCGTCATGTGGTTGAACATAATGTCAATCTAGTTAACCAAATCTTTGGCGTTCATAATCATGAACGTAATAACATTTTGGTTGTTAAAGTAGTTTACCCGTTCACGCTAGTAACTAATATGTAGTAGTGTTACAAATTGAATGTTATAAGGATGCGTCATTTTGGAAGCACTCCATTGTTCATTTCCAACATGTGCATGAGATTTGATCATGATATCCACCAATGCTTGTTTTGTTGGCTCCTTTGTGCAAATGGCCAACTGTGAACCTCCTACAAAAAATTTGAACTTTGTAGTAAATGCAAGTATGTCAATACAAACCACCTTATTATACATTGGTGCAAAAATTTGATCATCAATTGTGATCTTCCAAGTATTCAAAAATTGGATGAAAAGTTCATGGTGTGGGATCTTCCATTTGTCATAAAAGAATGCCACTAAACCGATAGCATTTGCTTAAGCATGTACTCTTCCTTTCATGTTGACCCACGCCAATATGTGTGTCAAGCTTTGCCATATAATTATGTGGTGCTAATGCAAACCAATATTCCTCTTTTGGAAGAATAAGTATTAATGTCTTTTCCTTTTTCACTACAAAAAATCACAATTTATTTGACTAGAAAACTAAACCAAAAACCAATCACTTTAACATTTGGTCAATTTGACCACTTAATCATAATGGACAAGTCAATTTGAACACGTCTAACTTGATTGGTAGTTTTTTTATTAACCATAAAATGATCTTTTTGACTAGTCAAATCAAACAAAAAATTAAGCCACCAAAAAAAATTAATTAAAAAAAAAACTCAATTTGTAAATATAAAATGTAAATAATAAATAAGTACCTACTTACCCACCCACCCATGACCTACCTATCCACAACCTACCTAAATACTATACATTTTACACACATGTATAAGGTATATATTCAAATATACATACTCCACATAGTAAATGTTAGTAAAAGGGATTGAACATTGGTCTCCTTGGCTCCACACCAATGTCTTGGCCATCAAACCACCCCACCATAAAACAATATGATAGTAAATGCATTTAACATTATCTTCCTTGAACTTCCATGAATTTTTTTGTCAACATACATAACAACATTTGAACTAAATAATAAATAAGTAACTTTGGTAGATAGTTTGTAGATAGTAATAAGTAAGTAAAACATAGGTAGGTAGATGGTTAGAAGAAGGTAAATGGTAGTAGGTAGATAGGACATTGGTAGGTAAGTAAGTAGATAGGACATAGGTAAATAGATGGAAGGTAAATAGGTATGTAAATAGGTAGGTAGATTGTAGGTAAATAGGTAAGTAGATAAATAGGACATAGGTAGGTAGATGGTAGGTAAATAGGTAAGTAGATAAATAGGACATAGGTAAGTAGATGGCAGGTAAATAGGTAGGTAGGTAAAACATGGGTAGGTAGATGGTAGGTAAATAAGTATTGTAGGTAGGACATAAGTAGGAAAATGGTAGGTAAATAAATAGGACACAAGTATGTAAATGGTAGGTAAATAGGTAGGTAGGTAAATAAAACATATTTAGGTAAGTAGGTAGGTAAGTAGGCAAGACATATTTAGGTAAGTAGGTAGGTAAGTAGGCAAGACATATTTAGGTAAGTAGGTAGGTATATGTTAAGTAAGTAAGTAGGTAGGACATATTTAGGTAAGTAGGTAAGCATATGTTAGGTAAGTAGGTAGGTACATAACGTAGTAGGCATAACAAGTAGGCTAGTTAACCAAATTAATATGGCCAATTTGATTGAGTATGACCATTCAATATGGTCGATTTAACTAGGCCATGGACATTTTGATGAACCATTTTTTTAATTTGTCCTTCTTGACTAAATGTACGATTTAACACTTTGTCAAAATGGTCATTTCAATCAAAAGAATCAACCAAAAAAACCATGTGTCTTTCATGCCCCATACCTTTACTCAAAAGGAATATCCTTTTGGTCAATGTGAACATTTTAGTCAAGTTGAACCTTTTGAAAACCCATGATTTTCTTGTAATGCTTCCTCCTAATAACACACAAACTTGAATGTATAGATTGTTTTGTGATACCTAGTTTGTTTGCACGTTGCGTAAAATGTTAACATGAGGTTTTGGTGTTAGTGTGGCTATTGTTAGAGCTTTTACATGCAATGTCATTGTTTTTTCCTCCTCTTACTCCTCAACCACAAGTTCTTTTTTTTCTTCTTCCAAGTCTATGAACACAAATGGTCTTTGTCTATTGTGGATTTTGTTATCATCAACAAAGTTTCTTCAACATACACTTGAGCTCTTGCAAATTTGTTATTGTGAACCTGTTTTGTTGCATGTTTTTTTCCAAATCACTTTCGGCTTCATGTTCGTCATAAATCGAAAATGGTAATGGTGGATGTCTTCTTAGAACTAGTACTTTCAAAAGCATAAAATTGAATGGCAATTTTCTTTCCTCGCATATCTCTCCTTGTTACCTTTCTTCCACAACAACGTTTCTTATTTATTTTTATTTTTTGCAATTCATGTTAACTTTTGCAAAGAATTATTGGTATTCATTTTGTAAGCTCTTTATAATGAACGTGCCAAGAAATTACATTGCACATATATTGTTGTTTGTAAAGCAAAGTCAATGCATTCATCAATTAAGGCATCCTATTTGAAATGATGGCTACTATTCTTAACAACCTCATTTTTTGGTGGCACAATAATGGCTCCCACATGGACCACCAATGTATAAATGTAGGAGTGATTATCAATGTGGTTTGTTGACAGCTCCTATGTATACGTGAACACCTTCCATCCATCCTACTATTGTTTCATAATTTAATAGTTGACGATTTAGAGATTAAACATCTAAAGCTTAAAGACAACTATAATACATATGACTATTTCAACTTTAAAAGAGTAAAATTTAAGAATTCAAGCCTTTATGTTTGCCTTGTAATCAACATTGTTTTTTCAAAACCATCCTAAACATTGAAGAGCTTACAATTGGTGGGCATCTTGTCTTTTTCAATCTCATGTCCATGTAACCAAAAAAAATTACATGTTTGTTGTTTCACCTCAACTATCACAAGAACACATTTTGGGTTTTGTGACTTGCTTTGATGAATATATATTAGTTAAAAAGGATATTTGTGACTAGTGACTATTGAGTTGCTAAACCCATGTCATTTCACCCATTTAATTGCAAAGGACATATAGTTGCAAAGCCCAATTGCCTTATCAATTAAGATTATTTTCTTGGTTTATAATATGAAAATTCCATGTTGTCATTGACTTGGTTTGATGTGTAAAGTGCATGCCATGTCAACCTAATTGTTTTTACTCAATTAAGAATTATAAAACATGCCTTAATAGATGGATGACATGTGTCAAAATTTTATAAACGCTTGTTTAATTATGAATCATCACACATGAACAAACTCAACCTAGTCTAGCATAGGTAGTTAACCTAGCCAAAAATCAATTTAACATAAACTAATTAGCTTAGGTTCCTTAACTAGGCTAGGTGGCCTAGATTAAAAACAAACCTCAACCTCCTAGGTTAGGTAGCTTAGACTAGGTCACCTAATTTAGGTTAAGTGGCCCAGTTATCATAAGTTGCAAAAACAATGATTTGAACCCCTCACCCCCACTTTGGGGTTCAAATTTTCATCCATTCCACTACCACATTTTTTATATTAAGTTTATTAAACACAAAATTATAAAAGGGCGAAAGCACACTACAATAACCCCATTTGTGTAATCACATTGTATTGTTTTTCTTGGTGGTCATTTTAAAACCTAAACCATGTCAAAATTACAAAAGATTTCACAATTTATTTTTATATTATGATGGATTGGAATATATTTGCATGAAAAAATACATGTCACAACATATTCAAAAATGCAAAGACATTCCAAAAATGATTGAAATGATTTTTAATCTTCATGAAATTTATAATGGTTATCTCACATATCATTTCACATAATTTAAACCAAATTTGTGAACCATTTGAAAAGTTTGATAATTTTCATATCATAAATGGGTTCTTTTAACCATCGTGGTCATAAGTATGTGGTAAATTGACATTTTCACAAATAATCACTTACAAATAGAATGACAAGTGTTTTGAGGTGGGAAGATCTTTTGGATTTTTTATTAATTTATTATTATTCTTAATGAAATTGAATATTAGGGAAATTTAAATTGAAAAAACGAGTTTTGTTATATAATGTACATAGAAATATACCCATGGTTCCTTTCATTTCCATCATTATTTTTTTTCTCAAATAATATTAGATAATATTAATATTATGAAAATCAAAATTTTAAAACCAAAACACAAAAAATTAAACTCAAATTTTAATGCATTACATTTTGTGAAATTCAGACAAAAATACCTTTAGTAGCAAATGGAAAAGTGCCCTAAAATGATCATTGTAATGTATTTTCACCTAAGTTAGTTTAAACATGGCTTAACACAAATTCTTAAGCTAAACATGGTTAAACATGGTTAAACACATTTAAACACAATTGTTTAGGTTCAACATGGTTAAAAATTGTTAATGTATAGTTAAATTAATATAATTTGTATTTAAAATATTAATTTATGTTGAAGATGGCTAAAAAAACATAAATGAAACTAAACATATATTTTAATGTTAAACATGGTTAAATAATGATAAATTAAGTTAAATTTGAATATTTAGGTTATATTTGGCTTAATCTAAAAAAATTAAGATAAAGTTCACTATTGAAACAATACATGGCTTAAATTGGTTAAATTGTGATAAAAGTATATACTAAATTAGGTTATTTAAATTAAACTCGGCTAGTAAAATGATTAGTCCTATGCAATTGTCGTTATTTTTTAAATCGTTTTTGTTAGTTGCATGAGTAATAAGGTTCATTACTAATTGCTAAAAACATTTTTAGTTGTTTCTTAAATCATGTTGGACATTGTAGTTGCATAGAGACATGTTTTGGCATTATGAACATTTTTGATTAATCAGTAAATGCAAATTTATTGAAACTAATGTCATGAATCATTAACTTGACTACTAATTGTTAATGACATTTTTAGTTGTTTCTTTCATCATGTTGAACATAATAGTTGCATATGACAAGTTGTAAAAGACATATTTTTGCATTATGAACATTTTTGACCAATCAATAAATACAATTTTATGGATTTAATGTAATTAATGGGTGCAGGAACCAATAAGATAACTTTACAAAAGGACTATGTGTCATTTTTAGTCCTTTTTCACTTTTTCATACGAAAGAATTTTTGAATGAAATCTTTTGCAACTTGTCTACTTATAATATCCATAGTCTGTCCAGTGGTGGTGGTCCTTTCCATCCATCCGTCCCGTCATCCATCCATCCAAGTTCCTCGTCCCGGAAGAAGAAGATGATGGAAGAGGAGGAGGATGACGATGACGATGAATGGTAGCAACATCAGTTTATCCAAATGTTTATGCGATCCAATCCTGTAGTTTATGAAAAACTCATGTACTCTTGCAATTTGCCAAAAGCTACAAACTAATTTTTAAAAACTAAAAATTGTTGAAAAAAAATGAGAAACAAGAGAAGAAAACTTTTTAAAACAACACAAGAAATTTCAAATTAAAAAAGAAGAAAATAAGTTATTAATAAATAAATAAAATGAAACAAAGTTGTAACAAAAAAAAAAACCGAACAAATATATATTTTTAAAAGGGAAAAAAATAGAGAAAAAAAAATTTAACAATTAGAAACTTTTTTAAACACTTAAAAATAGAAAAAAAAAAGAAAAAAATATAAAATAAATATATTTAAACATGAAACAAAAAAGAGAAATACAATAAAATAATCTTAAAAGAAAATTAAAAAGCAGATGACAAAAAATAAAAATAAAGAACAAAGAGCAAAAGAAACAGAAAAAAAACCATACTTGAAAAAACAAATGAGGTTTGTCTTCTTTTTCCAAACTTCAAACCTGCATCTAATCAAACAAAAATACAAAAGTTTTTTAAAAATATTTTCATTATAAAACATATTAGAAAAAATAATTTTTTAAAAATATGTATAATAGAAAAAAAATTCATAAATACATTAAAATAAAATAAAATAACGCAAAAATTATAAAAAAGGAATGGAAACAAATGAAACAAGAAAAGGGAAATACAGTAAAATAATTTTAAAAGAAAAAATTACAAAAATGAAGAAACCAAATAAAAAATAAAAAATAAGAAAAAATAAAACTTATAATAATGAAGAAAAACCTTATTTGAAAAAGAATGAGGTGTGTCTTCTTTCTCCAAACTTCAAACTTGCATCCAAATAAACAAAAATATAAAAGTGAAAAATAAACACTTTATTTTTATTATAAAAATTAAAAATTTTAAAAACACATAAAAAATTTAAAAAATTTAAAAGATAAAAGTTTCTAGAAAAAACTAAAACATGAACCAAGTTTAAAGAAATCGGGGGACTTCACAGTGCCCGAAGGTCACGGGTACCCACTATATACAATATTTTAGGTGTATGTCCGTCCAGTCGTCCTCCTTGGGGGTAAGGGGGTTAGGGTTAGCACACCCTTCATAAACGCGTTTCAAAAGAAAAAAGCTTGGAATCTGCCCAAATCCTCCACAAATCTCAGCAATTTCAAAACCTATTTTTTTCTCCTCAAAATGTGGCAATTTCAAAACTCTTTTTTTTCCCCTCCTAGAAATGTGGCGATGTAGGTTTTTTTTTGGAAATTTTCCAAAATGCTCACTTCACCATGTATGTTTTCATGGGGGACTTTTCAACGGATTTTCATCACAAACATTTTTTTAAAAAAATTAAAAAATAGTTGTTTTGTGCCTTTGTGCGTGTCTCTCTTAGTTTAAAGAAACCAAGGGACTTCACAATGTCCGAAGGTCACATGTACTCACTAGTTATTAAAAATACATATAGTTTCCCCAATATATCATATGTTTCGTGTTAATCATTGTTGAATAAATATGAATTTTTTAACGTGTGTTAAATTTTGTGTTTGATCTTGAAAATTTATCATAATTTTGAATCAAACCAGAATATGTTAATTATTTTGGATTTTGTTTTCTTGTATCATAAACTACAATTTTGTTTTGTATCTCATGCACATTACACCCTATTTACATGTGGTAAAGGACTTTTGAAATTTTGAAAATTTGAAAAATACTTTAAAATTTTAAAAAAATCAATTCCATATCTTTGAAATTGTGAGTGCTTTTTAAACGTGCATAATAGGATACTAATACCTACAATTTTAACCATCAAACTAATATTGTTACACTAATCCTTTACATGGTCCTTTGTAAAACTAACTACAATCTAACGTAACACCTATTCAAGAAAGATCTTATATTAAAACCAATGATGTTCCTAATTACCTATATTAGTATCAATTTCTAATGAAGATGATGTGACATAACATTAAAAATTTGCTAAATTTTTATTCCAATACTAACCACAAGTTTGATAATTTTGACATGATACTAACTACCTATATTAAGGGGCCAATCAAGAGAATGCACTATGTAAAAAAGAACAAAATTGAAGAACAATTCATTCACATTTTTGAAAAGAGTTTCTCAATGTGGATGAGCTTGTTAGGGGGTATTTAACATCTCATTATGGCTGATCACTTGCATGGTCGTTGAAAAGTCAAAAACATTACGTGTCCACCATCTGTTCCTAGAAAAGGAGTGGCCATGACTCCCTTTTTTATATTTTAAAAGTGAAAATATGAAGACAACCAAACCTATAAAATTATTTTGGGTATGGAATTAGGAGTCAAAATTAACAACAAGGATGACACACTCCCAAGTCCCTAAATTATACCCAAATTGGGTCCAAGTTAAACAGTGGAATTATTTAGGACTTGGGGCACGCTCCTAGCTCTCAGCATTAAAAGGGGTAGAGGGGTGTGCTAGAGTTCCGGGATGGGACTAGGTTGAGTGACAAGCCTTGCTTACTTACTCAAACCTACATCAAACCAACCAACAAGTTGGTTAGTTCACTTTCTAGAGCACCCTTGGTGCCAGGACAAGCCATGGGCAACTCTGGACTCACAAGACTCACCATGGCCCAGATTCGAGGGAAGCCATCACCTTCCCCCATACAGTATTCTCTACATTTTCCCGCGGCACCCACATCCGAATGGCTTTTTGTCCTAGGACTCCCAAGGAGGAGTCCCGAAACTGTCCCAGTTTGGATTCCTGAGACTTTGGGAGCTCATAACTCTTAGCTCAGACCTCCGATTGAGATGATGGCTGAAGAAAACTTGTAGCTTTCCTCAAGAGCTTTGCAACAATGTGTCGCACTCCACCTGCACGCACCGGGGTCGAGTCGATTCCTGACTTTTAATGGTCGGGAGTCAAATTGTTAGTTTGACTCTTGGCCCTTCTTTCGACCATAACTTGTGCTGCAAATGTTCGAATGGCTCATGCGAGGCCATTTTCGACATCTACGCTTTGAAATCTTTCCAATAGTATAAGTAACACATCAAAGCAAGGTGTTTTGACCCCTGCAATCAAGCTCTGAGTATTCGGGAGTCCCGGAGGACCCCCAAGTCCACATTTGAGGAGTGTGAGTGTCATCTTCACACTCCTTCAAAGTGGGGTTGTGACAAAGGACTTGAAGCACAACCACCATTATGGCCACTATTATAACATTCAAAGTTCAAACCACTATTGGCCAATTATTGAATTTTTTTCACAACCGCAGGATAGGTTATTATTAGTTTTTAAAATTGAGTGTTGGTTAATTATCGATATCAATAATAAAATATTATGTATGAAGCTAAGGTTATCAATATCAATTGGGTAATAACCATCAATTCTACATAAGGTTAGGTTCTAAAATGCCCTGTTAATAATCGCCAATTATATGGGGGGTTTAAAACAATTCAAAGTAAATATTGTATTTCTATTTTTTCTGTTTTTTTTCATCGAAAATGTATAGTGCTTAATAATTGGGTTGATAACTGAATCAAAACTCAATAATCGAACAGGTGACTAGATTTTGAAATTTTAATACTAGACGGTTAGGTTATTAATTGGTTATCAAAATTTGAAGGATTAGCTAATTAATTATTAATAACTTGGTTCATAACTGGGTCAAGGCTCAATAATCAACAACATTCATTCAAATAGTGTAAAGTTTGGTATAACACAAGAATATTTTTAAAAGCAAATTCAATAGCTTCTCTTGGTTCCCTTTGTAATGAAATAAACTACTAAACATACATGTTTTCATTTGCTCCCACATTTTGAGGGAACACAGTGTTCACCAAATGATGTTGGGAACATGTTAGTATGCAAGGTTTTTTTTTGGGGGAATGTCATGAAATATTTTTTATTTTTAACTATTGCTGGTTTGAACAAATGTTGATGAATTATTGAATCTTCACTTGGTTATCAATCAGTAATTAATTTTTTACCATGTTATTGATGTTTTGAATAACCAATGAAAGTGATAAATGTCTAATATTGAAATTTCAAAATTTTGATAATTTACTCGATTTTTGAGTTTTAACCTAATTATCAACTTGGTTATCAAACAAAAATTTATTTTTTGATAGAAAACCAAAATAAATAATTTTCAAATAAATAATTTGTCATTGTTTAAAAACACTATAACTAGTGTTTAAACTAGCCTCTAGCCAATAGTTATCAACTGGGTATTTTATAACCTAACTTTATGCACAACCAATGATAATTCTTCAAAAAATATTGATAACCAAACCAACACTTAACTTTTGTCAAAAAATAACCTAGTGATGATTATGAAACAAATCAATAACTGGCCAACACCAGTTTGAACTTGTTATTATTTGATGTATTGCTTATTTTTATTTGCTCAGGTACCCAAGAAATTTGGGTTTAGACCATTATTTCGCCACCCACCTTTGGATTCAATCTTTTGAGGGGTAAAGCTCTATGTTAATGGTGTTACTTCAACTTAACTATGTGAGTTCATCGTTTCTATGGAACGTAATAAAACATTTGAGTTTGGGGTGATAGATTACATAATTTTCTTGATCAAATTTATGTTACATAATGAATGGTGATGATCATACTTTTTCAGAATAGTGATTGAAATGTATTTGTTGAACATGAATTTTTTTTCATATCATTGAACCCATTACTAAAACTTTAACATCCTAGATTGGCCCTGCCTTGCCCTACCCATTAAGTTGGGTGCTTTGCATGAGATGGCCTTTGCTCTACTGATTATGTTGGGTGAATCAAAAATCTGTAGGAGACCCTTTAGATCTGTAATTATTTTCACCATTTATTGAGTTAATACATTTTTTTAATTTTTGTCATCGAATAATTGAATTATAAATCACAAAGTTATAATCACTCAACGGGGGAGCTTGGAAAAGGCAATGTTGCTTCAAATTCTTGTAGATAAAATGAAAAAAAAATTATTGTTGAAAAAAGTAAGAAGTGGGTGTGCAACAACATTTATACATTTTATGGACCAAGATTCGTAACATAATTACCAACGGTTGAAAAGGTCCCACAAATTTTTGTGCCTTCTATACCTACAACACCAACCAAGTACAACGAATTTGCACAGAAGACACCCAAATTACAACACCATATGATGTGATCAACAGTGTGCCATTACATGTTACATTGTCAACTATAATGTCAACCATTTTTAATTTCTTGAAACCTATGGATGTGTATGATTTTGCACTAGTGCTCCATTGTTTTTTTTTCAACATGTATTTTGCCAATTGTACATATTCAAGAAATTGCCAAAACACCAAAATCATCTAAATTTCACATGAATGTTCAATTATGAACACCGATCTATGGATTCAAGGTAGATACAATTGTTCTTGCAAATAAACATGCGCCTATGGAGATGCTGGTGTTTAATGCCCATGGTTTTTCACCCACAGATGACCACCAACCACCACATGTTACATAGCCGATGGTCGGCACAACTTCCACAACACATCTATGGATTTATGTGGTTTCTACTTTGAAGACTTACATTAATGGAAGTAAATCAACACCAATTCCACTACCGCAGGAGAAGGATTATTGTAAGGCGTATCTTACACCCCTATTTTTGCCAATTACTTGTTTTAAGAAATCGTTTCACAAATAGTACATACAAGAAAGGCCAAACCACAAAATCTTGCAAAAAAAGCCAAACCATAAAATTGTGCAAGAGAGGCTAAACCATAGAAATGCAACACCATCAATTACTTCATTTTGCATTACACATGTGCTTACACAAGAAACACACAAGCACAATTTTATAATCCACTTATCATTGTATTTTGGGTTATTTGTGTCTTTTTCAAAAATTGTACTTGCATAGGATGAGAAGTGAGATGCAAAGTTTCTTGCTATATGCATACATGTGCATGAGTGTCTCATATCAAGAACAAGTATTGGATGGAAACATCAAAATCAGTGTTTTTTCTTTGTTGGTTCCTAGATTTTTTCCAAGAACTTATGAAGACATAATTGAGATTAGAAAAGGGAGTAATGTCAACCCTGTATTAACCACACGTCTAACTATTTAAGAATTAATCGCTAGATGCATATAGTACAAATTTGACCTTTTTAAATGTGAAATATATATTTATGAAATACACAAATTTGATTTTTTCAAATGCTAAATATGTAGTTATTAGATGTAAAAATCTGAAATTTGAAGTTTTAAGTCAAAATATGTAATTATCTTGTTAGATAGATGTTACCATGTATTAGTATAGATTTGACTTTTGTATGTGTCAAGTCAAAATCTAGATAAATGTTAATTAACTAGTTATTGATGAATATCTTAATTCTTATTTAGTTAGGTAACTACTTTAGTTTCTAGTTAGTGGTACATATTTTGAATTAGTGTTAGGTTATGACTTTAATTATTAGTAAGAATGACCTAATTTATTCAAAAAAGTGAGTTTAAATCATTTTGTATTTTTGTTCATTTGCAATAACATTCATAGAGTTGTCTTGTTATTTTTTTCATTTGAATCTATACATTGTGTTTAGTTTGAACATGCATGCATAGGAATAATGAGATTCTTGTGTACATGTATTTTTAAAGTGTAATATGTTTTGTTTGTGAACAAACGTCATGCCATGTTTGGACAATGCGAAGGACGTGATTAGGATTTTAATGATGTGCTAAAAGTGGAGAGTGGTAGTGCATCATTTTACAATTGGACTTGTTCCTTAGCTTGTAAGGAATCCAACACAAAAGAATTAGAATGTGTGTTGATGAATACAATCATGCATTCATCAAAATTTCAAAACTTGAACATCTTTCATGGGAGTAGTTTTTCAATAATACCCATAATTGGTTGGTTTTTGCATATCGGTGATTTTATTTGACATCTGACTTACAAGGTGCCAATGTCCACACCATACATGAACATGTTGGAGAAATGTGGGAAAATGCAATTTCTTAAAGCTTGGATTTGTTAAACACATATGTGAGATTTATAGCTATAGATTCCATTGCTCAAGGATTCTTGTGTTGATTGTTTTTCATTATACATCATATTGAAGTGTCAGCATTATAGTTGCAATGGCTTGTCTCAACTTGCGAAAAGCTTCAATTGTTGTCTTTTGATTACATCAAGTTTTGGGATCCAAAATCGATTGTAAATTGTGTAAACTTAAGTTTGAAATCATTTTCCTTGAAAGGGATGTGAGACCATGGCTATGATGTGATCTTGGAGGCTCCAAATCTAAAAAACCTCCATCTATTGATGTCCAAGTTTAAAAGTTTTAAGCTTATGAGGAAGAAAATCATTGGATTAATACACATTTTGATAATTGTGTATGTGTAGATTGTTGATTTAGACCTTGGAAATAAAAACACAGATGATTTTTTGAAAATCTTTAAAGAAATATAATTGGAAAACTTGGGCCTTCTTGTTTGTGTTAGTTATCATGGACAATGTTTTTTCAAAACCATCTTTGAAATTGAGGAAGTTATAACTCATGAACATTTCATTCAAAGTTGATTTTTTGAATCTAAACCTCAAAACAATTACATGTATGTTTTCCTACCTCCACTATTTGGGTGTGAACTACAAAACAAAATACATGAAGGTGACAATAGACAGTTGTAAAGCTTTATTATTTTCGAGAAAGTTCAAATTTTGGAGCTCGAAATTTGCACCAAACTCAATTCCAATTCTCTTCTATTTTAATGGGTGAAAAACTGAAAATATGTTTCAATTTGAAATGGATGTTTGTGAGAAACAACAAAGCTCGTGAAATGGAAAGCTACTATGAGATGATTTGTCTTGTTCAATTGGTATACCAATTTTCACACATTGTCATTGAGTTTCGTCATCATTATAGTTCATCAACTTTGGTTTGAAGTTCATAGTTGAACTTGCATTCCATCCAATTTAAATGAATGCAACTTTAAATAGTAATATAAGCCCATAGTTGTTATTTCCAAGGATGGTTCATGAAATAGTAGATAATTTGTTTTCTTGTGAATAATGCAAAAACTTTCGTTTGCATTAATACAATCTTGGAAATTAAGATCATTCAAAAAGTTTTCTTACACAATAATTAACATCAAAATGGACAATGCACAAATTTGTCAATTTTGCATGGTGGGATTCTAGTTGTTTGCAATGAGTGAATTTCATTTCAAACTAGTTTGAACCCGTCGAGCTCCCCCTTGCCCAGTCCTTCCCCGCCCGTGCCCCCCCCCCGTGTTGGCCCCCCCTTGCCCGGTCCTTCCCCGCCATGTACTATAGACCAGCTCCACAAGGAACAATTATTTCTTTTTTGGGATTTGTGGGATATGGGTTTCAAAACCTGGACAGACAAACAGACAGACACCACTATTGCTTTTATATATAATATTGTTCAAAAAAATTTGATATTATTGTTTGTACTCAACATCTATCAATTTTACTTGTCCATGCAAAATGTTCAATACTACATTACAACAAAGTTTGCATCCAATTAGTCTTGTGAACCTTCATATTTTATACACATTTTATCTTAGTGATTTATGATTGAATTTTGAATATGTCATTCAATATTGTCTTCTTTACCATTAATTTTTTTTTCACTCCATTTGTGCACATATGTCACTTCTTGTATTTCACAAAAATCAAGTGCTTTGTGTTTAGGTTTACAACTATAATTTTTCAATCTTTTGAAAGCTATGAATTTATTTCACCTTAGTTTAGTAATGAAATTGAAGGATAGGTGAGATTTAATCTATTTGTCGTAACCCTAGCCTTGGGCTTTGACCAAAGCAAGGGCTTGCAAGGGTGCGGGTCAAGAGGGAAGCTCGTGAATCACATTTCATGCTCTTCGGAGTGTAGGAGAGTGCGAGGCAATGAACACTCACACGTCCAAGTGAACTCCCATTTTGGGAATTGTAGTCTCGATGGACTCCTAATTTTTCAGAGAATGATTGCAAGTGTCAAAACCCATTGGATTGAGAAGTTCTTCATATCATTGAAAAGCTTTTGGAACGTAGATGTCTAAAGTGGGCTCCCATGACCCATTTGGACACTTCTAACACAAGTTATGGCCAAAAGAAGGGCTAAAAGTAAAATTGACAATTTGACTCTTGACCAATAAAAGTCAGGAATCGCCTCGATTTCCTTATGTGCAGGTGGCATGCAACATATCGTTGGAAAGCTCTCAAGAAGGGCTACAACTTTGCTTTAGACCTCATCTCAATCGGAGGTTTGTAAACAAAGTTATGGGCCCCCAAAGTTGCAAGAGTCCCAATTTTGGGAATTTCGGGACTCCCACTTGGGAATCCCAGGACAAAATGCCATTTGGGTGCTGGTCTTGTGGCTAGGCACATAGTACACGATAAGGGGGAAGGTGGTGGCTTCCCCAATGTCTAGGTTGTGGTGAGTCTTGTGAATCCAAGTTTGCCCGCGGCTCATCTTAACACCAAAAATACTCGAACTATGCACTACCAACTTGTTATTTGGTTTGTGCAGGTCCATGTGAATGATTGATTACTTGTCATTCTTCCTAGTCTCATCCCGGAACTTCAGCACGCCCCTTTACCCCCAAAGTCCTATGAACCAAGGAGCATGCCCCAACTCCTTACTCTTTCCAATATCAAGTGCTCTCATAATCAATAGGTTGGTTATTCTATGAGTATTGTTTATTATGATGTTTGTTTCGAGGAAACTAATATTGGTTTCTCCCTACTTACAATCTTGTTAACTAGAGGATTGTACAATTATGTGTAGGTGTTAAAGGACTCGTTTGTAGACATCTTTGGGAAATTGACACATGTGCTTGAAAGTTGAACTCACATACATATTGTGTTCCATAAATAAATTTGCCATGGACTTCAAGGTTGTTCAAGGAAGAATGCTTTTAGTTAGAACAATCTTATAAGGTCATTTGCATTTTTTTGGCTTTACAATGTGTATGATATTTGTTGTAGCAAAGACAATGTTGGATGCAATTAGATTTTGGTTTTTTGTTTTTCATACAGCAAGTTATTTACATGCACATTAGAATTCATTGAATTTGAATGTAGTTTCTAAAGTAGTTTAAGAATTAACATTTGAAAATAAAATTGATTGTGGTCAGCGATGACCTCAATTGCTGAGAAGAAGGCAAGCACAATTTAGTTGACATGTGACCTAAATTGTGATTCAAATTACTAGCAAATGGTTAAAGGTAACTTAGTATCCCAGTTTTTTTACTTTGAATCTAAAAAAATTGCAACTTCTTCCATTTTTTACATTTTTTTGCATGAATTATATCCCATATCGTGTGCCAACATCAAGAGAGTTAAAGAGGCATGGGCAAGGTTTCAATAGTGATAAAATGGTTCATCATTTGTAACTCATAATGTGCTCAAATATCAAGGATAACACTTATTAATGGTAGCTTGTAAAGAAATGATTTGAATGTGCTGCCTAAAAGGATGTGTATGGGATTTGGAGCAATGAGTGAAACTAGAGAAAATTCCCCATGTGAATTTTCTTAACATAGGAAAATGACCAAGTTCTAATTGGACTAAAAGTGGGGTTGAAATTTAATGATACTTAACATGAATGTGCTAGTTATTTCATGGGTTTAATGACATGTTTTTCTAGGGACTTTGCGGTTGATATGTTGAGTATGAAATTCTTGTGTTTGAATGCAACTTATTTCAAATTTACCATAGATAATCCTAGTGAGCTTGCAAGGTGGATATTTTGAAGGTCAACAACTCAAATTTTCTTCAAGATATATATTTTTCCTTTTTGCACTTTAGATTCAAAGTTTTTTTCATACCCAGACCTATACATACAAAAAAAAAAAAACAATGAATACGCATACTTTGTTATGAAATTAACAAGAATTAAATACATATTATTGGAACAAATTCAGTGATTGGAATTCTAATTGTTGATGGAATAGAATCTAGCAAATTCCAATTGGTATGTTTCCACAACAAATATTCATGTAACCCATTATAGACTATGGTCTCATATTTAAAAACTTTAAATAACTATGTGTTTCATGGTCCACATATATTAGTATTTTTCATGACAATAAAACATCAATTGTGCATTTTGTAGACAAGTCAACAACAAACACATTTCTTTTTGTTGTTGTAAAACATCACAACTAGTGATTTTTTCTTTTGGCAAATTTTCGCAATGTGGCTACCAAAAAAATGAAGAAAATGGAAAATTTCATTTTAAAAGTTCAAATTTGCAAAAAATTGCCAAGTTTTGGAACCACAAATTTTTTATAAAAAATTTGATTAGAAGAAACTTATTTGATAATTTCCATTCTAAGGAAGATATTGTAAGCTTACAACACCTTGATTTATACTATGGTTCTTGACCACATCACATGCCATAATCATCCAATAATGATCATATATTCATAGTACTGACCAAAATGTATCTATTGAACATGAATTTTTCTTTAAATTGTTCAATTTGCCATCCTAGACCCTAATGTCATTGAATAACCTCAACCTGCCCATTGTGTTGGGTGCATTATTTAGCTCACATTAATGGGGCTTGCCTTGCACCTTATGTAACATTATGGGCAACATTTGACCATTCCATAGGGAATTTTTACACAACACTGGTTTCTAAAGAAGTTTCAGTTCAAATTATGGATTGTGCACTTCTAGTCTCGAGATTTATGAATGGAAGTAATTGGTTGGTATTGTTGGCATTCTTGATTGCTACTATCAGTGATGTGCAGGGGCACCCCATGCAAATATATTTGCACATGGACGCCCGCTGGGGTAAGCATCACAATAACTAGCACAAACTTTCTTTCTTTGGGAACAAGTTTCAAGGTAATTGGCAACTCTACGGCTAACTCTGAGCATGGATCAATACCTCATCATGGATCAATGCCATTCGTGATACTACTATGTCCCTTTGCTGTATAAATATTGAGATCTAGTTGATGAACTAGCAAGCAATCCAACACATTCAAATATCATTTCAGGTAGAGGAAGAGAATATAAGTCCTGAATTTGGTATTTTATGTGGTTTTGACTTTGGTTCTTGTTTTGCATGTGCAAGCACTTTGCATAGACAAGTGCAGCGATATGATGAGCATGGCTCACTTTTTTACAAAAAAAATTGTATGCTATCAAGAATTTGGCTTACTTGAAATAACTACAAGATGGACCCATCATAGAAAAGGTTAATTTATAATATAATATGAAGAAATTGAACCTTCTTAGTTCTTTGATTTTGAAAATCTGACATCTGATATTGTTGCACTAAATGCAAAGCAAAGTTTTGTTCCTACTAAATAAATGTTAATTTTACGCATGATAAGTGTTGTAAGCTTGTATCTAAATTACAATTTTATAAAGAATCTGCAAACAGTTTTGTGCTAAAAATAATTGTAAGAACAAAGCAAATACTTACTTCCTAAGGCCTACCTAAGTTATGGATTACTACTTCAATCAATGATGCGTTTGTGTAGACATGGTTACTATGATGGGAATCAACCAATGTTGGTTAGCAATTTAAAGTAATAAGTGACATAATTTTTGTGTCATTTGCATGTCAAGTCAATGTTTTGTTGGAAAATTCAAGGGTTGGAATAAATACTAAAACATGAATATATTTGAATTGCATTTGTTTTGTTTTGTGTGATTTTCTTAGGTGAATGTAGTGTGGAAAGCATGTTCTGTTTTCAAGCCATACTTGAACTCATATGTATCCATGTCAAGTGCAATTTATCCTAGATCATAAAATAATTCTTATAGACAAAATTACCAAATAAGTTTGTTGTAATACTTTACAACAACAAAGGAAATGTATTTGTTGTTGCTTTTGTGTACAAAATGATAAATCCACAATTGACATTTGCTTGTAATGAACAATATTGATGTGTGAATTGTGAACCATAAACATATAATTAACATGTCCATGAAATTAAATAATGAAAAAAGAGAGATGGATCTAGAATTGTTATAAAACTGTAAAATGTAGATTTTGCTAGATTTTTATCCCACAACTAACCACGTTTGAATGATTTTTGGGAATTGCCATTTCCCTTGTAAATTTGAATGGTACTAATGAAGTATTAAGGGGACAATTAAAAGAATTCTAGATAGGATACACAATTTTCTATATTCATGAAAAGCAAAGATTTCAACAATTAGAGCAAAAAATTCTGATATGATTTTGAATATTGGGCAATTTTCTTTTTGTTTTAGAAAAAAAGAAAAAATCACACATTAGACAATGAAAAAGAAAGAAAAAAGTCCAAATAAATCTCCAACCTTTGGGTGAAACTAAGTAAGAAATCTCAAATTTGTCCCATCTTTAAAAACTATGATCATAATGTAAATTGGACACATAGACATTCAAGAAAGAGGGGCAAAGAAGGCGTACTTCTAAATGGTACCCACAAACCCATGAACAAATTTACAGCATAATACATAAATCCTTTTTTGCATAGGAGCAAATTTCTCAGCAAATTTTCAGTTTCCTAACATACTATTTTTCTGGAAACTTATGTGCTACAATTTGACACATGTCTTTTCTTCTGCAAATTTTAAGAAGTGACAATGAGCACAATGGGATATACAAGTGTCATAGTACAAATATGGGGTGTTGAAATATCACATACTGAATTAATTTAATCTTATCCTAGCTCTTATACATAAGTGCTGAAATTACAATAGTTCATGTAACTAGTTCACATCCTTGAGTCGCATACTTTGAAAGATTGAATTTCTCACTCATGTTAAGTGCAGAACTTATCACAGTTTCTTTCAACTAGATCAAATCTAGGACCACCCAGCAAGAGGGATCACACACCTTCAACATGGCTTCATAGAATGAAGCATGACAAATTTGGGAGATAGATCGAACATGAACTACTTGCAAACTAGTGAAAAATCATGCCCATATCTCATGGTTTCTAAATTGTATCAACTTTCATCTAGTTGTCCAACAATCTTACTTGCTAGTGTAACTTGGCCACAAATCGATTCATCCTAGAGATATTGCCTTAAGATAGTAAACATGCATCTATGATTTTAGGTTTTACCAAGCATGTAGGGGGCAAACACAACTAGTTTCTTTAGGGATGGAGAAGGATTTTTTTGGTTCTCAATGTGTTCCCATGGGAACTTTAAGTTCCCAAGTTGTTCCCAATAGCACCTCAGTTTTATCCCATATGGTTTACCCAAAGTTCAACTCCCATATATATGAACAGAAATGGTGGGCCATAGGGGAGTACAATTGTTCCTACTTTGTGACTGGGGTCCAAAGAGAGAAGTCAGTGGGAAGGCTCAGCATCCATACATGATGGGCCCTGTGTTTTCCTTTTTGGGGTGGGCTGGGGTGGTGGGAGTTTTTTTGTTTTTTTGTTTCTCTTCTTGTTCCCAATGTGTTCCCTATATGTTCTCAGCATGTTCCCTTGAGGTTTGCGAAGTTCCCACGTTGTTCCCCAAAGTGTTCCCAATAGCACCTCAATTTTATCCCATATGGTTTGCCCAAAGTTCAGCTCTCATGTATATATATACTGAAAAGGTAAAATATCAAGGGTTGCATTTGTTTCTGTATTGCAACTGGGGTCCAAAGAGGTGCTTCCATTGGGGACTGCTCAATGTTTTGAAAACAATTGTTGACAGGCCAATGAATATTGCTCTTTCGCAAAAACAAAAGAAAAAGTTTTGAGTGCACCCATGAACTAATTAATTATTTAAAAAAAATTCACTTGTTCCCAAAATGTGTTCCCCAAGTTGTTCCCAATAGCACCTGGGTTTTATCCCATATGCTTTGCCTGAAGTTCAACTCCCCTTATAGAAACTAAAAAGGAGAAATCCTGGGGTGCACATTTGTTTCTATTTTGCAACTGGGGTCCAAAGAGGTGTTTCTATTGGGGGCATGCCCAATGTTCCATTAAAATTGTTGATGGGCCAATCAATATGGCTCCTTTAAAATTTTAAAAAAGTTGTGAGCCACCACCCTGGGCGGAACCCAGTCTCCCCCGGCGGAACCACCTAGCGGCCGGCCATGATCCACTTAATATGAATCACACGATGTCCCCAAAAGAATTGTAATTAAAATGGGACTATGTCTCCAAAATTCTATATATAGGTAGGGTGTTGTTTGCAAGGGGTATTAGCCCAGGCCAAAAATGGTGATGCTCTCTCTTGGGAAGAGAAATTTGATGCAGCCGATGGGAAGGCCCAGGCATGCACAAATGTTGTCCTCCTTTCACCTATATAAGTGGGCCAAAGGGGAGGAACTCTGTACTTCAAAATAGAACCTTCTATTTTGGGGAGACTCCATAGTTTTATTTTATTTTTTTGACATGCCTATCGAATTGGCTCATTGCAAAAAAAAGAAATAATAATAATAATAAACATGGGAGGCACCTGATGTAATTAATAGGAGAGGTGAATAATTGAGAGGAAGGGAGTAATTCCTTTTCACTGGAAGGAAGGCCAACAACAAAAAAAGTGCACCTCCCAGATAGCGATTCTTCAGGAGGTCAGATTCTGTGGACTAAGAAAATACAGTTATGGAGGCAGTTGGGCTTCCCTACCACGTGACAACCACCTCCTTCTCAATATTTCCTCTTTCCCAACCCTTCTCAACAAAACACCACCCAATCTGTCTTCAATGCTCCCAAAGTCTCCATGTACAACACTCAAAAGATCTTTTGGAGTTGCTTTTTAAATATATCACAAATTGAAGAAGCTTCCACTCAAAATTTTCTTTCAATTTCATCCACTCTCCTTCTACTTTCACATTCTTGCACTTGTCCACGAACTCTGGCTATGGAATGGCAAGCCCTCTAAAGGAAGATATGTCTGAGAAACTTGAAGATAAACAACAAGATGTGGGGAGCTCAGATTCAAGCGAAGAAAGAACAACAATTCTGAGGATATATCGCAAAGATCAAGAAGGCATAGAGAATTCAACTGGTGAGAATGCAACGACAAGGGAAGGAAGGAATCTGAGACGAGCAAGTGACCCAATAACAAAAGCAGAGTATGACATCTTGGAACCACCAGAAAGGATTCCAACTATAATTACTCCCCGACGAGAAAGCAGCCCTGCTCCTTACATCACAAGAGAGTCCTACTCCCCAATCGGATATCCACGAGAATAGAATAACTTGGCATCACAATAATAAATATGGAAATTCTTATACATGATTGCCACACAAGATTTAAAGAACCATAGAATTTATCATTCCGCCAAGGTGCACATTACTACTTATTCCAATGAAATAATTTTTTGCACACACATAATTGCACAAGTTTAGTGGAAATGGAAAAGTCACAACTACGAGGTGGTACTTTTGGGTACCCTATTGACATTCAAGATTGTGTACCTACTATGAAGGCTCTTCATTTTCATAGTCTTGATGCTCTTGCTAAAAAACAAGAAGTGGGTGGACAACAAGACCTTGTGAAAATCCCACTCGAGGATGCAAATGGGTTTCCAAATTTTGAGGGAATCCTATTTGATGAACTTCGACCTAAACCCGACTTATACAAATGCTCACTTTGTGGAAAGGATGAGCAACCAATAGACAAAGAAGATTCGTTGTCAACTAAGTCATCAAAAGATGATTATGGCAATCAACAAGAATCAAAAAACAATACATTTGATCATGTTTTGACTCTTAAAGAAAGGGTCCAAGATTTTACACTAAAATACAAAGTAGAGGAACAAAGAAATGAGGAATTGGAGGTCAAGATGTATGACTTGTCCAAAAAAGTGACAAACCTTGAACATAAGCTTAATACACAAGATCTTCAACTTTTTGATGTGGAAGAAAAGCAAATAGAAGAAGAAAGAGTGTTATTGGGACCCATGAGAAACATATATCTTCACCAATTCCAAGACCAGGTGCTTTACCTCACATAAATAATATAAAGTCATCTTTTGGTTCTTCGACCAATCTTATAAATGATCATTAATTACATAGTTAACACATTTTCACGTTTGGTGGAAATAAGTTTTTTATTCCAAGAATCATATCAATTTGTTATCTTTAAATGGAAAATCTTGCTCGCCATTATGAGAACATTGATCAACATGTTTGTTGTACCTTAGGCACGAGACCAAATTTCAAAGAAAATGATTAGAAGTTTTGTTTATTCAAAGCATCATAGAGCATTGAAATTGCGTATCCATCAACATGACAACTTGATCCGAGAAGCTCTTGAACCTTATTTAGTAGGAGATCTTTGGAAGTTGATCCAAGAAGCTAACAACATTGCTCCAAAGTTTTTCTCCAAAGCTAGTTTATGGAACAAGTTTGTGGATTTAATTCTTGAAGATGACAAGCATTTGGAGGTTATAGGTTTATCAGCTGATGCTATTATCTTGACACGATATGCTCAAAGGCCAAATCAAGAACCCAACATCTCCAATGTGCATCTAAAAAACAAACTTGTTTTCGGAAAGCTTGTTTCTGGGCAAAATGATGAAACAAGACCTTTGTATTATGAACTCTACAAATTCCTTTACAACGTGAGCCCTGAAATTATGCATCTCAAGGTGATTAGAATCTTTCCTTCCTACCTACCTACCTACCTCCTTCATATTTCCCACTCGTAATCTTACCTACCTACCTACTTATCTCATATTTCCCATTCATAATCCTATTTACCTACACATGTTTATGCCACTCACAAAAACATTGGTTCTTCATAAAACTAAGGGTTCTTTGAAGTTTGGAAATTTTCAGTTCTAATTATTTATCTTAAGGTTGTTTAAAAAATCAAGTATTCACCTAGCCCCAATAATAACTAATAATTCTATGGGAAGTCAAATCATTGGCCATTGCCAATTCAATGCATATAAAGTGGCATTATTGAATATTCAATCAAGTCTTCACATGCACATTGACCTATAAGTCATTCTTAATGTACAAGTTATGGCAAAAAAATCAAGGGCTTAAAGTTTTAAAAGATCGATGGTGTAACTACATGAACCACTAACTCTTTCATTCTCATTGAAACTAATTACTCACAACTAGGCCCAAAGATTCTCTTGATGCTTGCAACCTATTGACCTTTTGGGATTTTGCTATAGTATGTCCTCGGTTCTCTTACATATAGGCAGTTGGTTTTGGTATCTTATTTAGGTGCCTATTATTTAAGCGATTTTCTTTGCTAGGACAAGTAGTCATTTACTAGTTTCATTTTTGGTTTAGGGAATTCCATTTGTGATGTGAATCAATAGTGGGGAACACCAATTAAATTTGGAACAAGCCTTAATAAAACCCATTATGACATGATGAAATGGCATCTCACCCTACCAAGCTAAACATGTTCATAGATGGAACATAACACCCATTCCATAATATGTTGATCCAACTAAACATAACCATTGTTTTGGCAACAAGGAAAAATATTTTTTAAAATTACAATGTTACTTGAATATGTGCAGGGTGAATCGGATATGCCTAATTAATTGAATAATGTCACAAAGTAAAAATCGAATGTGGAATTTTCCTTTCACAATGTGTCACACTACATGTCTTGATAGAACTTATATGTTTTGTGCTACTAAACTGACCCCTTTTGAAGGTTATGTATTTCAAAAACATTTCATAATCATAGCCCTATCCATTCATATTTGTTCATGGTCTAATATCTTGAATATTAACCCATCCATTCCTTGTTTTCAAAATTTGAAGAACAATAAATTAATGTATGGTCAAGTATAATTAAACCTAAGGTTTTAGGGTTTGTATCACATGAACCATATGAAGCAAAACTTTGTCAAATAATGCGTTCCTCCATTCCATGCAGGCAATAGAAACCTATTATCGAAGAATACTTGCTAAACACACAAATATACAATTTATACTTCAATTTTCCCACAAAGAAAATGCATTAATGTGCATAAGATTTCTCAATACACAATTTAATATTTAATCATAATAATGTACTTAAATATGGGTTAAATGTACATAGTCTATATAGTCCATAATACATCGTGAATAAAATCTTTACTCCAAATAAACCAAAAAGCAAAAGAAAACAAGCCCAAGAAAAACAAAACAAAAAATGAATTTTATAAACAATCTTTGGAAATCATTGTTTTTTCATGTTATTCAATATTTGGAACAAGAATCAATGGAATTTGATACAATTTTATAATATGATTTACATTTTTTTCATCTATTTTGACTTAAGGAAACATAAATGAAAATTTTGTATTATGTGATTAAAAAATTCAATTCCAATGTATTATAATTTTCATTTCCTAGCACTCATGACATCTTCAACAATTGCACATAAGTTGTAAATACAACCTTCAACCATAATTTATAATAAATAAATAAATACTCCATGCTCCTCCTTCAATTAATATGTAATATATATCCCTTTGTGCATCATAAATGCCATAGACATCATACTATACCTACTATTAATGTTTGGCATTAAATAATTCTCAAGAAGGCAAGCTTTTACAAAAGAAAAAAACCCATGCCTTGTTGACTTTTCATAGAATTGAACCCTATTATTTGTGATAGTTGATGTAACTTGATTATTCCAATAAAGTTATTTTTCAAGTCATTTTATTTTTTGGCCTTAGCTTGACCATGTAATACATGTTTCATCCTTAATTTGAATGTAGTAACAAATTAAGCGAAATGGGTATCATTTTATGAAATTCTATATCAACCCACAATATTTGTAGAATTTTATTTTAACAAAACATGATTTAATAAAGAATATGACAAGCAAGTGGAGAGATGTGTAGGTAAGGAAAATCCGAAATCTGGGGGCTGACATTTTTATGAGGACCAATTTAGGTGAGAAAATTGTTTCGTCCTCTCTTGTTTTCTTGCATATTGTTCTCATTTTGACTATTGATTCATTCCAAGTTCCACCAAAATAGGGCTTGATGCTTTCAATTTGGGGTATTTTATGGATGACTTTAATGAATTTAAGATACAAGGGATACCTAATATACTTATAATTGATTGTTGAAAATTTGAAATATTTCATGTTGGGATTGTTGATTTTTTTATCCAAAAAAGTTAAATATTTTCACAAAATTTACAAATCATTGATTTTAGGTATAATATTCACATGATGAAGGGATTCATTGCATTGGTTTCAACTTCCTACAATTGTAGCAACAAAATTACTACTAGCTTAAACACATACCTTTTGAATGAGTTAAAAAGCTTTACCTCTTTCACAATTTATAATTAAATTAACTTTTGAAATTCTTTGTGGGTGTATCCATGTTAACATAAAACCAGATTTGATTATTTAGGTCATTACTTATCCTAAACATCTTGGGAATAATTTATTTTATAAGTTGAAAATAATCATTAAATTTTTATTATGACCTTTAAAAAATGTTAATTGTCTATTTTAAATTGACCAAACCATCGCAACAATTCCAATGTTTTAACGTTAGGTCACCCATCAAACCATGTGTGGAACTTGTGTATTGCTAAAGGATTGAAAGATAGAAAAGAAACAAATTGATTAGCTCAAACATGTGGCCAAAAAAGACATCCAACAAAAAAAATTAACATAGTTTATATACATTGTTGTAGATGTCCAAAAAGACAAATGTGCACAAATCATGGAAACTCCAAGATGGGATTAGGTTGAACTTATTAAATTGACTTCAAGCTGAAAACAAATTACACAATTAAAAAAAGGGGGTAATTAATACTAATTGAAGCCAAACTGATCCATAAACAAACCATGAGCTAACATGAAATCACAAAATATATCACAACTTAGACTTGGGAAGTGTCACCATTTTTTTCCCTTTGGTATGTGTGGAAAATGGCAATTGACATGGAGTACATTGAAATGATATAAATTTTTGAATCTCCAAAATGGGAGTTCCGAAATTGTCAAATTATTAATCCCATTACTTTGTGAGTTCATAACTTCCATGTTCAAATTTTAATTAGAATTTTTTTGAAACAAAAATTATAAACCTTCCAAATAACTTTATATCAAAATGCCATGCTTTGAAATCAAGTTGGTTTGATTTCTTTGTTGAACATTTTAATGACTAGGAATCAAATTAGTAATTTGATTTTTGATCATTCCATTAGCCATAATTTGTGTTTCAAATCTTTATATTGGAAATGTGACCTCACTTTACATATTTAATCTTCAAAAGATTTCCAAATAGTTTTAAAAGGACCTAATTTAGGTCCAAGGTTTGGTCCTTGAAACCTTATTCCAAAGTTATGGGATATTGAAAAACTCCAAATTCTCAAAAATGAGAACGCACTTGGGAGTTTAGATGACTCCCTCTTACATTCCCACACTTCCTTCTCATAAAGGGAATGTGTTTGGGTCCTTCCCTTTCTTTAGTTAATTACTAATCTACCATAGGAGCTTTACCATTTCAACATAAATGAAATTATTTTTTGTTTTGTTGAAAATTTGAAAAATATACATTATTTGTGCTGAAAGCCAGAATTTTAATAAAATAAAAAATTCAATTGTTAGATTTTGAACCATAGACCTTCCATGACATCAACTTAAAATTGAGGTAGTCTAGACACATTAGATTGTTCCATAACATTGACAAGGAATGTTTATTATTTTGTATAATTATTACCTTTCGAAAATTTTAGAATTAAAAAACCAAGTGTCGAAGTTAAGATTTCAAATTAAAAATTATTCAGTAGTTTGTTGTTAAAATGATAAAGGTACTATGTATTTTCCTTTTGTTTTGTCCTAGCTTTAGTCATGAGCCCAAGGTTGAGGTTGATACAATAAAAAAGGTTATTATTAGCTTCAACACCAAAACATTGTTCTATCATAACTTTATTTGCTTGCTTGCTTGTGTGATTGACATGTTACTTGGCCTTGGCAATATCTCTCATTTAATTTTGGATTTTTGCTAGGGTAGGCAATGAAAACAAAAAAAATCATTGAATTTTTTATACAAACTACTAACAAAAAAATGTCCATACATTTTTGACAAAATATATACCATTCACAATGAACTTGATTCAAAACATATGGAATTTTATGTTATTGTTATTAAATAAAATTTGAGGTTTCAAGGGAATTTATGTGGTTTTCTTTGCAATTTTCTTTCCCTTCATTGAAATTGATGTGTTTTTACCATCTCCTAATTCAAGATACATTTTCCCTCTTTGATTTATGGAGATGGAAGATAAGAATTTAATGAAATGAGTGTTAGTATTTAAGAAATATCTTGTTGTTTTTTACAATTTCATTTTACATTAAAAAAAAGGATTTATGTGGTTTTTAAAAGTAGTTTTTCATCTTTTTACTCCATTTTGTTGTTTTATTCTTCATTTTCCAACTTGAAACATTTTATTTTCTTTAGTTATATGTACATTGAAAATGATATTTACTGATGTGAATGTTAAGGGATTATGGGTATTTTTCTGGTCTATTTTTTATTTTTTATTTATTTATCTTATTAAGACTTTAATGATGTTTTTTTAGCTTTCTTCTTTTTCTTTCACGTTGTTTATTTCTTCTTCTTTTTCGTCCAACGATGTGATCTTTTCTTTTCGATTGTACAAAGATGGAATATGAGATTTTAATGGAATGAATGTTAAGGTTTAAGAGGCATCTATGTTTTCTTTTTTATTTCATTTTTAAATATTTTTTCTTAGAAACAATTTGTTCTTCCATCATCCTTAAGGGAGGTGGAAATGCAAATGGGAGGAAATGTGGAGGGAAAGGTTGAGGGTGATGAAGTATACAAGGAATGAAAATGCAAAGAAAACAAGGAGATTGAAAACAAAGAGTGTGAATAAGAGAAGTGCATAAGCCAATGCTTTTAGCAGGAACAACTGAGAAATTAGATTAAAAAAAGTACGAGATTTTTTTTTAAATGGAGAAAATTTTAATTTGAAATCATACGAAAAATTGAAAATCTATTATTCAAATATTCTCCAAACAGGGGACATGATTTAAAGCTTCATCAAAGTTGAAAAGGTAAAAAATTACACAATTTTATTTAACATCTTCATCTTCCATCAAAGTTTGTACTATATTCTAAGCTTGTATATTGTAAATTTATACTTTTAAAATTTGAAATAAAAAAATTTGAAACCCTAAATTTATTTTGTTAATTCCATCTTCACATTACACCATTACACATATATCAAAACCTAAAAACACCAAAAAAGCTAAAGAAAAAAGGCATCAGATGACGCGCTCCTAAGTCCCTTGTTAGACCCACTTGAGGGTCTAAATATGTTGAATTGCGGAAAGTTGGGACTTGAGGGCCACTCCCAACTTCCAGCACTAAAAAGGGGTAGAGGGGCATGCTAGAAGTCCCGTGATTAGACTAGGAAGAGGGACAAGTATTATCTCATTCGAATCTGCATCCAAAACCAACCACAAGAAGGTTAGTTCACATTCGAGAACACCCTTGGGTGTTGGGACAAGTCACGGGCACTTGGACACACTTGACTCAGCATGGTCCGGACTCGGGGGAAGCCACCACCTTCCCCCATATAATATTCTTTGCAGCTCTCCGCCGAGGCTACATCCAAATGGCTCTTTTTCCCAGGACTTCCCAAGGAGGAGTCCCGAAACTATCTCGGGTTAGAGTCCCGGGACTTTGGGCGCTCATATTTCCCGACTGCAACATCCGATTGGAGTGAGGTCGAAACCAAAGTTGTAGCTCTCCTTGAGAGCTTTCCAACGCCATGTTGCACTCCTTCTGCAGACGTTGGGAAGAGGTCGATTCTCGACTTTTAGTGGTCGGGAGTCAAACTGACTCCTGGCCCTTCTTTTGCCCATTACTTGGGTTGCACTTAGCCCAAGACCTTTCCAATGACACTCAGAACACTTGAATGCGAGGAGATTTAACCCCTGCAATTGAGCTCTAAATTTTTGGGAGTCCCGCAGGACTCCAACTTCCCACTTTTGAGAATGTGGGCTTCACCCTCACACTTAGCCCAAAGTGGGGTTGCGACATCAAATTTGAAGAGCAAGAAAAAAATAAAATTTTGAATTGAAAAAAGGAAGAAAACACTACATTAAAAATCATATAGACATTTTTAAAACCCTAAACCTTACTTAGTAACATTAACATTAAAAAATTCATTCATTTAAAATACAGTGGATATTTTTGCAAATGTCTTAAGCTTCTTAAAAAACATTGGATCTTTTTTGGCAATTTCAACATTTTATCATTTTTGGCACAATTTTGTCTTGTGTTTAGCCTGGTGGAAACCCAAAATCAAGTAGGAAGTAGTGTCCAGGATCAACTGGCTATCAAATAAAAAATGCATAAACAATGTTCTCTATGAACCAACCTTCTTTTTGGGTGGTTATATATATAGCCAAAAAAGTTATATTAAAAATTAAAAATGCTAAAATCAAGTGTCTTTTGAGATTTTCAATAGCCATAGTTTGACCAAATTTTAACAAAAGTCGTCAGATTTCTATATATGGTTTAAGTATGTAACCAAAAATATACAAGCATGTTTAATAAATTTTGCTTTCAAATTTAGCTTGTAGCAAAATGTGGCTAAATCTTCATGTGGATCATTGCCACTTTGGGCTACATCGCAAAATTGACCGAAATAATAAACATAAAAATAAACAACAATATTAGGAATCTTGAGGTCTTTGAGACCTTATTGTGACGTTGGGGTTGCTCATCTTCAATGGCTAAACACTTGGTGACAAATTAGGGGAGTTCACTCGCTTGGCAAATGGAGGGCGTAACATTGTTGATTATATTGTTGGCTCACTTGCAATTTGGCAAGCTACTACACACCTTGAGGTGATAATAAATGACACCTGTTATTGCGCGATGGGGGGGGAGACTCTGACCACATGCCATTGCGCCTACGATTGAACATCAATTATACCTTTGTTGAGCCACAACATATAGTTGTAACAAACAAATTCTTGCCTAGGTTCAAATATGATAAATAAAAAATTGAAGACTATCAGCTTGCCCTAACAACGAGTCTTGGAAACCTATGGGTTGTTAACTCCATTGGGCATCTAGGTGCAGATGGGTTAGTTGACCTACTGTAACAATGTGTGGGTGCTATAGTAGAGTCTACTTTTGGTAGCAAGCCTTCAGGAAGGAGTTGTAAAAAAAGACATTACCATAAACCTTGGTTTGACGTTGACTGTTGTATAACGAAACGTGAACTGAGGCTTTGGTTGAAAGTTAACCCCGATTCACATGTCGCTAAACATAAGGAAAATAAACTTTAGAAAATATTAAAAAGGAAAAAAATTGTTTAAGAAATGTTTGCCAAGGTGGATGCGCTTTTGTTCGAGAAAAAGTACCGGCCAAGGGCACCCGTTGTGGACAAGATTTGTCGCAACCCCACTTTGAAGGAGTGTGAGGATGACACTCACACTCCCGAAATGGGGACTTAAGAGTCCTCCGGGACTCCCAAAAATTCAAAGATCGATTACAGGGGTTAAAACACCTCGCCTTGATGTGTTTTTTATACTCTGGGAAAGGTCTTGAAGTGTAGATGTTGAATATGGCCTCACATGAGCCATTCCGACATTAGCAACACAAGTTATGGATGAAAGAAGGGTCGGGAGTCAAACTGACAATGACTCCCAACCACTAAAAGTCGAGAATTGACCCAACCCTGATGTGTGCAAGTGGAGTGTGACACACTGTGGAAAGCTCTTGGGGAGAGCTATAAGTTTGCTTTAGACCTCATATCAATTGAAAGTTTGAGCAAAAAATTATGAACTCCCAAAGTCAAGTGACAAAACCTCCACCCAACCACACCTTAAACACATATATCACATTTGTTGAGTTGCCTCGGGCGTTGAAAAAACTACAAAATAACAAGGCTGCTAGTTTGGATGGTATGAAAATTGAGTTCATTTTGAATGCGGGAGAGCTGCTACACATGCCACTATTGACAACGTTCAGTTACTTTTTAGTGGAAGGCTTTCTAGAAGCCCTTTCCACTGGAGTGGTCCACGCGCTCTTTCAAGGGGGGGATGCCTCCAAATTTGACAACTACAGGGGGATAATTGTTGGGCCTATCCTAGCAAAGCTGTTCGCTATGATCCTTAATAAAAGGCTAAACGAGTGGGCTGAACAACATGGGCTGCGTGCCAAAGGTCAAGCTAGGTTTTACAAAGATTATCACACTACTGACCAACTCTTCATATTGTGAATTCTGATAGAACAAAGCAAAGCAAAAAAAAACCACTCTATTGTTGCTTTGTGGATTTCAAAAAGGTGTTCGATATTGTGTCGTGTGAAGTGCTATGGTAGGTGTTGGTTGGCCTTGGGGTGGAGGGATGTTTCTTGCGATGTCTACATGCGATGTATGCTAAAGATATAGTACACATCAACCATCCAAGCGAGAATGTCACTACCAGCTTTAGGTGCCAACAAGGTGTGAAGCAAGGTTGGCCTCTTAGCTCCCTACTATTTAGGCTATATTTGGATGCCCTGGAGGGGCGCTTGGATGATAGAAAATGTGATGCATCGGCCTTAGCAGATGTGCACGTATGGCTGTTGCTTTTTGTAGATGACCTCACTCTAACATCGGAGTCAGAGGTGGGACTGCAACAATAATTAGACGTGCTCCAACAGTTTTGTGTTGAATGTGGGCTTACCGTGAATGTGAGAAAAACAAAAGTCATGGTGTTCAATTCTATTGACCCATGCCAAGAGTTTGTGTTTAAAGGTGACACTATTAAGCGTGTGCAAACCTTTAAATACTTGGGGATCTTGTTCGAAACCACCCTGAATCTGGACAATGCAGCAGAACATTTAGTAATTACTAGTAGACGCTTGTTGTTCGCACTGAATCGCCGCTATGCGGAGCTAGGTATTATGGATGTTAAGCTATGCTATGACCTCTTCAACACGTTAGTGCGTTCCATAGTAAGTTATGCATGTGAAATTTGGGTGGACTCCAAGAAAATAGAGGCTATTGAAGTAGTGTACTAAAGGTTCTTCAAGTGCCTGCCCGGGGTGCGAAAAACAACGAACACATCCATCGTGCTGGCAAAATTTGGCAAATATCCCCTTTGAACACTTTGCATGGGGACAAATGTTATTGTACTATAACCATGTGAGCATGGTCACTAAAGATCGTATCTTGGGAAACGCATGGGAAAGCCCAATTCGCCATGCTTACTGCAGGAAAAAAATGTTGAGTTGGATCCATGAAAAAATGGCTATTCAAGAATCAACCCCAGGAGGTGACATGTTCTTTGCCTTTGGTTCAACCGTCGTTGAAAACGGCGCCTTAGGTTGCAATAACCCGTGTGCTCTAGGCGAGATTGCTCAACTGCCACTGGAAATGGCTCTTGGGACAACGCACATACATCTTACCCGTCTAGTAGAGGTGAAAGGCTGAGTAGAAAGCTAAGTGCTTTGGTGCAACATGCACAACGTACAGGTGGGAGTTTGGATGGTTAAGTTGGCCACGTTATAACTAGTGCAATTGGTTGGTGCTAGATCTACGATAGGAGGCCTGATCAACTAGGAGGTTAGGGCCCCACCCCTTCCAAGTTTTCCCCGCACAATGTTGAGTGTCAAAAGGGTGAAGCATAATATGTAGTTAGCTTTCATTGAAAAGCTCTTCACCAACTGCGAGATCGGGACTAGTGTGCAGACAAGATATTTATGTTTCAAGGGTATATCGTACGAGAGCGAAAACTATTTGTGTGACATAAGCTGTGTTCAACTGCGAAAAGCTCTAGCCCGATTTTAGTGTGGCAACTCACAGCTTGAGGTAGTGCTAGGTGCTTAGAAGGGCGTGCCATATGTAAAGAGGTTTTGTTGAGGTTGCGATTTGGGGAAGGTTGAGAATGAAGAACACTTGCTCCTTGTCTGTCCAAATACACAAAAATTCAAGGGACACTTTTGTTCGACCTTGCCCCTCACCCACACTAGCACTCTTGTTGAGTTCATGCAAACTACGAACACGGTCACCTTGGCCAAGTTTATGGCATGCTACTAGTACCAAAGACAATCTGTCCTCCATGATCTACCTTTCGTTTAATGGACTCTCTGGTCCCAAACAAATGTTAAATTGTAAACAGTAAACAGAATATGACTCCAAGACTTGACATGACAAACCTAATTACAGTTTTAGAACTAAAACAAATTGAGGTCTCAAAAATCCAAGATCTCAAATCATTTTTGATATCTTGGTTACAAATGGTTCAAGATTTCAAATCATTTTTGAGATTTTGGTTCCAAATGGTTTGGGATCTCAAAGCATTTTGAGATCCTGATTATAAATGATTTGGGGATCTCAAACCATTTTTGAAATCTCGATTACAAATGGTTCAAGATCTTTTTAAAAATCTTGGTTACAAATGGTTTGGGATCTCAAACCATTTTGAGATCTTGATTACATATGGTTCAAGATCTCAAACTAGTTTTTGAGACAAATGGTTTTGGATCTCAAACCAAAATTTGAGATCTTGATGATAAATGGTTTGAGATTTCAAACCATTTTTTGAGATTTGGGCTACAAATGGTTGAAGATCTCAAACCAATGTTTTGAGATCTCGGTCATAAATGGTTTGAGATCTCAGTCACTAATTGGATTCGAGATGTCAATGACGCCACTTCTAGGCCTATGTCTGTTTTGGAGACCTGGGTTGGGTCCGGTCCAAACGGAACGGGTCGGGGGTGGGGCAGGAGTGGGGGACGCCGGAGAAGAGCCGGGCTTTACGCTGTGAGGCCTCCCTCCTCCTGTGTTGTTTGTGAGCTACTTCGCCGCAGCGCCATCGCTTGTCACTATGAACAAGGAAAAGCTCATGAAGATGGCCAGTGCTGTCCGCACTGGTGGAAAGGGCAGCGTCAGAAGGTACACCTCGAATCCAATTTTGTTTTTGTTTTTGCCTTGTTTTCACCCATCCCCTTCAACTGCTGTTTTCTTAGTTTATAGAGTTTAGGGTTCTCAAGTTTTGCGGCAATGAGAGAGATCTTTCTTTCTTGCAAAGAATTTTCTTCACGCTTTCCTGGGGCAGAGTAAAGAATGTTCTGGGTTCTGTCATTGTCTTTTGTTGTTTTGTTGAGGGTTCTTCTTTTTCTGGTGGGTTGTTTTCGGTTTTTGTTTTTAACATTTTTAGGGTTTGAAGCTTCTGTAGCTTACTTGTGAAGGTGTTTTGAGATGGAGTTTCTCGCCACAAGAATTCGTGCACTTCAGTCTTAAATTTTCTGTTTCAATTCCAGTAGGCTGCTTTTGAGGCAATCCATTCGGGGTTGTATTTATGCTGTGTCCAACAATTGCTAGGGTTTTGAAAAAGACTGCATTGTGGCTTCTTCAGGAAGAAAAAAGCGGTGCACAAGACCACCACAACAGATGACAAGAGGTTGCAGAGCACACTGAAGAGGCTGGGGGTCAACACCATTCCTGGCATTGAGGAAGTCAACATCTTCAAGGATGAAACTGTCATCCACTTTGTGAATCCCAAGGGTAAAGCTACCAGTCCTAATTCTCAAGAAATTCTATGCAGCAATGCTAAATCCCTTTTGCACTTTCTGATACATACAAGTGAAACTGCATGGTGTTGACAACATGCCCTTATTGCAAATGCTTGTAGTTTAGTGTAATTCTAGGAACCACAAAAGCATCTATAAGGGCTTCTTAAACACAGCTTGTTCTCTGCAATCTATGTTCTTGAACTCATGTAGGTTTTTTTTTCCCTACTTGAAATTAATCTTGTTTCTTTGTTCCAAGTACTCGCAAATCAGAAATCAAACTCTTTTGTCTCATCATGCATTATTTGTTTCTTTTCTGTTGTCTGCAGTACAAGCCTCCATTGCTGCCAACACATGGGTTGTCACTGGAGCTTCACAAACAAAGAGTATGTCTCTTCCTTAATCTGAGAGAAAGATATAGATGCTTTGTAATTCTATGTTTTTTGGTAGTGTTTTTGTGTGTGGAATATGATCTGCTTTGTGTTTCTGGATTAGGCTTTAAATACAGCTTTACATTACATTTAGGGTTTAGGGGTTTGGCTCCTGACTTTTAGCCTATTGGTCTTGCTTTGGTGAAACAGAACTTCAGGACCTTTTGCCAGGGATCATCAACCAGCTTGGTAAGTTCAGCTTAGCTCTCTAGTAGACAGGGTTTCACATTGAAGTGGAATTCTAGCCACCCAAATGGAACATCCTACTGAATCTCTCTATTGGACCAGGGTAATTGAAACAGTGATAATGAAGATGGCTATGATCAGTACCAGCAATTGCTAAGTTTTAATGCTGGGTTTGTGGAAGAAATGTTGTCACAAATGAGTACTGTTGTTTCTCATGTCACATTACACTGATTTTGCAGGCCCAGACAATTTGGTTAATTTGAAGAAGATAGCAGAGCAGTTCCAGAGGCAACAAAGTGCAGGCACACAAGATGAGTATGATGATGACGTTCCTGATTTAGTAGAGGGGGAGAGCTTTGAGGAAGCTTCAAAGCAGGAGGCTGCTGCATAGTCGGCGTACTCTCTTTCTCTTGTGTGTATGCCATGTCTTCCTTTACAACACTGTCTTAAATCAAGGCTTTCATAAGCAGTTTTGTTTTCAGTTATGTTTGCCTGTTGTACTGCTTAAGTCTGTTTTAATATGAAGATGGAAAATGCAATTTTTCTCAAGTGCACTTGCATTTGCAAGGGAAATACTAAAAGAGTGAATTCCTTGTCTGATTTTGTGACATATTTCACACATCCTTTCTCTTTGTAATTCTCCTCAATATCATCAGATTGCATTTTCCTGAACAGAATATTCTCCCTGGTATGGAGTGAAGTCAATTCAATTGTACTTGATCTGTTCATCTCCCTTTCAATGTACACTGTAACCATTTCAAAGACAGGTCCAAATGGCAATGTACTGGGACAGTGATGATATTCAGGCATTTCAATCATTTTTGAATAATTTCAGCACTCTACAAACCTAGTGTGCAGAACACATAAGACAGTCACTGCAACATTACAATGAGGTAGTTATGTGAGCATCTATTAGAATACTTAAGGCTCACACCCTAGAACACATATTGAATTTGGAGACCTTTAAATAGCCATTATAATCATTTTTCACAAGTAAAAGAGTCTGCTGATAGATCCATTAGGTGTAGGACCTGGATAATTCTGTAGGTGGCACTTTATCAAATTCAAGGGTCCGCTAAGAGGTTCTCAGGGGGTGGTAGTGGTTTTACTGTTAACACCCATCCAATTTCTTTTCAGAACATTCCTGGTCTACCTTCCTAGGAGTTAGGCTAGAACAACAGCATATTACATACCCAATGAAAGCATTTACAAAAAACTCTCTTTTTCTGTTGAGGGGAAAACTCAAAGTCCCTAAACACACCCACCAAGAAGCATGATTGTACTCAGCAATCCTCAGTAATAACACCTGTTTGGTGTGCTAAGCTAACCAATTCATAAAAATACAAATACAATTGGTTGCAAATTAATTACATGCATGCAGGTTTATCCTGTTGCCATATAGGTGTGGTCACTGGCAGAAGTGTGACAGTATTATCATTCACAATTGCAAAATGGATTTGCAGTGAAGAAAATTTGTTGTGTCTCAGCTGCAGCATCAGTAGATGTTAGGAGGGCATAATGATCTAGCATCCTTGCAGCTGGAGAAAAAGCGTAAAATGAGGAGGGGACAACAATTGTATTCAACAATCCGCAGTCAAACCAAGTACCTCATGCTCCTTCCCAAACACCAGCTAAACAAATTGATTAACTAAATATCTGCAACCTTACATTCCAACAATTTGGAAACTGTAGATTAAAAGATTAAATGATAACCCTCATGAGAATTGAGAAATCTCCATACTCACAATTGAGAAAGATTTAAGTAATCTATGAAGATCCACTTCTGAGTTAGTGGAAGCTTCTTTTCCTGTCTTATCAGAAGGGTGTATTTTCTCTAATTAAAATACCTAAGAAGTTGCTGATGCATAACTGTCACCCTCTTCCTCGTTTTCTCCCTCTCCCTCTCCCTCTCCCTCTCCCTCTCTCTCTCCCTCTCAGAGCAAGACTGTAAAGAACTCACCACCCTCACAATGGCTTTGCAAGACTAAACTGAAGGGAGTTGTCAACAATCTCAGGTTGAGAAGCTATGCACCGAACTTCACTTCAAAGTAGAGAGACTTACCTTGAATCAAAATAAAACTGATTGCACTGGGGATAAAATGTGGGTGTCAACCACTCCCTTCAGCAGCTTGATCAGCTTCCGCACTCTCATACCTCCCAAACTCCTCAATGAGTGACCGCTGGTGTTCATTGATATCAACTGGAATGACAACATTGATGTGCACATACTGATCGCCATAATGCTTTGAGTTTAGCACTTTGATACCTTTGCCTCTTAGAACTTGCTTCTGACCAGGTTGTGTGCCAGCCCTAACCCTGAGAACAACATCACCTGTCAAAGTGGGCACTTGCACTTGACCACCAAGAATGGCCTGAACAACACTGATGGTCGCATCCACATGAACATCGGCTCCCTCCCTCCTGAATACAGGATCACTCATCACCTGAATTTGAATGCGAAGATTTCCGGACCGCACACCTCTTGCACCTTCTCCTCCTTCTCCACTCACTTGCAGAGTTGTACCAGTTTCTACACCAGCAGGTATGTTCACTTCAACTTCTTTTGTGCCTCTGACTGTTCCTTGGCCCTTACATGTTCGACAGCGATCCTTCACGCTTTGACCTGATCCACCACACGATGAGCAAGTCGACTCAAATGTGAAGAAGGCTTGCTGCATCACTACCCTGCCCTTGCCCCTGCAAGTTTTACAGGGTTGGGGTTTGACTCCTGGTGGTAAACCAGTCCCACTGCAGGATTGACATCGCACAGAAGCCGGGAAGGTTACGTTTTTGGTACAGCCTTGTACAGCCTCCATGAATGTTAACGGCACAGTCACCTGGACATGGCGCCGTCCCCCCTGATCTCCAAATGCTTGCTTGAACATCTCATCCATACCTCCAGAAAACATATCTCCAAAAATAGTTTCAGAGAAGCCTTCAAATCCACTCCCACCACCAGGAGCACCGCCTGCAGCAGCTTGCTGATAAGCATCATGTCCAACCTGATCGTACATGGTTCGTTTCTCCTCATCTTTCAGCACCTCATACGCTTGCTGCACTTCTTGGAACTGCTTCTCCGCATCCGGGTTGCCCTTGTTCACATCCGGGTGATACGTCTTAGCCAAGGAGTAATAAGCCGTCTTGATCTCCTTCTGTGTAGCACCCCGCTGCAAACCTAGAATTTCGTAATAATCCCTCTGCTGCGCTGCTGCCATCCGCTGCACACCTGTGGCATGAAAGCTTCTCCTCCCTCCTCCTGTCCATAACAGTCTCCTTCTGCACGGCTCCCCAACCCCGAATCCAATTGAACCCCCGCGACCACTACATGCCGCTCCACCGCTCAACACATCCAAGTTCCGACCGGCTAAGGTCCACAAATCCCTGTCACGAGAGGAAGACGCTCCGCCCTTATACATCCACGACAACCTCGACGCTGCATGCACCTCCTCGGCACTAGACAAAGAAGGCCAGTTCACCGGCCGACCCAAAGAGAAGCGATACAGAAGATCCAGAGAACGCCGCCATGGTACTCGACCCATGTCAGGAATTGTCCGCGTCTGCGCCGCAACTCCCTCACTGCCTCCCTCTCTCTCTCTCTCTCTCTCTCTCTCTCTCGCAATCCGCTCGCTCGCCCGCTCTCTGCGTTCTTCTTCGATGCAGCAAATGTTGCAAACCCTAAAAAGGCTCACATCGCGCCCTAAAACCCTGCCTGCAAAACAGCACTTTCTTCAGCAAAAACCCGGCGGATATCTTACCAGTTCTTCAATTTCATGACCGCGGTTCTGAGAAATCTAATACCCGGTTCTGATATACACAACAAAAGGGGCGATATTAATATTTATTATTCTGTTCAATAATTAATTAATTTGCAATCTAACACCCTAAACTTCATCCAAGAGCATCATAAGTGGCAAATTGGAGCTTAAAAGTCCGGTTATTGTGGTTGTAGCTCTCCCCAACAAACAACAAAATTTTGCAATAGCTCACCATAAAATAAAACATTGTTGGTACTTGTAAATGGGAGGTTCTTAAAAATATTTTCTTAAAATGGTCATTATTTTACCATATTAAATCATAGATTATAAAAGCTTGGAAGGTGGTGTGAACAATGCAAAATTTCAAAACCTTAAGATGGAGCTTTTCCTACAAGTTTGTGATTCCTCATCTCTTATTGAATCTCATGTTATCTCTAATTGAATCGCATGTTTGAATAAGTTTTGCACCAACACAAGAAGAAATCTTGCAGTTTTTCAATACCCAAATTCATTATGTCTTTAATGACAAAAAAGAAAATCATTAATATACAATTGTAGTTCTAATAGAAAAAGACTAATTAATTAATTTCATGTCAAAACAGAACATTCTTGAGTTTAAAAAATAATTAATGTTTTTTTGACAACGTTTAATTCTTACAAAAATATTTCTGAAAATTTCAACATTTGAAAAATTAATATTATAATCAACGTCCAAGTTGCCAAGGTATTATGGTAATCACACTTTTCAATTTTATTTAAAATGAAACAATTGCCCAAAAAACTATCACTTTTTTGCGCGAAACCAATGGCTCTTAGAGGTTTTTTGAAATAATTGGGACCGGTGGTTCTTTAATCCTCATTATTTTCAAACTACTTGAAACCAACAGTTCTCTGATTATGAAAATATTTGAAAAAATCAGAATGGCTAGTTATTAACGAAATCAAATACCCACCCAACATTGTACTCAACTAGTAAAGTTATCTACAAAGTTGGGAAAATTTAAGAACATAACTTTGGGTTTCTTTGAAATTGAGGATGACAATCGAAAGGCAGGATGAGGCAATGTCAAGGGAATATAACTTTCTTGCTCAACTCAAGATGATCTCAGTTTTTTCTTGTTTCTCATGTTTTGGTTGTGCTTACATGGTTGCTTGCTTAGGGGTCTACTTGTGTTATGAGATATCTAAGACAAATTACATAAAACCTATCTAAGGGGTTAACTAGGATTTTTGAAGTGATGAAATATTTAGGTTATGTAGGGGGTTTACCTTCGTCTTGTCTGCAGATCACCTAAGGAAATATCTTAGGTTTCTTATGTTTTGGTTGTGTTTATATGTTTGCCTAGGGGCCTACTTATGTCTGAGGAAAATAACACAAAATTTACCTAAGGGGTTAGCTAGGGATTTTTTAAATTATGAAATACCTGAAGGTTTTGTAAGGGAACTACCTAGGTTTTATCAAGGAACTATCAAAAGGTTTATTTAGGTGTCAAATACCTAAATACTACTTAGGGGTTACCTAGGGTTTACTTATGAAATTCAAGGAAACACCTAAGAACCTACCTAAACTATGGGATATCCAAAGCTATTCAAAGGGTTACATAGAACATAACTAGGGCCTTATCTAAGGGTTTTCAAAAGTTTATGAAAGGGCCTACATAAAACATATTTAAAAGGCTACCTAGGGATTACCTAGGGGCCAACCTAAGTTATGAGATGCTTAAGGACTATTTGAGGAACTAATAGGGTTCACCTAGGTCCTACCTATGTTATGGGATACCTAAAGGTTAGGTAAGGGGTTACATAAATTTTTTATGTAATTCTTAAGTATCCCCTTAAGTAGTTATTAGATAGCTTCCTATTTAGCCCGACCACATAAATAGCTTTCTAAATATTTTGTAATTTAAGAAATCCTTAAGTAGTTTTTTAAATAACCCTTAGATCGGATTTAAATAGTCCTAAAAGTAATCTCTTGAATTCCTTAACCAAGATAGGCCTTTAGGTAATCCTTAAAAAACTCCATAGGCAATCCCTTGGTGATCCTTAAATAGCTAGCTCCCTATGTAATCTCATAAGTAGCCCCTAGGTATCGCTTAATTTAAGAAGTGCTTTTATAGCTAAGTAAGTCTTATGTAACCTTCTAAATAGTCCTTAAATAGCCCCTAGGTAGACCTTAAGATGACCCTATGTAGGCTTTTGATAGCCCCTTATCCAATGTAAATAAGTACATAAATAATTTTCAAGTAGATAGATAGGTAAGTAAGGGACTCATAGATAGATAAGTAGGTAGGTAGCCCAATGATAAGTAAGTAGATAGGTAGATAGCTCATAGGTAGGAAGGTAGGTAGGCTTAGCCTAATTAACCCCCTACTACATAGCCCCCCAGTCTATGTGGCCATATGTTGGTAGATCATAATTACATATAGTAAAGGATGTCGTGGTCGTTTTTCGTGAAGCTTTCCATCCATCCATCCGTCCCGTCATCCATCCATGGATGGCATCATACAGGGAAGAAAACCCTGGCAGAAATAAATAAACCCTTCACTTTGCTATAGTTTACTGATAATTCAAAAAGGGATGATGAATGATACAATTAGGAGGGATGATGAATGATATAATTAGGAAAAAAGTGAGGTTCAAACAAAGGATTGTATTTTTAAATAACTCTAGTGTATTGGTTTAAATTTATTTTTCAAATGTCATTTGTTTCAAAAAAATAATCATGACAAGATTATTGATGATACATCTAAATATGTTAAAATTAAATAATCCCAAAATGAATTATCAAAAATTCGAAAATGAAGGATTTACACAATGAAAATTTGTTCAAATAGTTGTAATTTGTACATGAAAAACTTTGAAACTAAGTCTAAATTAATTAACATCATAGTGGTAGATATGATAAACAAGGTTGTTCAAGTTCACTTGGTAATATTTATTATGCATAATGTTTTTTTGTAAATGTTTTATATATGTTATCTTTAAAATATCCTTGTTTTGGGGCCCTTCTTTATTCTAAAATCATTTATCTGAAAAAGAAAGAAAATTGAAGGCAAAGAGGAATAATTTTCTCATAAAGGAGGGTGACGAATAATATTTTTTAGTGAAAGTAAATGTATTACACAACATTTGCAACATTCACAAAAAAATGAATAAATGTAACGTCTTTAGATTACAATTATATAGTGCCATGACTTGTGTTATATTGATTGTAAATTTTAAAATCACATACAAGCAAAGAATTCTGAAAAATATTTAAAATTTTGAAAATATATAACATGTTCCACCAACAACTTTTCATTAGTAGTTGAATTGCATGTGTTGTTTTTCTAGAAATAGATGATGAACAAGTTGCAATCAATATCCTATAATGTCTATATTATCTATTAAGAGATTTTGATAAATTTTTTTGAAAAAAAGGTTAACTAATTCTTAAATTGTTAAATTATTGTTAAGGAACACAAGAAGAAAAGAATGCTATTGTTGAAGTAGTTGTTTTGTTTGTGAAGAAAAAACGTGTGTCTCAATTGTTTGAGAACACCACATTAATTTTTTAAACAATTCACTTATGTGTTATAAATAGCATTGTTGGGTGGGTATATGATGTATCACTATACTCATGTTGGTTATATGATTGGTTATTAGTACATTTGATTGAGTTGAAGATTGATTTGTCATTACCTCTTATTCTAGTGCTTAAAATTATTTATTATACTTTTCTAAGGCTCATGTGACACTTGAAATATTTATTGTTCTCGATTACCAAGTGCCCTCATGTCATGCCCTTGGAGTTGAAAATAAAATTTGTGGTTCTTGGGTTGTTCAAGGTTTCAAAACCCACAACTTACCATGCTACTCAAATGACTTTCGAACTAATAAGAACATGTTGATTTCCCCTAATATATTTTTAGGACACTCACATGTACAAATTTGTCATAGTAACTTTCAAAATCCAAAACTTCCCTACCAAGCTTTCAATTAGGCTTTTTGGATTTTGAAAGTTCCTTTCCAAGAATGTTTTTTTGCATTTTTTTATAATTTTTTTTCATTCTATCTTTCATTACTTTCTTTTTCATGACTAATCAATGGAATGTCATTTCAAGATTGTTGAACTTTTTGATCATGTGCAATATTTTAAGTCATGTCAAAAAGGACACGACACTAAATAATGTTTTAGTTCAAGTTTCTTGCTCGGATTCTAGTCACCTATAATTATTTTGAAAATAGTCATCTCAATGGACGGGCTTAAAAAACTTTTAAGAATAACAAGTATTGGCATGCATCATGTAAACTCACATTGTAATAATACTAATGACATCAAATTGACAAGAAATGAAGATGAAAATATTAATAGTGTGTTGTATGAAACAAAGATTCATTTGAAGTTGAAGGCATATGTCATTTGTTTGGTACACAAGGCTTCATCATTTGTAAGAACAACCGTATAAAGAATTGACAATGAATTTGATGAAGCCATAAATAAATAAGTTCCAAATCAATTCATTGCTAGCCAATTGGGACTCAAGAGAGAGGAAGCAATAAGCAATGTTAGGAAAAATGGATATTGGTTGTAGAAACATTCAAGCAAAAGGATAAGGTTTCACCAAAGACGTTTACAACAAAATTATGGCAACCAACAACTATGGAAACAACTACAATCATGGCAACAATAGTTACAATGACAAAGAAAAATGTTTCAACATGTGCAACACAAAAACGAGAAGGCATTGCTAGAGGGTAGCAAGAGACAAGTGTTTTGCCAAAAGAAGGAAGAATTGATTCATCATGACATTGTAATGAAAAAAAAAGAAAGTGAGACCATAAGGACAACAACACCTGAATAAGAAACATAAAAAAATCCAACAAACAAAAAATACACAAGTAGAAGCGAAAAAGAAGATGGAGAAAATAAATTGCGAGGAGTGATAACTTTGTAAAAGTGCTTTGTACAATACACTTTAGGACAAAAGATGTTAAAAATAAAAATGAAAAATCAAGTGAGTTTTTTATGCATGTGAAAGGTTTATACTCAATATACTTTTTTATATTGAGTATAAACATTTCCATATTTGAAGCTTGAGTCATAATGAGGCCGAATGGAAGGGTCTAAAAATCCAAAAGGGTTTATGCTTAGACCTTTGTCATATACTTGTCACTTTGAATGGTTGATATTGAAAAAATGTATTTGTAAAAGAATAAATAAAATATGCATGTTTCAACAAGTTGATGAAAACCTTCTTTGCATCTTCATACACATACATTTTAAGTTTATAAACACCCAAAATTGAAGTTATATTAAAGGGGGAAAAAACCAACTAGAAAGAAATTTAAAGGCTTTTATGTTATCTGGAAAGCATTTTATACTTACATTTTAAGTTTATAAACACCCAAAACTGAAGTTATATTAAAGGGGGAAAAAACCACTTAGAAAGAAATTTAAAGGTTTTAATGTGTATTTGGAAAGCATTTTATAATCAGTGTTGTGCAAGTATATTGTTTTTATATATATCTTAAGGTAAGGGTATATACAAAATTTTAATTTATTTATCCAATGGGTAAGGTATATTATGATTTTTTTTTGGCATTAAGGTAAGGTCTAAGTAAACAAATTTATATTTTTGGGTAGATGGGTAAGGTCTGGGTACCCCCTATCATATACCCTTGGTTAAGGTTTTTTAAAAAAAAAGTTAAGAAAGGAATTTTAAAGATTTTCTTAAATAAAAATGATTAATTTAACAAAAAATATTTAAACAACTTTCATAGGCTTAACCAGTGATAGAATGCACACATGTGATGTCAAATTATAATAAAAAAATTCATAAATTAATTTTTAAAATATTAAACATACATAAAATCAAATCAAATTGGACAATGTGGCACTCGCCTTGCAAAATATAAATGTACATCTAAATATCAAAATCTGCTGTATCAACAAACTGAACATACATACTGATTTAATCAATCTTCAAATTCGTCGTCAATTCGATGTAAGAAAGCTTTTTCAATATCTTCAAAGTCATCAAGAGACACACTCTTTTCAATACTAGACACCTTGCACAATGGTGTACTGAGTATGGCCACTGATAACAACATTCTCACCAGTGTTCTGAAGTCATCAGGCTCGGTCAACATTGGCCATACTCAGAACAATGGTGTTGTAGTATCCTGGGTATTCCCACTGACGACAACATTGATTCTCCCATATGCTTGCCACCAATTTCTTCTGTGTCTGCAGAAACCACCGATGCAGGAGCAATAAGGTCCAGCTTGCAGTGGTTTTGGGTTTGGATGATGTGAGACGATGTTACTGGTGGTCAGTCTGTATTACTTCCAAATGGCAACGACCTTTGAGCTTCCAGGTCGTGCGGGAAAGCTCCAGCGAACCACATTGCCCTTTGTTACAGAGATCATGTAGTGTCCACCACTGAGGACTAGGAGGCAGGAGCTGAACATGACATTTCAAATTTTTTTCTCTTCTTTATGCCCCTCTTTAATTCAGAATGAATGTGACAAAGTAAAACTTAGAGACCAGCTGAGCAAATGGGATGATGAACTATAGGTACTGGTGGTTGCTGAGATCATCTCTCACATACAGGATAGTATGATTTTGTTGGACAGGGATGAGTGCAGAGTGGGGTTTTTCTGGTGGTACTGATAACAGGATGTGCTTTCTTTGTCAAGAATTTATTTCTGGTATTCTGCTATGGTCTTCTGAAATATATGGCAGAGACAACTCTTTAGGTGCAAATAACAGTGTATATAGTAATCAGGTTTTCTGTTTCGGCAGGTACTGCATCTTAGGAGATGGTTGCAACATGGAAGGTATCTCAAATGAGGCAGCATCCCTTGCAGGTCACTGGGGCCTTGGCAAGCTCATTGCATTGTATGATGATAACCATATCTCCATTGATGGAAACACTGCAATTGCCTTCACAGACAATGTGAGTGCTTGTTTTGAGCCCTTGTATGGCATACCATCTGGGTTAAGAATGGTGTCACTGACAATGATTCTATTCATGCCACTATTGAGGAGGCCAAATCTGTCACTGACAAGCCAACCATGATCAAGGTTTTTGAGTCTTCCATTGTTTGGGTTGAAACCCTTGCATTCCGGCAGTTTTGAATTGTGATAGTAAATAGACTTGTGTCATAGTAGTTCATTTGAATGGATTACACTCTGATCATTTGCAAGCACTGCAAAATGTCCATTGTGGGTGACAGGTGCTATTTAGTGGCTGTGACATAATTCAGGTTACCACCACCATTGGTTTCAGATCACCCAACAAGGCAAATTCTAACAGTGTGCATAGGGCAGCACTGGGATCTAAGTTACTGCCACCCGCCAGAACTTGGATTGGCCTTATGAACCATTCTTTGTCCCCAGTGACGTGAAGAGGTATTAAACCTTCCTTTGGAGGATTTAATCTGGTATAGTCCTGAGCATCTTTCAGTAGCAGATCCTGTTCACTGAAGCATCCTGTTTCATGCTACTTATTCTTAGATAGTTTGACAGTATCTTCAGTGTTTACCCTTTATACTTAAACAAATTTTCAGTCATGTAATCAAAGTATTGTGAACTCTGATGTGGACGCACGTGCAGAACAGATTCATTGTTAAACAGAGCCATTAGATGATTTCTGCTGTTGTTTGTCTTGTGAATGCTTATGAGTATCCTGGTATGACAAGGGCTGGGCTTTCTAGAGCATGATCACTAATGAGGTTCTTTGATGGCTGTCTGCTAGCCATTGGAGCAAGCACATCAAGGAAGGAGCTGCTCTCAAATCAGAATGGGACGAGTCCTTGGTGGCCTATAAAAAGAAGTACCCAACTGAAGCTGCTGAGTTCAAGCAGCTCATTAGCCTCAAACTCCCAGAGGGATTCGATAAGGCTCTGCCAGTGAGTTTGCACCTATGGAGTGTGTCTGTGAAAGGGGCAGGGTGGGAATCAGTTCTCTTGTAATGTTTGCTTTTCATTTCTGTGCTGCATATAGTCACTGTGGATGGCTGGTGTCCATGGTTGGGCTTGAATAATGGTTAGTTACCTTTTTGTTTTGGATCTTGCTTTAGCATGTCCTCATTAACATGGTCAATTCGTCTCATTTACTACTTACTGGAGGTGAAGCCTTGGCTTGTGTAACTCATTGGCATGGGTGTTGTGGAATGCAGAATTCTCTGTCCAGAGTACATGGTTGAACATCTTCTACTAGTGTGACGTCGTTGTTTTCATTTACTGTTCTGATAAATTTCTGGTGGATGACTGCAGAGCTTTACACCTGAGATCCCAAGCAATGCCATACGTAACTTGTCCCACATCTGAATCCCCTGGCCAGAACATTGCCAGGTCTAATTGGAGGCCATGCTGACTTGGCTTTATCCAATATGACCATGATGAAGATGTTTGGTGACTTCCAGAACACCCCAGCAGAGCGAAATGTGAGGTTTGGAGTAAGAGAGCATGCTATGGGAGCCATTTCAAATGGAATCCAATTGCATTTAAGTGGGCTTATCCCATACTGTGCCACTTCATTTTCACCAGTATTTGAGAATGCAATGCATATCTCTGCTCTCAGTGAGACAGGTGTGATCTATGTCATGACACATGATTCCATTGGAGTGGGAGAAGATGTACCTACTCATCAACCAATTTAGCATCTGGCCAGCTTCAGGGCCATGCCCAACATGGTCATGTTCAGGCCTGCAGATGGCAATGAAACCTCTGGGGCCTACAAGGTGGCAGTTCTTAACCACAAGAGGCCTAGTACATTGGCACTCTCAAGACAAAAGTTGCCCCATTTGCCTGGTACATCTATTGATTCAGTAGCATTGGGAGTGCATATCATCTCTGACAACTCTTCAGACAACAAGCCAGACCTGATTCTTCTTGGCACAGGCTCAGAACTGGAGATAGCATTCAAAACAGCTGAGATTATTTGGAAAGAGGCCAAGACTGTACAAGTCCTGTGTTTTGTTGGCTGGGAGCATTTTGAGGAGCAGAGTGGTGAGTACAACAAAAATGCACTACCAAAGTCTGTGAAGGCCTGCTTAAGCATCGAAGCTGGAGCCACATTTGGGTGGGAGAAGTATGTGGGTCTTGAGGGTAAGGCTATCAGTGTGGAATGCTTTGGTGCCAGTGCCCCTGCTGGCATTTTGTTACAAGGAATTTGGGCTCACTGTGGAAAATGTTGTGGCTTATGCCAAAGAGTTGATGTGATAGATACATAATTCCTCAACATATGGAGTTGGTAAGTTTCCTTCTTCAAAATCCCAATGGGTTCTGCATGTTACATGGCCAGCATGGTCAACGAAGTGGTGTGTTTAGATATGGCACAGCAAATATATGCTTGTTTCTTAAGTCTTAGTTTTAAATCTTGAGATTTGACATTGTGCTTCAACAATGGAGCTTATCCGTTTAGAGACAAATCGGTGACTCTTGGAGGAGCATTATGAGTGGGTTTCTTTTCCCAACAGTGTAGGCATTTTCCCACTTCCATGACATCTCAGTCATTGTGCATTTCCTTGAACAGTCTTGTTGGGAAGGAACATGCTTCTCCTTCAACATCACATTCCAACTAAACCTCCAAGGAAGATCAGGCAACTATGGGTGCCCTGGTTATCATGGATATGAAGTTCCATGTCTTCAAGGAGGAAGTAGTCATAAGGGAGGAGTTATTGTCGATATGAAGTTTACACATCTTCAAGGAGGAAGTAGTCATAATGGAGAAGTTATCGTCGATATGAAGTTTACTCTTCTTCAAGAACTTCTTCAAGAACTAGTCATAAGGGAGAAGAGATGTTTGCCTTCTTGGTGATTTTTTTAAGAATTTTTGTTCATAGCCAAAGTGGTGGTCGTCTAGAAGAAGATGCTAAAAAAACAAAGCCTGAGAGGACACTAATTAAAAATAGTAGAAACTATGGGAGGAAAATTATAAGGTGCAATATATTGGTTGTTGGGTAAAAATTATAAGTTAATTAGTTAAAAAATAGGATATATTTTATTCAAGTAATTAACTTAATTATAATATATAATATGTAATAATCTGAAATAGTGGATTATAATTACTATAGAATGGTTTTAATATGTATATATTAAAAATAAAAAAATAAAAAAATAAAAAATAAGTTGGACAATTATCTAATAACTCCTAAAGATTGTCATTTGACGAAGATCTCAAACTTTACAGTAAGTGTCCCAAGGAAAATTTAGCCAAATCTGACTATATATATCATATCTAAAATACGCATCTTTAATCATCCTTCTACATTATTTTGGCTACGCACTGAAAACTCGATATAATAAAATCTGGCAATTTTTAAAAAAAATTTCTTCTCATTTCGGGCGATTGAAAACCTTCAAAATTTCTTCACTTTCCAATTTGTAGTTTATAATCTCGCTTTTTGGGCGAAATGTCGCCAATAATTTTTAAAAAAAAGGCTCGGGCACGCCCTCGAAAAAGTATCTTTTTGACGGGTAGATGAAATAAATTTATTTCGTGCTGACCGAATTTCTTAAACCCTAAAACTCTGTATTTTTGTGTACCTCGTGTTTCTGATAACCCCAAGCTCGTTCGTTGCGTAACAGTGAGTGAGTGAGTGAGTGTGCTTGTGTTCGCGGGCTCGGATTTTCCTGCGCGATGTCGTCGTCTCTCCAATTCTTTGAGAACAAGTAGCTATAGTTCCACCCCCCCCCCCCCCCCCCCCCCCCACAGTTGAGAGTAGTGTGGTTGCAATTTTCTGTGCGATCGATGGTTTGGAGGTAGGCGTCAACCAAGGATGATGTTGGCGTCTTTGGTATCGTTTGGTTCAACTTCATGCTGCAGTGCATCATCATCATTTGCATCGCAGTCTTGGTCGTCGTTTCTTTGCTACTCTCGACTACGGAGTGCCAGTAATTCGCTTCTTATTGGTGGCGGCTTATTAGTGGACAGTGACTCAAGGTCACTCAGGAAACCAATACTGGGAACAAATGGATCGACCAAGAGTCAGCACCAAGGACATCACAGAGGAGACACAAGCGGCGGCCAGCTGCGGTTTCTGCTTGCAGCTGCCATAGGGTTGGAATTCGACTCAACAGGAAGTACGAGTGGAGGCAGTCGGAGGAAGGAGTGGACGACCCGGGCTTCTTCTTCTTCTTTTCCCATTTTTCATTCTTCCTCTGGTAGGTAAACCCTAAACCCTTGCCTCCACCAATCGTTTCGTGGATATTTCCAATCTGTCAGTGTATTTGCATTGATGTGAACCGGCTTCTATGAAGCATATATGGGGTTTAAGCTTTAGGGTTTAGGAGGGTTTAGGGTTTATTTGAGCTCTGATATCTACCCAAAACCATCGTTCAACAAAGTAAAAAATAGCAAATCTCCCTTTGGAATTTTTGGATTCTGGATCCCCTAAACTACTTGATCTCTTGCAGAGCTACTTCAAGAGAAAGGTGTTAGTGAATGCAATGGACACTAGACTACTCTAGGATGAGAATGTTTAGGGCTTTCTGTGTTTTTATACTGATGTGTTGTAACAGTGCATGGCAGGAGGTGCAGTTGCAGTTGATGAAGCTCCTGACAGCACGGAGTTTGTGGAAATTGGAATGGTTGCGGAGACACATGGAATACATGGTGAATTGCGGGTGCGATCATTAACAGATTTTCCTGTGGAGCGGTTTGAAACGGTATATTCAGGATTTTCCTCTGGAGGAGTTTGAAATGGTATAATCAGTTTGGGTGGTGTATGATCAGATTGTTCCATGGAACTATAACGTAGAGACTATTCAGACTCTTCATCCCAGTCTTACACAACTGATGATGGACAATCTACTCTGGAAATTGGAAGCTATAAGTTGTGTTGGGTTGTGGGGAGATGCAGCCAGGAGTGCGTTATATTCGAAGAATTGTAATGGGCAAGGTCTCAATGCTCCGTGTAGAGCTGCTAAAAGGCCGTGAGATCCCTGGCAAACAGTCATCATGGCTAGTCACTTTAAAAGGGTTTAAGACACGTGAGGAGGTGATTGCATTCTTCCAAGTTATGTTTTGAGTCACCAGGCATATGTTATGTGTTTGTGATGGTGATGTTCATAGACATTATCTTTCAAATTGTGAAATTCCCAACTTGGAGTTGGTTGCTGGAACCAGGCCAGTGAGCTGCTGGGATCCACAATGCTTGTGAGTGCTGATGAAAGGCCTCCAATGGATGAGGAGGACGTTTACATCCCTGACCTTGTTGGCATGTCTGTTATCCTGCAGGTCAGTTTCTCCTATCCACTTCAGAATTGCTTGAAAGGTTGTTAAGGGCTTGTGCTTGATTTCTTAGTCCCTTCTTTGAGAACCGATCAGCAGATGAGCTATATGTTTATTTGCATCCAGTGTACTTGTCTTTGGGTTTGTTGCCAAGAGGTACAACACTGAACAGATTGTAAAGGTCAGCCATTTGAGTATTGAGCCAACAATGCTTGTAGGCTTTAATTTGACCTGTAATGCATTGAGTTCATTTCTCTGTCGGTCCTTCACAGGAAACAAAGGAAGAGATAGGGACAATAGTGGATGTGCATAGCAGTGGAGCAAATGACCTTCTACGAGTGTGCCTTGCCTCTACAATAAATGGCAGTAGAGATGTTCAGGTCTGGATTCCATTTGTGAAGGAGATTGTACCTCTTGTGGACAAGGAAACAAGGAGGGTTGAGATCACCCCACCAGCAGGACTCTTGGAACTCAATGTGCCAAAGGAAGGGGCATCCAAGAAAGAAATCCGCAAGCAGGTTTTGTGTTTCATCCCTGTAGCCTTGAGCTTGCCAAGTTTTTGCTTGTTCTAGAATGACACAAATTTGCTGTAACAATTTGAACCTTTGTTGAAGGGTTATTTGAGGCATGCCTAAAATCTTGGAAGAATTTAGGAAGTAGGTTTCCTTGTTGAAGATCATTTGATCTTTTGAGCAACAAATTTTTTCTATAGTTTATTGTGACAAGACTGGTGTTCATTACACAGGAGCGGAAAACAAAGGCAATGTTGGCAGCTGTAAAGAAGCGGTTGACAGCATTAGGGCAGTCTCATGTGCTGGAGGGACTCAATTCAGGTGAAGAGTCACAGCGTGAGGCCCTTACAGAGCAGCTATTGAGTATCAACTTCTCTCAGTTCCAACATGCTTTGGATAATGTCTTTGGTTCTTCAGAATCCAAACTGCGGTGAGCACCACTGTTGATGATTGGAAGAACATAAGTCTTCTCTTGTGACCTTTGGGAAGTGTTGAGGTATATAGCTATTTGCCCTTGTACTACACTGTTGGGATGTAAGAGGGTGGGCAGTGCAATGGAATGAGCAACATCACTGGGTCTGTTCCCTAGCCCAACCATACTCCAGTATCTTTTGGAGCTTTCATTGTGACTTCCACTTCTCTCAAGAAATCAACTTTTTTAGCTTCTGCCTGCCAAGATCACACCCAAAACCATGGATCTGACACTAATGTTCCTTAGAAGTTATGTCCTGGCTCCTCAGGTTTGAGTCATCACTTTTTTTTCATTGCAAACAGATAATAGCAGTCTGTCATATGTTCTGCACAGTGTTTTTCTTTTTGGTGAATTTTTGTACTAAGGTGACAAAAACAAACCCAGTGCAAATTGTAGAAAGGCTCTTCTGGGAAAAAAAAATGCAAGAGTTGCCACATTTTGAGGGAAAAAAGTCACATGTCACCATCTTTAGACAATCAGTTCCTATTGGTCACCAGAACTAGGCAGGATTCTAAGAAAATTCTACTTTACTGTCTGACCTCTAGCCATTTTTGGCTCATTCCTTTTGTGGATGATTGCCAGTCCACCTGCTTGACAAAATTGAAAAAAGAGCCCCTGGTTCTGTACACCACATGATGTCCACCAGGAAGAGTTGAATTGCACTGCTAAATTCTGGGATTAGAGACCCCAGCCTTTTTGCCTTTGCACACACCTCACTGACTGTATGAGGATCAAGACCTTAATAGAGTTGTGCAAATTGGGTTTTGTCCAGGCTCAGAGGAGAGCTAGAGCCACCTCCAGCAGTTCCTCATGCCAAATGGGAAGGGTTTGAAGACTGGTTGAGGGATAAGGGTCATATGCCTGAGACAAGTGCAGCAGCTTCCAACAACGATACAGCACGCTGGTGGAGGGGAGGCCTTCAGCTTGTGGCAACAGGCAAAGTGGGAGTAGTTGTACTGGCTGGAGGTCAAAGTACACGACTGGGATCAGAAGCACCCCCTGTGAAAGGAATGCTGCAACTAGAACTTCCTCACCCCAAGTCCTTGTTCCAGTTACAAGCTGAACGGTTACTTCTTGTGCAGGAGCTTGCTGCGGTGGTATGTACGCATCATTCTCAGCTGTCCATCATGGTTGTGCACTGTGCTTCTTTGTTCCATCAACTGTTTTGGATTGGATGACTTCATCCAAACTGGTAATGGTATGTCCACAATACTACACAGTGGTAACAAATTATAGGACTAGCTTGACATTGCTGTCTGGAGACACATTCCAAGTTCCCTTGGAAGTTAAAAAAGTAAGGCATGCAGTAGGGCATGTTATTTAGGGAATCTGGATGCTTAGTTCAGTCACATTGTTGCTTGGAGCTGTCGTGCTGGCACATTTATTGGCAGTACTATTTCAGTTAATGCATGTGCTAATTGAAAGGTGGTTGCTTTTGATCACATGTATGTCCAGGTGGCTGCACCAGGAGTGAAGCCTCAAATACCATGGCTTGTTTTGACTAGTGATGCCACAGATGTACCCACCCGTGCTTTTTTTGAAGAAAATGCCTACTTCGGCCTTGATGAGTCCCAGGTAATCTTGTCTTTTTGTCAAACTATTGTGAACCTAGTACTGGCTCTTCATTGCAATTGACAGATTATAGCTTGGACCAATGAGAGCTACTTTGGAATGGATCAGTAAATTGCGGTTTGCTCAATATTTGATCTCTTTGGTTATAATGGTGCAAGTACCTTCCAGTTGGATTGTATGTGGTGAAAATAATGTGATTTTTAATTGAGGGTTACGGGGCACATGATGTATGTGTGAAGGTCTGGTTTGTAAAGCAAGAGAGTCTCCCATGTGTGTCATTGGAAGGTGGAGCCATTCTGATGGAATCACCCTGGAGGGTTGCTATTGCACCTTCAGGTAATGGAGGCCTTTTTGCTGCACTGTGTGCACAAGGGTTTTTGGAAAAACTTTCTAACCTTGGTGTTTTGTATGTACAGGTGATCTCTTTATCCCTTGGTCTTCTTTTCATCTTTATCTGCAATTCTCTTCCAATATATTGCTCCTTTTCAAGAAGCAAGCAGCTGTTTGGTGATGCAGGAAGTAGTCAATCTGTTATGAAATGCTCTTCCCAGTTCCATGTCTGACTTGGGTACTTGGAATGCAGGTATACTCTGTAGATAATGCCCTGGTCAGGGTTGCAGACCCAGTTTTCTTTGGCTTTGCACAGGAGCATGAAGCAGATGTTGGGGTTAAAGTGATTGATAAATTGTCAGCAGATGAAGCTGTAGGTATAGTATGCCTTGAAAGGGTAACTTCAGACAACCCTTCAAATGAAAAGCAAACTTCTGAGAGGGTTGATCTGGACAATGGAGAAATCCAAGATGCAGAAGATACAGGGGAGGGTTCAAACTCTTTAAGATACAGGGTACTGGAGTACAGTGAGGCACCCAGCACATTGCTAACAGCAAGAAATGGAGGACAGCTGGTATACAGATCTGCCCATATTTGTGTAAATTTATTCTCCTTGGCATATCTGAAGAAAATGGCAGATCCTGGGATCAAACTTGACTTTCATGCGGCTCACAAGTGCATCCCATGTGCCAGCAAAAATTTGGAGCATGCAATTCCAGTGCTAGCAGACAAACCTAATGGGATTAAATTTGAACAGTTCATCTTTGACACATTTAAGTTTTGTCAGCCTGAGAAGGTGGTTTGCTATTTCCTGACCCCCCCAATTTGCCTGCAACTTCCATACATTGGTCTTTCTCTTGTTCGGTTTCCTCTGTATCACTTGTGAATCTGACTTCCTTCTTTCAATGTGTTTTGGTTCTTGTGTTAAGGTTGCCCTTTTGGAGGTAGAGCGGGAGGAGGAATTTGCACCTATAAAAAATTCTATGGGTGCTGACAGTGAGGAAACAGCTCGCAACATGGTGCTTGCTCTTCAGAATCGCCAATCTTCTCTATCTCAAGAAAATGAGTCAGGCTTCTGTGATGGGTTGAGCCCTATGTCACTGCTCAAAACATACGCTTTTGGTGGTAGTGTGGAGTGAAACTTTTGAGAAAAAACTTCCTAGTACATTGCACAGGTCAACAGATTGCTTTTCAAGTGTGGTATTCCCACCTTGATCTAGGAACTGCTGTCTTAACTTGATTCAGGGCTTTCTCAATCTCATCGATTAGGTGAATGAGTTTATGTCATGAATGGAAGTAAGCAAAAGGATACTTCAAGGGTGGTGCCTGGAGGCTGGTTGCGGTTGCATGGGTAATGTTCTGGCCATTGGACTTAAAATTTTGGTCAGGATAAATGTCTTTATTTAGTCTAGCATGGCTATTGTTCCTTATCAACAATCATATGATGGAAGAGTCATGAAACAATCATGAGTCCTAGTACATGGCGCATCTCATTTCTATTCATATGGGAATTGGCAGGGCTTTTGCATGCATATTGAATTTTTGACATTGTGGTATACACTAACAACAATGGAGTCCCCCTTGGCAGCTAAAGGTAAACTAATTGATGGAGAGCTTCCCATCTCCCATGTTCATCAAGTGCATGCATGATCTTCAGCACATTTCATTTCAAACAAGCCATTGGCATGATGTGATAAATATGTTTACATGCAATAATGAAGATAATCTACAAGCACCAAAATAAGCAATGAAACAGAGACACTAGTTCACCCTAAAACTAGTGTCAGTGTGTCTAGCTGTTGGCATTGAAGCTCAGAAGCAAGTTGCTACAAAGCTGATGGTGCAATCTGAGGATCCAGCAGTGAGTGACATAATCCATGAAACAATTGCCAATTCTTGACCAGCATATTTTCTCTGAAGTGTTCTATGAGCAGTCATCTACTAGGTACAAATGCCAATCTGCAGTTCATTATTGTTCAATGGGGATTTTGAAAAACAAGACTGACACTTCCTCTGCTCTCCAAGATTCATCCTTCCTTCAGGTGGTCTAATTTACCATTTGATGGTGCATGAGGATTTCTTGGCTTCTCTGTACAGTGTAGTTGGCAATCTCTCAAACTTCTTGCACATTCATTAGATTCTAAGTTTGTTTTTTAATATGCTTCATCTTGTGGGCAAGATTTTTGGAATTTTGGCTAACATTGCAGTCTATCAAATGAGGAAATGTGCTGAGTCCAGATTGAATGTATGCCAATACAAAGGCAGAATCTAGGCTCTGAAATCCAAATTGTTGTTTCTGGACCTGGTTGTGAATGGCATATGATGCTATTTTGCAGGGCTAGGAGTTGAGTAGAGAAGAGTTCGGTTTTGGCATTTCAATTTGACATTAATCACCATCTAAAGCATGTTATTCTGACTTAGAAATCTGGGACTGTAAAATCACCAATGTATTTGTACCTGTCAATTTTTAGCTCACCAGAAATCCCAAGACTTGCGCAACCATCATCATGTCATGGTGACTTTAATCTGCATACTCTAAAGTTGAGCTTATCTAAGACTGAAAACAAGTCTTGTAAATTCCACTGATGAGAAATTTCAAAGAACTCATATATGGGTGATTTTTTGGAATCTATCATATCATCCTCCTTAGACAATTTAAGAGACATCTCCTATGGTATGGTCATCCCTGAACATTTGCAAAAAACCCCTTGTGAAAAGCAGAGGGCAGTTGATTCATCCTCCGTACTGCCATATAGGGAAGTGGAATCTGCAATAGCTACCTACCTACCTTAGTTTTCTTTTGAAACTTACCTACTTTTGATAATTAGTAGAATCAGGCCTACCAGGGCCATTCTCTAGTCTGTAAAGAATTGGCCATGTGTAATGTGCACCACAAGTTGTCACTATGGGAAAATTTTCTGACTCCCATTTGAAAACAAAATTAGATTGTTTTGACTTGTTCTCTTGGAGATGGTGATGTTACACACCAAATGGGTATCAGATTGCATCCCATTGTGTGCAAATATGGAAACAAGCAAACAGTTTTCCAGAGCTACCGTCCCATCCATTGCATTATTTCTCAGAATGTTGGTGATGGTGTGAGTTTAAACAAGCTGTTGTAGCAAAACTGCGGGTTTCTTCCAGCTCCATGAAATCCAACCCATTATGTACATGCAAGAAACACTCATGTCTGGTAGCTGACCAACATTTGTGCCAGTGGCAAGAGGTAGGTAGTACAGGGTTTGTCATCACTGTGTGCCTTTTCCATCAAGTTTAGCAACCTTGTGTGGAAGACACCATTGCATGCTTAGCTAACATGTGGCTATGCCTAGACAACCTTGAGAGCTGATATAAGAGACTTGTTATTCAACCAAGAAACAGCCTTTGAAAGCAACTCCTTAATGACAACATAATTCTAGAAAAAAAAGGGTGTGACACTGGTGCACAGTGTGATAGAAAACCAACTGACAAGAGAAAAGCCCAATTCTTCACTACTAGAATCAACAGAAAATGAGCTCTGTGACATCTGGTAGCTTCTGCTTCTACCTATGAAAGGCATTCTTGAATTCTTGCATGGTTGCTCACATCTTGTTGTTTCCAGAGGTACACAGCACACATGCTTTATGCAAGGGAGTTCAGTAATATGGAACCAACCAATAATGGATGTGAGCAATTCCCACCCTCCAATGAAATTTGGCAACCCCATCCTTTAGGGCCCCTTGTTTCCTTGGTCCAGTGCAATAATTGATATTGAACAATGTTCAATGCCATACTGGCTGGCAGTAGTGTCCAAATTCTCTGGATCCTGCCAGTATACCACCTGTAGATTATGCCTCCTATAGTTGGGCACAACGTTGATGCACACGGGCCTTCTCTGCATCAATGATTGAACAAATTTTGGACACAGTCTGCTCCAGCTGGCCATCAGCATTGACTACTACATAGTCAAACTCACTCATGAGTTCCAATTCTTTGCGAGCAGTGGCTATTCTGATCAGAAGTTTATCAAAACTCTCTGTCTTCCTCTCCACAAGCCGCTTTACCAAGGCCATCTCACTTTCTGCTACCATGAAAATGAACACTGCATCCTGGCCAAGCAATTTGCGCACTGTTGCTGCCCCTTGTACATCTAGTCGCAGAAGCACATCTTGTCCATTGAGCATGCAATCCCGAACCTGTTTGGAAAAAAACTTAATAAATTTCAAATCTCTTGGGATACTAAGAATAATAGCCCATCTAACCTCCCTTTGCACAAATGCTGTAAAGGTGTATAGGAGCTGCATTGAAGTGTTTCATGCTGAACTCAGATGACATAGCTACTGAATATGAAAACATCAAGCTGTAGTAGGCAGGCTTCAGACAATGGTTCATTCAGTTTAGAAAACAAAAGTCTACACACACTCCAACCAGGACATCTGAAAGCAAGGAAGTAAAAGGGGACAAAAAACAACAGAGAACCATAAAATGTAAACAAATGCAACCTTGTACTTGTGATAAGAACATACTATTATCTTCATAAGCACCTTAAAGAACACAGGACAAAGGGGACAAAACTATCAAGTGTTGAGCAGTTTCGACAGTGACAGTAACATGTATGGTAGTGACCAGCCACCATAACATCCCCAGTGACTTCAGCAGCTCTGGGGCAGAAGGTGAAGGATAATATTCTACCTTAACAAATGCACTGAGTTTCTGTTACAAAGAGGATACAGGAATTGATTGCTCTAATCAAAAAGTTGAAAACAGTTCTTGAAGCTCCTGATACCACGTTATGTGAAATCTTTTGGGTACATCGATGATGGGGAATATACCTGCTTCTTTGGAATGCCCTTATAGTCACCATACACCACAGCATGTTCTAGGAGCTCGTTGCGTGCAATCAAGTCCATGAACTCAGCCTTGCTTACAAAGTAGTAGTCTATCCCTTCCACTTCATGTGGTCGGATAGGTCGGGATGTGACTGTGACCACAAAATAAACCTCTTTCCGCACTTCTTGCAATCTCTATTATCAGACATCACCAGGGATGAGAACAATCCCCAAAAAAGTCATGAAAAACCTTTTCAGCAGTTTAGGGTACCATGAACCATATGTCAGCTGCCATGAATTTCTTGAGACCTCTTAACTTGCTGCCATGAATTTTGTGCTAACTATAAAACCAGAAGACATGAACTTGGAAAATTTGCACCAGAGGTTACATGCACTATACAAATCTCAACAGGCAGTTCAGTGAACAGCAGTTGCCAGGTTCAGCTCTGTAAGTCACTCTATGGATGGATCCCAAAATGGGAAAAAAGATATTCCACAACAAACAGATAGCAAAGCAAAAATGAGATGAAAAACCTTGATGACAGCATCTTTGCCAACACCACTGGGTCCACTGATGACAAGCACAAGAGGCTTGGGGGATGGCACTTGTGGTTGACTATCTAATGGTGACCCCAACGCCTGCTCCAACTCCTCCAGCATTGGCACCTACATCCATATGTCTAATGTGAACCCCTCAGGATGGGCTAAGCACACTAACCCTTTGAAGACACATGACCTTTTTCTGAAATTCAAAGAACATTTCCTTCCAGGCAATCTGTTCAAGGTCAATTGCTTTGTGTGAAAATAAAAACATGTGACATTTCTAGGAATTCTGCTTTTGATGAATTGAAAGCTATGTTCACAATTAGGGTTAAGGGTTTGTTGTTACCTTGGTGGAAGTGGAGGCAGATTTCATGATGTTGCTCACTTCAGCAGTAGTCCTGGTGCTTGCATGACACAACCTTGCCCGCACTTGTCCAAGAAGCTTTCTCCCAGGGTCTAATTCTCTTCCAGGGAGCCAGAGGGAGGAGGGATTGTGCAAAGAAGCGGTGGAGCAAGGAGAGGCAGAGAAAGACAGATTATTTTGTGTGTGAAAGACAGTTATTCTGGGGACAAGAATTGATTGAGGCAGAATTGTGCCTCGGTTTGCGACCTTGGAGAAGGCCAGAATGCTTCCTTTCAAAACAGGCAGGGCAGTAGCTATACCTGTCATTGAATTCCCGTTCCTTCCTTGCCCCAATCCACTTGCTCAATCCTCTTGTTTTTCTTTAACAGTAGAAGAAGGATAGACACACAAATAAGGGGGGTTTAAGATCTATCTCTCTGCTCGACCGTTTCTGTCGTTCTCAACAAGAAAGCTGCCTCTCTTTGGAAGGAAATACTCCTTTACTTGTTGCAATGTCCATAGCAGCAGCAACAATAACACCACCTGCAAAACACCTTTCCAGCAACAAACACACTATGAGAGAGACAGAGAGAGTGGGTGAGAGAGACAGAGTGTGGGTGAGAGAGAGAGAGAGAGAGAGAGTTCTATTCTTGCATAGAGAAGGCTCTCCACTTTGAGCTCTTTAAACAAATTGTGATTGGAGTTCTATGGACAAAGCTCTGCTGGTTTGCACATCATGTACAGCAGCAGGTGCTCATAGTTTGTGTCTTCACAAGAAGAAGAGGAAGAGTGAGACGAAGAAGAAATGGTCACACATGACAACCACGTTGTTGCAAAATCTCAGAATATGTGAGGAGGGCTTGAGAAAGCTTGGCTGCAAGGAAAAGAAGAGAAACCAGACAAACAAACAAAGCATGAGTGTGAGCAATAAGCGCCCCCATGTTGATTCCTATCGCATATACTTCCGTTTTTCTGGGAGAAAAGAAGACAGACCCATCAGGCAAGAATTCTCTCTTCACTCCTGGTTATGTTGTGTCTGTCTTTTCTTTTTCTTGGTCAAGAGTTGGATGCTTGCTGCTGCATTTCCTTCTGGCATTTTGTTGTATTCTCTTCTTGCCTTTTTATTTTTAGGGTTTGTTGGTTTCTTCCCTGTATTTGTTTCTTCAGGTTTTATTTTGTCGGGCTTCTTGTGTATGTATCTGCAGGCGATCTGAAACAACCCAACACTTGCATTTTGCTGTATTCTGTTGTTCTTCCCCCCCATCCCCCCAACACTTTTTTTTAAGGGTTTGTTGGTTTCTTCTCTACTGCTGAGGTAATGGCTCAACCTCAGGGTTTTGTAATGATCAGCAGCCCTGCTATGATGGTGGTCGGTTAAGGTCTGTATTAGGTTAACGGAGGTACAATGGATTCGTATTGATAAGAGATGGACGAACTATCTTCAAGTTACCAATGCAGCAGCATCAGTCTTAACATACCCTTTCGGCTGGAAAGTGGTGGCAGTGACCCTCCTAGTGCTGCTGACGTGAAGCCCTGCTAATTATTCCCACAGAAAAGTCCAAGTCTGATCCAAGCTACAGTACTTCATAAAACCTAAATTCTTGCTGTCCCAAAATTCTTGAGCTTTGCAAGTTTCTTGGGTGAACAATCAGGCTTGATTTCTCAGTATATTCAGAGACACAAATGTGATTGCTCTCTGCCAATGAACATTAAGAGAGAATAGTATTTTGCCTTTAACAAAGGAGCCACAAAAAGAGAGGCTGCATGTTGAATAGAAATTTGGATGTCATTGTGAGGGTACTTTTCTTCATGAACCAGAGGTTCTTTCCATTTTTTGAGCTTGTGTGGTTGGTGTTGCAGGGCGAGCTATTTAATGCACTGAAGGCTGATGACTGCTTCTGCAGTGTAGGTGCTAATCTGAATCTTCTTGTGCCTTGTTGTCAAGTTCAATTTTTGCAGTGATGTTTTTATTCACTACAAGTCATAACATGTAAGTCTATCAGCACTCTGAATGAAATATTGGATTCTCATGTGGAGTGTTATTCTAGCATTCTAGTTGTTAGTTCCTTGGTTATAATAATACCTTCTTGTGCTGTGGTAACAAGATGGGCTAGTTGAAGAAGTCTTAACCTTGCTTTGCCTTTTCTTAATTGTGAGAATGTAGATTTCTTGACTCTTATGAGAGCTATATTATTTGAGTTTCCTGCTCAATTGTAGGACCCTCTTCTTGGGTAAATCTTGTTCTATCTCTCACCCACCTTACTTCAAATGTGATGCCCAAATCTACTGGCTTTTCTTAGTGAATAGATAGTTGAATGATACCAGTAGGTATTGTGACATACATGGAATCGTCCATGGCTGCTTATTGGTCAGAGTGAACCAGTACCCACCAGTGCACCATCCACTGGATGCCCAGTATGACTCAGTTGTGGATGCTTATTGGGTGCAGCAGCTCCTGTTGTGAAAATAGTTTGCAATTTTCAGTCCTACTGCATACATTCTTACACAGAAGTAGGAGGTTGGATTATCCCAAGTGAGGTTTAAGTGAATGTGGGTCATCAGTTGCAGAGTGGAGTGTAGACTTTTGGTGCAACTATATAGGAGCTCAAAGTTTTGCAAATTTATGGCAGGTGATGATTGATCTTTTGCTCCTAACTGCCAAGAATAAGGATAATCTGTCAACTGGTCAAGAGTACAAGAGATCTTACAGCATATTCATAGACATTAAAGCAAATTAATTTGTACAATGCATGAGGATTCGCATCCTGTAGCTAACCTGCACCGCATTTCAATTGTACTGAAAAGTGCAGAAAGAAAGCAGCAGCATCTTGTTCATTGATCAAAGTCATATATACCCATCTTCATGGAAGGCAACAAATCAGCCATCCCACGCATGAGACTCCTCAATCCTCTCATGGAGATGGAGACTGAGAATTGGATCCAAACTTGTTTGTTTCTTTGGGTGTTCTTTGGATTTATCCAGAGTCTATGACTTCAAGCTGTTCACCACATAATTCTTGTCATCATGTGCAATGATAACATTATTTTATTTTTTGGAGCCGTTTGCTTGAAGGATATGTTTCCAGATACAGAACAATGCTAATAAACTACACTCATCAAAGCTTGCATGTTTATAGGTGGGGCCTGGTATAGGGTTTAGGGTTAGGGTTAGGGTTTAGGGAAAACAATCAACACTCCATGTTGGATTGGTCAAGCTAGTATTTAAATAGTCTCAATTTATTATTCTCTCCAATTTTTCATTCATTCCTTGAGGTCTATAATATCAAAATTCATACTGCTATAGTTTTATAATAAAATCATTTCCACTTTCATTACTTTTGAGAACATGAAATTCAATCTTCACCTAATTATCAGAAACATTAAACAATTTCATGTATTGATTACACTCAAAAAATTCATGAAATTATAGCAAATCTCAAAGAGAAGATTTGGAAAAAGTTTAACCTTTCATTCAATAACCATTTGAATGTAAATAGGTGTTGCCATAACTTGAGAGAATGTCAAATCTCAAAGGGAAGATTTGAAGAAAGATTTAACCTTTTCCTCAATGTGATGTAACCCGTTGAATTTAAATGTGCTGGTGTCACTTGAGAGATGTCAAAACATTGCCAAATAAAACACAAAACGAGTCTCCATAAGACTTCAATAGAAGTTTTGAAGCTTTGCATTTCCAATATTATTGTAAATTCTTCAAAAAAAGTAAATACATGTATATTGCTATGACCTCTACATGCAAGTGATTGTGTATTCCAACATGTTTTGATTAGTAGGTGTGATTAGCATTGTGATTAGAAATTGTTTGTGCTAATCACATGCTAATCAAAGCAATGGAACACACAATCACGTGTGTAGAGGTCATAACAACTTGCATCTAATCCTAACAGCTTCCAATCTGAAGTACCCTATTGAAGAGAGACCCCTTATTGGATGATAATGCAAACATTGGTTGATGGTTTGCATATTTCCTCATCATCTCTCTACAGCAGAGCATTGGCATAGCCATGTTTCAGAAAAGTTTCAAACCAGACAGGCAGTTCATGAAGCAAAAAAGAATTTGATGAAAGAACATTGCAGCACACATTCTGTTGAAAAGAGGAATATAAGAACAATAAAGGCAATGATTTTTGACCCAAAAAAACGCAGCTGAAATTCAATTATAACTGGGTGGGGTTTTGAACCCTGGTACATGGAACTTACTTGGCAAGATAAAGTGCTGATGGACATTTGATAGCCTGATCCTCAAGGATGCTACCAAATTTCCACCAATTTGGGTGTCCTGTCATGAAGCAGGGTCATGTCGGCAAATTGTTGTCTTTAGTAAGTCAGTGTCAAAAAGACACACACACAGAGGAAACTATCCAGCACTAATGGGCAGACTCCTATACAGCATGGACAGAAAAATCAAATGGAAATCATCTACAGCTTGCTCAGACGAGAGAGGTGGTCTAAGGCTGTCTTTGGAGCACTATCAGACTTGTTAGACAGCTCATGCAGTTGCTAAGAGAAATCCAGGAAGAGCAGAGAAGACAGATATCTTCAGCATCTTCTTTGCCAAGTACAGCTCCAAACTCCCCATGATGTGTTTTCCAATCTGGTGGGAATGTTCTCCAGCTACGTTATTTTTTGTCTTTTCCAATGAAGACAAGAACACAATTGAACAATAATCACAGCTATTCCTACCTTGAGGAATGGATAGATGGTACAAGAAAATGAACAAATGAACTCTTGGGTTGCACTTTGCAACCAAATCCAGACAAGTTGGCAGTGCCTTCAAGGATGCTGATGATATCAAGCAGCCAGAATTTAAGAGTCTAGCTCTGCTTGTTGCTTTGCTGCCTGGGCAGTCCAATAACTGTGTGCCTGAATTACCCTCTCCAGCAGCTCTTGAGGCACAGGTTCCCCCCTACGCTGATGGGGTGCAATCCTCGCAGTGTGGACAAGTGTTTTCCATTTGTCCTGTCATGGACAACATTGACATGCTTATTAGAACTCCCTGGTAAAAGGCCATTAATATAATCTGCCTCAAAATGGAGATGCTAGTAAGTTCCAAAGAGTGAACCTTGAGATCAACATATGTACGATGCTTTGCCTGGTCAAAAGCCCTCAACTTCACGTCACGCCACCTAACAAGACAACAGGTGTCAAAAATTCGGCCCCACTTGTTGCAAGTAACTGAGCTGGTAGTCAAATCTGTCAAATACAGTTTCTGGTTGACAAGTGTGAACTCCAAACCATTTGTGTGTACTTTCTGGCCATGTGATTCCTGTGGAACCTGTTAAGAAAGGGGGCCGCACAAAGGACAACTTTCAAGTCCAATACATCCACCAGAACAGGACAGTTGAAGATACTTTGTGTACCTGCCAGTGCCGAGCTTCTCAACAGCGTGAACAAGAGCTTCCACCTCAGCAACACTGAAGGGGCGGCGCATGCGTCGTTTACCAACCTCAAGAGCACATGACATCTTCTGCCTCACAGGCACAAGGGCCAGACCAGGTAGATTGTCCCCTGTGCCCATGCTTGGATGCAGAACAATAGCCCCGGACTCACCCTCAAAGGACTCCTGTGACATGTTACTAGTCATAGTAGAGGTGGGATCAAGCTCATTCTTGGCCTGGAAACTAGTATCTATCTGTGCATGCATAGCAGCTAAGGCCCCTGGAACAGGAACCCGCATGGAGTGAGCAGAGACTGGCATCTGGTCATGCAGATGCATCTTACTTCTAATGCCATTTCCCCCCTTCAGCATTTCATCAGCTGTATGAGGAAGTGTGAGGCCTGCTTGCTTCTTGTTGATGGACTGACGCTCATCTGCTGGCATAGGTGGCATCCCATATGTAGGATCTGCATCCACTACCATCTCACTAGCCCTAGTGGGCTGTCCCTTTCCAATGCACCGCCCATGTCCCTCCACACTACCAGAAAGTCCATGTGCACCAAACACAGGGTACCTGCAACTGCACTACGACATCAGCACCAACTGTGTGGAGTATGCTGTCACCAGTAAGACATTCCACCATCATGACCTTCATCCATTCACCTCACATCATTGGTGCATGTTTGAATGTGCTTGGATGGTTTGAACTTTTAATCAATCGTCCTTCTCTTGCACTTTCTTATTTCCTCCCACATAGGAATACCAAACTGTTTATTATAAACAAAAAAAATCAGTAAGAAAAGCAAGAGAGATGAGACAATAAAACAATTTATCACAAGATTGAAGAAAACAACACAGCTGCAGTGGTTTGCATACCGTGGCAATGGTGGACTAGCAGCATGTGAGAGCACTAGAAGAGGATCTTCTGCTGTGGCTGATGAGGAGGTGGGGAGAGGACTAGGCTCCAGCATAAAGCCAAGAGACTCTGGTTTTGTATTATGGGATATGCCCATCTGCAACAGTGTGACCCCCTCATCAGGCACCTTCTTGCCTTGCAGCAGTACTCGCACTCGCAGACCCCCTCCAAGCAGATTCATTGCTGCTTCCATCACTGCTCTCTGCATTCCAAAAAGTAAATCACAAACCATGAAGTGTGTCAGAGAAAATCTGGCAATGTGTTGAATGGACAAGATAGTTCTTACACTAATCTACACCAGAATTTACTTTCAAGAAAGAAACTACACCACAATCTTTGCTACAAAAGCATGTCCTCAGGCTTTGAGGGCACACAGGAAATTGAAAAAGCTACCTTGAGATTAAGAATGCTTGCTGATTCTGGTAGATCCACAAACAACTCTGGAACAGTGAATGACTTGATGCTGAGTGTAACTGTGCCAGACAAAAAATGAAGACAAAATTTCTTCTTGTCTTAATAATGAGAAAGAGCACTCTAGTGCTATGTGTCAAGGCCAATTCTAGTATGCTTAGGAAATGGATGCCAATGATAACCTGAGGACCCAGCAGTGTCTAAAGACCACCCTCCTACCATCACTAACATCACTGTTCAAGGAAAACCATACCTACCACAATATGCAAACATGACCCTCTACCTTGAAATCTAGATGCAAGATGCAACATAATGACAACAAAACCTGTATTTGGGGAATGTGGTTCCAACAACTTCTTGGAGGAGAGTTTGGAAGATCTCTTGGCAGTTGGAGAAGAGGCTACACTAGCAGCTTTTGCTGCAGTCATTAACAAAGAATTGATCCTTCAGCTTCTGGAACTTCCAATACCATGTGATGCAACAGTACACAACCAATGAAAGAATATTAACCAGGAAGGCAACTAGTAATTTTGCCCCAGTCCAAAGACTGAAGCCAAGAAGTGAAACTTTCAACTATAGAAGGTGCACGCAAAACAAGCAAAAACAAGAACTGTTTGTACCACTTCGGAGCTTGGCTGCAGCTGCAGGGGGTTCACCATCCACATACTCATATCCCATCTCCATAAGGTTAACATTATTCAAGTGCAACTCTTCAGGGTTGCATCTTGCATCAACCATCTTCTTTCTTTTGGATGACAACCTTCTTGTTCTTCGCTGCCACGTAAGGCCAGCAATCCCACCATAAAGTGTCTCCTTCTCAGACCCAGCTTCTGAAAGCAAGAATCAACAAACAAGGTTGAATACAGGGCCCCTTAGCTTGCTGTTAGCAAGCCTCATAGAAGTCCAGCATCAACAATCAGCTGCCAGTTTCACAAGGTAAGGTTTCAACCAAATGTCATATGGAAGATACATTGGCATCATAAATGTCATCATACCAATGAGCCCTTGTTAGAAGCCATCCATAGCTAAGCAAATGACTATTTCACAAGAGAGAAAGCTGTGTCATGCCTAGCTTGATTGGACAGTTCCAAACCAAGAAATAATGCAAAACAAACTCCAAGACATAGCATTGTTTTTGGGCAGAAATGATTTTCACCTTGACTGGAACCTGAATCGGTTGATTCCATGTCTGTGTGGTGGCGTTTTATGCTTGTTTTGGAAAGGCGAGTGCACTTAACAGCTTTTGCAACCTTTTGAGCATCAGATGCTTTGCTATAGGAGTTCTTCAGCTTTTTTGTCATTGTCTCTTGGAGAAGGTGTTGAGAGGAATTCATCTTTTTTGTCCTGGGAAACTTAACATCCCTTTTACACATCACACGTTTCAACATGGGTCTGCTGTTATGACCCTCTGCAAGCCCTGAAGACATAAATTTAGAGCACCCTGATGTTGCCACTGAAGGTGGAGTGTTTTCATTGACTACAATGCCCTTGTCCTCCATGTCCATGCTCACATTCTCTTCATCTTTATCCTCTTGCAGATAGATAGGGCTAGCCAGTTTCATAAAATCACCACTCTCAGAGGACTGAAACTCTGGAATTGAGCTACTTGCTTCATTCACAACTGTGACAGGTCCATCAAGCATTGCCATTACCTCACCAATTGCCTCTGAGCATCCTCTATTTTCTTTACAGCATTCAACTGATATGACATTTTTTTCCATTGGCTTCTCTTGTGTCATGAGTGGCAGCTCAAATTCCACATTACCCAACCCAATGATCCCCACAGATCCAAGGGTCACCTGCTTCTTGTCCTCCATTATCTCCTCTGACACCGTCTCAATAATCTCAAAATTCTCTTGATACTGCTGCATTTCTGTACATCTCCCCAGTGACTCAATGGATGTAATTTCTTTGATCTCGATGGAAGGAGATGCTGGAGTTGGGTCAAACTTTGCAGTTGACAAGTCACTGTAAGAAGGAGGTGGCAAAAGTTCCTGCAAAAGGTTTACATGGCTTTTAATGGAAAAACCCTACCCACATTTCACATTATACTCTCAAACATGTGAACCATGGGTCCATACCTCCCTGATCTACATTACTCAACTTTCTACATCCAGATCTCTATGATGCACAAGCAACACTAGAACCCTGGACAACCAATGATGATGGTTATTTTTACACGCATTCATATTTGAGTAATAGTGTCAGTCCTAGTCTCCAGCATAAAAATAACAAGATTTTGCCAGTGTAGAGGAATGGGATGCTAACTAGCAGTGATTACCTGATCTGCTGGTGTTGAAGAAACTATATTTACAGGTGCAACACTGTCTTGATCCACTAAAGTAACTTTTTCTACAGCCTTACTCTGTTCCTCCTGTGATAGACTCCACACTGCAGCCTCAGAATGGAAGTTTTCAAAGCTATTCTCGCCTTGTCCTACTACACCCTCATTTTTCTTTGCTCCAGCTACCTGCAGCTCCTCTTCATTCATGACCAATTGCCCAGGCACAACCACAGTGGGGGCAACAGAAGGAACAGTTGCAGACTGCCTTTTATCTGTGAAAATATTATTTGTCACACTCCCAACACTTGATACTTGTGAGTCTATCTCTGATGGTGAATTTTCCTTCAATGACTCCTGTTCATTGGCTTTCAGCTTGTCCTGTCCTTCATTGACACCAGTATCCTGTAGGATCCGGCCTGCCACTGTGGCCAAGAGCTCAAAACGTCCTTTGTGAGGGACCACCACAGACTGGCGCCGTGTGGCTTCTCCTCGGCCCTGCACAAGTTAATACACAACTGAACATCAACATGCCAATAGTGATTGAACAAAGGTGCAGTACAGGAACAATGCACAGAGAAAGAAAATAAAATCCTGCATCAGTTACATAAACTAACTTTCAAATAACAGATAACTGCTATCAAAAATGGCAATCGACTTATCAAAAAAGCAGATAAAGAGATCTAGGCCTTATGGCAAATGGATGATCTTCATTAAACTCTCAAATTCTACAGCCCTATTCAGCCCAGGACCATGTGGAATTGACACCAGTTATTGCAGAAAATTGAAAAACTTTGATAAATAGCTCATCCACTGCAGTAGTTGCCGACATAAGAGATATAACTGTATGATGAGCAGCTACAAATAGATTCAGTCAAAGAGTGTCCACACAAGGACAGTGTATTGTATCCAACAGTGTAAGATAGAAACAGGAAGTATGAAACATGCAGAGAGAAAGGAAGAGGTAAGAAAGCTCATCAAAAGAATCAATACCCGAGAAGAGCGCATTGCCCGTGGCGGAGCAGGCCCATCATATCCAGGAAATCCACCACTGATTCTGCGTCCTTGAGCCTCCATATTCCCTCACATTAACCTTGCATGTCACTCATTCTTCCAATGTAATGTATTTCTCATCTACAATCTCCTTGACACAAAAACCATATACCAAAATTTTAGAATTGCCCCATGAAAACTCCAAACATTGACATCAGGATGTATCACTGGAGCCTCAACATCATTACCCCTGATCATCCTCCCTCCCTCAATGGACCCTGTACAGGACAGGACAACAAAAACAATAGTATCAGTAAAAGCAGCTCTTAACTTCCAAAACACAGTAATAGTCAAAACGTTAGCTCAAAGTCTGTGATCCATTAGATGCTCAGTTGATCAATTATGTCCCTGATATCATGGTTGGCTTCCATCCTTAGGCCTTCTGATTTCCAGAGTATAAACACAATCTGCTTCTTCCTTCTGTTCTTCTTGAAATATGTTAAGACAGATCCATGACTACAGCATCAGGCAAGAAAATCTTCACCAATTTCCCATGCTACAGATGTTGCCAAACACTCAGACCTCTGTAGCATTCCATATACAAGTTCTGTTCCTAGCTCATTATTCTACCCCTTGCACATATCTCCCATGGTTCTGGGACATCTGAGACATGCAACTGCATCCTTGTCTGTATCATCCTCTTGTATTCTAACATGAAGCACCACATCCATGAGATAGCAGAGAAAACTACACAATAGTACTTTGGAGGCAACCATCATGTCAATTCCAGCACCAAACGCAACATGACAAGAATGAGTGCAATCATAACCTCATGACTGTCACCCACAAAGTATCTGACTGTCACCTTCACCATGAATAATAGTCACTGGCTACAGTGACTCCCACTGACTTCATCAGCAGCTCCCAACAGTTGGTGTAGATAAGAATACAATAATCTTTGTGGGCAAACATTTCCAAAAGCAACAGGAAGACTCAGTGATGATGTCAGCTAGCACTCAAGGGACATAGCTAATAAGAAAAGGTTCAATTGCATCCTCATTCAAGCCCCCAACAAGTGTGTGAGGGTAAGCTTCACAATAGTTAAATCACCATGCTTAAACAAAAACATTCCAAGACTTTGCCTTGCACCAGAGCAATATAGCAACATGGATGTCCAGGATAACTTCAAAAGTCAGTTCAATCAAACTGGTTGGTCGCATCACTTTCCCAAACAGTAAAACCCCTGAAAACCCTGATGAGCACTGCAAACCTTGTACCATTCTAAGAATTGCCCCAATTGTAGCAAACAGGATCAATTGTGAAAATGCAAACCTTCGTTGTTTCTTGATACCCATTCAAGCACAGGCAACTTACATGTGACTAATTGGAATGTAAAATCCCAAATGACTAAAAGGACAACTCCTTCGATTCAACATACTCAGCAAGTTACTAGCAAAACCTCTTCTGTGTTATCATCATTTCAGCAAGAAAATCAGTTCTTGATGAGTTCATTTACTGATACAAAACCTCCCCTCTCCCCATGCCACCAAAACCCAAAACCTGCTACTCCCTTGAGAAGATTTTTTCTACAATTGAAAAGCTCGTGCCAATCCATTGTCCACCCATAATAGCTAATTATTGTGGCAGTGGCACTGCTTACACAAGGTTTTAGACTTTTGATCACAAATGGGCAGGCAACCAGTTGCTCAAGCTCTCCAAACAGAGCATCAAAATAGCAGCAGCCTACTCAAGAAGAACATTTACTACAGTCCTTCATAGATGTCTGAAACAGAAAAACATAAACCTTTCACAAATAAAATTTCCTAGTTCCACAGCCAAGACAGACACAAAGCTTTCCATGCAGCAAAGACAGATCTTGCAAGGAGATACATACATACATACATACATACATACATACATACTGGATCTCCTAAAACCCCCTCCAACGATCTCACAAAGGGTGTAAACAAGAAAACTGAGCGTGGAAGGGGGGGCGCCCAAGAATAACTTCTTCTCTGACCAGGACACAGCACATATGGGGTGTATTGCTACACTTTGAAGACTCGAAGAATCTCACCAGATTACTCATTGTAATGCCGTGGAGTAGTAGTCGTAGTAGTAGTAGTAGTAGTAGTAGAAATCTGCCACGGTCTAGGTACATCCAGCAAAAGTAGCGTTCGTTTCCCCAGGGACAAACCAAGGAATCAATGCGAGATCTGTAACATGAAAGCCCCGAAGCCTCCGTGCAACAACAAAGAGTGCCGCCCTCTCCAACCAAAACGAGAACGACGAACTTAAAACAATAGATCTCCACGGGAATGCGAGAAAGAACCAAAGAAAACCTGCAAAAGTGAATCAATAAATCTCAAAACACTTCCTACAGATGCTTATTGAGAGAGAAGTGTACAAACAAAGCTCTATATGCAATTCGGAAACTGGACAATCCTTATTACTTTGTCTTCTTCTTCTTCTTCTTCTTCTTCCTACATGGATCTTATCAGTTAAGGACCGACAGAGACTCTCCTTTGCCTCTCACTATTGGATACAAAAAAGCCGGTGAGAATCCCGGTTAAGAAAAGCTTGAATCGGAACTGGAAAACCTCTTATTACTCACCGCGAGCTGTTCCCGATGTCTCTGCTACAACAACTGTCTCGTTGTAAAGTCGTCACAATCTCTCCACTGAGAAGCCTTCCTCCCCTGTGGCAGCAGCAAAAACCCTCTCTGTTCTCCGCCAGACGCTAAAAAATCTTCTTCTTCGCACACTGATAGAAGAAAAAAAACCTCACCGCTGTCACGGAAGCCTTCTCAAGATACAGAACTGAAAAAAAAGCACATGTCTTCCGCCAAGTTCTACATAAAATATCCCACAGAAAAAAGGAAACCCCCCCCCCCCCCCCCCCCCCCCAAAACAACAACAACAAATCCGTACCAAATAAACCTCGCACAGAAGAGTTGCAAACCCCTTCCTTCCCTTCCCCGTCGGATCCAATTTCCGCTCTTAAACACGCAAATCGGCGAACGAGAGCTTCATCGATGGCTCGTCGGATTCCCAGAGAGAAGGAGAACACCATGGGATGCTGCGGGTAGACATTGCGTGAGAGAAGAGCGAGGAATTGACAAGGCAAAGACCAAGAGATCCACAGAACGAGAGCAGTAGCAGCACAAGAGGAGAAGAAGAAGAAGAAAAGCACGACACCAAAAACCCATCGCAGGTAGTGTCAGACAGACGACAACAACCACGGCCGCCCGTCCGCCCGTCCGCCCGCCGGTCACCGGCTACAGTAGGTCACCATGGCACAAGTACCGGCTGGGAAAGTGTGACCGACGACCGCGTGCTCCCCCCCCCCCACCAGCCGGGCAACTACCCGGATTTGAAGTCCCAAAACGCATTCGGGACCTCATGAGCTTTCTTTCTTTCTTTCTTTCTTTCTATTCGGGACCTCGGTAATTCCTGGTAAGTTTCGGAACATTTTGCCTCACACGGTAAGTTAGTTAATTCATTGGTTAACTCAAATAATTTTACCTTTTATTAAAATTAGACAAATTTTCTGACTTCAACAATTTTTATTTTTTTGGCTCCTTTTGTGAGCCTTTTTTTCTCCTTAAGTATTATTAAGGTAGTTTCTGACATCTTTTTTTTTCTTTGGTATTGAGGCAATTTCTGACATCTAGAAATATTTACCCCTTTTTTTCCTTTTTTTTGCTTTTTTCTCCCTTTTGTGGGCCTTTTTTTTCCTTTCGTATTGAGGCAATTTCTGAAATCTAGAAAAAAAAAATTAATTTTCCATTTTGATGGCCTTTTTTTCCTCCTTTGGTATTATGGCAATGTCCGACTTTTTCCAATCATGTTTCCAAATTAAAGCTTAAGAGAAAAGAAATGGTAAGGGATCTTACACCTTTGAGTAGGCATAATTTCACTCCAATTCTTAAAGGAGTGGGCACAATACCTATAAGAGGGGTATCATTGGATTTAAGGTACCCTCCAAATACCCTTAGGAATTTGTCTGGGAGTGCCTCTTGTGCATTAAATCCATGGAATGTAATTTTTAATGAACTAGGTATTACCACTAGTTGTCTTCACTTTGGTTACAAGTCTAGTTAGAGGCCCCAAGACATGAGATTAGTTTATTATCATCTTATGAGATTAACTTATGGTCACACCACCATAAGTGACCAGTGTTTTTCTTTTTTTTCTTTTTTAATTCATTAAATGTAATTTTACTATATTAATTTATATTTTAGTTTGTGGGTGAATTTTTGCATTGTGGCAACAACTTTTTCTTTAAATTCAATGCAAAGTGTCCAAAAGGTTTTTTTTTTTTTTGTTTTTGGTTACCCAAGGTCATAACAAAATCAAAGAACCTTTGTGAAATGGGTATTCGATTTTTGAAGACCATGATTATGGACCTTTGATAACCATCAAGGGGATCTATCCTTGTTTCTAATACCCACCCAACACTAGTCTTCACTCTTCATGTTATCATACAACTTATTGGAATTTGTCTCATATATATATATATTCATGCTTGTTTTTGCTAGAAGAAACATAAGGTCATGATGAAGCTTGAATCACAGGCTTCTTGGCACCTTTGGAGTTCTTGGCAAAATTTTCACTTTTCTTTTAAATTTTAAGAAGGTGAATCAAAATAGGTACTAGCAACATAGATGTCCAAGATTATTTCGAAGTATTTTCAATCAAATTGGTTGCATCCCAATTTTCCCATTGGAAAACTCCTAGTAAATATGGATGTTTTGTTCACACCAATGTAAAGTTTATATATGTGTGTGTGTGTGAATCTAGGGACAATGAAAAGCCAACATGGGGGTTCATCGGGTCTACTTAAGGGCTATCAAGAGGCCTACTTAGGTTAGGAGATACCTAAAGATTATATAAATGGGCTACTTAGATTATGGGTTGTTTAAAATAAGGGCTATCAATTTTTTAGATAAGGGGTTACATAAGGATTATTTAGGGTGCTAATTCATAAGGGCTATTTAAGAATGTACTTAAGTTAGGGGATGCCAAAAGGCTACTTAAAGGGTTAAGTAGGGTCTACATAAAGGTTATGACATTATCGCTACGTAGCCCCTTATGTAACCCCCTTTTGCACTATGACTCAACTTGAAGTAGTTCTTCAAATAATAGTTAGAAATCCCCTAATCTAAGAAATTAGCTCCATAGGTAGGCTTTATGTAGCCCCCTAAAAAAGCCCTTAACATCCCATAACTTAGGTTGGCCCCTATGTCTTTATCTAGATAGTCCTTAAGTAGCATTTTAGTTAGGCCTTGTGTAATCTCACATGTAAACTTTTGATAGCCCTTAAGTAGTTCCCTAGGTAGGTTCTATGTAACACATTAAGTAACATTTAAATATCTCATAATTTAGGTATGCCTCTAGTTGGCTCTCTAAATAGTCCCTAAATAAACCCCCAAAACAAGTTTTAGGTATCCCATAACCGAAATAGGCGTTTAGGTGGGGGGATTTTCATTTAATAAAAGGCTTACAATGAGATAGGACCAAGCCTAACCCCACATTTTGATAATATCCTTTGTTTATGGGTCATATGAAGGGAAGGAAAATTACAACTCTCCTTTATGGATGGTAGGGGCTTTATGTTTATAAATAGAACATAAGACATAATATTGCACATGTATTCTTCCCTTGAGGGTGGGAGAAATCAAATGCCTAAACTTAGACATAAGATCATATATATTATATATTAAGAAGTAGGTAACACATATTTCCTCTTTTCTAAAAAGGACATTCATAATATAAAGTGCCTCTCAAATATATTTAAGAAATTTCATTGAATGTTTTACATTGTTCTCTTATCATTGGCATAAGAACATGCCCAATAGTGGCTGAAAAACCACTACCTTTCAAATAAGAAATTTCGCATTTCAAACTTGTGAGGCCTAGGTGTGCTTCAATGGTAGTGCAATTGGCAAAAACGATGATGGCCTTGGAAGTCCTTGTCAAGGCTTGGCCAAAATTCTAGGATACTAGGTTTCAAATTGTTATATGTTCATTGCCACCAATATGTGCAATTTTCCAAATTGACATGACAAAATGGCAAGCAAATGAAAATGATGGTAGAGGGCAAACGGCAACACAATGGGGAGTCATAGCAAGCAAGGAAGAATGAAGGAAATACAAGTAGATATTGGGCAATTAGAGCAATGGTAAAACAAGGAATAGCTACAACTAGCAAGGAAAAACAATGTTAATGCAAGGGCAAGTCTCAAGTTGAGCTTTGTTCCCTCGCTTTGAACCATGCTCAAGCTCTTGAAACTCTATTTTGTATCTTTGAATTTTCCCTTTTTGTGGAAGGGAACCTTCCTCTTTTTGTATGAAGTTCTTTACTCTACATTCATTTTTTGGCCCCCGCTTCTCTTTGCGAAACTTTTTGTGAGCTTCCAATGGACAACACATTTGACACCCAAGCACAATGTTGCAATGATCATTCACACTAAAACACCAAAATGAAGTAGACAAACATGTATCCCAAACATCTTTTATTTCAATAAAAATTAGTGCCTTTCAAAGCCCACAAATATTCAATCAAATCCAACTTCAATGATAAAATGTCTATTTACATTTTCAAATTTTGTGTACCTTGTTTCTAAGCTATAAATAACAATTCCCTTCCTAATTGAAGTCCAATCCCATGATCAAAGAAAAATAATAATTAATATCATGTCATTTTCAATGATCATGTTATGCATAATCTCACACACATAATGTGTTTAAAATTATTTCCATGTCCCATTGTTGGCAAAGATTTTGAATGATTGCTCATGTTTTGATTGAAAGACACTAAAAGTTTTCCTTACAATCTCATGCATTTTGGCAAAGTGTTGTATCTTCTTGTTTTGAAACATGTGTATGGTTGGAACGAAACAAGTCCATTTTAAGTAGATTCGATAAGTTTGTTAGTAGATAGTGTAATGGATATATGGAGCCACCCACCATGAAGTTCAAACCTTAATCTACATTCCTCCAAGTGGGGGAGACTTATCAAACACATTAATGTCATTGTTACTTCCTAGTGACCCAAAAATATATGCCAAATCTATAAGAATTGCTTTGTAGTAGCCTTGAGTATGATGTTCATATTTTTTCTTTTGTTTTAAAAATGTCCCTTGCCATGAAACAAAACAATTCTTTCACCTCCAATGCATGCAATCTAGTGATGACAATAGCCTAGGAAAACCCTTTTGTTCATTTACCTCCAAGTATTTCTCAAAGTTTGCCTTTGTTGACTACCTCAAGTACTTGGACTCAAAACAAGTCTTGATAGCTTTCACAAGCCATTTCATTGATTCCATAGTAGTGTTAGATCCTAGTTTGCAATATCCATCAATAACATTGATCTTGATGCCATATGCAAACATGTTCATATCTAATGTGCAATTTTGAATATTGGATGATCCAAACTTGGTTGCAACATTTTTTTAATGAAAAACAAGAATGTGCACAAATTGAATCCATGAGATGAAGAAACAAAATTCTCTTCATTCTAAACCATCATTTAAGCACTTCTGAATATAACTAAGTGAGTGATTAAAATAATCTTTGAATATCCTCTTATGCACAATTTCCTTGTTTCGTTCACATTATTAGATCATTAAAACTTGGCCCATCACATTGTTTGACCCCTCAACTTCACCACTTGATTTGTTTGTGATAATTTATAGCATAATTTCTTTACAATCATTGTCCTCAAATGTAATTTAAATTTATGCTAGCAATTGTGCTTAGCAAGCTTCCATCTTGTGGAACTTCTAGGGTTGTCTATGTGCAAAGCTCTCTATTTATGAATGTCTTTACGCACAGAGCTCTTTTGGTTGTCAAGCTTTGTGTACAATATATATCTTTCTACATGCAATGCTTTCTTTAAGTGCAATCCTTTCTCTTTGAAGTGACGATGATGTTCTCTCTATGTGCAATCCTCTTTATTACAAAGTTCTTTGCATGAAATTAGACATGAGATGAGAGTTGAAATGCATGATTAGCTAAAATCTAGTATGGTTGAAAAAATTGCAACCTAATTGTTTTGCGTTACACAAACATTATCCCATTGGGCCCTACAAGGGCCGTTGCAAACAACCTTGCAAGCCAATTTTATTGAACCGCTATTGGGGAATGCTCTAATCCCAATTTTTTAAAATTTTGGTTAATAGAGGATAGCAAATTATATGGCCAAATACGGCTAGTGATGCAAAGATGTCATTTGACATGTAAAGATCAACATCTTGGGGGTCCTTTAATAGTTTGCAAGAAAAATAGGCCCTTTGCCTACAATTTAAGTTCCCTCTAACAATGACCTAGAGTACCTAATCAAAATTTAGAGAGTTGTAATTGAGATGATCTCAACTACATGCTTGGTTCAAGTTGAAGACTCTTTCCTTGTTTTTCCCACTGAAGAAATGACACTCCCTAAAGGGTTACCAGGATGGATGATGTGTGGACAGGAAACACTTTTTCATTATGTTCTGTTCCCATAAGCTAACCACAGTGTTTAGTTGTGTACTAACTACTAACCAATCCTCATTCACCTACAACCCAGGGTTTACAAGATAGGTTATCAAGGTGGGACCGATCGGGGACCTTGGTATCTTGTCATGGAGCACCCACCAGCGCACCATCCACTGGATGCCTGTTATTACTCAGTTGTGGATGAACCTCAACTGAGTTAATATTTGGTTTCACCTTGGTAACCAATTCTGTAAGAAATGGGTCTCATAATATAGGTAAATAGGTAAGAAAATAGGTGACTACAAGGTAAATAAATGGTTTATACATAGGTAAGGGCTGTTTTTACTACCTACTTACTAACAACCTGCTTTTGAGTTGTTAGTAGGTAGGTAGTTAAAAAAAAGCAGCTGAGCTAACCACCATGGTTAACTAGGGAGCCCGGAAAGCAACAGATAACTGTGTTCCTGACCACTTACCATCCATCCATCGGGGTGCGCTAGTGGTGGGTGCTGGTTCACTGTGGCCCATGCTAAGGACCCCAAAAGGGGTTGGTTGTTTTGGGAATGAGGGCCCCTGTGCAATCGGAGACCAGGATCCAAGTTCTCGGAACAGCTCCTCCCTTCCAGTAAGGTCCTTACCCAACGTAAAGAACTGGTAAAATTTTGCAAGTATAAACAGATGGTTGCGGTTCATTTGAGAGGAGGACCTCGACACACCTAAGGTGTCACAAAATAGACCCTAAACCTGAGGCCCTTAAGGTGCCATCCTTTGTTGAGGCCGAAATTTTGACAAGGGTTTAGGGTTTAGGTTTTCCACACACACTAGAAAAAATAAATTACACCGGTTCTTTAAGTTTGAGAGTAAGTTCCGCATGGCCGTCTCGACCATAGTAACTAGCAAAACGTCATCCATGATTTCTAACCCAACAACCCCACCACGTAAGTGGGAAAGTTTGAAAGGTCACACTTTTTTCAGAATTCATCGCCGCGCAACAACGACTTATTCTTCCAAAATCATAATACCCCTCTCTCTCCCTCTCTTCAAATGATTCTCACAAAAAGAATGATCCCTTGAGTTGGTCCACATGGCCCAAAAGCAAAGGCTATATGGACGACCATTGTGGCCCAATCCATGATGCTCCTACTACGTTAGTAGTGTGAAATAGGTCCTACAACCGGGGAACCCCTCGAGCTCCATAGCACGTGTTTAGTCACATCTTCACTCCTATTACAAATAATAGCCCAAATATTTCTTCTCGGGGCTTTACATCTAAGGTAAAAGCCGAAGGCAAGGGCATTCCCATAATAAAAACGGGTTTAGGACAAACGATGCGATAGTCAAGTCCGACCTTGCATTAAGGGAATGCCCGCCACCCATGGGCTCTACCCATAGTAAATCACTTGGGTCTACACATTACGAGTGTGAGTGTGAGGCATATTTGTGGATATTCGGTGCCTTTTGAATACATTAGGAAATGAAATTTCTTCGAAAGCTTGATGGAGGACACAACGCGCCCAATCTTGCAATGGAAATGGAGGAATAAAGATAGAGGTATGTCCAATAGTACTTTAATGCATTTAGAAATAGGATACAAAATAATTAATTAATTAATTAAAACTCATTTTTACATACAATATGATTTTTTCCAAGGTTTTCAGCTTTTATGATAATGGAAAAAGAAAAAAAATGAACACATGCTAGTGAACAAGGCTTATAATCAACCATTTTAAATTTTTTTTGGCAGCCCAAAAGGAGTTTTTGGGGAAAAATCCACCAAGTTTGTCAAGTTTCAAAGAATTAGTTTTTTTACTTTGCTAAATTTGAACAATAGGTCCTAATTTGTGGCATGCCCATAATAGGATTCCTTTTTTTTTTTTAAACTTTTTTTTGCTTCTTATTTGCCCTTCAAGCCTCTCGCCAAATTTAGCTAAGTCCACTTTTGGATGATGGTCAATCCACCTACTTCACAAAATTGCAAAAATAAACCCTACTTATATAACATATAGCCATTAGGTTTCCAAAGCCTAAACCCTAAACCCTAAACCCTAAAAATAGACCTACTACAACAGTAGTACCTGAATGGATTTGGCATAAATTAAATTATTTTTTTGTTTTGTTGAATTTTTGAAAAAAATATTTAATATTTGTGCCAAATTGTTGATAAAATAAAAAGTTTAAGATTGAAGATTGAGAAAGTCTGGACACGTTCAACTATTCCACAACCTTGAAGAGGGGTTTAGGGTTTATTATTTTATATAGCCATTATTTGTCAAAATCGGTTCAGATATTAAAACTTTCTGCCACTGGGGTAGTTTATGGAACATAGAAATGCCTGAAAATCTTCAGAATTGGTAGATTCTGACCTTCATGTAGTCTTATCCACACTAGTTGAGCACATGGAGGTGTATCCATTGAATGATTGGGGGAGGGCAAAAGAAGGGGGGCAAAATAAATCATTGTGGGTGCCTAAATTGGTAGGACCCAAAATTGTCATATATATATATATATATATACTATTTTATATTATTATATTATACTATACTATACTATACTATACTATAATATTATTATTTTATTATTTAAAAAAGGGGTAATCTACACCCATCTATCACATTTGAGCACATTTGAACTTTGGAAATTACAAGCTATGGCACTTCATTGGTTGGTTGGTTGGTTGTGAAACGTAGTGTGAACGTGACTTGCATTTTACACAATTCCCTAAAGATGACTCTCTCTCTCTCTCTTGGCACAAATGTTGACTTGGTAATAAGCAACGTTGGGCGGGTATTTCACGGCGTGTCGGGTATCATTTGGGTATTGGTCTTCATCGAACCTTGTCCGGTAGTTACATTTACTGATACCCGGATTGGCATTCAAAGGTGAAAATTTCCCCGAGTTTTAACTTTAATGATTTTGTGAGTTTTTTGTTTAAAATTTTCATAACCCGTTTTCGAAACCCGGCTTCGATAATCGACTATTCTTGAATTTATGAGAACCGGAACATAGGGAATGGGAGAATTTTTTTTTATGAATGAACACTTAAATACCTTATTATGGGGGGGGGCAAAGTAATATTTTATTAGCACCTTCTTGCCTTACACCGTGCAACCTAGTTATAGTGACATTGCCCTCGTAATAATAAGGTAATAAGATTTTTTTTCTTAATAATTCAAAAAGAGAATTGGGTAGGGTTTTCAAACCCTTGTGTGAAAATTGGATCCGACGGTTTTCGAAAAAAAAAATGAGAACCACCCAACCTTGGTAATAAGGTGGTACTTATTTCATCTTTGAATTAATTAGATGGGGGTTGCTTCTCAAGTTTTTTGTTTTTTTGCAAATGAGTCATTTTGATTGGCCCATCACCCAAAAAATACTTAAACTTTGGAGGCTTCTCAAAATTAAAAGGAATATTTTCAATATAAAAGTATAGAGTGCCTCCTCCCCTTTGGCCCATTTGCATGGGTGAAAAAATTGACAACTTTGGGCCAAGTCCTCATTTGGGATAAAAGTGGGGTGCTATTGGGAATGAGCACATTGATGAACACATTGAGAACTCAGTGAACCTTTTGGGAACTTCATGGGAACCCCCTTAGAACCTCATTGGAACACATCAAGAAATGAAAAATCCCACCAACCCACCCCATCCCACCCTCCCCAAAAGAAAAAGCCACAAGGAATATATTGGGAACTTCATGGGAACCCTTTCAAAACTTGATGGGCACATGTTAAGAAAATGAATAAAATGCTAGTAGAGTCATAGAGTGAAAGGCCATTGGGGACCAACTAAAATCCCCTCGAGGCAACAACCATTTTCCCTCATGGAATTTGAGCTCATTTCTTGTGGGAACCATGTGTCCCTCGGAGAATTATGTCACTATTCATTGGGAATGACAATCCTTCCTTGTTGGATGAAAGCCATCCATGACAAATATCCTCATCGTACAAAGATTTGAACCCAAGACCCTCCCATTGAAAAAAAGGAAGTGATAACCATTGTATCACATCACTATACAAAAGTGTAAAATTGCAACCCTAATCACCATATCCCATTTTGAGGATTAGTTTCTCCTTTGGGCATTCTTGTGGTATGCATTTTTTTTGTGTGTTAAAGATTGAGCTATATTTCAGTCATTACACCCACTTCATGTTTGCCAAGGATAAATATATAAAGGAAATAACTATTTTCTTAAATAAGGTGAAAATTATCCTAATTACCTAACAAGCCAAAAAGAGCATTTTTTGGAATTGCAAATTGGTTTGAGGTGTGCTTGAATGATTAATGTTTTGATATTTTCCACACAAAAAAAGTGGGTTGCACAAGGTTTTCTTAAGTTTCATAAGGCATCCTATCATATGTTGATGAATCATATGATAATGTGAATTTTAAAAAAAGCATTCCATCAAAATAAGTGCATGCAATGGGAATCCCAAATATCTCTAGATTGATTGTGATTAAGTATTAATACCAAAGAATGTTGTAGTGGATCAATTTTGAATCCAACAATTGCTTTTATAATCCTATTTTGTGCATGAATAAATTAGGTCTATTGCGTAACTAAGACTTTAAATAGAAGTAAATAAAATGGGTTCAAAAAAAAAGGTTTAGGGATGTCATTTCTAACCTAAGCTCTAGTGGACCAAGCAACATGACAAAGGAAACTAATGTCACATGACATAACACCATCACTAAAAAGTTGACAAGTTATTAATGGTACAATCCAACCCCAAGTAGAAATGCAATTAATATTAAGTTAGTTCAAGGCACCAAAGTTTTGGAGGTTTCAATGAAATAGTTAGACCAATTGAGTTTTGGGAACTTGTTCATGTGCAATTATGAGCTTTCTTGTTGTGGGTGAAATCTTCCAAGTCTCCCAAAGTTTTTGTGCAAAACAAATGTGAGTATTGTTAATAGCCATAGAAGGGAAGTTGGGAGTGAAATTTGTGGGTATTGAATTGTGTTTGTATGGTGCCATTTGAGGGCTCTTACAATATGATGCTTTTGGAAAGGATTGTTTGAGGTATGTGAGTACTAAATTGCATTTAGATAGTGCCATTTGACTCCTATTAAGATTTAGTGCTTTTGGAAAGAAATGTTTTAGGTATGTTGGTATTGAATTATGTTTTATATGGTGCCATTTAAGCCTTTTTTAGGGTTTAGTGCTTTTGAAAAGAAATGTTTCTAAGTATGCGAATGTTGAATTGAAATGGTGTCATTTGAGTCCTCTTGAGGTCCCATGTTTTTGAAAACAAATGTAGGATGTATGTGGGTAATGAATTGAATTTAAATGGTGCCATTTGAGGGCTCTTAAGGTCTAATGCTTTTTGGAAAGAAATCTTTCAAGTATTTGGGTATTGAATTGAATCTATTTGGTGCCATTTGAGCCCTCTTAGGGTCTAATGCTTTTGGTGCCAAATATTTTAGGTCTACAAGCACGGGATTGCATTTATATGGTGTCATTTGAGGGTTTTTAAGGTTTGATGTTTTTGGAAATAAATGTTTTAGATCTATGGATTCCTAATTGAACTTGTGTGATCTATTGGTACCCAAGTGAGATTGTGTGGTGGCATGTTGAACCCTCTTGGGGTTTACATGTGTTTGAAATGACATTGGCAACTTGTAATCTAATGAACAAGAGGTTTAAGGGTGGGAGTTTATTTGAGGGGGGTGTTCTTCCAATGGATGGTCATGTAACAAGAAATGTGCTCAAGAAGAGACAAATTTTCATTGAAGGAAAACCAGTTATAACAAGATCATTTCCTGGTTCTCCTAATTCCATGGCACCAAAAGAAGTTTGTCAAGTTTTTGAACAATGTTGGGTTGGCTTGCATTGTGATCAAAACATCCCAAACTCACCAATAGACTCTTCCACGCGGAAGCTTTGCGTTGTCAAGCAAATTGTCATCCATAATCATCCTCCCATTTTGTAAGCCTTGGAAGATGTCAAGGTAGGGGGAATGGACACCCACCATCACAATAAGTTAGCCCCCACCTAAGTACCCTTCAAGTGATGATGCAAGTCAATCATAGAAGCATCTTGGGTTTAAAATCTTGTCATATTTTGCATATGCACAAGTATGGAGAACCTTTTTCCTCATGAATGTAGTTTTAATGTGCAAAGAAATCGTTCATACTTAAGAGTTGTGTGGGTGTATTTTTTATCTACATATACCCATCGGGTATGGGTAGGGTATATCTTTTACCTTAACTTAGTTTCATAGAACTAATTATACCCTAATGAAGCGCATAACCCAGACTATATACATTTGAAAAAGTTATATCCTATTGATACCATTGGGTATATGTAAGATATACCCACACAATTAGGGTAAAAGAAATAAAGAGTAAAAAAGTCCATTGTATTTGAAAACGGTCTTAATAATTTCAAAGTATAATCTAGGGTTTGGGTTATTTTAATTTTGCTCAAACAACCTCTGGATTCGGGGTTTTGAAAAATTCAAAGAACTGGCAGTTTTCATGAAAGAATTGGCTTCTATGACTAGTTCCTTCATTGTGGAGAAAGAACCTTGGTCAAGGGTCCCGGATCTTAGAACTAGTTGTTTGGTTATTGCAAACCATATGTCAAGGGTTCACATACCCACCACTTACCCGCCGGTTCACTCTTTGAAACTCAGGTTCATATGAGTTATCCTTGTGTGAGGATACTTTCTTTTTTTTTACACACCGAATATGGTGAGTAATATATCTTTACCTTTAAAATTGGTCTAAGGTAGGGTAGGAATAAGTATAAGTCTAATGTCTTGCTTGGGCTGGATCAAAGTATGTCAAGAATGGAAAATGTGCGGGGGTTTGGGTATGGGTACCCAAAATCATGTACCATAATATTATGGGTATATAACGGGTACATGTTACCATAACTTAGTTCATTGAACCTTTCCAACAAAACATTTACATTTGCAAACTTATTCTTTTGACTTTTAACATGACAAAAACTAAGCACCACAAAGTGTGTCAAAAATGTAATGCCCATGGCCATTGTGGTAAAATTAATTACAACTTCTCACAACTTTAATATGATGGTCTAGTAACCTAGAATGGGTTTGGACATATGAGGGTTATTCTTTAAATGAATCCCTTCCTAGCACAAGGTAGCACAAGTAGATTGAATGAACCAAAATCTCACATAACACAAAGAATGAGATTTACATGTTTTAGGATAGGATCACTCATGTGTGTTTAAACCTTAGTCTTCATGTGGGCTACAACCATTGGGGAATTCATCACATGCACCTAAAAACCTTTATCTTATAAAGATTACTCACCAAATACACATAAGTTTTTTTTTTGATGAATTCTTTCACAATAAAACACCACATGAGTTTATTTAATCATATGTTTGTTACACACAAAAGTTCTATTAAAATGAGTTTATTTTATCATGTGTTCATTCTACACAAAAGTCCTATTACAAGGCACAACGATAAACTAATAAGGTGGAAGAATGGAAATGGAAAACAAGCTCCAAGCTCCACCCATTGCTCCTTAAATGTTTGAATGGAGATTGGATGAATCATTCACCCATTTCCTATAAATTTAATAGATATTATCATGCATTAACTTTAGATCAATAATATTATTTCATTTACTAATCTTTTATAATAGTCATCTTCCATGGATCAACCTTTATATTATTTGTTATGTCCTTCCCTATAATCTATTGGTTTTTCCAAATGAGGTCAAATTGATTTACTTTTATTTATTTTCAATCCAAAATATAGTTAATTAACCCATAAATGAATACATGAATCCAAAGTAGACTCCAAGTCAAAAGGTCATTATGCATAGGTTTCATGAGAATGTTAGATCATTTATGCCCATCTTTTTTATCATAAGCCAAACCAAAATTATTTACAACTAGTGCAACACACATGTTGTTGGCCCAAGTGTGAATTGGTTATGAAACAAAATTTTCCTTTCAAAACCCTTGTTGTCATTTATTTGAGTTTTTGCTTACAAAAATTATTCAAAATTCAATAACTCCCATACCTTAGGTTTCACAACATCCAAATCAGCTTCATTATATCCTAGGGCTTTCCAAATATATGAAAAAAGTGCCCAAATTTGCCCAAATTTGCCTTTGATCTAAATGGATTTTCATTGAAAAAATTGTTTGATATTCAATAACTTCTCCATCACATGTTAAAACATCATGAATTCAACTTAATGCATCCTATTCCAAGGGCTTTCCAAAAATACCAAGAACATGGCAAGAGGTGACTTTGTTTGGTCGATGTCAACATGACAAGCAAACAAAACAAATAAATTATTATCCTTCATAAATAGACTTCTATTTCTAAAAACCAATTTAGGTGTTTTAGTTGCACACATAACAACATGCATCACCACTTTAATAAGTTCATCCCTTCAATTAGACTACATGAACTATAGATAACAACTTCCCAATAGGTTGGAACCAATGTTGGGTGGTTATTTGTGTTTTGGAAAACCTCTTGGATCAATTTTGGCCTCTTGTTAATTGTTTTTAGGAAAACCTCCAAGGAAATTTTTAGATTTTTAAAATAAATTTCTAAAACCCCTTGTTAAGGTTAATGTTCATTTTGCCAATCATGGGGGGATTTTAGGTAAAAAAAATTATTAGGGTTGGGTCCAAGTAACATCGGGGTTAAGGTTGAACTTGTGCAAAAAATTGATGATTGCCATTACAAACAGCTACACATTTTGAAAAAAATGCATTTATTTCAATTTGAAAACATTGAAATCTATCAATGTGAAATTTCTATCCACATCAATTACATGCATACTCTTTATTCATATATGCCACATATTTCTTCTTAATTGAGAATTTGGGCACATTTGAACTTGAGACATTTGAAGGGATTAACATCTTACTAAAGACAATTTAGGCTAATGTTAGGTTATACCCATTTCATCACAAGAAAATTACAACATATGTATGTGAAATAAAAAATAACCCGACACTATTATGTAATGCAAGTCTTATATACCCACATAATACCACACCTTCAACTAACATTGCAAACACACCAAGAAAATAACAAAATCCAATTATTCACACAAAAAGTTGAAACCAAAATGTTAAAAAGAAATATTGGACATTGAAAGAAGAAATTACAACTTGAAATCTTAATCATGGTTGCATAAAATCAAAGCTTGAATATTCTTTGAATAAATTTTATTCTTCAAACATTTTCTTATGTTCTTCAATCAGACTTGCTTCAAATGCCAAAAAATCAACCATGTTTTTGGGCAAACCCATCTTTTGGTGGTACCACTAGGAATGTCACACTTTGATTTTCTTAAATGCATTGAACTTTTCAAATCATAGGAAATAGTCAAATACATGTTTTCATAAATTTTTAATGAATACAATAATTAGGTTCCATAGATTTTGAAATTTCAATAATATCATGAATATTTTGTATTTTTATGTTCGTAATCATTCCATTTAGAAAAATGTTCATGAACATAGTGTTAGCTCCTTTCATTGAACTTTATGGTCATGAACACAAATTTAAAACATGATTTTAAAAATTTCTTGGGAATTTTTTTATCTAAAGTAAATTTGAATTTTTAAAAATATATATTAGGAAAATAATTGAATATTTATAATTTAGTTATGAAATCTCAAAATTAAAGCTATTGATTCCTAAAAGGGCCATCTCTATAAAGATTTTTTTTTTTAACAATTTTTTTTATTTCAAAATAAAATTAAGCCTTATATTAAGGCATGCAATGGATAAACATGAAAATATATATATATATAGCTGTGAAAATATTTAAAGGAAAAGGCCTAGAAAAATGGCTTCGCCACTTTTGAGTCTTGAAGGAATTCTTTAAAGTGGTTCCTATTGTGGTAACCTTGCATTAACCATAGATATAAATGTTAATCATGCAATAACCACAAATCTGACATTTGTAAATGTTAATTTGTAGTTATTAACCAAATATTAACATATATTAAACATAGATTTGACCTTTATAGATATTAATGTGTACTTATTTTTTAAATTAAATATTAACATCTATTAAGTATATATTTGACCTTTTTAAATGTTAAATAATATTTTTTAATTTTTTTGTTGATTAAATGTTACCATATATTAAGTCATAATTTGAATAATTGTTAACCTTGACTATTTAGTAGTTAGTATATTAGTTCTTACTTAGTTAGGTAACTATTTTAGTTATTAATAATAACCACCTAGCTTATTTAAGGATGTGAGTTTGAATCTTTTATACTTTTGTTATTTGCAATAACATTCATAAAGTTGTCTTGTTATTTTTTAAATTTGAATCCATACATTGTGTTTAATTTGAACAAAAAATTCTTGTGTACATGTTTTTTTAAAGTGTATACATAATTTATTAACATTGTGGTACCACCCAAAAATGGGTTTGCCCCTTTAGGTTGGAAAGGTCCATCACATCCAACATAAATGTTGTTGGACCAATTATTGATAATGAGAATAAGTCAGTTCAAATTTTCAATTTGAAATCCTAAACCTTTCCAAAACAATGATGACACCCTAAACACTAAAAAAATGTTATATCTCAAATGGTGACCTCATAATGCTAAGGACTTGACAAACCAAGAAAGAAAAATGGGGAAATTGCACTACATGATTTTCCCACACAATTAGGAAGTTTTTAATGTCTTCTAGTTGCATGAACAATCATCGATACGATTGTAATTCATTCTTCAAGGTGAACACGATTACATCATCACTTGACATAATCTATTGGAGAAAAATTCATTGTCTTTAACTATTGTCAACTTTACTATTTCCTTAATAAGGTTCAAATGAAACAATACTTGTAATAAAAGAAGATGCATAATATTAATCTCATAAATTTTGCTAGAATTTTCATGCATAAATTCTTATATAACTTTCATGTTTGTGAAACACAAGTCAAGCATAATAGCTAACATGTTATGGGCGAATTGTAAGTTGAAGCAAATGCCAAAAATGAAATGAAAATATTCATAGACTGCGTAATCTTCAATTTGAATTCTTGCAATTTTAACTCAAAGTTTCATGAATTAGTCATCAATTTAAATCTTGAATCCTAGCCACATCACCTTTCATGGTAATGCATAAGGTGAAGGCAAAAGATATTTGCATTCAACAAACAACCAATAACTTAACTTTGGTTCAAAACACAAAGTTTTACAATAGGGAGGAACATATTTATAATGGCTTCAACAATACCTGAAATTTGAAAATACAAACACTTTGGAGGACAAATGCACAACTTGTTGTCATCCATAGTAAATGGAAACAACATTTTTATACTTTAATGCTTCTTGGAACAAGATGATTCCAGAAGCAAATTATGTCTTCATTGGAGTTCTCAACATCTTTGCAAATAACCTTGCAATAATACAATATTCCTTCCACTCATGCCTCCCCTTCCTAAATTTTAGTCCAAATAATGATTTATTGCAACAATGATTGAGTTTTTTTCAAATTTGCATTTGAGATTCCATAGAAATTGTAATATGGTTAATAACATATCAAGATGCCTTTTACACAACATGGTCAATAACAAGAAACCGCAAAAATCAATGTAGAAGTCAATGTACTCAAATTAAACCCCTCATCTTTGATGTAGGCAATACCTTGTCAAGCAAACCAAAGGAATTTAACAATGTGTTTACTTGGTTTCCATGGCTTGTACTTATTATATTGTGAACTTTGAAAATGTTAATAGTCATGTGGGTGGACATCCATGAAGTATTGATGAAGCTAACAATAATGGCAAATATATTGTACCTAGTCCGAGACATCCAAAGATCAAATGAAGAAATACAAGTAATGTAGGAAGCAAGGTATGACATAATTCTCTTTGATTTTTTCCACCGTATTTGGGAGCATTTTAATCACCATTTGGTAGCAAGGTGGAAGTTGCACACATTCACATTATTGCAAAACCAATTGCTTCAACCATAGATTTTCAATAAAAAAATATTTAGTCACTTTTCACAACATTTATGATATAAGACAAGGTTTTCCAAAAATGATTGCTATTTAGGGTTTGTTGTGTTATAAAAGCATTAATTATCAAAAAGTTTGTGATTTCAAAAGTGGAAATAATTTCCTTTTTTTTGGCAACATGTTTATAACACGTGTTTCTACCACCCTTTACAATAGAAACAAACCACATTTCCTATGTTGTTTTGCATGTTCATGAATGACATGTTGTTTCAAAGCATTTGTACCATGTTGTTTATTGTAATTCACAAGGCCTTTATTCTTCCCTTGATTTAAAATTCTAAAATTATGTTCGAATGTAGTAGGGTGAAATAAAACATAACACATAATCTACGGGTTGTAGGATTTTTTTAATGCACCATCATTGACCACAAAAATGCTTAATACGCTAATGTCTAATGTAAAGGACACCATACATCTTGATGAGCCAACAACTTTGGAATGAAAAGCCCCCAAGTTGTAACTATTTCAATGTTGGATATCTATTGTGATCCAAATTCAACTTTAGTTTGAAAAAAATTCAAGGTCATCCTCCTCATCACATGTTGATATTGTATGGTGCATGACACCTATGGATGCAACATACAGTCTTTTACTTGTTGGATCAAATCACAATCAAATAAGCTAACAATGATAAATGACCTAAGGATTATAGTCCTTTTGTGGTCATTTAGATTTTTTCATAAAGAGGATTTTTTCAATGAAATCTTTTGCAACATGTTACTAAAAATATTTATAATTTGCACAATACATCAAATGTTTTGTGTTTATCTTTGTTGAATATTTATGAATTTTTAAAAAGTGTACAATTTTTTCAGAATTTACATTTCATCTAGGAAAATGATCATAATTATAAATTATACAAAAAATATGTTAAACTATTTTAGACTTTAGTTTCTTGTATCATAAGCTACAATTTTATTCTTATGTCATGTACATTATACTCCATTTACATGTGATAAAAAAAGATTGAAATTATTTATAAAAAATACTTTGAATTTTTATAAATATTAAATTCCACAACTTTTAAATTGTCAATGTTTTTTTAGCATGAGTAGTAAATTAATATCAAAATATATTTATTAAGAGAGTCTTTAGCTTAGTCCTTTACAAAATACACTACTTTTGAAATTGTTGTTGTTTAAGTTCCAAAGTCTTTTACTAAAACCAAAACCCAATATTTAATTTAATGAATTTTTTAATTGAATTCCTCAACATTTATTGATCATCTAGTAGTACTTTCAATGATAACATGGCTTTGAAATGGCACCACATAAATACATGTATACGATATCAAAGTCAACAATTTCGGCAATCATCCAACATGGTTTTTAGCTTGTTTTATTGTGATCGCACCTTGTTGCTTATAATAAATTTGAGAAAATAATGTTGAAGGTTGAAAATGAGAAACAAAAACAACACCAAAATAGAAAAAAAATTTAAAAAAAATTAGTGCAAACATGATAAAATGGACCCTAATTGCCTCTTTGGTGATTGTTGATTCTTGAATTTTTTTTTTAATTCATTATATTGTTATGTTAAGGATTGTATTCTTTAATGTGAAAAATATGTTTTGTCAAAATTTTCAAGTTGTTTTATAAATATTTTTATTGTTTAAAAACACTAAGTTATAATGCTTTAAAAGTGATTTTGTGTTTTTTTTTAATTCATTAGATTATTTTGAAATTTATTCACATGTTCCCATGATATATTATGAACATTACTATATAAGTAAATCCAACAATTTCAACACCAAATTGAATTATCATTTTAAAACATGAAAAACCCAACACTAGTTACATTTGTTGTGGTTCTTGTTAATGTGACTACACCTTGATAAATAGCTTAACTAAATTACAATGACAATTTGAATTGTTTTATTGCATTGTTCAATAGTAATCAAAATGAGGTCCTTAAAAACACTCTTAAACTTCTTTCAAATAAGCTTTGAGCAATGACAAAAATACTTACTAAGAATTGGGAAAAAAACTATCAATGGATAGGCTCTTCATCCCATGGTCTCAATGATAATAGTAATTCAAAGTAGAGAGGTTTGAAAACTTGGTACCAATGAGGACCTTGCAAAGTCTGTGTTACTTCAAGAGAGCAATGCTAGAATCCAAAAATTGCCAAAATTTGTAGCTTTTAAAAATTCTATCACATTCTCAAAGCAACATGAAGATTTCATCATCATGGGGGCTAACATTTAAAAAACCAAACTTAGAATACAATTGACCATTATGTTTTATAGCAAAAATGAAAAAATAAATAGATTGTGCTCCATAACAAAAATGAAGAAACCTTTTTTTAAAAGGGAGGAAAAAAAAAACATTGTAATGAAGTTTTGTAATGAGTTAGATAGTGATGGAGATGACAAGCCAAAACTAATGGAATTCTACAATATCATCAAACAAAGTCAAGACTAAAACATTAGAAAAAAAAAGATGATCACTTGAAGATGGAAGAGGATAGAGAGAGAAAAAAATTTGTAAGAAAATGAGAGCAACTTATTTGGAAGATGACCACCATGATGGAGTTCTAAAGCCAAATCAAAAAAATATGAAGACAAAAAACATGAGAAACTTTGATGGAGCTATGTAATCACATGGAACAAGATGAAGATGAAAACATGGGACAATGAAATAACACCATGAAAAACTTGAGAAGATGGCAAAAATAGCTTGAAAGGGAGCAATGCACAATACAAAAGGACCTCTTGCCCCAAAAATAAAATAGAACCCCTAACCCTAACCCTAATAAGAACTAAAACCTTGGGAAAACATAAAAACCCATTGGTACAAGGTTTGTGTAAAATTTTCCAATCCAACTAAATTCAAGTTCCTAATTCTAAACCAAATCTTGATGTAGGGTGGGTCCTAGCTTAGGGTTCTAGGTTGAGTATTTTAAAAAAGGATTAGGGTTCAGGGTAGGTTCTTTAGAATTGAAACCAGAACTACCAAGTATTACCCAGCTATCTCAAGAACCACTCAATCCTGGTTGTAACACAAAATGCATTAGGGTTTAGGGACCCTTAAACCCTAACCCCTACAAACATAAGCCCATTTTACAACCCTTTTTTAACCTCTTGTACATTGATGTCACACAATCTAAGTAAATACCTATGTAAGTGGGTAAGTAGCATAGCTATATAAGTGTAGGGTAAAGCCCTTGTCCACAAGCATTACTAGAATAAGGGCCCATGCAAGGTGTAACTGAACATGGGCCCAATTATGGTAAACCCTAAGGTCAAGGGCTTTATTAAGTGTATTAAAAAAAAAATCAATGATACCCAATAGATACTCAAGTATTAGAAGGAAAAAAAAAGAAAAAAGGTGGATGTCTCCAAACCCTAATTTAAAAATAATAATTATAAAATAAAAATAAAATAAAAGGGAAAAAGAAAAGGGGTCATAAGAGTTGTGGGTAAACCACACATGTGAATGGTTAGAACTTAGTATATAGTTAACCAATGTGGTTAGCTATGGGACAGTAGTACAATGAAAAAAAGTGTTTTCTGTCCACTCATCATCCATCTCCTGTTGGTGGGTAGTAGAGCTCACCATTCTAGTTCTAAAATTGGCTGCCACTATTTTTGGCCTGGATTACTAAGTAGTAATACCTTGGGCCAATTGGACACTAATTATATTATTTTCAGAAATGTTGAAATTTTCAAAAATTATTTTTTTCCAAATTAAAAAATATTGTGAAGGAAAATAGTGGATATTTGAAAAATATTTCATTTGTTGAAATGAATGTTTCAAAATGAATTAATTAATTATTTGACATACATGTGTTGAAATGGCGAAGCTACTACGGTAGCCCTTCCTAAGAACACCCTACCTATCTTCTTGTTGCAAGATTTAACAAGGGGTGTGTCAAAATATTGAATATTCACGAGTATACTAAAATGTTCTTTACTTTCCTTTCTCAAAGTTGTTTTTTTTTTTTTTTTTTGAAAATTTTGAAATTTTCAACATTTTTACAAATGAAATCATTAGTTTGGAAGGTTGAAGCTCTCAAGGGTACTATGACAAAAGGGTAGTGTGTAAGTCCAAATGGTTGCAAAACCCTAAGAAAAAAATTCAAGGAAAAAACTCTTTTTTTTCTTTTTCTTTTATGCATGAGAAAGCTCCATAATATATGCTAGTGTAAAGCTTGTGTCGTCGGCCCAAGTGTGAACACATTTTGAAAATTTTCACATTTTCAGAAATGAAAATTTCTAACTTTGGCAATGTGAACACATTTGAGGAGGGCTGAGCTAATTTTCCCTTTCAAAACCCAATTTTTGCAATTTGTTTGAATTTCTGGCATACAAAATCCACTCAAAAAATCGATATCTTGCACACCTTAGCTATGAAAATTGTGAAATAAAACTCTATTAAAATTTGACTCACCAAGGGCTTTCCAACAACACTGAGAATACCTCAAATTCCAATACAATTTCCGGTTTTGATTTTATTTAATTTTCATTGAGAAAAAATGGTTCAATAATCAATAGCTTTATCATCCTTCTATATTTTTGGCTACTTATTGAAAGCCCAATATTATATTATTTTATTTTATTTTTTAAAAATTCCACTTCTGGTGATTGAAACACACTAAAAATCACTTATTTTCTAATTAATTAATTAATTATTTATTTATTTATTTATTTTGATGGTTTTTTTTCCCCAATAAGAGAAAGACTGACCCTGCCTAGCTAAGAACTTAAAACCAACCTTTTGAGGGTGAGAGCTCTAGTGCATCACCTAATAATACTTGGCCCAAAACCTAATTACCTTTGAAGGGGTTTTGGGCTTCCATTTATCTGAACAAAATTGAACTAATTACACTCTAGTAAATATATGCTCCTCAAAAGCTAATTTGTCTAAGTTTTCATTTGGTTGCGATTGGAATATACGCACTCCACATTTTGTGAAAGATAAAAGAGTCTAAACATGGAATTTTTTTTAAAAAAAAACATAAACTAACAACATCCATTAAAAAGCAATGATTCTTTTTCAACAAATTTTGTCATTTTTTCAACAACAAAAAATATTTTAAAATATTTTATTCTTTCTATTGTAAATTTGACTTTCTTTGGTTGGTTGGCTGAATTTTTTGATAGGTATTTTAAAGTTGGAGAAAAAAAAAAAAAAAAAAACCCTAATTGCATGCCATTATGACTTAATTATAGATGAATCTTACTTGCATTAACAATTGGATTTCACCTCAATAACTTAACACATCTACCATTGTGGTTAGCTAGAGAACTATTTTCATAATGTTTTTTTCAACTTTGTGATGTAGTAATAATGGCCATCATCCATAGGGAAATCTGCCCAAATTTGGCTATAAGCTAGATATTGAGGTCCAAAAAGTTATCATCCTTTTATATTTTGGGCTTATCAGAATTTGTTATAGAAAATATGCTTACTTTGTTTCATTTTTGGGGCCAAATTTGGGTTTTTTTTATAGAAAATTTCCTTGGAATATGTCAAAATCAGATATTTCGAATTATATATTTAAAAATATCAAATTATATTTTAAAAAGCATCACTACTACAAAACAATTTGTATGAATTTATTTTTTGAATCAAATCGGAATGAATGGATGCACCTTGATAAAAACATACAAAACTATTTTGGGTTGTTTTAAGAAATGCTCAACAATATTTTAGGCAAGCATATGACCACATATTCCAATGATGAATTTTTTTTGAAGAATTAGTATATGGGAGATTTTGCTTAAGTTTTTTTATGGTTGTCTTTGGACAATTGATTTTGCATAAGTTTGTGTATGGTTGTCATTGGATAATTGATTTTGCATAACCCTTCGTATGGTCGTCCCTAAACAATTTTAGACACAACTACTTCATTTATTTCCTAATAATTACATCCTATCCTTATAACTACTTCATTTTTTCCCCTACTCATCAACATGAATATGAAAAGACAAATTAGTATGTCCATTTTAATGTCCATGATGGTTATATTAATTTAAATGATATTTTAAATTAAATTTGACATTGATATAGATATGATGAACTATTGAAACCGCATGAAAACCTAAGAAAAGAAAAGTCAATCATCACTAATAGTGCATATAGCAAGGACCTCAAGTTTGATTAACTAATATAACATGTGAAGAAATTGATGTTTGTGCCACAAAAGGGTCGGTCATGCTACCACTTAAACATTGATCCCAAATTCATTAAAACTTTGACATGAGATTTTCAAACTTGACATTCTTGTCATCAAATAAGATTTCAAATAGGGTTTGGAGTGTAGACCCATGTTGGGTGGGTATGTAGGAGTTAAGTGGGTATCTATTAGGGCATCCACATGGGTATGTCATGACCTAACTAATAGGTATTAATTTTTTTTTAAAAACCCAAGTACCCTACCTAGGCAAGTTCTTCTTGTTTCACACACATGTGATGTCATGTTTAGGTGGGTTCATATTTTGCAATGCTTAGGGCATGCATGGCTGTGGAAGGCATATTGATTTGAATATCTTATAAAACGTTAGGTTTAGGGATTAAAAATTTAGGTTTAAAGTTTATTAAAAAAAAAAAAAAACGCCTAACAAATGATTGAAGATGATAACTGTTATTGAAAGATATGCCTAACATAAAAGGAAGAAGAGTCAAATCTATGTGATTTTATTTTTTTGATTTCAACCATTGGTGTGTTTTTATAACAAGTTCAAGATTACATAAACATTTCTGCTTTTGTCATGATTGATTTGTAGTGTTAAATTGCTATTAGGCTTTTTAGGTCTTTCCAAGGTTACAATTCTTTTCATTGTTGAAAGTGGAGTAGCTTCATTTTATTTGTTTGTTGCAACTTGCATTTGATTTATTTGGTTATCCATATTGAAAACAAATGCTTATCAATTGTTTGATTTAGAAAATAAAGGAATACCTTCAAGTCTTGATTTATAATGTTTTGGTTCAACCCTAGGCAACAATTGTTCAACTTGGTTCATAATGCTTCAATGAACTTTGGTTTGTAAATACACTTGTTTGACTTGGTTTGCAATGTTTCAATACACTTTGGTTTGCAACATTTGTTCTTCATTTCACCTTTATCTACTTTATAACCATCTCCCTTCTTTTTGGACCATTTGGGATTGAAGGTAGGTTGGGTAAGATGAATGTAGAGGAGGATGTTTGTTTAATGATGGTAGAAGATCAAGGTTTTCTTAAATTTGTTGTTAATTGTGTTGTTGTATTGTTCAAGGTGGGGTTGGGAGTGATGATGGTGAGCTTGAATTTGAAAAAAATAATGGATTTGCTAGTCAAAGAATGATGGATGGTTGGATTTTGCAAGGTGAAGCCAAGGCACAACATTTGCTCCAATAGTTGGAGTTCAACAAAAAAAATTAGCTTCTTTTAGATATAATAATAAGTACATGGGGATTTTTTACTTAATGAATGTGTTGTTGTTATGGATTCCTCTAAACTTCAAATAATGCAATGCATTTTGTACCTTAATGTTTAACAATAAGATGTTACTTAGAATAATATTCAACATAAGAAAAATCTTTTTATGTATAATAGAAATTGTGGGATGATTATGACAACTAAACATGTTTCATAACATTTTGTAATGTTAAACTTTTACAAAACACATCAAGTTACTATTAATGTAGTTGTTGATGTGCAACGACCTTATAATAAGAAGAAGAAATAATCAACTACTTCCATTGTTGATTTTTTAAAACAATGGAGTCCCATACAATGAACCAAATCCTACCTAGGAACAAATACTTGAAGATCTAATTTTATATATCAATAAAGGACATTACCTTTTAAGCTCCATTGAAAACATCAAGAGGTTGGTCCTTCATCAATATGGTCAAATAATGTTTTCAAATAAGCGGCAATTCACATCTAACGTAATCCTTAACATGGTTAGCAAGACCATGGACATTATGTTACTCATGCCCTTGTTAAAGTCACCTTAATCATGACAACATTTGAATTGTGGATGTTTCATGGAGGATTTGACACCTTTGCAATGGACATGGTTAATTACACAATAAAAAATGGGAACTATGTTGTATTATTGTTGGCATCTTTGAAGTTCATGAAATTTCAACAAGCCATAGTTTTTCAATTAACAAATATGCTTACTTGTTATGAATTGTTTCACAAAATGATTGCATGTGTGAAATTAAAGGGGCAAATTTAAAACACCCTTGCAATTGCCTTGACAAACATCATGCCATGTGCTTTTCTTATGTTCTCACAATCATATAGTGCCAATTTCTATGGGCGCATGTGATGTTAAAATTTTACAAATATGCTATTAATGATTTGAAAAAGTTTCTTGGAATGAAAAAAATGTCAATAAAAAATGCACATGATTTTTTGAAAAGACTATTACCTAAACAAAAACAAATGCTAAAGGTCAGCAAGAACAAGCAAAAGCTTGCAAAGATGCATATCTTCACCCTTGGGAGGTTAAGAATCATGTGAAAACCATATTCGCATTCAAGGTCATTTTTTTATAACAACATTGGAATTCAAGGATGCTTTAAACTTGTGCTATTCACAAAATTGTCTTGCAAAGAATTTTTTTTAACCAACAAACTTAGGTTGTGACACAAAACATAAGTGAAACTTTGACTTTAGTGGTCAACCAAAGTGTGTTGAACCAATCCCAATGTTATTGGTTGTTGTTTGATGCAATTGTTATTGCCATAACCATGTGTTGCATGATGGGCAACACCAATCTTAATGCAATAGATATAATGTAAATATGTTATTTTTCATTATTTTGAAATTTAAGTTAAAGAATTTTTAAAAACATATTGCAATTTTTATCTATCTTAAATGTTCATAATTTAATGTTAGTTATAGGTTGGAGATTTTGATTATGAGCTTATGCATCTTAAGCATCATATGAAAATGATTGATGTATTGAAACCATTTTTGGTATTTGCGTCATCATTTTGACTTCAAAATTTTCATAACATGTTGGTGCTTACATTAAACTCATGATTCAAAAACTTGTGGTTCATTGGGGATCATGTGTGCCTTGAAGTTAATGCTCATATACTATAATAGAATATGATTACAAAGTGTTGATGCCAATATTATTGATTGTCTACAAAAAATTATCATCAACTGCTATTATTGTTTAGCCTATTGGTGTTGTGGTAATAGAATTGGGTGTATTTGGATTTTTAGATTTAGTTGAAGAATCTACATTTGGGCTCCTCAAAACATAATTCAGACCTTTTAAAAGGTCTCCAATGTCAATGGATCCTTTTAGCCCTTTGACTTGGTGGGTAAAATATGAAAAACAATTTTCAAGTCTATCATGTTTTGCTTGTCACGTGATGGGCATCATGGGTTCCCAAATTGAAACTAAGAAAATCTTTAGTATGGAAAAAGTCATCACAAGTTTGTAAAGTTATCATCTTGGTATTGAAAATCTAGATAAGTTAGTCCTTAGTATGAAGAACAAGCTAGGCGATCCTACTTAGCTAGGTTGCTCAAATTGCTACAAATTCATTGATGAGAACTTCACTAATGCAGATGGGTGGTTTTGAAACACACGGAGTTTATCGAAGATTTTAGTTTGTTTCAAGAAGATTGATTTGATCTGTTGAAATTTATGGAGCTAAATTTTTAAATAGCAAACTTTGGAGCTACAAATTTGATCCTTAATACTATTGGTTGTTGTTGATTATTGGCAATTGGCATCATTCATTTTTAGTGAGGCAGCTACATTTCAAGACTTATTGTGTTCATGGATTGTTTTGTTTGGTTATTAGTGCGTTTCTTTTCAATGGGGGAGGTCTCATGGGCACTTGGGTTCATAGGTGCACAAAGAGGTAGATTACATCCTACAAAAACCTTAAACCCTAAAACCCTACAAAACTTTTAGAATGGCACATACATTCAAAATAATTTTAGAAATTTGGGTGAGATAATTTCATAGCCGTGTTTGACATTGAATCAGCCCATGTGAATTTCCAAAACAAACGGATGATCAAGAATGTGCTCTCATCTTGCACATGCTCCAATTGATGCCCAACGGGTTTCTAAAGGTTATGACCATATATAAGGTGTGAAAAGAAATTATATATCCATGCCCAGAGGGGCCTAATATTGCTAAGAATAAAACAAGCACATGCCCACCACTGGGCTTTACATATGATTTTTTTTTTTCAATGCCATGTTTGTTGGGTATACCCACCCAGAACAGGTTGAGATCGGTGTTGGGCGGGCACTCGATTTTTGTTAATAACCGCCAGTTCCAGTTTCTTAAATGTTTGAGAACATGAGAACAACCCAATTTTTGGAATGAAAGAACCGCCGGTTCCATGATGATACTCACCCACCATTGGTATGGACCATTACATCACCATGTCTCAAACTTGGGATGAATTTAAGGCACTTGGTTGGCAATGGGCATATTACCAATTGTGACATGTATTAGAGTTTTTTTAAAAAAAAGTCACTCTGTCTTCACCCTATCTCCAAGCAAAGCCCAAAAAGGGGCGTAATATTGACTTATCATTGTGTCCTTTAGAGTTCTGTGATTGATATCATACAAGGAAGTATGGGTCTAATGTTTCTTTCAAAATGAATAAATAAAAAACCCATTGTGTAAATAAAATAAAATACAATTATTATCTACCCAAAAATAAATAAAAATCTCACTAACTTATTATAATAATAAATATGATCAACTCAATCATCATCACAAAAGCATAATAATAAATAAAAGCACTTTGAAATTTACTGATTTGCTTGGCTAATTTTCGAAATGTGTACGAAATCCCAAGAAACAAGCAACATCAAATAAAATTGAGTGTGGGCCTCCTTTCACCTACTATCCCCTATTTGAGTGAGCTCCGAAAAATAAGGGAATCTTATTACATCTGGGTACAAGGTTCGAGAGTACTTATAGTAGTTGTACATACACCAGCAGTGAAAATGCATGCAGCAGTGGAGGCGCTCAGGGAAAAAGGAAAGAGAAGGGGGGGGGAGGTGGGTTAAAACAGGATGAAACTCAGTTTACCACAAAAAAATTGGTGCTTTTCTCAGGGTCACACCCCTTCCTCCCTCTTGGCACGCCTCTTGTTTCTAAGAAGGAGGAGGGTGTCCTTTATTCCAACACTATTGTTGTGATGGGCCAATGAAGGTGGCCCACCTTCATAGAATTCAAGGTACTTACTTGGTTGGCAATGGGCATCCCCCCATGATTGATTAAGGAAAAACAAATGATGTGTAGGCCACATATTTTTTTGTCTACATGCAATAATTAATCCAAGAAATGATGTTTAACAAAAAGTTGAATGCTTTTTTCATTTAGAATTGCAACTAGGTTGAAGGTTTTTTAAGACTCCAAACAACAATTTTTTCAACCTCACAACTACAAGAGCTTGCATAGGAGGAAGGTATGAATGGGTAAGTAATTTCCTTTAACTATAAAATATTTATTTCGGCATGATCAGGTAAATAATTTCCTTAACTTTTGATGTTTTGGGCAAATAATTTTCTTAAAAATTCAATATTTTCAAAAATAATATAATTGCGACTAAATTTGAAAAGGTTAATTACATTACTAAATATTGGAGGGATATGAATATGACCAAGGTATTATACAATTGAAGTACCCCACTAGTTGAGCTCTCTAGACCAATGCATATAACAATATCATGGATGGATTAGACATTTGTAGACCATGAGGTAAGGATGAATGCAAAGACCACAAAGCAACTACCCTCCTTTTTGTGTGAAAGAAGCACTTTGCAATGACTCTTTAGGTGTGGAGGCACCATACACCTACTAGTAGGTGTAAGAATCCTCTACACCTAGAGGATACATTGTTTATGGGTGTAAGGTGCCCTTCTCTCTAACCCTAATATAAATTGTAGGAGTGCTTTGCAATGTGTAAAATAGGAATGGATGAAATTGAAGTTGAGGGGTGCAAAATACCATTTTATTGAAACTAGATGTTTAATGTCACATACCTATCTACATAATATTCATTTATATTGCAGGTTTGAAACAGCCTTTTTTGTTTGGTGAAATTTTGCCAAAATTGTGAAACAAAATTTTCTTTAAAAAAATACTTGAAAATGAAATTATTTTAAAGGGTTTCAATCACTAGAAGTCATAAAATATCGTCAAATATTTTATATTTGGTTTTTCAGTATGTAGCCAAAAATATAGAAGGATAGTTAAAGATCCATCCTTATATCAAGATTTGAATATTCATTCCTGAACATAGTTGCCACTTTTTTTTAACATCTTCCTATGGATGATAGCCACTTTGGCTCCATTTAAAAGTTTCCTTTAAAAAAAAACAATGATCTGAAATGAAATGAAAACCCATCATGATGATGCATAGGAAGATGTCAAAAAAATCACTAACCCATATGCCAAGAACAGCATCAAATGTCTTACAAGGACTGGTGGCTCTTCACAAAGTGTAAGAGCATCTCCACCAGCAGCACTAAAATGGTCAGTAAAAAAGTACTTTGGATGAAGTACAACACTTCAATGGTGTGAAAATGAGTTTGGACTTTGGACCTTTAAAAAACTATGTGCACAAGATACAATGATTTCACAAGAACCAGCCAAAAGAGAAAAGAGACTCATAATGATGACTCATAATGATTGGCCTAGGTGGTGGTGACATTGAACTAGGTAAAAATCCATCATTTTATATTTTGTCTAATTTTTGGCCTTGCTTGCCAAGGCAAGGATATTGTGTTTAGATTCATTATATAGAGTACACTAGCTTCAAAGGGTTTTGGCCCCTAGGTAATAATAGTAATAAATAATAGGTCTATGTTTTATTTGAGGATTTCTGAAAGATGATACTTTGGCTTGTGTTGGAAACTTGAGATTAGTTATAGAGTTCTAATATCTTGAAGGATTTTGATTTCCTTTTTTTAGAGGATTTTTTGAAGATTATATTTTTGTATGGTGACATTTTTGAGTTTATGTAATTATTCCATGGATGAGTCCTTGGGTGTGGTAAAACCGTTAGCGAGATTGTGAACGAGTCCTCACTTAACAAGGGGACCCACCCAGTTGGTTTAGATTAGGTTTTCTAACAAGTAATATCTTGCATTGGCATCATTGGGAAAAAATCTTCAACATTATGTCCCCCACCTTTCAAGATATTCCAATTTCCTTTCTTTCACTATTAGAGTCAGTCCATTTTTAGCCCCATTCCCAAGGAAGTTGGACATTGGTTAACAAATGATCATTGGTGGCAACAAACTTAGCTCTCACTTTACATCCCCATCTATTGGTTGCCCTTCTCCACTTCTTGTCAAACCTTTGAGGTTTTACCTTGCCATACAACTTGATCATCAAGTTGTTTACCCTTTAAGAGGGTAAGCTCCTTATGTGTGGATATCACCGCTACTTCAATTTGTTTATAGTCGACAATTTGGCACAATCTTCTCATTCATGAATGGGATTCCAAACCCAATTGTTGGATTCAAAGTTTACAACATTCAAAAAATGTTATTACAACTTTTAAGAATAAAAACATCCATTGTCAATTACTAATCCCGTCTAAAAGTCAAGTGTGTCCAAGGAGAACTAAAGGGTGCAATCACAGTCAAACGAAACAACAATAACAAAAGATTCAAGGATTATAGTCCTTTTTCTCTTTTTGTGGTCATTTTCATTCTCTTAAAGAAAGGACTTTTTGAATAAAATATATACGTATATATATAATTTTCTAATACATCACACTTTTTGTATTAACTTTTGATGAATAACTAAGATTTTTCTTTTAATGTACAAATTCTACCAAATTTTGCATTTAATTTTCAAAATTTCAAGTTATATGAAAATATGTTAACGATTCTATGATTTATTTGTTTGTATCATAAATTATAACTTTGCTTTAGATGTCATGTACATTACACCCCTTTGACGTATGGTAAAAGACCTTTGAAATTTCAAATTTATGTACAATAGATTTAAAATTTTAAGAGTTTCAAATTCCACAACTTTCAAATTATGAATGTTTTTTGAATGTACGTAATAAATTAAGATCATTTCCAAGAAAAAAATCATCAAAATTATTTTATTAAAAGAGTCTTTAGCTTAGTAATTTACAAAGTTGATTGGTTTTAATGCAACTATTGTTCAAGTTCAAAGATCATTTATTAAAACCAAAACCTAAAATAAAAATAGTTGAATTCTTATTTTGAATTCTTTAACACTTGAAAATCATAAAAATATATGTAACAAAGTTATAGTTTTCAAAATGGTTTTGGCGGTTGTTTAACATAATTTTTGGCTTGTTTGATTGTGATTACACTCTAAATGACGCACTCCTAAGTCCCTTGTTAGACCCACTTGAAGGTCAAACTATGTTGAGTTGTGGAAAGTTGGGACTTGAGGGCCACTCCCAACTTCCAGCACTAAAAGGGGGTAGAGGGGCATGCTAAAAGTCTCGGGATTAGACTAGGAAGAGGGACTAGATTATCTTGCTTGAATCTACATCCAAAACCAACCACAAGAGGGTTAGTTAGCATTTGAAAACACCCTTGGGTGTTGGTACAAGCCACGGGCACTTGGACACACAAAACTCACCACGGCCCGGACTCGGGGGAAACCACCACCTTCCCCCATATAGTATACTTTGCAGCTATCCGTGGAGGCTACATCCAAATTGCTCTTTTTCCCGGGACTCCCAAGTTGGAGTCCCGAAATTGTCCCGAAATTGTCCCGGTTGGAGTCTTGGGACTTTGGGAGCTCATAACTTCCAACTGCAGAGTCCGATTGCAAGGATGTCTAAACCAAAGTTGTAGCTCTCCTCGAGAGCTTTCCAACGCCATGTTGCACTCTAGAATCAGATGTTGGGAAGAGGTCGATTCCCGACTTTTAGTGGTCGGGAGTCAAACTGCCAGTTTGACTCCTGGCCCTTCTTTTGCCCATAACTTGGGCTGCAGATGTCCAAATGACCAATGCGAGGCCATTTTGGACATTTACGCTTCAAAACCTTTCTAATGACACCAATAACACCTCAATGTGAGGTGTTTTGGGACTTGCTATCAAACTCTAAAAATTTGGGAGTTCTGGAAGACTCCATGTCCCCAACTTTGGGAGTGCAAGTTTCGTCCTCACACTTGGCCAAAGTGGGGTTGTGACACCAAAAGCAAGTTGTTGGAAGGTAGTGTTGTGAACATTGCATAAAATGGATGTCATTTCTTTTTTATTTGTTCCAACTCTAAAGTTAGTCACGTGTCATAATTAAGCAAATTGCACATTATATATTCGATGCATATTTTCCTTTTGTTCCTCCTCACACTACTTTTCATATTCCTTGTCAACAACTCCAAATAACTTGAACTCAACATAGTCATAAAATAAATTTTAACTTAGCAATCTCAATGCTAATCACTAAATGGACTACAATTATTATTAATTTTTTCTCCTCGTTTATGCAATGAACTTGCAAAAGAGAACTAGATTCAGGCACACACATGTATTCCACTTTGATCACCTCCCAACTAATCCATGACACACATGACAAAATTAAAAGTTGACACAACATAGTGCAACACGCCATTGTAATATTATAACACATGTCATGCATAACATATAACCTAAACATTATGATGTCACAATAACACAAATATTGAAAAATGTAACTAATAATTGTCACAATGCTAGCAAAAGTGAACAATGTTACTTTCTAACTAGACAATGAACTAATTAAATTGACTTATAGTGTAACTAAACATTGTCATCTTGATACGAATTAAACACTTGCATAATTACATTATAACACCATGCATGTTATAATTTAACTAAACAACACAAGCATAACTATACATTATAATAATGTTTGTTTATATTATAAACTAATAACAATGTACCTCCATTAATCTAAAATTGTGATTCAAATTACATGTTTTGATTATATAAGATTAAAATGCCACATTATGGTGATATCAAAAGGATTAGGATGAAAAAAAATACATGGGAAAAAAAAGGTCCAACAAACCCGTCGCAACCCCACTTTGAGGCAAGTGTGAGGGTGAAACTCACACTTCCAAAAGTGGGAACTTGGAGTCCTTCGTGACTCCTAAAAACTTAGAGTTTGATTACAAGGGTCAAAACACATTGCATTGAGGTGTTTTTTATATTGTTAAAAAGGTCTTGAAGTGTAAATGTCCAAAATGGCCTTGCATGAGCCATTTGGACATCTGCAGCATAAGTTATGGTCGAAAGAAGGGCCGGGAGTCAAACTGCCGGGAGTCAAACTAGTAGTTTGACTTCCGACCACTAAAAGTCAAAAATTGACCCAATCTCGGTGTGTGTAGGTGAAGTGCAACACACCGTTGGAAAGCTCTTAAGGAGAGCTACAACTTTGCTTTAGACCTCATCCCAATCAGAGGTTGGAGTCGGGAGTTCTAAGCTCTCAAAGTCCCAGGAGTCCAAACCGGGATAGTTTCTTGACTCCTCCTTGGGAGTTCCGGGACAAAAAGCCATTCGGATGTAGCCTCCGTGGGCAAACGCAGAGAATACTATATGGGAGAAGGTGGTGGCTTCCCTCGAGTCCAGGCCGTGGTGAGTCAAGTGAGTTCGTGTTGCCTGTGGCTTGTCCCAACACCAAAAGTGATCCAGAATGAAGACTAATAAACTTGTGGTTGGTTTTGATGCAGGACCAAGTAGCTAACTAAGTTGTCCCTTTTCGTAGTCTAATCCTGGAGCATTTAGCATGCTCCTCTCACCCCCTTTTAGTGTTGGAAGTTGGGAGCAGCACCAAGTTCCAACTAATTTCGCATTTTGACATAGTTCAACCCTTTTTGAGGTCTAACAAGGAACTTGGGGGCGCGTCAGGCAATGTAATGCATGATGCATCCCAAACATGAAAAGGATGTTTTCTCCATGAGTTAAATTGCAACACTTGTCTTAACACCTTGGAAAACAAAAACCACACCAAAATTACTAAATTTGGAATCTTGGTTAGACTCTCTAAAAGCCCCAATGATAACACATTTTCCACCATCATTTTTGTTAAATTGTCAACAATATCCCCAATTAATATTCACTCCAATGTTAGCAATGCGAGAGTGTATTTTGAACCTTTAATCACATCAACATGAATGCCAATCCAAGATTAATAGTTGATAGGCCACAAGCATGTTAAAGTAGGCCAATTGGTGGACCTTGTTCAAAAAGTAAAAATAGATAATTATTTTTTTTGAAAATTTGAATTTTAGGCCTTTTACCAATGTTGTACATTTTGAGGTGTATTAGCCATATTAAATAAACCATATATGGTCATCCCCAATTTATATTATTATTAGAGTTTTTAAAAAAATTGCAAGTTTACATTTAGTATATTTTTCAAATCAAACTTTTCAAGTGATGTGTTTTATGTTTGAACCATCATGCATATAGATAGAAGTTTTTTGAAACTTGAACATTTCAATTATAACAATGTTAAGTCCTTCCAAAAAAATAAATCCTTATATAAGTGTAAAGCGCTAAAAACCTACTTTTCAATATAAATGCATATTGTGTTTGTAACATGGTAAAACATGTGTTAAACATTCTTTGAGGGAGACATAAAAATGAATTAAAAAAATTAAAAAGGTCATGATTATACTTTATGTCTATTTTGTGCAAAATGGTACAACAACACCAAATGAAAAAAAAGAGTGAAAATAGGTTGAAAAAAAAACACATATGAAGCTTTTAATTTTTTTTTCATGTCATACTACACATGCCTCTAACAAATTGGACCGAGGTCCATGATAGGAGGCAAATGATCTTTCCCATGCACATCACATCCCTACACTTGTAATGCTAGAGGGTGAAGCATTACATTCCCCTATAATGATAGATCCAACTATAGATGGCTCAGAGACTCTAACAAGACCTTTCAAAAAGAGATGTTGAAACTTGAAATTTGGTGATGATTTCAACGGAGGCATGACAAGACAAAATGAAATGCACAAGTCTTGAGGTTATGAAAATCAAGAATGCACTTCCAAGTTTGCTCTCAAATTGAACAACAAATTGCAACCCTTTTGCATTTCACTTAAATGAAAACACAAGCTCAACTCACGCATAGTAAAACACAAACACATGGTTCGAACTTTGACAAGTGCACTCGTGTACCAACCAAAAAAAATGTTGCAACATGATGTTTTTTTGGCAAGTTCCACATACATGGGCATGCACATCTTCAAATTGGCAACAATGGAGTTATGAATCTGGACATAAACATCAATTCAGTTCTGTCAATGAGATCTGTTGCACACTCAACACACAAATCTCATACAACTCCTTTCTTAAAAGACAAAATCACAAATTTGCAATGCAACAATTTTGTCATGTGCAACTTGAAAACTCAAGACCAAATCACAAAATTGCAACTCAAAAAATGCTATGTACAACTTGAAAACTCAAGAAGCATCATAATGCACACACATGTGTTGTTTGTTGTATGCTTGAACCGGGTGCTTCAACTCTATTTACTCCAACTCAGATGAGAAGAATTGGAGTCACTTCTTCTAGATTTTGGACATGCTTTCTTTGAACAAATCCTTTTTTGATTGTGTGTTAGTTGGGTATACAAAATGTGAGCACTATAAAGACCCAAAATCATTGTACCCTAGGGACTTGGAGTAAATACAAATTTGTTAGCTTCTCCAACTCATGAGTGGAGAACAAGAACATGTGAGTACTTCTTGAGAAGGTTTGTCCTTTTTGTCATGTTCTAGCATGAATTCTTGACACTATATCCTATATTCCTAATCTTTCAACAACTTGACTGAAATTTTTTGTTGTTAGCATTTGGCATCTGTCAATATCCCATACTTTTAATCACATAGACTACTACAATGTAACCTATTGTTGACAAGCTAAGGATAAGGGTACAAGGACTAAGTGCAAGCATAAGGACATCAATTTCTTTGCCATTTTGTTTTCTTGACAATAACATTACATATTTACCTTCAAAACAATCCACGTATAGCAAAGAATCCAAGGATTTGTTATCTAAATTCACCTTCATATATTAGTCTGGACATTGCATACATAACACAACTCTTGGTAAAGAATTTCTTGCCAATACCCACATTGTGAAGTTGTTTTGTCCTTGAACTCAAGCCAACTTTCGTGAAAGGGTAAAGAAGTAGGTATGGCTTTGCCTAGGCCCCATGATTCTGAAAGCATCTTTACACATGGTTGTTACCCACCATAAAGCAAAAAATCAAGTGGGTAGATCAGAAGACAGACATGCATACTTATATCATGAGGTAGGCACCTTAGTTCATGTCAAAGACAGAAAAAGAAACTCCACATTAGCTTTTAATGTATAGACACACAAATGATGACAATTGCCAAGCTGCAAGCAGGCATACTGGCACTGGTTGATCCAGTGGTCAGGTTTATCTGGTGGTCATGTGTTCCCAGGTTTAGGGTTTAGGGTTTATGTCCATGAGCATCCTGCACATACGAATTGTTGTTTTAACCACCTGCCTCAAAGCTTTCTATTCACCAGTGCAGGGCCTCAACTGGAAACACAGTTCTGCCTTCAATATTGCACTGTTCTGCTGTGCTCAGCTGGTTCAACCCTAGGCACAGGAATGCCTCTCCTCAAGACCCATCGCCTTACAAATATGTTACAGACTCCATGGAAGACGCATCATAAACAAATACACAATTCAGAATATGTGGCTAACTCATTTGAGATGATGAAAGTGAAGGATTTCTATCTAGTGGGTTTGATCATTGTGTATCATCCAGTGACAGACTCCACAACCTGTTCCTTGTCTATTGATGGATCATGGCTCTCTTTGAAGATCTCATGGGATGAGTGCCCTGTGTCTTCTGCAACCACATGTTCCTCTTCCACCCCACTTTCATCATTGTAGACCCTCTTCTCTGGCTGTGGCTCCATCTCTCGCCCACTATGGTTATCTGAAGGATACTCCTCCCTTCCCATATTCCCAAATGTTGGACTCTCTGGAGACGAAACCTTTCCCCCATCAGAGCCCTCACCACGCACATGCATTCCATCAAATAGGTCCTGGAGCCCATCAGATTGAATTGTTCTTTTCACATCAGGTGCTTGCTCTTCTTTCAAAATTGATTGCTCTCCAGTTACAGCCATAGACTCACTGTGAGATGTTGAATCTGGGGCACTCTCAAGTTCTGCTGTACTGCTGAAACGAGCAGTCCCAGCATCCTTCGAATCAACTACAGGGGAAGAAACCCTATGGTTCTTTTCTGATATCCCTGTCCCTTCCACAGCTTTACAGAGGACACAATACTTCAGGGCAAGCTCTTTATAAGCGGAAAGTAGAGACTCTACATCAGCAACCCTCAAATCCCCAGCACTTGCATATAGATAAGGATAGTCTATAGCAAGCTGCCCACTACGATCAGCTTCTAAAACTGCAGGTATGGCTGCAGCTTCAAGCTTCTTGATAGTTGCCCCTAGATTCCTTTGTTTGCTTTCTTTGGGGCTATGGGGAGCATTTGTAGATGCCACTATGGCTGAAGTTGATGCAGCAGGCAACAATGGGGACTCAATCTGGTCTTCTTTGTGGATGGTCAATCCAGGGCCAGGTTCAATTTTGTTTGCTGCGTCATTTGAGGGTAACGATGCATGCTCTTCTTCCCTCCCAACAAGCCCATGGGTCTCTTGTGACACTGTCCTTGATGGCAATGGTGAGGGCATGTTCATCCCATCCAGTACAGCCCTAGCTGCCTGTAACTGCTTCTCATACTCACCTTTGTCCATAGATAGAGACTTTGCCTCCAGAGTGCTGATGAAAGTTTCTGCTGACACAAGGTTTGTGTAAAAATAGGATGCCTCTGATATCAGCCTTGAGCGGTGGCGGTACCGGCTGATGTACAGAAGATTAGAATGAAGCTGTGGTGGATTTGCCTGCAAAACCCATTGCCACCCAGTCTTGGCTATTTCACAATCCTGAGTAGAAAGGAGAATACTGAAATCACATAAGTCTTCTGTGAATTCCCCATGGTTGCTAGCATAAGCTTCAGACAGAGTCCAAGATAAGTTAGAAAACATAAGAATAAGAGAGACAGGCTTACTTTGATAACAATGTATATAAGGATAGGAAGGAAATCATCAGCGCCTGAGGGATTGTCATTTGTGGCAAGTGATACATTCAACAGCAGGTTGTTGATGACCCGACAGCAGTTTAGGATGCACACAAGTTTATCACGGGGTGCTTTGTATGTGTTGATTTTCTGAAGCTCTTTCTGTGCCAGCTGGTGTGTCCATCCCAAAGAAACCAACCTCTGTGAGTTTAGGGTAAGCAAAAAAAGAACCCACAAAACACCAACCTTGAGAATGTTGAGAGAGAACTAAGTATTCCCCTCAAGCTGTCCAGCTTCTTAGACAAAATCAAAAGAGAGAGAGAAAAGGGGTAGTTGCATACCAGCCATGAAGATTCATTCTGGAAGCTTGGGGGAATATCAAGATGCTCAGGACGGATGAACTGTTGCAGCATCCCCATCTTCTCTGATAATCTTTGATCATTCTCAACTTCTTCAGGAACAGGAGCAAAAGCTCGAGCAAACAGCTTGGTCATTAGATACTTTTCCAGGCCCTGTCCATAATTAAAAAAAGGGGAGAAATCAGACCAGAGCAAAAATATGAGAGAAAGACACTGTACTGCTCCCACAACCTCATTGGCTACATCAGAGACAGACAAACTCATTGTATGATTACAGCACATGCAAAAGACAACACAAAACGTATTGGTGCTGAGAGGGGAAGAACCTCGCCAGCACTTTCTAGCTCCTCATCTGTTGCATTTGCAAAGAGAGGGTGAGCTTGGAATGCACCCTCAGTAGTGCTAAGAAACATCTGCACACTCTCGCTGTCACTATCCGGATCAGGAACCTTGGTTGTGAAATCCATTATGAAACTGCACAAGGAGAATCAAAGAGGGGTGAGTGAGTGAGTGAGTGATGACCCCAATTACAGGATTATTGCAAGGCCAATGATGCTCATTATCAAATCATATAAAGACATTCACATATAATGCTAGTCAGAGCAATTTTCCAAACTCCAAACGTGTGAAGATTGAGGCCAGATCTTCCATTCATGGATTGAGATTATGAATCAGTGATTCATATCTGCATACCCTTAGCAGCTGGATTCCTGTGCATTCAATTGGGGCATATACAGAACTAGTTGACCTATAGCATACCATTCTGGCATGGGGATAGCACAGGAAATGGAGGTATACAGGTACCTGAAGCTCTGACCTAAAAACCCTCATCATAGAAATAGAACAAGCGAATCTATTGAAAGGCTATATGAGTAGAAAACTTGAACCCTAATTTTGGCAACCCTAACATGACAGACCCAATTGATATCTACAATACCTGCAGCAGCTAGATTCCTGTGCATTCGATTGGGGCATATAGCAGAACTAGAGAACATATAGCATAACATTCTGCCAGGAGAAACAATGGCAGGGCAGGCATGGGGATAGCACAGGAAATGGAGGTATGCGGGTACCTGAAGCTACGATCTAAAATCCTTGTCATGGAAAGAGAACAAGCAAGTCCATTCAAAGTCTACCTGAAGCTATGATCTAAAAACCCTCATCATGGAAACAGAACAAGCAAGTCCATTCAAAGGCTATCAAGCATGAACCTCAGCTTGAGATTTATGGATACCTTGGTTTTGAAGAGGAAGAGTTTCACCTGGAGCTACTTGAAACCCTAATTTGCAACCCTAACATGACACTCCCATAAGTAAGCAGCTCTTTGCAAAGATGAAAAGGGGAAAGAGATACTGACGTTTTGATGGAGCGCACAAAGTCTGCAGCCAATGGATGCCGCATGCGATCCAGAAAATCATGGAACGTGAGCGGCGCTGTGGCCGCATTGAACATGTCCACACTCTCCATGTCTTGTTCTCCTCGCTGCTGCGTTGCGTCGCTGCTACGGTGAGCCGCTTTACTTTAACGTCTCAGCTTCGAGTAAAAAATTTGCCCATCGCGTTATCTGCTCGATACGAACGCCTAATCGAAACACAACAAAATGCAAGACACAACAACAGAAGACAAGAATCTGCTCTCACTTTGCACTAATCCCATGTCCACGCCACAACCCACAAAAACGAAGATTGAATCTAACCGAGAAAAAAAACGATCTCTCAAGATACGTCTTCACCAGTCGAAATTGATCCGATCCGATCCGAACCCACAACCTAAAAGACGAAGATTGAATCTAAGAAAACAAACGATCTCACAAGCTGCGACTTCAGCCCGTCGGGTTGATCCGATCCGATCCTCGCCAAAACCCACGAAGGTGAAGATTGAAGATTATAACAAAACAAAGGATCTCACAAGCTGCAACTTCAGCAGTCGAGTTGAGCTAATCAACCTTCCACCACCATCATACCCATCATCATCTTCTTCTTCTTCTGCTAAACATATATCCTTGCAAATGGGTACTGATCAAAATCCAGATCAAACAAAACCTCCTTCTTCTTTTGTTGTCATTTCCAGGATTTCAGATCCCACATCTCCTTCCCAAAAGCTGCCAATCTTTTGGGAAGGATCTCACAACACAAGATGCATCATCTTGTATCATCTTACCCTCTCCCTAACAAAAAGTTGTGATTTTTTCTTAATAAATTAAAACCTAAAGAAATATGCTTCATCTTGCTCACAAAAATCTCGCTCAAAAACAACTCCACCCATTTCATTTTTAGGGGGGGTTTTAAAAGGTTTGATTAAGAGGGGTTTAAGGTTCAATTATCTTGGTGCAATTTTTTAGTCCATTATTTGTCAAAAATCTCCATGTCATTTGCCTATGATTCAAGGGTTCAAAAGTTTGATTATCTTTCGAAATTATTTACTTAGCAATGATCAATTATCTCAAATGTTCACTTTTGCTTACATTTTGATGAGTGGGTAGATTATTGAATCATCATCGACTATTCAAAACATTATTCTTGATGATTCAAAGGTCATTCATTTCTTAAGAAACATTTAATCAAAATTATTTTTGCCTATTCAAGTACAATTATGAAAAAAATTCAAGTGGTAACAACCTTTTTTGTTTTGTTTTGTTTTGTTTTTGGGTTAAGTAGCAAGGTTTAAGTCTATTGAAAGGGAATAATACACATGCAAACTTATTTCAAGAAGAAAGAAGTAGATATACATGTTGCAACAAAAAAATTCAAACAATCGTGTTTTTATTCAATTATGGATGAAAAATAGATGATCATGTTATATTGAATTTTGTACATGGTTAGGGGTTTTGAGAATTGTAAATATGAAAATAGTTTTATAAAATTGAAATCATCCATAATAATGGATGTTTTACAAATTCTAATAAAGTTTTGTGCATTCCATGCATTACCCCGCCTCCCCTTTTCTAATAATAATTTCTATGAGAAATTATTAAAGTCTTTTTGGATACTAGATTGGTAGATTTCTAAACCTTTTAAAGGGCATTCGTAAGGTGTTATATTGGCTCCCACATTCCAAAATTTATTTGTTAATGTTTAATTATTCATATTATTATTAAAATGAAGAGAAATTGGAATTGAAAATATTGTCAAATTTTTATTCATATTAATGATTTACTCTTGATGGGATGGAGATTGAAAATAGACATGGAACTCTACTAAACTTGTAGATGCATTTTACATCAAAAAAATTTCTTTCAAAAATGTTGGTCATGATATGAATGTACACAAATGACTAAAGTTTTAGTGATTCATGTGATCATGCCATTGAATGAACTTTGATAGATCAAGGAATGTAATTGAAATCATGTCGGAAATAAAGGACCAATATGCAAATTTCATTGAGAAGAAAAAATTAACTAATTTTTAGGATGTGCAATACTCAACATATATCGATAAGTAAACCTATTTAAATTTAAACTGAAATATTAAATAAATGTAGAAACAATTACAATCATTTAAGTTCATAAAGAAATTTTTTGATGGAAATTATGAAAATAAAAAACTTAGATAATATTTCTTAATTCAACACTTAAAACTTACATAATATTCCACAATTTATTTCTAGCTAGAAATTTCACTTTTAGAACCATTAGTTTTTCACAAATCTCATACCCAACTTTTCCATAGACTTTTTCAGATTTCAATGGGTGGTGGTTCTTTTGTATAAATCAATGAATGTTTTTAGTGAAATTGAAATGATTTTTTTGAGACATGAATGACAAAAGTAATGAATTGTTTTTACATCCTTCTAATTAAAATGACTTTTTCATTTTTGAGTGCACATAGCAATGGTTGTTGCAAATAACAAAATAGTGGCTACTAAGAATGTAAATATGAATTTGGTGAATGTTTGTTGCAAAAATGTTTTTTTTTCCCCCAAGTTTCAAGATCAACAACAAGATGCAACTTGAGACTTGAAATGAAGCTCAAAACTTTAAAATAGTGAACTAAGAAGCAAAACTAACTCACACACTCAAAATGTTTTTACAATTTATTACAATTAAAAAAATGCATTAACTTACAATTTGAACTAAGGCTCGTGAAAATATTTTTGAATTACAATTAAAAGCAACACATCTTTTCATAAAGAAAGAAATACAAAAAATAATTACAATCATTTTCCAAGGGACATCCGAAAGATCTTGTGAAATCACAAGACATAATAACTTTGCAAAGAAACCTCACCAAAAAAGGTCCAAAAGCTTACCAAAAACTTGAAAATGGCTTCCTTTTTTGCCACAACACTACAAATTGATGCTACAAACTAACAAATAAATCCAACGCAACACTAATAGGGTAATATATTTTTAGGTTCAATGTTAATTAAATTATTTTTTGTAAATGCCAATTTTTCTAGAAATTATTTCTTTGAAATGTTGAAATTTGCAAAAATTCGCAAGTATTCAACAATTGACAACATTTTTTTATTCTATAATTTGGTGGAACATTATGTCTCCTCATTTTTGCAAAAAGACATAATTCGAAATTAATTATATATTATTTTCAGAAAATGTTGAAATTCTCGCCCCCCCCCAAAAAAAAAAAAAAAAAAAAATTCTTCAAAGAACAAAACTTTGTGAAGGAAACTAGAGAATCTTTTAGAATAGCCTGGAATATTCCACTTGGGGTCAGGTTTTAAAAAATGGTAGAATGGACAGTGCAAGGGGGAGAGGGAGGGGATAACAGAACTCATCCACCCAATCATGGAAAACAAAACTCATCCATCCAATCAAGGATGATTTTATGTTTGGTAGGTCTCAAGTATCAATTACCACAAAAAATTCCCCCCCCCCTCCCCCCTCCCGCCCCAAAGTCACTGCCACGTCACCATCACAATCTTATCTCCAACAAAATAACAATAAGGAATAATCACCACGTGGCAAAAAAAAAAGCTAAATAAGTAATTTAGTCATTGACTCACTCCAAGGAATTTATTATTTGTAAAAATAAATTAAAAATATTAAAACTAACCACAAGAGGTGTGCAAGAAAAAAGGAAAAAAAAAAAAATAGGAAAAAAAGGGGAAAAAAAAAAGACCCTGCCCTTACCCAAAAAAAGAGAAAAAATAAAATCTTAGTTGAAAATTCCAAAAGACTGACCAACAAAAAAATAGGGCAGTTAAAAAAACTTCCTGGGCAATTATTGCTATTTTACTATCATTGAAGGAAAGGAACTCTCAATTATTTTGGACCTTTTTAAAAAAAATTATTACTCTCACCTACTCTTTTAATTGCTTCTTGTGTGCAAACAAATATTAGGTTAAACCCTAAAGGTCCAAACAACTTGATTTGGATGGATGGATGGATAATGGGTTTTGATGGATGATTTCCACACATTCCTTGCAATGCGATTGTGGAGTCCAAAATCACATTCTTCCACATTCATCCAAATATATATGTTCTCTAGGGAAATTCTCTTTTCATAATAATGGACAATGTGGGGGCCCCACAAAAGGATTTGAAGCTTTTCTTTCAAAATAATAAGTGATAACATGTGAAAATGGAAAAAATGTAAATGAAGTGCATTTTTTAAAAAAGAAAAGAAAAGAAAAAAGTGACAAATATATTAAGAATTGTATACTATGTAGCCTTCTTTTATTTAATAGAAAATAAAAATTGATAATATCTGAGAATATGTTTAGACAAAAAAATTCACAATTAAATAAAATATTTTTTATTAAAAAAGAAAAAAGAAAAAAGAAAAAGGGGTTACAAAAGGGGAAGATTGTAACTTGTTTTGGGGTTTGCCCAGATATGTGAGGGGGCATATTCGGGCAGCTATTTGACAAAAAGAGATCGGGGAAAAAAAAAAGATTAAGTTAGATCAGACCGAGATTCCTTCTGTCCACAGAAAGAGTAGAATCTGGATGAATGTCTACGGAAAGAAAAACTTACTCTCAGACCAAATTACCATGCATAAAACTTACCCTAATAAAATACTATTTTATTTCTAATTGCTTCTTGGATATAAATTACCATGGTAAATATTGTTTTTCTACTTTGTGAATCGCTTCTTACATTAAAATTTACCCCCGGTAATTTATTTATTTTACTTGAAAAAAAGTCCCTCTAGATGAAATGTTTAGTCTCAAGGTAAATAGTAAATAGGTACCCTTGGATAAAACTTACCCTAGTAAAATACTAATTTACTTTGTAATTTCTGTTTCTCTAAAAAAAAACCACCCTGGTAATGTTTAAATTTTTTTTTTACTTGGATGAAAAGTTTTGAAGTGTCAGAGCAAATTTCATTCGGGCAGAAAAACTTACCCTATTTTACTTGTATTTGCTTCTTCTCTAGAATTTACTTCAGTAAATATTTTTTTACCATGAAAGTGCTTCTTCTTCTTCTTCTTCCTCTAGAGCGCGAGAGACGAGAGAGAGACGTACTCTCAAAGAGACGCATCGCAAACGGAAAAATTCCCACATGTGGCGTGGGCGATGGAGATCAATGACAAGAAGACGAAGAACAGATGAGGAGATGATGATGGGTTTATATTTTGTAGCCCTGCGGATTGTTTGAACCTTGAAGTTTTTTTCTGTGGGTGTTTTGTTTCTTCTTTTTTTGGTTGCATTTGTTGTGTTCTTTTTTTTGTAGATGAGGGAAACGTAGTGTGAAGAAAAGGGTAGCCGGGGTGGGGAGGGAGTAGAGGAGGAGGAGGAGGAGGAGGAGGAGGGAAGTGGGGGAGGGGAGTGGAGGATTTGTGCAAGATGGCGGTGGTGAGGTGGAGAATGCTGAATGATGTCGCGGCGAGTGTAGCTGCGTTGCATCATCGTCATCATCATCATGGGAGGAGACAAGGGTTGTTGTTGGGAAGGTTTGGATTGCGGGCTGCTGTTATGCCGCAGCAGCAGCCTCTTCTCTCTCCTGGAAGAACCCTAATTCCCTTTTCTTCTTCGTCTTCTTCTTCGTCGTCGTCGTCTTCTTCTTCTTCTTGGCTTCTTCCCTTCTTTTTTGTGCCCAATTCTTTCTCCTCCTATGTCATGCCGCTTTCTTCTTCTTCTTCTTCGGCTTGCTCCTTCAAGAGTAGCGATCTGAATCCACGTGCGGTGGCGGAGGAATCTTCTGTGGCCGTTGCGGAAGCCATGTCTGCTAGGAAACAGCAACAACAAGGGAGAAGTAGTAGTAGAAGAAATCAGCATCTTCATTCACAACAGCAGCAGCAAGTAGGGTTAGGTGATGCTACCAGTGACTTGGAAGGAGGAAAGGGCGGCTTTCAAGCTCATGCCATTTGTGCAAGCTGTAGTACACCCATGGCTTTTGACTCCCTTGCCACCAATTCTGCTCTCTCTGATGATGTTGTTGTCACTTGTACCAACTGTGGTGGGCAAGATTCTCTTGTGATCGTTGAACCTTGTTCTTCAGTATCCTTCTCTTCTTCATCGCCACCCTTGAATTCATCATCATCTTTTTCTCCTTCACCTTCAACATCATCTTCATCATCATCATCATCATCATCACTCAGGAGTATTCGAGCAAGTCGACGCTCCAAGAGAAATGCTCCCACCACTAGGGATCATCATGTGACCGAGAGTGTGGAACTCGGGGACATGATAACCCGAATCTCAACATGGCATGCGGTTCGGCGACATGGGCATGGAGACATCCCGCAGCATTGGCAGCAAGGAGCAGGGATGACGCCCCTGCCTCCGGTGGCAGCAACACAGGCATCTCCGAGCCCTCCCTTTCCATCCAATACCACCCTTGTCCGTGCACAACCTGGAACAGGTGGTGGTTCTGGCAGTGGCTCTGGAAGTGGGCTCAGCTCCCGGGAAAGCTGGGGGGGATCAACCCTCGGTAAGGAGCTCCCTACTCCCCGAGAAATTTGTCAAGCCTTGGACAAGTTTGTTATTGGCCAAGATCGAGCAAAAAAGGTCTGTCTCTCTAGGGTAGCTATTTGGATTGTGTCTGCTAGATTGTTTTGTTGTTGTTTTTCCTGTCTATTGAAAGGCAAAGGAATCATGTGCTTCCAACTTTTTCCATGCCTTCATCATCATCCTTCTGGTGTCAATTGGAAACCCTTTTGCCATTTGAGATTACTGAAAGCACATCCTGTGAAGGTTTGCAGAATATTAGGGTTTGATGAGTGTTGCAGAGTATTTATCATCTAGATGATTTGTAGATGATGATTATGCATGGGCCAGTGGAAATTTGATAGCACATTTGTGTACTCTGGAATCAGACCTGTCATTGCAGGAATTGATTTTCATTGGACAATGAGATCCAACAAACCAAGAGCCTGGAAATTAACTGATTTTCTTCTTTTTCTCTGTTCAATGCAGATATTGTCAGTGGCAGTGTATAACCACTACAAGCGTATCTACTTTGAGTCATTGAGGAAAGGCAACGTGAAGCCATCCAATTCTGAAGGGTTAGTTCTGTTCTTTGGAATTTGTCTATGTTATCTGTTCTTTTGTATTTTTGAATTGGAATATGTCAAGGAGCTTGTTGGAGCATCTGGGATATTAAGCATGCATGCACATAAGATATAAAGACATAGGTTTTGGTCGAGTTTCCATTTTGTTTTCAGGAGACTATGGTGTGGGATTTTCAGACTTCCTAAGAGGTTGGTGCTTAATCTAATCCTTTTCTAACAGGGATGGTGTGGTGCTGAGGTGCCGGCTTTTGTGGCAATGGGAAAGATTTCTAATATTGATACCTGTTAAGGCAAAATGAACAGTTTCAGAGAGCTTAATAATTCTCATGAGTGGTGTTAATTGATGTTGATTTTGGTGTGAGGCACAGCAGGCTGGGTGGATTGTCCATGGGTCTCTCTGATGATGAGGGTAATGAGAATGATGTTGTTGAGTTGGAGAAGAGTAATGTCCTTCTTATGGGCCCCACTGGATCTGGTGTGCACTAATTCCTCCTTTCACCTTGCTCATGAATGTGTAGATGTTTGAGACTCTAGTTGACAGCTAGCCAAGTGGAAGAAACTATTTCATCAACTATATTGCTGAAGTTCAATTCTATAGAGGGTGCTACATGTTTGGGATGGTGGGATGGAATTATAACAAAAAAAATTTGGATTTTGATTTACAGGGAAAACTCTTCTGGCAAAAACTCTGGCCAGATTTGTGAACGTTCCATTTGTGATTGCTGATGCCACCACTCTTACACAGGTCAAAACATGCACTTTGGTCACCTGTTTACACATCCAGTTGTTCTTCGCTCATTTTTTCTTTGTGATGATGCTGTAACCCTACAGTGGAATGCAGAAGAGGGCAGGGGCAACTGTTGATAATTGTGGGTACTGCTTCTTTGTGCAGGCAGGATATGTTGGAGAGGATGTGGAATCTATTCTGTACAAGCTCTTGATGGTAATTACATGACCCTCTTTCTCATCATTATTGTCATTTATTTCTTACAAGCATGAGGAATCTTGTTCTTGACCTTCATACACTGCTAGCAGAAGTCACTGGTTTCTTAGCCAGTACTTTGTTGATATTTATGGTCAGAGTTGTTATCTATATCAGAGCACATTGAGTTGGAAAGCAGATTATCTATCATGCTGGGATCTGTAGAATCAGATGAAGAATGTATGAGAGATATTCATACCAACCACAAAAGGCATATTATTTCCATCTACTGTGCTGTGCCCCACAGGCAGCTGAGTTCAATGTGCCAGCAGCACAACAGGGTATTGTCTATATTGATGAAGTAGACAAAATCACAAAGAAGGTACAGAAGTTTCTTCAGCCTGTTGTTTACTTCCTGTTGAAATGGGTCGATCTAGTAGCATCAGTCTTTGGAGATCTCTGGTAACACTTCCTATTTGTACCTGTCACAAGCACATCAGAATTATACTGGCAAGGTTCATACACATATAGCTGAGAGTATTTTTTCCTGAATGGTTTTGTTTCTTTAGGTTCACCTTTCATCTTTGAGTTGCTCTGCCACCAATGTGCTTCTCTAGTTTCATGCTCAGAGCACTAGAAACTATCATAATCACATTACATATGAGTTCTCTACTGCTTAGTCCATGACTCGCCACTAACTTCATCAGCTTCCAACAGTGGATGTGGATAGCTATGTTTTAAAAATGTGCTTAAAAAATTATGGGAAACAATTGCAAAGAAATCTGTGTCCTGGGCTGCTGTCACATTTCTGGAAGCAACAGGAATACTCAAGTCATGGTGTTGCTAGCACTCAAGAGGCATATGACTGTTCTCATTCTCTTTGTGTTTTTTGGGTTTGGCAGCACTGACACAAATGGGTTGCCTTCAAAGTGTCGTTGTGGAATTTTCTTGGCAATTTCAGTGATATCTGAATGCCTAGTCATGTTGAAAGATTGATTGGTGGATGTATGGGTGCAGGCAGAGAGTTTGAACATAAGCAGAGATGTCTCAGGTGAAGGAGTCCAGCAAGCTCTCCTGAAGATGTTGGAGGGAACGGTGTGTAGTACCCACCTCTAATCATAAAATATGCTGCTAGATTGAGATACCTACAGTCGTATTTCTAGCACTCTTCTCTTTGCTTTCTGATTGGTAGCTGCTGTGTGTTCTGCAGTAGCTTACATTTATTCACATCATGGGGTGATCATTGACAGTCACTACCCAACCTGTAACAAGTTCAATTGTATTTATTGCAGGTTGTAAATGTTCCAGAGAAAGGTGCACGCAAACATCCCCGGGGTGACCACATACAGGTTGCCAGCATTCTCAAAGAGCAGTCCCTTCTATTTTCATTTCTGTTGTTATTTGATAGACATCAAACTTCAGCTAGATTTTCAACATTTATCAAAGTCAAGCAGAGAAACTGAATGGTTTCACATAAATCTGGGCTGCAGGTTGACACCAAGGATATTCTCTTTATTTGTGGTGGTGCTTTTGTTGAGCTTGAAAAGACAATTGCAGAAAGGTCAGGATTGTTAATCACTGGTCAATATTGACACTCTGCCTCAATTCTTTTTCTGTGAACATCTAGACATTTCTATGCCAGTGGACAGACTGTACGTTTGTCTCCTCGCCCCTCCTTTTTCACAAATGCCAGTAAATAAAATCTTTACAAGGTTTGTTCTCTTGCTTCAGGAGGCAAGACTCGTCCATTGGGTTTGGAGCACCTGTTCGTGCAAACATGAGGGGGAATAGATTGATTGATGCTGCAATTACATCTTCACTTCTTGAGACGGTTTGTTCTTGCATTGCAACTCTTTTGCACTTACAAGTTGGTCTGAGTTAACTACAGCATTGATTATGAACTTAATGCAATGGAGTTCAATTTGGCAGCTTGTTTATAGTGGACAAGTGATCATGTGAAATGCATAGCTTCTTAGTGCTCAGGTGGAATATTTAAGGAAACAAAGAAGATGGTGGTCTTGTTTCAGCTTGTTTTCTGGAACAATCTGATATTGCAGTGTATGAGGAGGGTTGGATATGTGTAAGTTATTACCTATGCAAAGAGGACAGTGAAGAAGAGCTTCATTGATGTTATATTTTTTCCACTGCTACTGTAGCATCCTCTGACTGACACAATTTAGACCTTATTACTGATATTGGGTGCATGTTGAGATGGTGGTTTGACATGCTTAAGACATGACAACATCCTCAAATGGATCAAAACATGTCTGGTTTGTTGTACAGGTGGAGAGCAGTGATTTGATAGCATATGGGTTAATCCCAGAATTCATTGGGCGGTTCCCTGTTCTTGTCAGCCTTGCTGCTCTTGATGAGGATCAACTTGTTCAGGTTTTCACTTCTTCCTGCTTTGCTTTTCCTTTCCATGTTTGCCCATGAGATGCGCATCTTTCTATTATTCAGATCTTGCTTTCTTTGTTGGTTAATTGCTGCATACAATCTTGAGTGGATGTGCATGCATGTTAGAATCCAGTGTAACTGAGCTCCTCTGTGTTGGAATAAAGGTGTAGAGCTGACAGATTGACTAAATGAGCTTCTCAATACTTATTAAGGTATCTCTGAGTAGTTGAAAGGAATTCGATCTCCATCTCTGGTGCATGAAATGTATTTGGTTAATATTGTTTCTTGCAGGTACTCACAGAACCACGGAATGCTCTTGGAAAACAGTACAAGAAGATGTTTGCAATGAACAATGTAAAGCTCTAGATCTTTATTCACTCTGTTCCTGCTTGGCTTGCTTGTCTTTTGCCAGTCTTCAGGAGTTCAGTTTGGTAACATCTTGTGGCCCACACTAAGAGCTTCTCACAATGCAGGTGAAGCTGCACTACACAGAGGGAGCTCTACGAAGAATCGCTCAAAAGGCCATGGTGAAAAACACTGGGGCCCGTGGTTTGCGATCCATCATGGAGACTCTCCTTACTGATGCAATGTTTGAGGTCTGTGGATTCTTTAAGCATTTGGGGAATCTGGATTTGTTAAAAGCCCTGTAACCTTTGAAGCTCACAGCAGGCCCAAAATGGGTCTTGTCAATGTATTTGTGGTTATCATAGGTTAAGTAGTTGCTTTTATGGAGCTAAGGATTTTCATGTATCATCATCCAGTTCTCCAGCTGGTTGCTGGTGGTTCATTGCAAACATTCTCATTTGTACATACACTACAGGTTTATCCTTTCTTCATGGCAATGTCTGATGATTCTTTCAATCTAAACTTTTGTTCTGCAAAGCATTGCAGGTGCCAGATGTTGTATCAAATGGAGCAGAGAAGATAGAGGCAGTGGTACTAGATGAGGAGGGAGTAGGCCTACCCAACAGCCAGGGTATGGGTGCCAAAGTTCTGCGGGGTGAAGGTGCTCTCGAGTGTTACCTTGCGAATCTCAAAGGACCCACCAAGGTAGTGAACATGAACTTGGTTGGCAGACATGCCTTTCTGATTGTAAGAGCCTGAGCTGCTGGTGGCTCATTATGATGATGCCCTGGCAAGTTTGATGGTTGTGAGAAGGAGGATCTGATTTTTGTTTGGGAAAGTGAGGTGATGAGTTCAATACTTTTTGTTTGTGATGTGCCAATTTTTATATTGCAACTATTCTGGCAGGGCTCTTCATGTTAGAAGCATGAACAAAGTTTGTTCCTTTCTGGTCATCTTGACAGTACTACATTGTGACTGTTTGGGGCAATGATAGACCTACTTTGGGAACAATGTTTTTGAGTGAGATGCATAAGTTCTGGTCGTAATGGCTGCATTATTGCCTGTTGCTTTGATGGGTTATGTTTGTGGATCACAGGAAGTGGCTTTCCATAGAAACTGGGTTGATGCTCACAGAGTGGGGTGGTTTTGTCTGCAGAGGGGAGCACGAGGACTCCATGAATTTGAGGATGCAGACATAACTGAATTGCCAGTGAGGGCAGCAAATTTGTAGACCTATTTGTCAATGTCTTTAATTGTACAGCTTTTACAGGAGATGGTTTGTTTCTCTCCCATATTGACTTTCCATTTCCACTCTCAAAGCTCTCCTGGAGCAGCTCAAGATACACACATAAAAGAGACAGTAGTGCTTCTTCAAACACTTGATGTCCCCAGTGTAAAACGTAGTAGTGCACATGGAAAGGATTAGTGTTGACAATGATGAAAATCAAAGATTACCTTATATTTGGGTAGTTCAGATCTGGAAGGAAGGTCTTTTTACTTTCTTAGTTTTCAAGCATCTCTGGTGCATATGTTTTGTGGTAGGGGGTTGTCATCGCTTTAGATCTGTATGTGTAAAGTGATTTCTGTAGTACACCATTTGAGTCTAGATGCAAAGAAGTGTTGAAGCTTTGCATGAAGCGTTTCCTTATTCCATATGCGAAGGGGTGGGAGGTCTTCCTTTCCTCGGAATTAGAACGTTTTTGCATAGAAAGTGGAGATCTCCTTTATGTGCATTTCTACAGCAGTACATGCAGCTTCTGTACTATTGCTGGAATAATCTGAAAACCAATTCTCTCAGTTCACAATTTTCAGAAGTTTCTGAAGTGTTGTAATAATCCTATTTGCTCAGTCAGCATAGACGAGCATGACATAATTGAGAAGGTGATGTTGCTGCAGTTCCTTGATGTGATCTTCAAGCTCATGGCAAATTTTGGTATGTGGACAGATCGAAAGCACTTTGGTGATGCTAGACACAGAGGGGGAGGTCTGTACTTTATACTCAATAGTCTGTATTGCACAATTAGGAGGGAGCTTTCAGTGTATTGATGTTGCAGCAAGTAGGATAGAGGTGATACTTGTGATTTAGTTGCAGTTTTCATGCTTTTGAGTGTTTCTGTGTCACTATTGTTGCCTTTTCAAAAGAGCTGGTATTGTGCATAATACCCATCTTGGAACTGTTTACAACGTTTGGTGTACTCGTGTGTTTGATTGCTCAAAGTACCACTCCTGTTGTGTAGTTGCAGAGGCAGAGAACTGTATGCCAGAATTGGAATCTGGTATGTGATGGCCAGTTCAGGTCGTGGAGTGTGTGTTTTGAAGGACTTTTAGTTTTAACATCTGTGTACCAGCAGCAGCTGAGGCATCAGCTTTCATGCATGGAAGGGAACTTCAGGGACAAGGACAAACATGACAATGTGTGCACCAACATGCCTGTTGGTGCACTTTTAGATGATTAGATTCATTGCAACCATTGCTGGCATGCTGCTCTACAAGCTACTTCACATCTAGCTTCTTCCTTCACATTGAAATCAAGTGCTCTCATTGCTACTTGACGAAGCAAATCTCTTCTGTAAGATTCCTCACATTCTTCCTTCACTGAAAAGCTTGTTGCTATTTACCACCCTAGAGAGGAAATAGTGTAGAGGGATAGGAAAGGGTAGTAGTAAACTTGAGCTCCCTGTATTTCACTTTCCTGATTTTTCTTGAGGTGCAAGGCTCTTGAAAACCTCCTGCTTCTCATTACTGCTGATGCCATAGTGCACATCTTGTGGGCAATTCTGGAGCTGGCATTCAAGCAATAGCAAGTGTGGTAAGGGGGAAACTGAGATGATGATGCAAGCATCACATGTGTCCATTGTGGTGGTACCCATTGTCAAGCCTGTTGCTGTATCTCATGCAAAATTCACAGGGGAATTGTTCTGTTTGCTCATACCTTTCACTTCAGTTGCATAATGTGTTGATGCATTGCATGAAGAGACACAGCAAGAACAGTCACACCTGACAACCCACTGGAACTCTTTGCAATTAGAGCAAGATCAGTTTCCAACTACATTCCAAAGAATGCAATAAGAACTTCCAACCTCATGTCTGAAAGGTTTTCAAAAAACCTATGTTGAGATAAATAGTGTTTGGATTGATGGTCTTCACAGCTGAGGAAAAGTCCTGCAGACAAACCATTTTAAACACTAACTGAATTTACACAGGTATTGAAAGATCAGTGATCGCAAAAACAGATAGTAACCTAATTTCTGTCAAGATCACAAGACTCATAATATGAAAGGTAGCAATTGCTTGCAATGGTGCATCAGAAACCCAAAATCAGCAAATGCATGGGTGTCTCTCATTACTCAAAGAATCAGAAAACAATCAATTGGTGCTGTATTGTGCATTGGTGCTGCTCTGTGGAGGTCTTGTGCATTGGCAGTTACTGTATCAATTGAGAGGCACCATTCCATTTGCAGATTTCTATATTGTGAAAGAATTCAATGAATGTTGCATTGCTGCACGTAAGGGTGTGTGTAGTTTACATACTGTTCCCACAGGGATTTATACCTACTCAGGGCTAGCTTTAACCAAGGCTTCATGTTCCCATTGAAATGCACCACAGCACCATTCTCTATGACAGCGGTGTCAATGTTAGGATCATACCCAAGGCCTAAAATGTGCCATCGTCGATCCAGTGCATGGACCAGACCATAGAAAGTCAAGAGACCTGGTGGCAGTGTTCCCAACTTCCAGAGCGTTCTGTCCACATTCTGCTCTTGCCAGTAGTGGTACTGGCTAGTTACATTTTCACGTTTCCATGCAAGCAAGTCAAATACATTCATGCCAAAGGCCCAACCACATGATTCTGGATCAAATGCCTTATTTAATTTTGGGTGTGAGAAATTGAGGTACTTGTGGAAGCGGTGGAAGCTCTCCCGGCATGTTTCCACAGCTCCGTTTACTCGGCCCTGGAGGTTAATTTCAAAAAGCTCCTGAAGGTCTTGTTGAACCACAACATCATCATCCAGAAACACAATCTACAAAAAGCACATGACCACATTTGGATAAGAGTCTCAAAAAAAAACATCTTTCCTTGGTTTAATGATACAAGAGGAGCTGAGTCCTCAACTGGCCTCATGTTATAGTCAACTACCAAGTTGATTCCAGTTCAGGTGAAGAAATCAGAACCAAATGCAACAGGAATTTTACAGAACTTCAGATCTATAATGCAATTTTGGCACTTCCAAGCCATATACCAGTGCACATGAGGACAAGCAACATGTCATAATACAAAGGACATGTTCAAGGGTATGTTAGAACCTCTCAAGGAAATACCCATGTTTGCTATGTTGGTAGTAAAAGAGATCACACTCTTGCAATCAAGCACTTCAGCACAAACTATCACATTGTAATATATCCTTCTATTAGACTGCTTTCACTCAGGATTCATGCAACAAATGAAAGAATTTGGCAAAACTCAGATTCACCCAAACCTGAAACTACAACAAACAAATCAATCAGAAAGATTGGGCCTGGTGGGTCTGAAAGCAGTCAAGACACATTACCTTATTCAAAGCAGGAAAAACCTCAGGAATGTAGAATCTGAGATGATTGAGCATGGATAAATACTTTGGATTCCGAAACTTGAGTGCGCCTTTTGAGTTCTGTGTGGCACCATTGAAGTAGAATTTTCGAGTTTCGGCATCCTCAAGCTGCTTCAGCACTGGGACATATGATGAATTCAGCCAGGTGTAATCGTCAATGTTCTGAACTTCGATTGTTGCCCCCCTGAAACATGCAATTCCAAAATGCTCAATATTCCAATAATGGGATAACCAGAGGAATGAACTCATTTAAGCACAACTTAGCAACTCAAAAGCAGTAATCAAAAAGCAAGCATGAAGGTTTGAAAGTGATTTGGTGAATACAGAAGAAAAGTTACCTGAAGTTGTTCCCCACAAACCAAGTCTGCATTGCTCCGTAATTCATGTGATCAGTGACAATATGGAAAACAAGAGTTCTCGGCCGTTTGGAATTGCAGACTGTGGAATTCACAACAACAGAAGTGGCCAGAACATTGTCGGAAAAAATGCAAAAATGATAGAGTGCATTGTCTGTGAGCTTGGGGGATTGCTGGATCTGGTCAACTCTCTTATGAAGATCAACATCCATAGCCCACTCCATAGTTAATCGCATGCCCAGGCAGTGTAAACTCTTTGGCACCGCCTCTGCTGCCAGTTGCCCAAACACCGTGCTTTGTACTGCAGCTGCATTTGCTCTTTCTTCCAAACCCTAGATAAAGATACATCCATCACCATGCATTCCTGTCTCAGAAAATTCAGTTACTATCCAAAAGCTCCCAAATCTAACTAACCAACAAACACAAAAACACACCACAGATGTCTGGAGATAGATACATATACAGCCAAACTGAAGAGCCGAGAAAGCAGATCTTGCCTAAGTACTGCAGACCTGTATTTGGGCCTTAAGCCTCATGATCATTGTTGCGCTATCATAATGGAGATCTTGTGCCTGGCTGAAGAGCACTGACATCTCCTTGATGACAGGTGCAGCCTCTTTAGCTGAAATGGTTGTTCCTTGGGTTGTTGATTCTGAGAGAAGAAGCTGGCAGGTCCTGATCTTGGCACTTAATTCCCAGGCAAAATTGAAGTTGTTGCTTTCTTTGGCAATCACGAGGAGTGCCTTGGCCATTGTGACCTGATCACTGAGCTGCCTGGCTGCAGAGCTGGGAGAAAGCATCTCCCCTGTCATGTTCCCAGCTGCCTCATATGCTAATCCTTCTGTATTCTGCAAAACCGAAAAAAGACAAGAATTACATCAGACCCATTTATCACATCTGGAATGTGGTCATGCAGCATTGCGATTCCATGTTTGACAATGAGGATCTGCATAGACAAGGAGTGATTGCAAAGCAGAAAGGGCCAACCACAAGAAGCACAACACCTTGATCAGAAAAAAAATTGCAACAAAGACAGGAAAGTAAATACCTAAAATTGACAAGAACCCACAATAACAAATGACATAGGTGTAGAGGAGAGAACTTACTGTGTCCTGATGATGATGACTCTCAGTCTGAGCCCTAGGTGCCAAGAGTGCAACATACACAAAGCTCACAATGCCTGCCAGCAACAGCCAATACACCCATAAGCCTCTTTGCCGCCCATGTGACCGACGGCCTTCTCCAAGCCGCCGGTTCATCCCTCCTGCACTGCCTCTCACCCTCTGCACATATAATAATAATTCCCCCTGCTCCCCTATCAAACTCCTGATGGCTGATTCTTTGCAAACCCTACATCACCCATCAGTAAATTCTGCTTCTCTCCTTTGGTTTTCAGAGCGTCACAGCTTCATAAAATCTCTGGTAGTTGGGAAAAAAAACCACTCCCATAGAAGAAGGTTAACAATCCGCCTGAAAGTCTTTTGGCACATGGCTAATGAAATAGACCAAAATGCTCCAATTCCATACCCCAGGAATTCTCTAGAGCAACCATTCTTCTTCTTCAAAGAATATAGAAGATTTTCTCTACTGTTGCAGCATGACAACAGCCTCCATTCCAGGAACCCCAAAATATAACAATAATATAAATACAGAGATAACCTAAACCCAACAGCTAACTTTTTTCCACAGGAGGACGAATCTGAGCATCGAGCTATGACCCATTGCTGAAAACATCAGGGACCAGAGTACAGAAAGTTGCATTTCCGGTTGAGAGTATTTTAGTAGATTTTGTGCAAGAACAAACCCCAATAAAAAAAAAACACCATCCGAAAACAAAAGCTTGGCATAGACCCAACTGCTGATTTCTCCTCAGAGGTAGAAAACAACCGAAGGAGAGCCCAAAAAACCCATCTCAAGCACCGTCATAGTCGTCATCATCATCATCATCATGTGCATCAAACCATTACAGAAACACAAAGACACTTTTGGTACCAAAACAAAAACAAACACATTAGGAGTCAGCAATATACATACCCCAGAGCTCTTCCTTACCAGAGAGAAAAACCTTGACACAACAAGAAGAAGACGAAGAAAGAAGAAAATGATCACATCAAGAGAAATCTGTCACCCAAAATATGTCACTAGAGAATATGCACTTACTCAAACCTACTAAGAAGCAGCTTGTGCATCATCTAATGCCCCAAAATAAAAAAGAAATTGCAATCCTTGAACTACTCATCACACTTTTGGCAATCAAAATACTCCCAAAATGTTAAGAAGAAATTACAGATCTTGGACACCATCATCACAATCATCATCATCATCACCACCACCACTGCAAAGTACTGAAGTTTGATGTCATGCTAACTAAGCTACTCCAGGACATTTTGAAAGACACAACAGTTTGCACGAAAGGAATTTCAAGACCATTCCCAACTGCACAAAACAAAAAACCACCAACAACCAAAAAAAAAAAGCAGAGAAAAAATGAGATCAATCAACAACCCATCAACACAAAGACAACAACAACCACAAGAACTACTACAACTACCTAAACTTGTTTACAACTACGTGCCTGCCTTTTCCTTCTTCTTCTTTTTCTTCTTCTTTGGTTCCTGTTTTGCATCTCCGGTGATCAAAAACATGCCATGTCTTTGGGTGCTGAAATTTAGGGTTTCTGTCTTCCATCATGATGGATGGATGGATGGATAGATGGGTAGATGAATGATGATGGATGGATGGTTGATAATGGATGCATGCCATGTCTTTGGGTGCTGAGAATTAGTGTTTCTGTCCTCAATTATGATTGATGAATGGGATGGATGGTTGATAATGGATGGATGATGGAAGATAGATGGTAAATGAGGAATGGATTTTGGATGGATGGATGGATGGTAATGTTCAGAATCCAATATTAATAAGGGGTGTGTCACACTGTGGCCTTGCCATTTACATTAAAAAGTAATTTAAGGTAAAAGAAGAACTATGGAAACTCAAAAAATATTTCACCATGCAAAAATATAGTCTTCAAAAAATCCTCTAAAAGAAACCAAAATCCTTCAAGATATTATAACTCTATAACTAATCTCAAGTTTCAACACAACCCAAAATATCATCTTTCAAAAATCATCATATGAAAATAGATCTATTACTTAGGGGCCAAAATCCCCAATGCTACTATACTCTATAATGAATCTAAACACAATGTCCTTGCCTTGGTAGGGAAGGCCAACAAATTACAAACACAAACCCCCTCCTCCCACCCAAGGTGTGCATGTGAAGAGTTTGGAGTCTACATAAGATGGCACAAATAGAGCTTATGTCTATTCCTTAGATGTTTGGATTTGTGACTATCATTGTGCTTGATAGCCACTTTTGTGTGGTAGAGTTATCCAAAGGAAGAGCCCAAATTTGACTTCAAGTTAGGGGAGGTCATTCCTACCACTTTCAATATCAATCCATCAATGTTCCTCCATCTACATATACTCTCACATTGAGAAGCTTGCAAACAATACTTAAGCTTTTGCTATGCCATGAGAGAGATCACAAAACATATATACAATCAATGGGCATTGTTTGCATGGGATTTTCATTATTTGCTTATAGGACTTGTTTGTGACTTAGTAGTTGAAAAAGTTTGATTTACACATTTATTCAATTACAACAAAAGAAGGAATATCTTGCCATCATTTTGTAACAAAAGAAAAACACATGATACTTATTCGAGGTCACATGACAACCAAGCCTATTAACATTTGAACTAATGATCTTAAATGTTTATATTCATTCTTTAACATATTCAACAATACAAGAAATATTGATTAGCTTCTTGTTGGTTTACTCATGAAGACCATGAAAACCTTTGTTCCAAATGTAACCGTGAAAAAAATGTTTACCCAATCTTTGTACAAATCAAGAATCTTTGAAGTTATTGGCCTCAACAACTACTATTTCATAAACCCAAATCATTTTCACATGCTATAAGTAAAGAATTAACAATTTGTTTCATATCCTTTTTAACACCTTCAAGTTTTCAAGATCAATTCCAACATTGAGATTGAATACATGTTTGTTTTTTAGAAATCACTACATCCATTTCACAACTTCCAAAGCTCCTTTCAATCACCACTTAAGTCTACTTTGCCAATAAATTAAATACTCTCCCTTTATATCATCAATTGACACCACTATTATGCATTCTATGAGTTGATGCAATAAACTCTTGAGTGAGATTTTTTTTAAAAGATCAATGTAAAGTGGAACCAATTCAATGGTGGTGTGTAGAACATAACTTGTTCATAATTTGTTTTTAAATCACAAAGGCTTTATTTGCTTCATAGTTTTTCTTCCACCTTACTTCAATTTATAATTTTGATTTTCATGTTATTTTTAGACTCAATCCACATGAAGCTATTGCATCTAATTCATATATAATTGTATTTCTTCTTTGGATAAGGATTTGAAAAAATAAAATCTCATCATAATCCTTCAAATTCATTCCAATCCCAATATGGGTCTTTTTACCTAGTTAATATAAAATTGTACGTACGGTCATCTCCATCATTAAGGAAAGAAGTTTGCATCAAGGGGAGCTAGGTGAGTCCATGTGTGAACAAAACAAACAAAGAATATGATGAGATGAGAAAAGTGTGCCCACACATTTTTGACTTATTGAATTTTCTTAATGAAATACATGTTGCATTCATGTTTTTTTACTTTGAGATTTATATTTTGAAAAAATACAATTTAGTCCAATGAAAGTTTGCTCATTTCTTGGTATTCTTATATAGGGAAGCCATTGGTTCTTCATCCTCACATTATACTTTCCTTGACATATTGACTATTGCATAACACAATAATTTTCACATATCCTTCATTGTTTACATTTTCATCCATTGTTTTGTTTCGCTTGAATTTCAACTTTGTGGTACTTAGTCACCTTTTTTTATCGATCATTTTATTTGTTATGTGAATTATTTGTTATGTGAAGGAGCATCCCACATTGGACCTTAGTGTCTTCATTTGTTTGGTGAAAGTACTCCTAATGGATATTTTCAGTTCTTGACATGTTAAATTTAAATTTCAAAAAATCTAAATTTTGTTTTAGGATAGGATATTTGTAATTTACTAAGATCATATATGTAATAATGTTTATTATGTGACGTTTTATTATTTTTTTCACATCCAAGTTTAATTTAATTGTTTTTTCAACCCCACCCATAAAACTAAAACTACAAATAGGTGGGAAGTTACTAATAGCAAACCACCTACACCAATCATTATCATTATGAATGTTCAATCATAAACATGGAGTAGTAGTTAGATCATATTTGTTTACATTCTTTTTTGATAGGTGTTAGGCTTTGCTATGATTTTTATTGGCTTAGCCAACTATGAGAAAATGTTGGGCCAAACCATTTTGTTGAGCCAAACTAGGATGTTTTAACTTTTTTCATCCAATTTTAATTTGGAGGGTCACGTATAGTATTGGGTGGAAATTAAATATTTTCAATATCCATCGGTTTCAATTATTTGATTTATCAATATCTACCAGCTTTGATTTATTTTATTTTTTAAATCATATCTTGTAAGGATATCAATTTTTACTAACAAAGATTAATTTATCCAAATTATTTGATTAGATGCAACATCTCTTCAAATTTGTAAGTATTCTAGCCAATAAAACTATCTAAGAACATTTATATTATGTGTGGCTACCATTTTTTTTCTTTGAAGATACAAGTGTTCCAAAAAATTTGCTAAGTATTTTCTTCTTCAATTTCAGTTTCACTTACGAATATTAATAATTTTTTTCATTTTGCATTCTTTGATTTTCATTTTCACTTGAATGTTAGCAAGTTGAAACATGGGTAGTTAACTTACAGCAACAAAAAGCCATGCAGGTTTCAAAAGACTGGTAGTAAGTAGGTAGTCCATCAAGTCTCAAAGTGGTGATGGGTAAGGACCCAAAGGAACCACCCAATGCCACAAGCAAAACCCAAGCATGATTAGCTCCGTATGCTTATTATAATCAGTGATGCTCATGGCTCAGGTTCAAACCCCATTGATTAGCATGTGAAAACCTTGTTGTGTCCATTCCTATTGGATCTAACTTTGAGCTACTACTTACTACCAACATTTGTCAGTTGAGTCTGTTGTCGTGTTCAACAGACAGATAAAGAATGTATACATTACATATAGTAAAGGACGTCGTGGTCGTTTTTCATGAAGCTTTCCATCCATCCGTCCCGTCATCCATCCATAGATGGCATCATACAGGGAAGAAAACCCTGGCAGAAATAAATAACCCCCTCCCCTCTGCGCATGTGTCACTGTCTAGGAAAGGCATGCCTGGCCCAGGGGGGGGCACCCCCCAAGATTTTGATATCAATATCAGCAACAAACTCAACATATATTTGCCGTCTCTGGTCTTTTCCCATGGTCAGCTGTATGTTGCTATCTCATGGGTCACAAGCGGTGCAAACATCAAGATTTTCAGAGGCCAGGGTCCCGATGGATACATGCAGAATGTGGTATATAGAGAGGTTTTGGAAATGTAGTTTGTAGTTGTAATTTTGTAATATGTACCGTCAAATACACACACACCTGTGTGCATTAGGCACAGGTTTCAAACTAGTATATATATATATATATCCTCTTATAATTTGGCTACCGTCTAGAATCTGTTGAACCTTTTGTAGCAGGAAGAAGAAGTAGGAGAAGGATTGCAGAAGGAGGAAGAGGAAGAAGCAAAAGAAGTAGCAGCAGGAGCGGCATCAGTAGCCATATCAATGGCTAGTTCCAGTGACCCTTACCCTCAAGAAGGGTATCCATCCCAACAACAACAGCCTTATGGGTATCCTCCTCCTCAAGGTACCTGAATCTCCTCCTCATTTGCCATTTTTTCCCCTCTCTTTTGGGTCTCTCTCTGGTTGTTGAGTATCTATCTATCTATCTTCATTGGGTGAGGCTTTCAGAGAGGCCCAAAAAAGGAAGAAGAAGAGAGCTCTTGTTTGTTTGTTTGTTTGTTAAGTCAGGTTGGTTCTTTTGTTTCCCTTCTCCTTTCTACGTGTCTGTTTTTGTGTGTGTGTGAAGTTGTTGTTGGGTATTGGGGACTTCAGATGCTTCTTAGTAGAATGGAAGGTGACTGGCTGACATTTGTGGCGGTGTGCATGTATGCACAGGTTATCCACCTCAACAGCAAGGCTATTATCAACAAGGACCACCTGTTGCACCACCACCTGTGTATCAACAGCAACCTCCACCAAGAGGAGGAGGAGGCAGGTTCATTGAAGGCTGGTATGTTTTACCTATGCAGCATCAAATCTCATTTCCACATCCAAACAAACTCAAATCCAGAAACCCAAATGTCTTAAGATAATAAACAAGCGGCTCATCACATAATGCCTCTCTGCCTTTTATAAATGACACACATAAGGATGATAAATATTCAACATAACTAAAGTGGAAAGACATGGTGGTTAGCATGGTGAAACCCAACAAGAGGATCCTGTTGGGCTTTCACCCAGCTCACAGAATCCACATGGCATTTCGTCTAATTGAGACCACGAATCACGATGCTTTTATCACACACATGGGCATGGATGTGCTTAATTAGGAAGAAACACAATATTGACTCTCTTTGCTGGGAAAACTTTGTCTTTGATGGATTTTTCAAACTCATTCTATGGGTTGTCATATTGCTCAGTTTGAGTATATGTTAGGACTTGAGTGGATAGAATGGAGTCGATGTTACCTCCAGATCCTTACAGGTTTTAGAGCTTGCACATGCAAATTGTAGTTCTTTCATCTTAAGTGAACTTGAACATAAATGCTTGCACAACTCGTGGAGACACTATTAGGAGTAGGAGGAAAGCTTACTTGCTTTGTTGCAGCCATCAGGATATGGTGCAAATCCCATGGTATTTTCCAGTGCTTTGTCACAGTCCTCACAAAATGGCACAAATCTCATAATATTCTCCAGTGCTTTGTTGCAGCCATCAGGTAATGGCGCAGATCTCATAACATTCTCCATCACGAGAAACTTCAGTGCCGGACCAAGTTATCAGAGTTACATTTTTGCAGGAATCGTATCAAGCATCTGATATCCAGTAATGTAGTTTCTCTTCAGCTTTTAGAGCCATGAGAGATGTCAAGGACTAGATGTTATGGACTCTCCACTTCAGACATAAAACTTGTATTCACAAACAAAAGAGTTTCATCTACATATATACTCTCATGCTGAGAAGCTTGCAAACAACACCCAAGCTTTGCTATGGCATGAGAGGGATCACTAAACATATATACAATCGACCCAACATCTCTTCATCATTCCTGGGAGATGGATTGTTGAACTCTTTTTACAGAAATGCTTACGCTGTGGCAATTAACCTCTGGCATAGGCAGCATGCTACTGCACATTGATTTCTTTTTCTCACGTTCATGCAGCTTTTGATGCTAGGTTTAGTGTCCAAATGTTGTTGATGCAATGCTCGTAGAAAATAGGACGTGCGTGATGGCCCTCTGCAACTGTTAGCACCATAATTACATCATCTGATATGTCCAGCTCCTCCAATACCCCTGTCAAGGGCAGTTGTAAAATTGTTAACCTTTGTACTCTGTTTGCCTCTGTTTGATCTGTACTTCTGAGACCATTATTACTACACTAAACAAATGCAAATACAGCAACCAAACCATCCAGCATTTGTCTACTACAGATCTGAGCAATTTTCAATCTTCACTGCTGGTCAGAAATCAGTTGGAACACACTGAAAAAGAAGATCTAGTGGAGGACTGTACCTCTATACTCAGCCTCCATTATGTTTGCTGTCCGCTGAGTTTCGCACCACACATGCAATATGCTTTGCAAGAAGCTGTGTTGCTTTATCACACCATGCCTTGCTACAACCTGCCATGATAAGATGGCAATGTGTGATCTCTTCATGCAAGCCTGTACAAAAAACATTTATGCACCGGACAAGTGAAAACATTCACATCCAAGAGTGTTTGATTTATACCAAGCCAAAGAGCTTCTTGTGAAGAAGGCGGTAGGCTGCTTGGGGTGAGAATGCATCAGGGTCAGGGTAGGACATTGCACGTGTGACTGATACCCCAACACGCCGGCCATACAAAGTACAGATGTAATCCACCTTCTTCCAGTTCATTGAGCAATACTCCACTTCCATCTCTGTGACTACATCCTTGGCCTGAAACCTTCTTGCAAAATACTCCACAGACAACGACTGCACACCACCCAAAAGCACACAGCATTTCTTCAAACGAAAAACAATTTCACAAGTGTGTGTGTGTGTACCAGCATGGGTCAATACACAGACAACATCACAATTTGTGCTCTAAACTCAAATCAGCAGAAGAAAATTTTACCTCAGAGATTGTGGAGGTTCCTCCAGCATTGCTCTCACATCGAACACGCAGCGCATCTTGTCCTAACTCAAACCCCAAGAATGATGAGAGTGCAATAAACTGCCCCACCAAAACTTGGTGTATGGAAACATCTGCCACCTTGTGGTGCAATTCATGATTTTGCCGCTGATCTGCAGCTGGCTGCAGGGAGCCTGTGCCATCATCATCATTGTTGTCATCATCCTCATAATCCACTGCCTGCTGACTGCCACCCCTCTTCTGTGTCAAGGCAATTGTGAGCAGCAAATTCTCTTTTACAGGAGATGTGATGATGAAATCACTGTTGAGCATTACCAGCACAGGTTCTGCCAAACCAGTCAGCTCCTGTCCTGTATCCAACCTCTTTCCCTTGCACCACCTTCTATTGGCAATACCACCGAAATCTTTCACAACATTTGTTTCTCCTATACAGTCAGCAGGAACTGCTTGTTCTTCCTGCTTCTTTACAGCTGGAATCAACCCCAGATTCTCTGAGACAACAGTGCATATGGTACTTGCATCTTGCAAATCATCACTATTTACACCAGCACTGTTGTGCTTATTGTCGAGTTTTCTTTCATGTGCCAGCAGCTGCTGTGATGGTGGATTGTTGCCATGATGAAAACCTTGCTGGCAGCTTTGATCCTCTTCCAGATCACCTACAATGAGCTTGTGAGCCAATCTTTTCTTATACTTTGACGATTCACACAATGTAGGCCATTTCTGATCTTCCCAAAAGAACCTGTTCTTATCAAATTGCTCAACTTGTTTTCCTGCCGCTGCTTTCAACCAGCTTCCGAGTTTCTCCTTGCAACAAATCTCATCTTCTTTGTTGCTACCTGCATAGTGCGATCTATGATACACCTTCTTGTCTAAAGAAGTTGCAGTAGCAACTGCGTCTGTTGTTGAAGGAAAGCTCACAAGGACCCCATACCTTGAAGAAGACTGTTGTATGTGAGTTTGTGTTCTTGTCTGAGATTGCTCGAGAGATGGCCATTTCAAGTAGTCCTGTTGAGATCTTACAGCAGCAGCAGGATGATGATGGGATTGTTGTTGATGTGAAGGAATTGTTGCTGCTGCGCTTCCAGAGGCTCTGGTGGTAGCTCTTCTTGGAACCCGATCATCAGCAGCAACTAAGTCTGGCTGCTGCTGCTGCTGTTGCTGCTGATGATGATGATGCCGTCTCACCACTTCCCCCAAGCTCCAACGTCCTCTTCTTGTCTGACACTTGCTGCTGCTGCCAGTTCTTCCAATGAACTTGTTGTTCACGCCAATCTCGGTTTCGATATCCGCAACGACACTGGAGCTGCCGATGAGTGTGGCCCGTTGGCTGTTGGTAGATGAAGAAGCTGCTTCCTCCGTTTCGTCTGCTGTTGTGGTGAATGCGATGGCAGCTAATTCTCCCTCTTCTGCTTGCCTCGGGATCGGCAAATCCCGGAGCCGACAGCTGTGGCTCCCTGGAACGAATCCGAAGCGACTGTTTGTTTCCAGTGCGCTGATCAGTGTCGGAGGAGGAGGAATGGTCACGCTGCTGCTTCCTGTTGTGGTCTACATATTGATTTGTCTCCTTGGACTTTGGTCCTTTCATTTGAGTGATAGCCATCGTATTATCTAAGCACGAGCAAGAAACACCAACGGCAATTGAGATACTCGATGATGACCAAAGCTTGCTTCGAGCTTGCGCCATGGTCCCAAAGGAAAGCAAGAAAAGCAAGACGGAGAGAAGAGCCTCAGAAACCAGTTCTGCTTCTAACTGATAAAGATCCTTCTCTGATTCTGAGGCGAGGAGAGAATCACAGTGACAAACGAGAAGCAAACGACGTGTTTCATGTCTTGAGCAATCCGGACAAAACAGGGCCGCAACACAAAGAGCAGAGTGCAAAACACTTTCAACCGCGTAAATGACTGACTGCCAAGACGCAAAGGATATTATTTTATTCTTCGACAATCTTCCACAGAAAACAAAGTATCAACATTCAAAAGAGAATTTTAAAAAAAAGCTTGAATTCTTGGACAAGAGAATAAGCTCTTTTGCGAAGCCACGTGCGGGGATTGGAAGCCCGTGCAAGAAACAGTCATAATAACGAGTCAGCGAGGCTCGACATTCATTCAGCAAACGCAAAAGACGCTGAAGAATTCAGGCTTATTACGATTCACACTTTGCTGCCAACAAAAAAATCTGCCGTGGAGCGCATTCTTCTAATCTTAGATGCTTGTCGATTCCATCAAATCCAGAAGAAGAAGAAAACGAAACCGCAAGCATTTGCACAGAAAAGACAAAGCCGTCGAATCTGGACTTTCCTAAACAACAAAATGATTAAAGATTTATTTGTCCATCATTCAAATCCTACACCTTGTTTATTACACGAATTTCAAGCCAGGAGAAGAACAAAGACCGTCACAGTGTCACGACCAAAAAAACAGGGAGAAAAAAGAGTTTCTCTCATCCTCAAAAATTGAACAACAAAAGATCGGCAAAAGCTGAATCGGAATTAATAATAATAATAACTTCACAAGAGATGATGACAATTTCACGATGATGCGATGTGCGATGCGATTCGAGTAAGATTCTTGTAGGAGAGTTTTGCATACAAAAGAAGGAGCGTTACAGATTTGGTTGGTACCTTGGTTGTTGACGACGACGAAGCAGAAGAAGAAGAAGAAGAAGAAGACGAAGAACCGGCGAAGGAAGGAAGGAATGAATGAATGAATGCTGCACTGGAATGAATTCAACACCGAACTCCGAGTTTTGGCACTTGATTGTGGAGAGCTTCAAGCTGCTTTTGCTGCTGTTACTGCTTCATGAGGCCCCTGATTTGGAGTCGAGATTAGAAAACGAGTCCATAGTCTCAGAAACTGCGACGACGAAGCAGAGAAATTTTTGGAAGATCGAAAGCAAGCAACAAACGCGACGACGGATCTCGAGAACAGAAATAGCAACGTATTTTGCGACATGCACGCGGTTACGCGGAAGAAGCGAAGTCGTCGGAAGGAAAACTAAGAATAACTGCCAAAGACTTGGGAAGCAAGGAAGGCAGCCAGCCTGGTAAAAGCCAGAGCTGCCTGGTAAAAAAAAAGAGGGGGAATTAACCATTTTCTACCAGCTCAAGGTAAAAATCAGTGTCGGCAGAATCCAGTGTGGAACCTTCAGGGTCTTGTTTCTTGGGACCTGGAATTCAATTGGCAAAAGGGTTCAGTTTCTTGGGACCTGGAACTAAATTGACATTCTTTTGGTGGAATCGACACAACAATTCCATGGAACTAGCTTGGAATTAAAATCGGTATCCTTTTGGTGGAATTGTCGACACAAGGATGGTGGAACTAGCTCGGAATTAAATTGGTATCCTTTTTGGTGGAATCGTCGACACAAGAACGGTGGAACTAGCTTGGAATTAAAATTGGTATCCTTTTGGTGGAATCGTTCGACACAAGAACGGTGTAACATGGCAACCATTTTACCCCAAATTTTGAAAATTCAAAATTCAGTTTCGTGTTCAATATTTTATTTGCTTGTTGTTTTGTTTATTGGTTTTTTTCTTATTTTAGATTTTTTTTTTTTTTTTTTGGTTTTGTGTTGCTTTTTTAATTTGCTCATAACTATTTTTTTCCTTGTAATTTTTTTTAAATTTTTAAAACACTACTTTGTTTCTTGTTATTTGTTGGCTTGTGCTTTAAGTTTAGTAATTCAGATTTGTTTGTTGTTTGTTGAAAAACTTATATGAATAATTCATTGGATGTTCATTTGTTTTGTTGTTTTTTATTCATTTGTTGGTTTAACATTCAAATCTTTACAAGGTCAACATTCTTTTTCTTTTTCTTTTTATTGAATTTTTATTTTGCAATGCTTTAAAAAGCTATATAGATATTAGAAATGTTTAGTGTTCTGAAAGCTATAGAAAGTTTCATAAGTTTCAAAATGTTTTAAAAACAAGTTTCCCATGTTTTAGAAAGTCTTTTGCTTATTGATTTTTTTTGTCATTTGGAATAGGTTTGGGGGAGTGGTCAAAATATGAATAATCTTCATATTTTTGAAAGATTTTAATAAGAAAAGCGGTCTTGCATTACAAGAACAAACATGTATTTTTAAAAACTATTCCCAACCATTATTCAATTGGGTGCCATGTGTGTTTTGATACACATACATAATGTATCTACCATGAGTTTTGTTGTGTGTTTGATCAAAATGGGCTTTTGTAGGTTGTTGCATGGAATCAAATGTGATTGTTAATGTGCATTGTTTGGGTCTACAAAAGCATATTGTTAATTGTATTTAAATTAAATTTCACTAAATGTTGCTTGGGATTTAATTAGTATTTCTTTGACCAACATCCTTGCTTGCATGTGGTGATTGATTATGAACAAATGTCTAACAAAACATGGAGATTAAAACATAAAAAACAAGATCAAGATTAATAGTAGCAATACTAAGATTAGGAGGGAGGAACTAAGTGTTGGAACTATTCATTCTTTGTTTTGTTAACAATCTCATATATTTCTAAATATGCCAATAATGATTTACATGTTTAAAAACATTTCAAAACAAGTTGGGAAAGATTTGCATGTTCTGAAACATGGAAGAAATGTGCAAAGAAGGCCTTACATGTTTTGACATATGCCAAAAACATACATGAAGAACTCATGTCTTACGAACCATATTTTTCAAATGCTTCATAAGCTTTATGCTAAATAAAATAAGATGGCATGACCATGAGAAATTCCATCCCTATAACATTAATATTATGAAATATTATACATAGTGTAACACTTTCTGGATGTACACACAAATCTTAAACATAACATATATAAATGACAATTGTTAATTAAAACATGATTGAGCAATTTAAATGCAAAGTAAGTTTATGGTAATTACTCCGATAAGTCTTTACACATCTTACAATCAATTCATTAAGTACCCAAAGTATTTAGTCCAAACATGATAAGAAGGAAATTGTTATTTGTAAAACCAATTTTAGATTGTGTTTTTGTATAAAATGTATGAGGTCTTATGATCGTGTACATCATGATTAAGTAAACCTCACTTTAATTTTATAGGTACATGTATTGACTTGATGTCAAAACAAATAAATTAAACAACTTCAATAGGTCACTTAGAAATTAATATGAATTTGAAATTTGACACTCAAAGAATTTTAATAATTAGGTGAACTGAAATTTGAAAACCAAGTATTTGAAAAACTAAAGAAGTAAACAAGCTTGAAAGTTTAGAACCAATTAAACAAGAAACCAAATAGTAAGATAATCAAAGTAGCTTGAAAGTTGAGGCCAAAATCATTTGGAAACCATTGGTGTTGTCATTTTGCAACCAATATATCATAACATAGGAAGACACAATTCATGAACTTGTAAAGAAAAGAAAGAGTTGGAATAGAAACAAGAAGGGAAAAATCTAAGCAAGCTTATCACTAATGAAACCATAGTTTACATTGGAAACATGGGTAATGAGCAAATCAATTATGTCACTAATATCAAGTCAAATCTTAATTGAAAAAGAGTTAACTCCATGAACAAATTTTTACATGTCTATGAAACTTCATCCCAACATGTCCCACATTTACTATTCTTCATGTTTGAAAACCAATATGATGAAATCAATTTCAAAAACTAACACCATGGACAAGGTTGGTAGTTTTAAGGAAGGCACAAGGGATTACTAAATGCAAGGATAGAGTACGCCATCAAGATGACACTTCTTATACAATAATGGTAATCCATTGATGGAAAAATACATCATTGCATTGTGAAGTAAATGTTTAAGGATGCAACAAATGTTTAAACTTCATCAATCATAACACTAACATTGAAAGTGTAAATCTAACAATGCTCACAAAAAATTCATAAAGATCATTATGCCCAACATCTGATCATGCAGTAATGAATATCATTGTTGTATTCAAATTCTAAAATTGCACCACATGCCATTGAATCAACTTCAAGGGTTTGGAGTCAAAAATAATATAAACATGCAACCCATCCCCTTCAACATCTTATTTAAGATAATTTATTTTTTTCAACATCTAGACAAAAATCACTTGTTTTTTATCAAACATGTGCAAATATTTTTGAAACATGAATTTTGTTAAGACACCCAAGCACTTACAATCCTAGCACTAAAACTATTACCATATCCTAAAGGTGTTGTTGTATAGCCTTCATAACTAACAACATAAACAAAATGAAAAGCATTGGCAATAGCCATACTTAGCTTGTATTGTGGCCCATTAAATACTTAAGTGGTGCAAAACTCCTTGTTGAATATGTAAACACAATAACATATGAATAAGGAAAGCTATAGGAGTGTGGGCATATGCATCGTTATTTGGCCCATAAATATGTTGATAATACACAATGTGTATATATAGGTAGTTGGGTGACAAATATTGGTAACCCAATTAATTTCCAAAATGCATTAACAATGGTTATAGTAGCCTAGGGCCAATTTCCACATTGACAAAATGAATTTTTTTTTCAAAAAATTATACTTTTTAAAAATTTGAAATTATTATTATTTCCATGACCGACTATGATATTATCATAGAAGTAATTAGATTATTTAGAGTGTAACCTATCATAATTATAATGATTTTCAACATGTCACTTTCATATTTTCACAAAAAAATGTTTCACTATTTTAAGGATTATTTAATGACAAACAACCCTCAAATTAATGTATTGAAGGAGACTCTATTCAAATGCACTATTGCCCAATTGAGATGTTGAGATACCATTTCAACATGATGATAACATCATGGCGACATCACACCAATTTTCAAATTCTCATAACATATGAAAATAGCAAGATGCAAGGATCCTTGTACTCATGAAAATGAAGCTTAATAGGTGAATATGCAACAAAATTTATTTAATCCAACCTCATTAATTATAGATGTAGTAACTAAAAATGTTGTTATTCACATGTGACCTCAAACAAGGTATAAGGAACCACCCTAGGGGGTTGAAAACAAAATAAAAGGACTCAATTAGTCCAAGACTAGAATGTTTGTTTTTTATAAAACACTCATGTGGCTTCCAACTATCAAACAATTTCTCCCAATATTTGATGGAAACATATTATATAATATGTTTATCATGTATTTTATGAAGAATCCTTAATCCTATAGTGTTTTTCAATGTGAATATATTTTATAATAGTAATTTGATTTGATGTGTTCCAATGTTGAAGTGAATTGATGTTGAAACAACAAATGACATGTGTTTTAGTTATAATTTTTTTATATTATACCAAAATTTGCTTAAAAGACCATAATTTGGTAATTATCTATTCAATTTTTAAAACTAAATACTAGTAAACTATACAAAGAAAAAACTTCATAACACAGGCAATTGTCATGAAAATGCCCTTCCTTAAAAAGCAACAAGGATCTAATCTTTAAGGAAGTTTTTCAAATTATACATTTTTGGGCATTCAAAACATGTTCAAAATGCACTTATGTATTGCCAAATTATAACATATGAATTCAAGTTCTTCTCAATAACATGCCTTCATAATCATTAATTTACGACTTTCCATGCATTTTGAGAATGAATGGTTTAGTTTCACATAACATTAAACATGTTTGAAATTTAAAAACACTTAGTCAACATTAGGTTCCCATTACTTTGTATTCATTTTATGACCGCTTAAACATATTCAAATTACACAAAAATTATGGAAATGCATATTCACAAGTATATAAACAATTTCCACTAAACCTTATTACATTTTAATGTTGAAAACTCATGTAGACATTTTTCAAAATCATGGGGGCCATTTTAAAAAAATTGGTAGTCAACACAATCATTGGTTCCTTTTATGTCTTCATTTTAGGAAATGAATATAATGGGTGAAAGCATGGTAAAATATACAGAAAATTAATTATCTCCAAAGCAATCAAAAAACAGTCTAGTTTTTGACACAAATAGAATAAAATAAAATGAAAATAATTTAAAATAACATAATAAAAGCATGGTGATTTTCTTTGAATTTGTAGTGAGGTGATTACAAAATTTGAAAAACTTTGGCACAATAAAAGTAGATAACAAGTATGTTTGAAAATGATTGATCAAATTAGTTTAACCTACTTTTCCATTAAAATTTTGATGTATTATACTATAATATTTAAACAATGAAAACTTACAAGTACATTTTAAAACTACATCATGTTGAAAATGGAGAATATTCAATCATTCATCTATTTCCACCTACTTGTACAAGTTTGGATAGTTTAAAAAATACAAAAAAGTATAGTTATTTTATTAAAATATACTTGAATGCATATTAAATCTATAATTAATCAACATTATTGTGATAAAATCAAAGATTATCCTCATGTTGATCATGAAATCAAAAAACATTTCTACTTTCAATATCGTAAAACTTGTTTATGCCTACTTGTTTTTCCTTGTGACAAGAAGTAGAAATTGTTTATTTTACCACGCTTGCACTTGAATATGGAGTATTGAAAAACATAACCAATGTTTTTTTTAATGTTTAAAGGACTTTTTAAGACTTTGACATTGTTTTTTAATTATAATTTCATGGGAATTTTAAAATGTACAATTTTACATCATAATATAATGTAACATCATTTTGAGCCATAAGGATTATAACAATTTGAAAGTTGATTTTTAAATTATCATTTTAAAACTATTTTGTAGAATATCTGTATTTAAGGATTCATTAAAGACTTGGTTCAAATGGCTCCTTATATTGTGTTTGCACCCATATATGTAAGAAGGTAAGCTTGAAGCACTTTGTGTATGGAAAAGGCAATAATGAAAACTACAATGCAATGCTCGGGCACAAGTGACATGATTTCAAATTTACATGCACCTAGGTTCTTTAGTCTTTAACCATTAACTAGTATTGTGAATACTTGAGCCAAGAGTTGAGCTTGCCTCTTGAGATGCTTAGAGGTTAAGGCCAATACTCATAAGGCCAACACATCAATTAGTACTTGTTCATAATGTCGGATGGGACATACTACTTAGAATCACCACCCATCCATGTTCGAAAAGGGAAAGAATAGTAACTAATTCAAACTATGTCTAAGTATGGTTGTTGCACAACCCATAAACTTGTCATGTGGACTTAATTATGTAAGGTCAAAAAAAAAAAAATAATGTTGTTTTTCTCACCTACAAGATGAGGTTTGGTCATAATTCCAAAATTTACATCTTGATTGTCTAAACATGGAAGTGCGACAAATTCATATATCTATTTTTCATGTCATCATATCCAACTTCTTAGAGAAGAAAACATTAAATTTAGTCAAGTGAGCTCAACTTTCCAATCTCTCATTTGTTGTTCAATTTCTTGTTGCATAAAGTCTTTATGTGCCAATTTTTTCTTTGTATTTAGATGGTTTTGTGATTTTTGTATTTGTTCCATTGTTTGCGAGAAAGTGTTGAGGGTGTCATCCATCTACATGAAATCTCTATTTTGGGTTGACATTGGACACAAAGTGGTAGAAAAATTGTCAATATACTCCTTAATTTGTTGGGAGTTTCAGCAAACACAAAACATCTTTCACTTTAAATATGGAGCTAATTTACTTTGGAGATGTTATAAGTCATGTCCTTGTGCATTTGGTGACTAATAGTCATCAAATTAAACGTGGAGGCTTATTGTTTTAGTGTGAAAAACACATGTCTCTTCTCTTCTTGAAGTTCTTAGGTAATTGTTTATCTTTGGCAACCTTAGTGTTCATTACACCTTGCCATCCAGCAATGGCAAACTCAAGTTCATTACTAAAGTGATTTTGAATTTTGTAATTATACTTTATTTCCAACTGTTGTTCATGCTCCAAGCTATCTTTCTTTCTCTCCATATCCTTTGATTATCATCAATGTGCATGCATAATTTCATAATGAAAATGATTTTTTGCGCAACTTTGATACCAACAATTTAGATGACAAAGCTCCAAATCACACATACTTACACGTGCATAGTTAGCTTTTGAACTTTAAACATGAAAAGCTTTTTTCGCACTTCCAAGTTAGCGACAAGAAGAGGTTGGCTCCAAGTAGGAACAAAAAAAAAAAAATTGAAACAAGAGCAAGACCAGGTTGCCTCCAAGTAGGAACAAAAAAAGCTTTGGAACAAGAGCAAGAGAACAAAATACTATAACTAACGTTCCACTTAATCTTTAAATGTCTACAATAATTTCATGCCCTAATCTTCATGTTGGTGTAGAATCTCAAGCATCTTTGTGCAAGAACAGAGGTAGAATCCTAATAAAATGTGCAAAAGCAAGAGTGATGTCCAATTGGTTGTTGACAAATGGTGAACACCAATGAATCAACCACAAGTTCGGGTAATGGTTGCACATTGCCATAATTGGTTCACTTCTCTACTTGAACACTCCCCATTTGGTTGTTCTAATGTTCTTCATGAAATCCACACAATGTCTCCTTGAGGTACAACACTAGTTGCAACACACTAAATATATTGTGCTTGCACATCGATTAGTTGAGATGCCTTCCAAGCTCCAATTGTTTTGTTGCAATGAGCTTAAAAGTTATTTGATTGAGAGTCATCATAAGAAAATTCCAACACATTGGAAACGCATTTTATGAGATATAATTGAGCCAAAAGGAAGGGCGGAATCGGCTTCTAAAGCTATGTACGCCCTAAAATGACCTAAGAAGAAGGAGACCGCAGTAGAATGCTAAGTCCAAATCAAGGCACTTCCCATAATTGAGCCAAAATGAGTGGCAGAACCGGCCTCAAACGGCATTCCGTGTGTGTTATTATGATTGAGCCAGAAGGAAGGGCAGAACCAGTCTTTAAAGTCATTTTCTGCGATATAATTGAGCTGAAAGGAAGGGCAGAATCAACCTCTGAAGGTATTTTCTATGTTATAATTGAGCCAAAAGGGATTGGGCAGAATTGAACCCTAAAGGGATTTTCTGTGTTATAATTGAGCCCAAAGGAAATGGGCAGAATTGAGCCCTAAAGGGATTTTTTGCATTATAATTTAGCCCAAAAGGGAATGGGCAGAATTGAACTCTAAAGAGATTTTCTGTGTTATAATGGAGCCTAAAGGAAAGGGCAGAATCGGCCTCTAGAGGAATTTTTGCGTTACAATTGAACTGAAAAAGATAAGAGCAGAATTGACCTGTAAAGGCATTTTATGGGATATATTTGTGCCGAACGGAAATGCAGAATCGGCCTCTAAAGCCATTTTCTGTGATATAAAAATTGAGCCGAAAGGAACGGCAGAATCGGCCTCGGGAACGCCCTAAAAATACGACGAAAGAAGAAGGCGAAGAACGAAAGGACGACGGCGAGAGGTGAAGAGGACCGCAGTCGATGGAGGAGAGGATAGGACGTGAAGAAACGGAGTAGGAAAACAGGAGGGATTTGCTTTACTTGCTGCTTATGAATCCCTTGGCGTCGTCGCCGGCTCGGAGTGCAGCAGGCAATGTATTCTTCTTATCCGGTGGAGCTGTATTTCCACCTGTATGCAGCAAATCAATCCCGGGACGAAAGAGAAAGGAGCTGTTGTTCTTGACTCCTCATCTGTTGTGTAACAACAACAACAACAACAATCTCCTCAGGTTCGACCTCGATACTATTCCTACACAACAAAAGCTCAAAATGTATGCAGTTTTCAGTTGGCGCTGTTCCGTGCCTCGAAGAATCAGCACACTTGGAACAGCGTCGAGGAATTTGAGAGGAGCGGATTATGCTCCGTGGCTACTGCTGCCTTGTCCTTTGCGATCTTCTGCAGCTTCCGTTTCCTTTGTCTCCGCCGCTGCTTCCTTGCCTTCTTCTCCTTCTTCTTCTCCTTCTTCTTCATCCGCACCAGCATTGGGAGTCAACACGGAAACGAAGGACCTGCCTCTCCCAGGACCACGCTTCCAGAATTTTCTCAAACAAAATGTTTCTACAGCAGGCTTGAATCACAGGTAACCTGCTTACCTGAATTCCTGGAAATTGCACAGCGCTAGTTTCTTTTGTGACCTAGGGTTTCTCTTTGTCAGGTTCCTTATCTTCCTGGAATTCGGTCCAAGAGCAAAGCCAAGCACAAGAGGAAACTAAAAATGTTCTGGAAGACAGCAAAGAGGAGGGGATGATGTTTTATTTTTTGGCAAACTGTGATGATTTCTTTGCAGGGCAACACAGGTGCCATATTTGGAGGAAGACTTTGGGAGCAAGGTGGAGAGGGGCCGGATGTATGTTGAAACATATGGCTGCCAAATGAATGTGAATGACATGGAAATAGTGCTAGCAATCATGAAAGATGCAGGCTACACAGAGATTGTTGATCAACCTGAAGCAGCTGACATCATCTTTATCAACACATGTGCAATCAGAGAGAATGCTGAACACAAGATATGGCACCGCCTCAATTACTTCAAGCACTTGAAAACCAGGTTTGACAACATCCCTTCACAATTTAGGGCTTTTCTTTGTTCATTTCACTGGAGCAAATAGATGTATCTTGATCAGCTATTTAGAGCAATGCAATATCTAGGGCAGATGCTAAATCATTTTTGTAGTAGATTCCAGTACTTGAAGGTGGGCTTTCCACATAGTGGAAATTCGCCTCTTTGGTCTCCTACTTGGTTTAAGTAAGGGTGGGGCCCTTCAACACAAAGGCTACTACTGTACTAACCAAAGCAATATAGTAAACTGTGTTTTCAAACAAGCTTTAATTTCTGAGGCTTTGATTTCAAGGTTGTCTTCTAAGGAGTGTCTGTGAGTTTTCTCATGGACTTAATTCCTGTGCACATGGAATTAGGTGGACACGTAATAAGGCACTGACATTGACAAGACCAGCGAACCCTCCAAAGGTTGCAGTGCTGGGGTGCATGGCTGAGCGCTTGAAGGAGAAGTTGATAGTTGCTGATAAAATGGTGGATGTCGTGTGTGGACCAGATGCATACAGGTGACTTAATGGGTGAATGCAACAGCCCTCAATGTCTCATAGGAAGCAGAAAATGCTAACTGAAATTCCTGCGGATCTAGTTGTGGGTATGACAGCGAAAGGGTTGTAAATGGAACTGGATTATGTAGTTTTGTTGCCAAATAATTTAATAGCAATGATCTTGACTATGCATTATTGTCAGGGGATTGACGCCAATTTGTTGAATTCACAGGGATCTCCCTCGGTTGCTTTCTCTAGTCGATGAAGGTCAAACAGGAATCAACACACTTCTCTCTCTTGAAGAAACCTATGCGGATGTCTCACCTGTGCGGATTGCACAGAACTCTGTGACAGCGTTTGTGTCAGTTATGCGTGGTTGCAACAACATGTGCTCATTCTGCATTGTTCCATTCACACGAGGGAGGGAGCGGTCACGTCCAGTTGACTCTATTGTTAGAGAGGTGAGCAGAATCTGACTAACGGCTGCTGGATCAGTAAATGTCAGGCCTAACCACAGAACACAATTAGAAGATGAGCAACCAGCTTTTCCTGAAATACACAATATGTATATGTTAGCATCTCAAAGAGTAGCCAGTCATCAAAAAGTTGCAGAACGCAAACCTTGGTAAATTAAGTGTTGGAAATATGACACCACTCCAGAAACAGAGTGACTGGTCTGCAGAGAAATGGTAGAGAGCCTGAAATCAGCAGGATTGGAGCTTGCAGGTTGGTGAGCTCTGGGAGCAAGGTGTGAGGGAAGTTATGCTTTTAGGGCAGAATGTGAACAGCTACAATGACAGATCAGGTAATGTTGTTGAAGGCTATGATGGAAGTTGGTTCAATGACAACAATGTGAACATATTTGTAGGAGAGGAGGAAGGGGATGGTGATATTGCCTCTGTTGCAGAGGGCAGCAATGGAGATAATCGGTTTACATCCCCCACAATTTTGAGCCCTGGGTTTTCAACCCTGTATAAAATTAAGGAAGGGGGTCTGAGATTCTGCCATCTGCTTGACTGTTTATCAATCCGGTATCCAGAAATGCGATTTCGCTTTACATCTCCACATCCAAAGGATTTCCCTGATGAGTTGCTATATCTGATGCGAGAACGGCCCAATCTTTGTAATATGATTCATCTTCCTGCTCAGAGTGGAAGCTCTACAGTGTTAGAAAGGATGCGGCGGGGGTATACAAAGGATGCGTATCTAGCGTGTGTGGAGAGGATACGGACTATACTCCCAGATGTTAGTATCAGCAGTGATTTTATTACTGGTCAGTTCTTTCTCTGATAGTCTTTTGTTTTGTATTTTTCTTTAGTCAACTGCTTGGGAGCATCTATACTTTGGATGACCTTAGGATGCCATGTTCATAGCCATTTAGAATGCATGTCCCTTGGCAAACTGTTGCTCAAGATTCTAATTACTTTTCTAATTCTTTGATTCAAGGATGAGGTTATCGAGTTTGTTAACAGTTGTCAGACCAGTCTGCTGAATGCAAATATCATGTACTGCTATGGATGCTAGATGCCACTTCTTGTGCTTTCATTCAAAAATATCTTTTAACCGTTGGGTTGCAATTTGCAGGATTTTGTGGGGAGACAGAAGAAGACCATGAGGATACCTTAAAACTTGTGGAAGCAGTTGGTTATGACATGGCCTACATGTTTGCCTACAGTATGAGAGAACGCACTCATGCACATCGAAATTATGCAGATGATGTTCCAGAGTCTGTGAAACAACGGCGCTTGTCAGAGTTAATTGCAACCTTTCGGCGGACTACTACCCCAAGGTTTGTATCACAGTTGGGATCCACACAGCTCGTACTTGTGGAGGGCCCAAATAAGAGAGCCCCTGAGACTGAGTTGATTGGGAAGAGTGACAAAGGGCACAAGGTTGTCTTTCCTAGAACACCGGTCCCTGATTCTCTTCATACTGGGGAGGATTCTGGATTTGAAGAAACATGTGAGATCATAAATAGGGACAGGTGCTTTCAAGCGATGGTGAACTTGGAGCCTGGTGATTTTGTGGAGGTTTACATAACTGGAACCACTGTGGCATCACTTCGAGGTGAACCTCTCTTGCGCACAAATCTCGCACAATTTCACAAAAAATATCATTGACCATTGTGTGAAATTTAATGGTAAAAACCCACTGCACAAGGAGATTGGCATTTATTCCAAAGCAACGACCATTTTGGTGTGAGCTTTGTTGCAGAGATAAAAAGGCAGATGAGGAAATGCTGGGAATACAAGATGAATTTATCCAAAGGATTTAGCACTGGTAGCTGTAAGCTCATAGATGTAGCTACTGGAATCAGTTGTGCAAGCTCCACTCATTCCAAGTCTGAAGGATCATAACATTGTTCACATACCATGAAAGATTTTCATTTTGTCGCATCTAAATCAGATCTTGTCTTTCCAATGCTTCTACCACTGATTTTAGTCAAATTTTGTCCTGTGAGAGTTCAAATAGAAAATCAGAAAAGAATTGACCCAAAAAAAATAATTCTGTTATCTTAATGTCTGCATGTATCAATAAAGCTTATTTTTAAAACCAATTTGTTTTTAATGAATTAACTGAATTGTTTGCAATCAGCAACTGAAGGCAGGTTTTACCAGCCCGTACTGGAAACAGAATTGGGTGCTGCAGCCAACTTTGACACCTCCTGCAAGACCAGCTAATTATTAAGGCATGTACATGGTATGTATCTACCTACCTTATGATGGTCAGAAACATGAATTACTTGATAATGGTTATGAATGTGTCTCCATTGAAATCATTGTGGTAATAAACGGTTTCTAGTTTCTACCCCCATACCAACCCTTCACTTGCCCCTGCCCACCTAAATGCCTTTACCTACTAACCATCCTATTCTGCATGGTCGAATCAAAAGTGGGGAGCAAAATTTGGCATATTTTGCTGTGGCTGCTTAAACATGAAAAGCAATTCAGAATGTGAATGCCAAAGCTTGAATTTAAGGCCCCATCTACAAGCTGTCTAGATTTTATCAAAGTAACAAAAATGGTTTGCAGACAAAAGGAAAGGAACTTTTCCTCTTCTTTCTGCACACACCTGCTTCATGGGATTCACTGACAGCTTGTATCTCCAGTTTGCTGACTACAGTCTGGTCACTTCATCCTCCACCCCTGTGCAGTACTCCATGACTTGCAAAGATTTCTGCTAGTTTTGGCTCCATGTCAGGCACTACTGTGAAATGCAGAAATGAAGTAGAACTCAACACCACTCGCCAAGAATCCCCATGAGAACAAAGACCATTTCCTCAAGTGATGAAAGCAATTTGCCTCCCCTCACTATCATTGTTGCCCCAACCAACTTTGAAAATGAGCTGAGCACCAGCACCCAGCAGTTGCAAAAGCTTGCTGACACGGATTTGAAAATACAAAATGCAGTAGCAGAGTGACTTTTATCCATTGAGTGACAGCCTCCACACAGCATTGTTCCATCAGGCTTTCACCCATTACAGAAAATTCCCCACTGCGCATCCTGTCACTAATTAGCACATATGTGATGAACAGCCTGCCACATTGATGACAAAGATGAAATCCCATTTCTCCTTCCCGCTTTGCATCCTGTAACACGGAACTTTGTGTCTGGGATATACCTTGTGCCAATCATAATGGCAGCTGGACAGAGAATCTCTTTGAGCCTGCATAGATTTCTGTCCTTTGAAGATGGTCTTGGTCATCTACTCCAAACATATGTACTTCAATGTTCAGCTCAATCCATGTTGCATCATGCCTCCTTTCCTTACACCCCTTTCTGACATCTGTCGTTGAATATTTGCCCTGAGATCCCACTTGCCTGCTGTGGCATAGATATTTGATAGTAGCACGTAGCCTATGACACTCCCAGGGTCCAATGCAATGACAAGCTTTCCAATTCGTTCTCCCATCTCCACATTACCGTGAAGTCTGCAAGCAGCAAACAAGGCTTTCCACACAACAACATTTGGTTCACATGACATGGTATTGATCAAGTCCTCTGTGTCTTGAAGGCAGCCAGCATGACCAAGAAGATCAACCACTTGGGCATAGTTCTCCACTGCCACAGAAATATCATAAACTGAACCCATAGATTCCAAATAGTGAATGCCTTCATCCACTGTACCAGCATGGCTACAAGCTGCCAAAAGACAAAGAAATGTGACTGAATTGATCTCTACTCCTGCTTCACACATCTGTTTGAACTGTCCAAGAGCTTTCTCAGCATGTCCATGCATGGCATAGCCTCCAAGCATGGCATTCCAAGAGGCAATATTATGTGCTGGCATCTTGTCGAATACTTTCTGAGCGTCCTCTAGGCTCCCACATTTGGCATACATGTCAATCAGGCTGGTACCAACATAGCCATCTGAATCACAACCACTTTGTATTGTGTGTGCATGGATGCATCTACCCTCTTCTATCGCCCCTATGATAGCACAGGCATTGAGAACTCCTACAAAAGTGACAGGGTCTGGCTGCACCTCTTCCTGTTTCATTCTTTGAAACAGATCCAATGCCTTCTGCCCTTGCCCACATTTCACATGCCCAAAAATCATGGCATTCCATGAAACCACAGTGCGTGTGGGCATTCGGTTGAACACCTTCCAAGCATCCTCTATGTTCCCACATTTTGCGTACATGTCAACAAGGCTACTGCCCACAAAGACATCAGACTCATAGCCACTCTGAATGATCTGCTCATGAATATTCCTGCCTACCTCTAGAGCCATCTCACTTGCACATGCATTCAGCATCCCCACAAAAGTCACAGAATCTGGCTGCAACCCTGCACGTTGCATTTGTTGAAACAGTTCCAATGCCTTCTGCCCTTGCCCACATTTCACATGTCCTAAAATCATGGCACTCCAAGCAGCCACATCACGTGCAGGCATCCTGTTAAACACTGTCCAAGCATTCTCAAGGCTCCCACATTTGGCATACATGTTGACAAGGCTACTAGCCACATATACATGAGACTCAAAACCAGTCTGCACAATCTGCACATGAATGCGTCTGCCCTCTTCAAGAGCTTGTAAACTTGCACATGCATTCAGCAACCCCATAAAAGTGATAGCATCAGGCTGCACCCCTTCCAATTCCATTTGTCGATACAGTTCCAAAGTCTTTTGCCCTTGGCCACATTTCACATATCCCATAATCATCGAATTCCAAGTGACGACATCATGTGTAGACAACTGTTGGAACACTCTCCAAGCATCATCTATGCTCCCACATTTTGCATACATGTCAACGAGGCTACTACCCACAAAGGGATTAGACTCACATCTGCTTTGAATAATCTGTTCATGAACAACCCTGCCTTCTTTAAGTGCTCCTACACTAGCACATGCATTCAACACCCCCACAAAGGTGACTGGAGTTGGCTGCACATTTGCACTTTGCATCTGCCGAGACAGTTCCAGTGCTTTCTGCCCTTGCCCACATTTCACATGCCCCAGGATCATGGCATTCCACGTTACCACATTGCGTGTGGGCATCCTGTTAAACACACCCCAAGCTTCCTCAAGGCTCCCACATTTAGTATACATGTCAATGAGGCTACTCCCCACATAGATATCAGACTCTAAGTCACTTTGCACGATCTGTTTGTGAATGGATCTTCCATCTTTTAGTGCTCGTAAACTTGCACACGCATTGAGCAGTCTAACAAACGTGAGACTGTCTGGAGTTGTACCCTCTTGTTTCATTTGTTGAAAAAGTTCCATCATCTTCTCATATTGCCCAGCCTTAGCATATCTTTCAAGCTTTCTATTCCAGTGAAAAGCATTCGATTGTATAGTCCCTGGTACGATTGCTGCCAGCTCTGATTCCACCCAAGGGGGGTTTAATCTGCCATTAAGCCATAATGCCTCCTGTGATTTCTTATGTTTGAAGTCAGGATACCTTGCATTTACCTACACCCAGTAATACAAAATCCAGTTCAAGAGCAATAACACATTTCTTCACATCTGGATGCAGACAACTAGACTAGCACAAAAGAGCACAAATTGAATTGACTTAAAAGAGTTCCATGTCAACAAGAGAAACATGAAAGCAATTACCTTCTCCAACCTGTGATCAACCCACTGCGAAGGATCTGAGAAGAACTCCTGCCAACGCTTCTCTATGATCCTTTTCGGATCTGCCATTAGATTGCAGCAACTGGTGAGAGAAATATAACCTTAAAGAGATCTTAACATATGGTAGCCCTGTTTGCCATAATACTACATGAGGAGCAGAACTTGATGTTGCACACAGTGGTGTTACTATGCATCAAATCCCCCCAATTTTCATTGAACACAATGCTGAATGCACAAAAAACCTTGAGCAATTGCAGGTAATGAATCCTAAACCCTAAAACCCCTTCAACGTTCCTCAATTGGTGCCAATATTATCAAACAGAAGAAATCTGTGAGAGCTTGTGACATCTTTGAGGTACAAATTATGTTCCATAGCGCCTCGTGCTCATATACAATATAGCATTTCAATACAATGCTAAACATCAGAATGTTCCTGATGTCACTTGGTTGCTGCTGGTGGGTCTCATGTTTCCCCTAAAAAGCTTAGAGTTGATTTCTTGGCTAACAAATTGCAAGGGTATCTTATAGATTACAAACACACATTGCTGGTTAGTAGTGAGGTTGAGACAACCCTAAACCCTAAACCCCATACCCTAAAATCCAAACACCAACATGCTTACCCATGAAAGGATCTGTTGCAGTTACTGGAAGATCTGCTCCCAAAGAGGCGACGCTGCTGTGGCACCACCGTCTAGAACCTGGCAATATGCAATTGAAAGTGCTCCAATGATTAGAATCCCCTATTACCCTGAACCCTGTGTCACCACCGTCCAGAACCTGGCATGTGCAGTTGAAAGTATACCCAATGCTTAGAATTCTCTAATTGGCATAAGACTAAAAGAAGAAGAAGAAGACGAAGAAGAAGACGCAGCAGAAAAAGAAGGAAAACCCTAAAGCTCACCCGAGAGAACGCCCAAGGGATGGGTCACTGCTGGGGTGAGTCGTCGCAATGCCATGATCTTGAAGGATCGAAGGAAGAAATGCAGCAATCTACAACGAGGCTTTCATTTCATCGACGCCATATTCGATGACTTCCACAAATGCTGCTGCGGCAATACAAAGGAAAACAAGAGCTGCTGCTGCTGCTGCTGCTGCTGCTGCTGCTGCATCCGAGCATTTTGCAACTTTACAACCGGCACAAAAAACTAAATTCAAAGTTCAGACGCAAAAGAAGAAATCACACGCCGATTCACGACAACAACACCCAACTTCTCCCTCACGTGATTCGTGAACTCCATCATCATCCGACAGAAATCCGAGAAATCATGGCCGGTAAGCCACACTTGGCAACCCAGGTAGAAAAGGGAAATGGTGGTCTCAAAACCCTAAACCCTAAGCCCTTGCTATTAGGGTTTAGGGTTTATATGGAAAATTTAGAAAACAAAAACAAAAGAGAAAAGCAATTTCTATTAGTGGGTAGTTTCAGGGTTCTAAAGGATTTTAATAATTATTTTAAATATCAAAAATACAAATGAAATAAGTATTTTAATAAATTATCTCTGATTAATAGACTATAATAAATTGTTCACTTAAAGTGTTCAAGCAAAAATTGTGGTTTAAGATATCATAAATGCATTAGAAGCAACATTCATAAAAAAAAAAACAATTAAAAAAAATATTGATTTGAAGGTCATTTCAAATTTTGAAACCCATTAAAATGGTAATATCATGAAATTTGACACATTCATTGCAATTCAAAAAGATGAAAAAATAAATATTACAACATCAACCAAAAAATCAAAATATGTTTTAAAACACAAAACCTTTGGATTTAGATTTGACTAATTTGGTTTTTTTAATTTTGTAATGGGTTTTTGGAGTTTTTGAATATTATTTGTGGTCAAAATTGGTGTTTATTAATTATTAACAATTGAATTTAATAATTATTATAAATTGTTTATAAATCATGTCTACGCATTTTATCTATTTGTAACATGCATTTTTTATTATTTTGTGGGTTTTCATGGGATAGACATGAATTTTTGGTGTAAATTCCAAACACATAGAGATTTAATTATTTGAAGTTTTACACACACATTGTCATTTTATAAAAGCAAAAATAATAATTTTTTGATAAAAATTAAAAATGAGAAGAAATCAAATTAAATCTCTAACAACATAAACACAATGTGTCGATTTTGAGCAAATGAACTTGTAAATTGGTATTTGTGTTAATGTGTTCATCATAATATAAAAAATGAATGAAATATCATTAGATAGTACATTGAACAAGATACAAATTACAGAACACAATGTTGGTTTGTTTCAAATGCTTATGTACATAAAAACATAACATTGGTTTGTTATCAAATGCCCAAGTATAAGCTTGAAGTAATGGTTGCACACCTTGTAATTACGACTTTTTCACACTTGACATATTTGCTTCTAATTGAGCTCCCATGCAAATAAAGAGATGATGTTGTCATGCATATTTAAGTGCATTAAACATGTTTTGAACATTCAACTAGAAACCATGGATTTACAAGCTACTTATATCCTCACATGGTGATGGATTCCACACCAAAAATGGTTTTTTTTTTTCATGCATATTCACTTCATCTCACAAAAAATGTCTCATATTTGTTTGTTAAACACATTTTTGGAATACCATTTTTTAAAATTTTCAATTCAATCCATGTCACAATATTCGCCATATGTTGACAATCATTTGAAAGTTTATATGTCAAAATATTATCTTTTTAACATTTTGTGAAACTTCTTACAATAAAAATCTTTAAATATGTGAAAGGTTTAAACTATGTTAAAGAGAGTTTCAATAAGAGCCCCTTCACACATTATAATAATAGGATCTTGGTTCTCTTCGTGTTTGTCCACTAAGTTTTGTTCAAAGGATGTTGGTTCTTTTCATGGCCATCCACTAGCTTTAGTTTGAGCACCTCCTCACACTCCTCCACTAAATCCAATTGGAGCACATGACCTTCATCTTCATTCACCTTCATCTATGATGTCATGTTTGGGCATTGGGATTTGAAACTTGACACTCTTCTATCACAATTATTTCAAATAACCAATTTTTTTCATGCATGCATGTTGTTTGAAACATTTTTGGTGACTCTATGTAGTGCTTTCAACATTTTTATCTTTTTTAAAAAATGTGGAATTCTTTTTTAAATTATTGTGACATAAGGTTTTTTTTTGTTGGATATATATTTTTTGGGTGATTCTACCAAATTTTTCATCTTCTTTTTAAGTTTTTCAAGTTTTATTTAGCAGATGAAAACCCTCATCATTGAAAACATTGTGAAACCATTGAATTATGGGTGAGATTTTAAAACGTTCAAACTTGGTTGATTTTGCAAGAAGAATGAAAAAATATTTGATGGTTATTGAATAGGAGAAATCGATGAATGAATATGAACAAATTCACAAAATATATTGTGAAAAATGTTTTGAAATGAAAAATCTTGTGATGGCATGTGATGACATATGATTTTGACAAAATTATGTCTATTTGAATCCATGTAAAATATTTAAATAACACTTGAGCACTCTAAAAGTCTATGAGTTTCTCAAATTGAATTGTGAAAAATGCTAAGAAATGAATAAGAATGAACATTATTTTATAACATTATTTTTTTTGAAGTGTTAATAAAATCTATCACACAATTCAAAATTGAAGCATTAAAAAACTTTGAAATTTGCAATATATTGATGTGAAACTTAAACATAAAACCCTAAATATGGTTTTGGTACCCAAAACCCTAAACCCTAACTTTAGATAAACTATGTAGTCATAATAAAAAACACATGTTTTCTATAATGTACTCTTGTAACATAGAAACACCAAATTCATCCAAAAGGGAATCACAAAGATAAAAACAAAATCAATGAAAAAATAGTAATAAAAAGTGTTATAATTTTATAACAAGTGCATCATAGAGGTATGCAAAATTCAAATGCAACATTAAAGACAAAATATGAATTTAATTGTAGGTTAGAAATTAATTAAAATGTAATGAATTGTCAAAAATAATTCAATGAGCTACTCATAATCGATTCGGTTGCAATTGCGATGTGGGAAAAAAGAAATGAAAAAACCTATGATCAAATATGAAATCGTAACTTTCAACAATAACTCCTTTCTAGTTCAGATACAAAAGCAAGAATAAAATGCAAAGATTTCAAAAATGGAATTTTTATTGTAGTAACAAAATTTTATAAATCAAGATAATGAAATGTAGAAGTGAAAAAACATTTTAAAAGTAAAAGACAAATTGGGAAGGAAACTTGAAAGAGAAAATTTGAAAAAAAGATAGATTTTTAAAATGAAAAATTTACCCTATTTGTCAGGTCAACAATGGTAAGGAGTTGCAAAATGAAGAAACTTCCATATTTTTTTAAATAATTTAATTTTCATGAAGAAAACATTATCAACTTCTAAACACAAGAAAAGACCCATATTGCTATATGGTTTGGTGATTTTGTGTCATGCACTCAACAATTATATTGTAATGCTTTGATGATTTTGGCATTATTTATCTATTTTTGAGAGTATGATTTTTAAATAAAAATTATTGCGATACAAGGTTTTTTCTATGAGATAAATAACCATTTCATGTATATATCAAAATTTTAATTATAAATTAGAATATCTTCTATTTTAAATGATTGAATCTAACATGAGTTAAATGTAAAAACCCAAGTTACTTGTTTTTTATATCGTACATGATTTATTTTTTTCATGCATGTTCACTTCATCTATAAAAAAAAAATTGACATTTGTTTATTCAAAACATTTTTGAAACATGATTTTTTGAATTTTGATTTCAATTTTATCAATGTGACAATATTCGTCATCTTTCAATAATCATTTGAATTTTTTTTGTCATAATAACATCGTTTTAATGTTTTATGAAAATATTTAAAAAAAAAACCTTTTAAATATATTTAGAGTTCGACAGCAAGGCCCAAAACACCTCGCATTGGGCTGTTCTTGGTGTCATTGGAAAGGTCTTGAAACGTAGATGTCGAAAATGACCTCGCATTGGTCATTTGGACATCTGCAGCCCAAGTTATGGGCAAAAGAAGGGCCGGGAGTCAAATTGGCAGTTTGACTCCCGACCGCTAAAAGTTGGGAATCGACCTCTTCCCGACATCTGATTTGGGAGTGCGACATGGAGTTGGAAAGATCTCGACGAGGGTTACAACTTTGGTTCAGACCTCGTCGCGATCGGACTCTGCAGTCGGGAGTTATGACCGTTCAAAGTTCCAAGAGTCCTGCTGGGACAATTTCGGGACTTCATTTCGGGAGTCCCGAGAATTTGTGCCATTTGCATGTAGCCTCCACTGCGAGTTGCAAAGAACACTATATGGGGGAAGGTGGTGGCTTCCCCCGGGTCTGGGTCGTGGCGAGTCTTGTGTGTCCAAGTGCTCGTGACTTGTCCCGACACCCAAGGGTGTCTCGAATGCTAAACTAACCTCGTGTGGTTGATTTTTGGATGCAGATTCACACAAGCTAAACTAGTCCCTCTTCCTAGTCTAATCCCGGGACTCCCAACACGACCCTCTACCCTTTTTTAGTGTTGGAAGTTGGGAGCGTGCACTAAGTCCCAACTTTCCGCAACTTGACAAGGTGAAACCCTCAAGTGGGTTCACCCCAGGACTTAGTAGCACGTCAGTTTCATTAAAAGCCTCTTTGTGCATTACAAGAATAAGATTTTGGTTTTCTTTATTTTTACAAATGTCATAGAATGAGAACAAAATAAAAAGAATTCAAAATCATTTTTTTTTGTTTTGTGATGCAACCATAACCCAAATTGCACCATCAAAACATGTGTAAAAAACATTTTAAAAAAATTCAAAATTTAGGGCAAGGTATAATTAAACAATTAAAATTCTTAGTTTCAAAATAATCATATTTCTATTACAAAATATTCATATATTCAATATCACTTTCCATGTTCACAAATTATATCTTGAATTTTTAAATTTTTTTTTGTAATGTTATAATCAATTGGTCATGGTTTCATGCATCCTTGCATTCCTTATCATATATTTTCATCTTTTTCAAAAAAATTAATGAAGCAAACTCATTTTTTCTATCACATTTGTTTTCCACTGTGAATTATGGTTCTAATTTTAACTATAATTATCCTATCACCTTTCAATTCTTTATTTTTTTTTCATTGGTCCTTCATATATTTGTTGTTACAATTTGTTGTGTCAATAATCTATCAAATGCATTCATCAAAAAAAATTTCAATTCTTTTTTATTGAATTGAAAATCTAACAACCCCATATATTTCTACAATAATACTTAAAATATGTTCAATCCCAAGTCTTTGCAATATTTTCAAGAAAAAATGTTTTCTTTCATATCTATATTCTCCTCATTGAGAGCTTTCCAATGACACCAAGACCACGATCTGAAGCATCCCAGTTTGGTGGATCTCACCGATACAAACAAAACAAAACAAAACAAACAAACTACCTTCCTTCATAGATAGATGTTGAGGGATAAGGAAAAAAAATGTAGTAGTTATGAGAAGAAGAGATAATTATTAAGAAAGCTAGTAAGAAAGGACATAGTTATTAGGGGGAAAAATGAAGTAATTAGGCTTGGAAATGAGCCAGTTGTCTCTAGCATTGTCCAAATATGACCAAACGAAGAGCTTTGCAAAATCAATTGTCCAAGGACAACCATATGAAAGATTATGGAAAATCTCCCATATACCAATTGCTCAAAGTTTCTCATCAATAGAACGAGGTTTGGCATTTGTCATGGGGCAAGTACCTACTTGATATTCATTACTTGATAAATGGATGATGTTGGACAACTTTGGGTAATTGATTTTTCATTGCTTGAGAAAGCATGATGATTGAGGGTTAGGGGTTCCTTTCGTTTTTTGGTTTTACAAGGGAACAAGACTTAACCTAATCGACTCATGGGGACAATAAACACTATTGAGAACAGGAAATACCCTAAACCTCAAAACCCTAAACCCTATGGCTTTTTGATACTGACCTCAACAACCAACAGTGGTAACAGCACGAGGAGAAGCAGCAAATCCCAGTGTCAATTTGCTCACCCATGAACATCAAGCTACACAGAGAGAGTGTCGTCCCACTCGACTGTGGATCATCATTTCTCACAGATACTGGCTGACTTGCAGCTTTGGTTCTGTTTCCAAAAGCGAGACCCAGATTGTTAGACTTTGTATTTCCCAGTGACCATTAACTTAGAGTAGCAACAAAATTGACTTCACACTGAGCTCAGAAGCTTTACCAACAAGATCTCTAATTACTGTATTCAATTTACTCACCCATGCTACAAAGAGAAAGCATCCTCCCAATCCTTGACTGTGGATCGTTGTTTCTCACACAAGCCGACTTGCAGGTTTTTGTTTCTGGTTCCAAAAGTGAGAGGCACTGTTACCGAGATTGTTAGACTATATATTTCCTAACCCTAAACTTGGTCTAGCAATAACCAAATTGACTTCACAATTGAGCTCAGAAGCTTTACCAACATCTCTAATTTACAGTAGTTTCTAGAAAGTATGGCTGCTCAGTTATGAGATCATCACCTCACATGGAAATTCACAACTAGTCTTGGGACGTTTTATCATCTCCTGAGAATCATCAAAGAATCAATACACATACCCCACACATTTGCTGCTCCTTTGTTGCTGTTGTCATAAGCATCAAAATTTGCAACTGTGATTACTCCACCTCCTGTGTGTTGGGTAGAAGAAGAGAATGGATTTTTTTCCCGTGCTGAATATACATCCAAGACAGTATACCTTCCACAGGTGACCAAGCACTCTCTGTGAGGTTAAGAGGGTTCCTCAAAGGCTGCTGTAGAGCTGATGAAGTGCCTGTGATATTTCATTCACTCGTGCCAGGATACGTCTGTGATCAGGACCTTGCAACCGGGCACCCCACTTCTGCAGAAATTTGTCTGCAGGTATGCAAGCAAACAGAGGCAATTCTTCAGTGTCTTTTGCAGAGCTGGAAAAAAAAAACATCAAACCATGTGCAGACACTTTATCTGTGGACATGAAAAAGGAAGGCAAATCTTCAATGTGTTTTGCAGAGCTAAAACACAAAGAGTCCACAAGAGACATAGAGAGAGAGAGAGAGAATTCCATACCTGGGTGCCACCGCAACACTTCTTTCCGTAACAGCTTTTTGTGTTCTGAGAGAGGAGTATGGTGAAAGACAACCCTAGCAAGATCTCCTTCTTTACCTTCCTCAACAGGGAAGGGGACATCAGTGAAACTGAGACACAAGTTACAAGACTGCTCAAACCGTTTCCAAGACTGCTCATACACTCTGTTTGCATCAGTAGCAGCATCTTGTTGTCGTCGCAGTAGTACCCTTTCCCTCCAAGCTCTGTCTTTGGCTTCTTCCTCCGCAAGGATTCTCTTGGCTTCACGGTTTCTCTCCTCCAAAGCTCTTTTCCTCTTCTCATCTCTCTCTTTCAACAACCCACCTTCAAGCCTGTCCTTGGGCTCCTTCTTTATCCTCTTTGTCCCCAGTTGGTGCAATTCTGCTCCTTCACCATCATCCTCCCACATGTCTGCTGCATTCCAATCTGTGTGCCACTGCCACCACCCATCTGCATCCCTTTCTTGTTGCTCACTGCCAGTCCACCCATTGCTCCATTCCTCTTTCTCTTCCACCAGTCTACTTCCCCATTCTTGAGGCCCACAGAATCTGGAGGATCTGGAAAACCCCTCTTCTTCTTCCTGCCCTTGATGCTGCTGCTGCTGCTGATGTTTCCTCAATCTCTCATACACTAGATGCATGGGTGTGATCTGCTCCGCATTGGGAGCTTCCATATCTGCTCCTGCCTCTCTGAGAAGAGAAATGATAGCAGCAAACCCTAGTCTGGCAGCAATATGCAAGGGGGTGTTGCCCTTATCGTCCTGGACACTGAAATCCACCTCCTTCTCTGCGAGCAAAAACTGCACCAATTCCTGTGACCCAGAACAGCAGGCATGGTGCAAGGGAGTGAAACCTTCTGCATCCCGACAGTTGATGTCGATCGCTCGCAGCGCCTCCCTTATTACAGCCTCCTCTTTTCTACATCTTCTGTGGACTCCTCTCCTCCTGTCGCTGCCAGATTCTGGCATGGAATGAGCGTCGTCGTGGTCGTCGAGCTTGCTGCTGGTGGATGGAGGAGCGTGACTGCTGCTGCTGCTATCTCCAACAACGGCATCATCGCCATCTTCCCCGTCTGAAGGAGACATGAAGCCCGGGGTTCTTGAGCTTCTTCCTCCTCCTCCTTCTCCTTCTCTCCTCCTTCTCTTCTTCCTGCTGTACTGACGTTCTCCATGCTTCCTGAGAAGGTGTAGTACGCGGGAAAGCCGGCCTGTTGCAGAGGCTTGCAATAGCTTCCTCTCCAGCCGTCGTCGTCCTTTCCCCTTTCCCATTCAACTCCACTGCGCCAAAAGATCCACACCAGGTCCGGACCCCCTTTGTCTCTCTCCTCTCAAATCCTGTGTTCTTCTGCGTTCTCCTCTGCTCGCCTCTGATCTGCTTTGCTCTGTTGTCCGCGCCTCTCTTCTGCTGTGCAACTATTTAGTTCCTCATCTTGTGACTTCTTTGCAAGAATCAGATGCGAATGTTCGTAGAGCCCCTTGTGTGCAGCTCTTGTGCGTTCAAGGCGTAGACATCGGGAGATCGGACTTCCTTCCTGGACTGCCGCGTGTTGTCTCAGTCAGCCTGCTGTTGAGGTTTCTTGCACCGCACGACAGACGGTCTTGTTGTTGTTGTCGTTCTTCTTCTTCTTCTTTGCTTATCGATGTCCAATTGTGTGTCTTTGTTTTTGCGGAGTTTGAAGATGCAATGACGTCGGTCGAAGATGGAAGAAGCCACATCGCTCGCCGCAGTCCTTGAGCAAACGAGATCCTATTGTCTATTTCCGAGTTTGAAGATGCAAGAGCGTCGGTCGGAGATGTGAGAAGGCACGATTGCTCGCCGCGATCTGTGTGAGGATCGAATTCCGATTGTCTTTTGCGGAGTTTCGAAGTTGCAAGAATGTCGGTCAGAGATGTAATAAGCAGGCACATCGATCGCTCTTGCTCACCGTCGAAGATTGCCCTCGAGGTAATGACAGGACGTCTGGCATTTTGCGACAGTCTTGCAAAGAAAGAAAGAACGAAGGACTGGACACAAGATGCAGAAGAAGAGAGAAAGGCATCCAACCGCAATCTGAAGGCACAACAGATTCGAGAATCCTTGCTATTTTGTGAGTACTTCATCTGCTTCCCAACTCTCAGGATTTTGCATGAAGATAGAGAGAAAGCTTGTTTCAGAGATGATGATGATGATGATGATAATGATGATGATGCTAAGAAGAGCTGATGAGGATTTCTGAGGATTTACAGAATGAGCGGAAAAAGAAGAAGAACCTCCTTCCTTTGCCTCTTGAGGATTGACAGAAAGAGCAGAAGAAGAAGAAGAAGAAGAAGCTCCTTCCTTGTCATCAGAGACCCATGTGTTTTGTTTTGTGGGAAGAATACCAAAGGGTTTGCCAATCTATTTGTCCAACAAGGACTGCCACCACCACCACCACCACCACTGCTGCTGCTACTGAACAAATCCAACCATGATTTCTTGCATGAAATTTGAGCCTTATGGTGCAACACATATCAAAGCCTATTTTTTCTCAACAAAAATTACAAACAGGAGGTGGGGCACCATCATGATGGTGCTGTTGTTTGACATGAGCGGAGATTGCTGAAATTTGGTTGGTGGTTGTGTGTGATGGATGACAGCAGTTGAAGAACATTCAGGTACACACATTCACAGTCAACAGAGATCGGAAGCATTTCAAAGTCTGATTGTTTGGTTGTTTCTTTTGGTGGTTGTTTCTAGGAAACCATTGAGGAGGAGGAGGAGGATTCTTTCAGAATCTGTTGGAACCAGATGCATCAGAGTATGAAACAAAATATGAGTCTCATGGAATTGCCATGGTTTTTGTGAAAGTTGTCAACTCTATGCAGTGGCACAGGGAGGTCAAAGCTTGGAATGGTTTTGACAAAGAGCAATGTGATGGGTGGGGTGCTTCTGATTGGCACTGAAGTTTGGTGGGGTTGTTCTACGCAATTACAATTGCATATGGAGCAGAAGTTGAATTTGAAATCTGCACATAGATTTGAAAGTTTTGTTCCTCCCTTTTGACTCCAGCTTGCCACATCAATCCAGAAACCTCCACAGTAAGCTGGTTTTTCTTTTTTTACAGAGAGGTCAGAAAATGCAACTCCAAGGTCTGTGGGACAAGACAAACATGCCTCACGCTTTTGACTCCTGGGCCTGCATCTTCCAACCAATTTTCTTGGTCATCAGCAAGCAGCAGCTCACAGGTATTCTTCTCCATCTTGCATTGTTTTCACTGAGGCTGCAGTTTTGACAAACTTTTGTCACATTCCTGAGTGGAAGCGATTTGCAGCACTGTAAGATCAAAGCCATTGGAAATCTCCAAAGTGTTGTTGAGCCAAGATCTCTTCAACCTGTTTTGCTTCTCAACTTTCGCAACTTCTTGAGGCAAACTCTTTGTCTCACAACTTGGACTGTGTGTGTCTTGAGTTGTCTAACCTTTTTGTCTGCCACATTTGCACCATTTTGAGCCTCAGTTTGCACCCAAGCTTCTTTCCAAGCTCCTCTGCATCTCAGCTCAAGTCTGAAGCTTCTCTTGAGCACAGATTTAAGAGGTCCATGTTTGCTCGTTACAACCAAATGGCTTTTCCACTGTGCAGATGTCCAATTTAGCTTGCATTTCATCAAAGGACTTATCCCTTCTCTGAGATCACACTGACAGTAGCGTTTTTGCAGACTTCTGTTTATATGTTGCAATGTCAAATCTTGCTTCTTTTTTTGTCTATCGCCCAGAGGTACGTACCCGACAACACAACCTTATAACTTTGTGGGTTAACAAAAGAGCTTAAAAACCTCTATTATTCGTTTAAAAATCCTTGCAACTTGATGATGGGTTTACACTAATATGTTTATTGGCCATGCCCACCAAGGCAAGGATATTGTGTTTGAATTCATTATCGAGTATAGTAGCTTAAGGGATTTTAGGGTCTATTTTTATATGAGGATTTCTGAAAGATGATATTTTGGCTCGTGTTTGAAACTTGAAACTTGTTATAGAGTTACAATATCTTGAAGGGTTTTGGGTTTGTTTTTAGAGGATTTTTTGAAGATTATATTTTTGCATGATGAAATATTTGAGTTTTCATTCTTCTTCTTCTTTTGCCTTAAGATACTCTTTTAATGTAAATGGTGGCAAGGCCACATTGTGACACGCCTTGTTTTGTTTTAAGAACCTAATAACCTCATCATCATGATTATATTGCATCCTTTCAACTAGATGACTTCGTTTATTAACATCTCCTATGGATAAAATGGTGACCTTTCCTTTACATTAAATGGCGTTTGTTACTAAGAAATTACATACGCAAAATGTGTTTGTGTTAACTTGAATGTCATGTTGTTGAGGACATGATCTTGTTTAATGTATATTTAAGGAACAATTCAAAATTGTATAAATTTTGTCATTATTTTGGGAAATATTTGACATTTGTGAGCTTAACATTCAAAGCTTGCTTGGAGTGATGGCATGCTTCAATTAATTGATGAATTTGTATTGTAGGGTAGGTTGGCCTATTCTTGTGACAAATAGTCCTAGAGAACAAAAGAAGGAAAAAAAAAAATCAATTTATGTTCAATTTTGGTAAATAAAAAAGGAACATTATAAATCGGGCTCAAGTGATTGAATGATTTTTGGGTATGTTTTTTTTTAAACTTTTGGGAATCTTTTGAAGTTTTATTATAGGGTGGCATGTTGATGTGGTTAGCCTTACTAGTTTCCACCACAAAGAGAACCTATAATCATGGCATATACAATTTAATTTTTAAGATTCATTTTTCTTATTATTAAATTATTTTTATTATATTTCCACCCTCCATTTATTTATGATAAACTATGTTTTATTATATTTTCAAACATCATGAAAAAATATGTAGCTATTTGCTATAAAAAATTATTCGTAAATGATTGAGTATTTATAGTTATTAAAAATTGAAACGTCGCTTTTTATGTTCTGTATCCAATTTTTTTTTTAGTTGTATTCATCGCTCTCCACATGTGTGCATATTTTCAATAGTTAATGTGCTAGTATAATAATTTTATATTGTGTGTCTTTCGCAATCGTGAATTTACTCCTAAATACCTTATATAGGTCTGTATACTAGGACATGGATGTAAGTTGGTGAATAGGAATAAGCTCACCCACCCTAATGACTCCAAGAAAAACAACTCAATTACACCATTGGCATCAACAATTGTTTTCCCAAACAAAAAAATTGGGAAATTTTTGAGGATTCTTTTTGTTTTTTCTAGTGTAAATTTGATTACTTTATCCTTTTTGGAGAAAAAAATCACCAAATTTTTTATATCACAAAATTTAAGAGGGAAAAAAAATAAATAAAATGTTGATTTGGCAATTTTTGGTTTGTATGTTTTGTAAGGAACAATGACCTCCAAGTTCACAAGAGATAAGATAAGACTATCATTTATCAATTTTTTAATATGATAACTAGAAATTTTTTAAAAATTAAAATTTTGCGACATGATTCAAAAATAATAACAATACCTAATAAATACATTGCAAACCAATGAAAAGATGAACGATAAACAAAGATGATAAGCCCCAACAAAAGTATGACCTAAAAGGAAAGAGAGAAGATGTTTTCATCATCAACAATCATCGCATCAATAAAGATTTAACCAAGGTTTGTAAACCCAATGAATTCCAAGTGTACATTATGAAGGATAATAGCATGTAACACTATGAAAATATTTGTTTCAAGTCTAATTCTAAATCTTTCATTCTACATCAACTTAATAAACGACTAGTGACATAGTTTTTGTTGTGAATCATAACTTGGTTATCTAGGTACCAATATAACAATGTTGTTTTTATAACCATTGTTTTCAAGGATGTCTAACAATGTTTTCAAACTTCCCAATTCCAATCTAAATGTTAAACACCGTAAGTAATGAACAACGTTGCTACATAGTTCAAACATTAAGTTGTCTCTAAGACATTGTGGCCAAATGAAGGTAGAAGATGTAAAACATCAATGCTCTAAATTCTAATTAGGATACCACTTTGTAATGTCATTTGAATTGTTTTCAATAGTCAATCAACATTCATCCCAAATCATTTGATGAAAATGTTCATTGGAATGTTTCAAGGAGTTTTGTATGAATGGTTCATTTTCATATTAGTCATCATGTAACAATAGTGCGTGAAACAAAACAAAGAAATAATTGCACACTACTTTTGCCTCGAGTATACTTGTCCATCATTTTATACACATTATTAAGATTTAGCCTTATGTGATACTCCCCAACCCATATAGTGATGTATCACAACATGCAAATGAAGGACAACTCACCCCCCAAAGTTGGGTTAAAAATCATAGGTTCATTTGAATATGAAAATAATGTTGCAAAATTATTTTTAAAATAATTGATTCAACCCACAAAAAAAATTGATAATAAAACCCCCCAAAAAAGGTACACATATAAAAAAAGGCCAAGAAAATAACATATGCTTGTTAACATTGATGAATCTTTCAAAATTCATTTCATTCACAAAGGTTATATCATCCATCAAAATTTATTGCATACAAAGGGGTAACTTCATCAATTATTATTTGTTCCACATAATTGAAATTCATCCAATGTGCTATGAATATTCTTTTCATGAATGAAAACTCATTGAAAATATCACATTCATCTATAGAAAATTTTCATGTTGAAGATAAACATGTCTTTAGCAATGAGAACATAGGAAAATTATTAAACATTGGTAAAAATCAACATTGGGCAACCTATGATTTATTTTTTTAAACACTGTGAAATCTGAGAATTACATATTCATTTTATTTTTAAAAATGTAACATTTTCATTTTATTAACATCTATTTGGGTTACTTTCATTTATTGAAATTCATTAGATTGGATTGGATGTGATTTATCCATCAAGTTCACTTCATCCATTGGGGTTAAATTCACACATGAAAAATTGTTGATTAGGTCTATTTTTTTATTCCATGCATTGAATAACATTCTATCCATCCATAAACGTGACGACAATTGTTTTTTGAGAAATAGGTCCATGATGCAACCTCTCATCTAATGATGTATTTGACACATATATCCCCACTTTGAATGGCATTTTTGTTACACAAAATGAAGCTTTAGGAAGAGACAATCATTTTGAATATTTCAAAGAATGTTAAAGTTAATATTTGATGTTCAGAGATCATTTTGTGAATTTATGTATCTCCTAAACAAATTGGTTCACATCTAAGCATTGATGCAACATTTCCTTCTAAGGACTTGGAAAGTTGACACCCTAAGCCTTTTTTGCTACACAAATAAAGTTTTACAAAGCATGGAGTTGGAACCATCTTCTAAACTTTTGAACCTTTCAAAAAAAATTAAATAATCAATAATTGAGTATTCATATTCATTTGAAACAAGATCTTTGTGTTAATTTTACGAATATCATTAACAAAAAGGGTTCACATTCCAACATTGATCCAAAGCTTCTTTACAAGGACTTGAAAACTTTGCAATGAATATACATCCTAGTACTTAATGTTGAAGAAAAATTGCTCGTCATGATGTTAATTTGGAGGTTCAAAAACTTCCACCGACCCATGCTTGTTCTTTCATAGGAAAAAATAGTTAATGTAAATTGAGTATAATGAATTGTTTGTAGGCAATGTGACATTCATCCACTCTCAAACCTCAACATAAAAGATGAAAAAAAAAATCAATTGTGGGTTTCATGTGAAAAGAGAAGGTGTCATGACCCTAATTTGGGTGCACAACCAACTCCCAAGAATAGCAATAAAACATTTTTTTTTTTCAAACATGAAAGAAACTAGATGTTTTTTAATGGTGGATTGGGCCAAACAAGATATTGGAATTCAATGTGATATAAGAACGTGAAAAACGCACTCTCACATAAAATGTAAGTGTGTGAAAGTCAAATAGAGGCATTTTCAAGACTCCCAAGCACATTCTCACTTTTGGGAATTGTAATCCTAATGTGTCCCACAACTTTGAAGATTTGAGGATTAAAAATTTCCAAGTTGTAACTTCTTTAAACCATTGGAAAGGCCTTGAAGAATATAATATTATTCGTCGTTGCATGTAAATTTTTTTGGATTTGCGTAGGAAGTTATGGTCAAGAAGAAGCTTGGGAGTCAAATTACCAAAGAGATTATCAACCATTATTTTATGTTTTGGGGGATCAAATCACCTTCAATTGAGGATTATCATACATGTTGACAATATCTTTTCACAAGTTATGACTTTTTCTTTGATAACTTTTGAAGGAAAGGTTGCATGAGGAGTTTACAAACATGCAAAATAGTATGACCCAATTTCCATTGTGATAAATTGTTACTTAAATTCATGTTGAAAATTTTGAATGAACATGTATAACAATATTTTTTATGCACAAATTATGGGAACACTTGGCAAAATTGAAAATGAATTTTGTTATGAATATGGAATACATTCAAAAGCATTTTAAAAATAATGTAACTAATGTTTTTTTTTTTTTTGGTTTTAAAAGAAGTTTTTAAAAAATTAAGTGATTTGAAAATGAAAATTTTGTGGATTTTTTTTTGTATACCTTTATAGCATTGCATAATGCAACATCTTTTTGAGTAATAAGACTTTTTAAAAAAAAATTTAAAAGTTAATTTGTAAATCATAATTTTAAGCATATTTTGTAAAATATTTTAGTATTGAAAATGTTAAAGACTTAATCTTTGTCTTGCATTGGCTCTTGGTCCCTAGATGGACCCAATAACAACCTCCATTGACAATTCACTTGCACCTTATTTACAAACTACAAACAATAAGGAAAACTTAAACCTTAATTACTTGAACTTTAAGAAACTTAAATACTCCTCTATGGCTCAAAGAGAACCTAAATGCAAAAAGAAAGTTTAGGTGAACTTAACTTCCTATTAGCCATTAACTTCCATCAAGAATTTACTCTCGCCACCAACTCTCAACTTCTTAGCATGAGAGTTTCAAACTATTAACGAAGCACCAAAGAGAAGAAAAAGAGTGATGTACATGCCATTGTCACACTTGTTGCAACAAAACAAACACTCTCCTTATTGAAGAACCACCTACAATTTTTCTCAACACCAACCAAAGTTCAAAAACATTACAAGAAAATTTTCAAGGAAGTGGTTTTTTTTGGGGGTTGCAAGGTTCTCTTGGCCCATCAAGTCCATGACCTCCAAAGGTTCCTAAGACATTTGGTTCTTTGAAATTTTGACCCCCCAAATAGCTAAGTGAGTATAGATACCCAAGTTAATAATTGTGAGGGGTTTGTCTAAAATTTTATCCTAGGTGGAATGGGGCCTATTACCCATGACTAGGCCTTACTCTAGACCCTATTCTAGGCCCTACTCTAGGCCTATTCCATTGTACACATTCAATGTATCCAACCATATTACTTACATTGTGGGCCAGGTCCATTGCACCCTTAATTGTAACTAAGCAAGTTGCAACCCCACCAATGCGGTTCGGAAAGCTGAACCACCCACCAGCACATCATCCATTGGATGCCCCATTATTACTCCGTTGCATGGATGAAACCTCAACCGAGTTAATCCTTGGTTCCAAACCTTGGTAACCCATTTGTAAACAAATGGGTAAGAAAATTGGTAACTAATATGTAAGTAGATGGTTTCTACATATATATATAGGTAAGTGTTGGTTTTTACTACCTACCTACTAACAACCTGCTTGTGGGTTGTTAGTAGGTAGGTAGGTAGGAAAAAAAAGAGAAAGCATCTAAGCTAACAACCATGGTTAGCTAGGAAACTAGAACCCAATGGAAAACTGTTTCGTGACCACTTATCATCCATCCTTCAACTCTCACGCTAGCTACCTACCCATCACGCCGTATTTAGCTTTCACATAAACCCTAAACCTCTAAACCTCTTCGGAATGTTTTGGTTCATGATAGTGTTTGCCTTGTGTTTTATGAGAGGTAAACCCCTATGGGTTTAGGGTTTGGGGGGTGGGGGGGGTTATTCCCAACCAACACAAGAGTGCGACTCAACTACCGACTTGTCGTAGGCCCCTTTATTTTTTGGGAATGCCCATGGTTGGGCTCTACTGTACCCACATGTAACAACCACTGCAAGTGAAATACATCGTCGACTTACAACCCATATTAGGTTTTCCCAAAATTTAGTGTCCGGAATCGATAGTTGTAGCAAGAGTGCCATTTATTATTGCAAGTGGGCTTCAACGACAATTGGATGAATCGTTGGATGAATCACAAAGCAACCCGAAGGTTCCAACCTATTTTACACTTCGTGAGTCCGCGTACAAGTTTCACTGTTTCTTACTTACTTTCATAGAGATTCAAAAACCCTAAAAAAACCCTAGATCAATGGCTTTTTTTCATTAGAGTTATCATCAATGGTTTGGCATTCAATAATCCCCCAAAGATGATTAAAGGTTGAAAAAAAACACTAAATCCCTAAACTCTAAATAATAGTTGTTGCTAATGTTTTGGCATTTAATAATCTCCCAAAGAGGTGGGTTGAAAAAAAAACAAATTCTCCTTTGTCCCAAGTCCCAACTAAGAGAGGCAAAAAAAAAAAAAAAAAAAACCCTCTGAAACTCAAATTTTTCAACATCATGCCTCAACCCTTGTAAGTTGTGCTACCAACAAAGTAGTGTACTTGTATCATTGAACAAACCTTTGAACATTTTTTTTGGGTTTGTTTTGTTTATTTATTCTCAAAACTTGCTTCATTTGAGAGCAAAGCTTCACTAGTACAATAAAATTGAATGAAGAAAAGTCAAAACATGGCGTGTCGGGCTCAGCAACAGGCAAGTTGGCTGGCCCAGAAATTTTGCACAGGATGATGTTGAGGGTGGTGAAGGACATACAACAAGGCCTTACACTTCTCATGATTGGCTAAGAAGCTAGTTTGATTTGTCGAGGTGGGAATTGGTTGCTATTAGTAGTCTCTCACCTATTTGCAATCCCAATTTTAGTTTTATCAGTCACATATGTACTCAGCTCAGCACCCCCTGGAGATGCTCTGTGAAACTAACTGTTGATTATCATCAGTGGCAAAGTGCAACTTGTTGGTTTCTCAACCTGTTCATAGCAAAAATCCCAATGCTTTTAATAAAAATCTTTGTGCTCCCAACATTTGAATCCCAAGTCACCATACTTGGTTGCTACAATTGTTAGCACTTAGGACCTGAAGAACACTTGTAACCATGCCCTAATTTCCCTAAGAAATTTAATGTTGAATTTTTTTGAGTTTTCAATGACAAAATTGCTCAATACTTCAATTACTTTTCCCACCTCATGTCTAAATATTATTGTGAGACCACTTGGTAACCTCGGTCCATCCCTATATCATTGAGGGCTTTCCAAGGTACCGAGAGTATAAAGGAGGGGGTTTGCCATGATTTTGGAAATCTCATTGTGATACACCAAACAAAACAAAACAAACTACCTTCCTACTAAATACATATAGTACATTGATAGATTGAAAACAATGGGTGGATGAAAAGGTAGGACCCTCATCTACCTAACTATACAAAGGGATTTTTTAGTCAACAACCCAAATAAAATTCAACAAATTTTGTTTTGTCCGAATGAAAACCTACGGTGACCCAAAATAAAATAAAATAAATGATATTAAATTATAATTATAAATAATTTTGTAACTAGCTTGGGCAATTGATGCTCAAAAAGTAGTATTGATTGCAAACATACAAAAGAAGCACTCTATACCAAATCCCATAGCAAATCCACAAGATGAAAAAATGATATGCATGAATGATGGGAAACATGAAACCCACAACAATTGTGTGCTTGTAGACTTTGCTACTAGACCACACCACTGCAAACTTTGCAATGTCCTTATAAGCTATTATAGTAATATGAATATCTTCTCCTTTCGTGTTTGGAATTGGGAGAAGCATAATTGAAACACAATTGCAACAAACTCTCCATTACATTCAAGCAAGTGTGGTTGGTTGTGAACAATTTTGCTTTTGGAGATAGTGTTGAGATCTTTGCATTTGGTGATTGTGGTTTTGAAAAGAGAAGTGGGTTCGTATATGGAATGGCTATCTCTTTTAGTATAAAGGACTTGAGAAGAGGTTGTTGTAAGGTGGAAATTGTTAACATAAATGTAAAGGGTTCTTTTTTGCTTTGCACCCTCTCAATCAAATTGGAGAACCTTGTTTTTTAAAGAGCTACTAGCTCCTTGCAATTTGTGTGTCTTTTGCATGTGACAATGAAAAAGACACGCGGGCAAAGAAAGACACGGGACTCATGCAAAAGACATGTAACATTTATGTATAAGTTCACCTTATTGTGCAACTCTTATGGTGCATTCACACTTGATGTTAAGTTAGTGTTAAATGAAAATGTAGGTGACATCCGGTGTCATCCAATGTTAAATGAAAATCTAGGTGACATCCTAGGTGGCATCCAATGTTAAATGAAAATCTAGGTGACCTCCTAGGTGGCGTCCAATGTTAAATGGAAATCTAGGTGGCATCCTAGGTGGCGTCCAATTTTAAATGGAAGTCTAGGTGACATCCTAGGTGGCGTAAAAGATGTAAAAGTTTGATTTGTACACCAAACCAAATCATGTCACCTTTTTCTTTTTCTTTTTAAAAATTAAAAAATTAAAAAAATTTAAATAATTATTTTTGTTTGTATTTCCACCAGCCCAAATTATTGGCAAAGTCTGGGAATTGTGTAAGAGGGCTCTTTTCAGACACTACCACTACTACTACTACTACTACCCCAATCAATTATATTTGGACATAGCTAACTTTCTCTTGTCCTTAGCATACCTTCAAACATAAGAGAATAACACAACCATTACTTAATTCATAGTAGTGGGAATGGGGTACCTATTTTGTTGCTTCTATTAACTAGTTGGGGTTTGCACCTTTTTAAAAATTAAAAATTATTTATTTATTTATTAATTTTGAAAGAGCCATTTTGATTGGCTTAAACATACTTTAAAAAAAAGATTGAGCACTCCCCCCATTATAGAATAAACCCTTATTTATAATCACATTCTCATCTATGTCACACATTTTTTTGGTAACCATCCGTTTAAGTAGAAACACCATTTTTTTTTTAGAGTCACTAGCACGCTCGTTAGTAGTACAAAATGTTTGCAAAGTTTTTTATTTTATTTTTGTAAATGTGACTATAATGGAGGAAATCTAAGACAAATTTTAAGGTTTTATAAATTGTAATTTTTTTTGGTAATGTTAGTGTTGCTTTGTGTTCAAGTTGTGCAAACTAACAATAATGAATCCAATTGAAGAAAAAACAACTTTCTATTGCAAACAAGCAAAAAGAAAATGCAAACTTGCCAAGAAAGCATAAAAATTGAATTAAATAATCTAGTTGACAAGATACACAAGTTAATAAGTAGTTAACGGGCTCAAACTCAATGTAAATCATCACATTAAAATAGGTAAAAAAATCACAATTTTTTTCAAGTTTAATAATGCATAGTAAAGCTTAGAATAACCCATGTAATTTTTTTAAAAATTATTTATTCTAACTTTAAAAAGTTGATTTGTTAATTTTTGTTGGCCTATAATCACAATGTTGTAAGGGTTTATATGAAATGTGACTATGCATGTTTAAATCACAATTCATTAATGTTGCAAAAAAAAAAACGATCACCAAGGGCATGATTATAAGGGGGTTTATTGTAGTAGTTTGAAAGATATGAAAGTTCAACTTTGGGAAAACATATGACATAAAAATGTGGTGCTATTGGGAACATCTTGGGGAACACATTGTGGATTTGGAGAACACTTTGAGAACTTGATGGAAATCCCTTGGGAATTTGATGGGAACATATGTGGGGACGACAAAAATAAAATAAAATCCCTCCACCCACCCCAAACCCAAAAATGAGTGACAAACACAATTAAAATCATAAACTCCTAACAACCAATCACACTTGGCAATAAGTAGCTAAGTAAGAGGTCCAGTTTTTTCTTTTTGGCCGTGGGGGGGTGGATGGTGTTAGGATTTTTGGATTTTTGAAGTTCCCAATATGTTCCCACCAAGTTCCCATCAAGTTCAAATTATGGTGACTAACTATTGAATATACATATTGGCATTTCATTTATCATAATTATGTTAGTTATCTTGAATAAAATTCTTACCATATGCTCTTTAAAATCCCTTTAGATTTATTATGCCTATGCGTCATTATAAGAATGCTTTGAACTTTTGGGATTGCTCCATCTCTCTTTTTAGGACTTGAAAATGGCCCCCTCCACAACAATGTTCGTTTCGTGAACTCACATTCCCATAGGGTTTAGAGTTTTAAAATCCCATAGGGAACGTAGGTTTAGGGTTCTAAACTCTAAACCCTAAACCCAATATGATCTAAACTCTAAACCCACATCTAGATCCTATATCTAATATGCTCTAAACCCTAAACCCAATATAATCTAAACTCTAAACCCACATCTAGATCCTATATCTAATATGCTCTAAACTCTAAACCCAATATGATCTAAACTTTAAACCCACATCTAGATCCTATATCTTATATGCTCTAAACTCTAAACCCTAAACCCAATATGATCTAAACTCTAAACCCACATCTGGATCTTATATCTAATATGCTCTAAACTCTAAAACCTAAACCCGCATCTAAATCCTAAACCCAATGTGACTAAACTCTAAATCCTAAACCCAATGTGACTTAAATTCTAAACCCTAAACCTTCATCTATATCCTAAACCCCCATTCCCCAAGGCATTCCCCCCATTTGCTTGCAATTTGAGGGACCTTAATTACAAATGTGGAAGGTCCCACATAACCAAAAAAGAAAGAAAGAAAGAAAGAAGGGTATCTTCCACTTTTGTAAGGTCCCTCGAATTCGACAAAGTTAGGTAGGGTAGGGTAAGGTACCACTTCTTTGAGGCTCTTCTTTGGATTTGGGGAAGGGGCCCAGCTGATATGGGGATCTACCACTTTTGTAATGTGGGGACCTTCCAAAAGTGGAAGATCCCAAAACTCCAATGGGCCCCCCAAATCCAAAGAACTTGAAAAAGAGCCTCAAAGAGCTTGTTCCTTATATACCCTATACAAAGGGCAAAATAGTAATTTGTCATCATTCATTCATTCATGTATTCATTCGTTCATTCATTATTGTATTCATTCATTCATTCATTCATTCATGTATTCATTTGTTCATTCATGTATTCATTCGTTCATTTGTTCATTCATTATTGTATTCATTCATTCATTCATGTATTCATTTGTTCATTCATGTATTCATTCGTTCATTCATTATTGTATTCATTCATGTATTCATTCGTTCATTCATTATTGTATTCATTCATTCATGTATTCATTCGTTCATTCATTATTGTATTCATTCACTCATTCATTCATTCATGTATTCATTTGTTCATTCCTTCATTCAATGTGACAAACTCATCTCACTACTACAAGAACAAAAAATTTAGAGGGGAAAAAAAAAAAAACAAAACCCTCAATTATTTGATACTTGCCCGCTTGTGGTATTCTTATAAGTCTCAACATGAGTTTAAATTATTTTTTTAATAAATAAAATTTTATTAATTTTCAATAATAGTTATTTTAAATTAATTTTAAATTTAATTTATTATATCTCATACATTTAAAAACACTTCTCTTTTCACAAATCCTGGTTTTGGTTCAAATTCAATTTTTAGTAGCTCAAAATCAAGATTGGGATTGCTTTCGGTCATACTAGCTTGGCTAGGGTCCTTGCTACCAATAGCGATACTACACGGAGATCTATATATCAAATCAACTCTAAATACTAACTTACTAAAGAACATGTATTTAATTATTTTGGACCTTATTAATTTAGTGGTTAAAATCAAAATTTCAATTCAATTTAAAATAAAATATTAAAAACATCTATATTTGTTGAAACAACTCTTTGGACCCATATTATGTACATTTTGGGCTTGTAATGGACACTAGGTGTCGTTTTCAAGCCCAAAACATGCAAACAGGACCCAAAGTCAGTATGTGTGCAGCACGAAGCAAGATGTGTCTGGGGATCCCCCAGACACATTTTCGACATGCGAAAAGGCTGTCAAGGAAATAAAAAAGAAGCAAGCAATACTTTTGTACTACCTATAATAACAACTATGTGCACATATAATGTTGGGGGCACATGTACGTACTCACTAAAAGATGATCACTGATGATCGAAGGAAATGCATGCGTTTCTTTTAGAATAAAAAATTGACTAACGATAAGAAAAATATTAATTAGTAGCTAGGTACTTTTTGGTTTTGCAATAGAAGAAAAACTAACTAAAGAAATTAAAAAGTGCACTAACTTACTAAAGATGCTGTACTTCTTTCCGTCCGTTCTGTCCGTTCGTCCGTCCGTTCTTCCGTCCGTCCGTCCGTCGTCTCCAGGCTCCTCCTCCAGAGCTCCAACACTTGCGGAATTCCCTTCTCCGCAACGCTCTCTCTCTCTCTTCTCTCGCTCTCTTTCTCTTTCTCTCTCGTTCTGTCGCAGTTGTTGTTGCCGGCGTTGGAGAAGCCCTCGGTACCCATCACCATTTATCATGTCCAGAAATGTGATTTGGCTCTCTTGGTTTGCGGTGAAGAGCAAAGAATTTGAGCGAGATTGTTGTGGCTTGTGGGGTGCTGCTGCTCATGGTGCTGCTGTCTTGCTAGTTTTGCAGTTCTGAGAAGGATTGTGGGGTTGGAGACAGTCTTTGGTCTTGGTGATCGTGGTTGTGGGGGTTTTTTTATTTTTGGGTTTTGGTTTTGTGATTGGGTTGGTGAGTTTTTGAGGGTAGTGGTAGGGGAGAGTAGAGTGAGAGAGAGAGAGAGAGAGAGAGAGAGAGAGAGAGAAAGGGGGGGAGGGGGGAAGGGATGGCAGAGGGGGAGAGTAGAGAAGAGGATTATAGGAGGAGAGAGAGGAGGAGAGAGAGAAGCAAGATGAGAAGCAGTAGTGGGGAGGAGTGTGGTGCTTTAGCAGGAGCCAAGGAGATTGATGAGAATGAGTATAGGAGGATGTTGATAGTGGGCCATAGGTTGCCATTGATTGCCATTCCTCCACGGCGGAGAGGGCATGGTGGTGATGGTGATGGTGGTGGTGATGGTGATGAGCAGCAGCAGCAACAACAAGAAGGCTGGAAATTCTCCTGGGATGAGGATTCCTTGCTCTTGCAGCTGAAGGCGGGTTTGCCCAAGGAGATGGAGGTGATGTACATTGGGTGCTTGAAAGTGGAAGTGGAAAGTATGGAGGAGCAAGAGCAAGTAGCTGCGACTTTGTTGCAGAATTTCAACTGTGTGCCTGCATTCTTACCACCAGATGTGAGGACAAGGTTCTACCATGGCTTTTGTAAGCAAACCTTGTGGCCCTTGTTGCATTACTTGCTGCCTCTCAGTAGTCCTCCTGCTGCTCCTGACCATCTCCATCACCATCAAGATGATGGTGGTGGCTATGATGGTGGCGGAAGTGGTGGTGGTGGTCTCCGTTTCAATAGATCCTTTTGGCAAGCTTATGTTTCTGTGAACAAGATTTTTGCTGACAAAGTGATGGAGGTTATAAGCCCGGATGACGACTTTGTGTGGATCCATGACTACCATCTGATGCTGCTCCCCACTTTTCTGCGGAAAAGATTCAACAAAGTCAGATTAGGGTATTTTCTTCACACTCCTTTCCCATCATCTGAAATCTACAGAACATTGCCGGTGCGGGATGAGATCCTCAGAGCATTATTGAATGCTGATCTGATCGGGTTTCACACTTTTGATTATGCCCGACACTTTCTTTCCTGCTGTAGTCGGATGCTGGGATTAGCTTATGAGTCAAAACGGGGGTACATTGGATTGGAATACTATGGCCGGATGGTTGGCATCAAAATCCTGCCTGTTGGTATTCACATGGGTCAGCTTAAGCTTGGTTTGCAGCTTCCTGCTACCAAGTGGCACATCAGAGAGCTCCAGGCTGAGTTTGAGGGAAAGACGGTACTGCTCGGAATGGATGACATGGATATTTTCAAAGGTATTGGTTTGAAGCTCCTTGCATTTGAGCAGCTGCTGTTGCTACATTCGAGATGGAGAGGTAGGGTTGTACTGCTGCAGATTGTGAATCCGGCCAGAGGTCAAGGAAAGGATGTTGAGGAGCTTCAGAATGAGGCAGATGCAATAGCTCAGAGAATCAACAGCAGGTTTGGGAGTGAAGGGTACAAGCCAGTTGTACTGGTTCAGAGACATGTGCCATTTCATGAAAGGATCGCATATTACACAGTTGCGGAATGTTGTGTTGTGACTGCGGTGCGTGATGGGATGAACCTCATTCCATATGAGTACATAGCTTGCAGGGAGGGCAGGTCTCAATGGGATGATGATGCCGGTAGTGTTGGACCTGACCCAGAGCCCACAGAGAAGAAGAGTATGCTGATTGTGTCAGAGTTCATTGGATGCTCACCGTCACTCAGTGGGGCAATTCGGGTCAACCCTTGGAACATTGAAGCGGTGGCAGAGGCAATGAACTTGGCTATCACACTGCCTGATTCTGAACAACATATGCGGCATGAAAAGCACTTCCGGTTTGTGAGCACCCATGATGTTGCCTACTGGGCACGCAGTTTCATAGGTGACTTGCAGCGCACTTGTAAAGGTCATGCACGGCAGCGCTGCTATGGAATTGGTTTTGGATTGGGCTTCAGAGTCATTGCTCTTGACCCTGACTTCCGCAGGTTGCGCACAGATCTAATCACCTCAGTGTACAAGAAGAGTAGCAGCCGAGCCATCCTTTTAGATTATAATGGTGCCATGACACCTCAGGCAACAACCATTGACAACCCCACCCCAAGCTCAGAGGTGCTCTCTGTCTTGAATACGCTTTGCAGTGATCCCAAGAACTTTGTGGTAATCATTAGTGGACAAGGTCGAAACATTTTGGAGGACTGTTTCTCCTCCTGTGAGAGACTAGGTCTTGCAGCTGAGCATGGATACTTTTACAGGTAACCCTATTTTCCATTTTTGTGAAGTTGGAGTAGAACTAGTGAGGACAAACATGCTAAGATATCAAAACAATTTGCATAATATTTTGCATACTCTGCAGGTTCCAATTACAACAACATAATGTTGACCCACATTCTCTGTATGCAGGTGGCACAGAGATTCAGAGTGGGTGAGATGCAGGAGGCGGAGAGGGTACTGGGACACATCATCAGAAGTAAATTTTGAGTGGAAGCAAGTGGTGGAACCAGTGATGGAGAAGTACACAGAGAGCACAGATGGGTCTTACATTGAACGGAAAGAGAGTGCAATGGTTTGGCACTACCGTGATGCTGATCCTGACTTTGGATTATGGCAGGCCAAAGAGCTCTTGGACCATCTTGAAAGTGTGCTTGTCAGTCAAGCAGTAACAGTGAAAAGAGGGGCACACGTTGTTGAAGTGAAACCTCAGGTGAATCTTTCATAACCCTTGTATGTTACCCAGGAGTAAAACGATCTCTCTGCTGTAGTATTCTTTGATGATATATAACAGGGTGTCTACCTATCTGATTTTCCACAGGGTGTCAGCAAAGGTGTGATTGTGGAAGAGCTGCTGGCAATGATGTCTTTGAAGAGTGTATCACCTGACTTTGTGCTGTGTATTGGAGATGACCGGTCGGACCAAGACATGTTTGAGACTATATCCACCAGCATGGCTCGATCACGGAGTGCAGAGTTGTTTGCATGCACTGTCAGGCAGAAGCCAAGTAAGGCCAAATACTACTTGGATGATGTTACAGAGGTCATCAGGTTGCTACAGGGCTTGGCTGCAGCCTCAGACCCTGCAGCAGCAGCAGTGCACTGCTTGGCTAGTTCTTCATCAAATCCGATCTTGGAGACATCCTTACATGTATAAATAAGTAAGCACCCCTTGTCTCTGTGGAGGCCTGCAAAAGCAGAATCATTTCCAAACTCTTCAAAGTCAGAACGTGTGTTCATCTTTTATGATCTGAGGGTTTGGAGTGCTGCACTGTGTGGGACTTGGGTTTGTACCAATGTTGTCTGGTATCCACTTTTGAGCATACCAACCTTGTCCTGGAATTGTGTCCAAGACTAATTTTTGGCAGGTATGAGGCAGGCATATATGTATATGCCTGGTATCGAAACTGGTATAAAACTGGTACAAGGCTGGTATTACCTCAGATCCCTACCAGGCTTGTATCAGTATAAGCTGGTACTAGTACAAGGCTGATCTTGCACAAGGTCATACCAGCCTGGTAGTGCCCTTGATACCAGTGTTCTTACGAGGTGCAAGCCTAATTGCCAGACCGACACTGGTTTGGACAATTACAGTTGTGCTCTATTATATATGTATTTGTATTGTTTTAAGGGGCTATTGAGTTCTCCTAGTATGAACTTTGCAATGTGTTTGTGCAGCAGGGTGCAAACATGGGCATGATGAGAAAATAGTATTAGGAATGTGGCACAGGCGATGGGCTGGGGAGCATAAAACTCTCTTCAAGGTAAGAGGCTTCCATCATTATGTACACCTGGAAAAAGGTTCATGAAACAGTTCATGCTCTCTCACTGCTGTGGGAGTAGAAGAGAAGGGCTTCACTGTCAGAAGTCAAGTGTGCAGCTATTTTTGGGAGAGTATTGTATTTGTAAGAATGTTTGGAATTGCCATTTCCATATGTTCCTAGCATTGAAAAGATGCTACATAAATTAAGCAAACTACAAAAAGAGCTCCCTCACACTAGGAGCCACCCAAGTCTAGCTTGGGGTTTAGAATGCCCTAACAAGGCAACGGCATAGATTTTGCAACATGACATTAAGGCTGGATCAGTACCCTGCAATGTTGAGAAACGATGAGTGCTGGATTGATGCACCATGGCAGTGGTGCATAGATGGGTGGATTTATAGCAGTATTGACAGGTGAACTTTATCTTGTACCTAAAACTATTGATGTAAAGCTGCCCACCTTCCATTATTGTATAATTTATACCGACCGTGAATGTTGCAGAAGCCACTATAGCTCCACTGTTATCAGCTTCAACCCACCACTTAATGTTAGTCAGGTTGGGTCACTGCACTTGCCAAAACTGGGCCCTTCTGAGTGCATGCAGAGCTGGTTCATTTGGTGTGTGAAATGCCTCAACACAACCCTAGCCTGTGAAGCTCTTGCTGAAATGAAAATGTTGAAGAGAACTTCGTTCTCTAATGTTGCAGATCTGCCACTTCAGACAGGCAAGTTCCAGTTCAGCCAATGATTATTTGATTCTCTCTATCTTCTACGTTATAAGAATACCTGTGGCGTATGGTGACTTACTTTTCTTACCCTAAAGTCTAGTACCTCCCTTGTTGGAAGAAGGGGAATTCTTGCTGACCATGTGTTAATGGTGACCAAATCTTCTGCTGGTCACTTTTAAGGCCAGTTTCCACACTTTTTGACCTTTTTGGAATTAATTATAGCAGATGTTCTATGATGGCTGACTATGGTGGATAGAATGACCTAACTTTCAAAAGGCCTACTAGACAGTAAAATACAGGTTGAAACTTAGCATTTCAGTTGTCATATTATCAAATATAAATCATAAATTTGAAAAAGAAATTCAGATCTAGCATTACCAAGGACTCTTAGCTAAGCAGTGGTTCCTTGGGTCTTGAAACCAAATACCTTGTTCCACATACAATGGAAGAGTGACAACAGTTCATGGTGAAAAGAAAAATTGACATCAAGTCTTTATCCCTTTCGTCAAGTTCCATGTTATGGCCCTGAGTTGCAAACTTCCATCCTCACTTTCTCCAATGTCTGTACTTTCTCTGTCAATAGGTTCCCCCTTTCATTTGACCTTGAGGATAGGCCTATCTATTTTCCACATGACTCTTGTTGACAATTACTTCACATTAAGATGAAGAATATTGGTGGAACTAATATGTTTTACAAAGAAACAAGTACTTGTATGACAGCAATATGACAGCAGCAGCATACAAAGAGCATATTGAAGGAAATAATGACCATCATCAACATATCACTTAGATGACAAAATAACTTTAGAGTAGAGAGTTGATCAAGCTCCATTAACACTGAGTACATGATGCTGCATCGTGTGGTGTGGATCAGCAACTTACTTTACAGTGCTGCACATGCCAATGAACAATGATGTGAATCATAACACGTATCACACTTACAAAACCACATGGACCCTGGATTCCCCTTTTTAAACACTCAGAAGAATGGATGCAGGGCATTCAAGGAGAGTGCATTGGTAGGAAATGAAAAAAGACAGTTCCATTCTTCAAACTCATCAATTTTAGCCTAGCACAAATGCATTATAGGAAGTAATCAGGAGTTCGCCGTGTCACATCTGGTTCTCCTCTCCTTGGTGCTGGTTCAAACTGTTGCATCACCCACAGAATATCACCAACATGTTACTGCTTTGTCAACCCTTGCATATACTGAAAAAATATCACAAAGTATTCAACTTTGTGTACTCCTTTTAACTGTGTTACATGTTCATTGTAATATGTATACTTGTGACATGTGAAAAGTGTTTCATCTGCATCTACTTCAGCATGACCTAGTCTGCACTGGGTATTTTCGAAAAGAAGTCTTCTGAATATAGGCAGCTGTAAACTGGCACATCATGAGATCAAAAGGGTTGATGGAGAAAATTCACAATTAAAGTGGCATGGTACCTTTGTACAAAGACAGTACCTGGATGAAGGTGTGACCCATATTGTCATCCACTTCCAGAATAGAGGCCATATTTCCTGCCAAAGAACAGAAGAATCATAGAATTCAGTAAGATATCCTCCTCCACTCTCCCTCCCAGAACAGCATTAAGCAAAAAGAACGTGGATCTTTCACAATGACCCTTTGAGTAAATTAAGCATCTATGCCGTCATATAAGTTTCATGCAACATGCAAAAAAGCAGAAACTGAACATTATTGAATGAGAAGAAAAGTGCACACAAATTACCACAACGATAGCAGTAGTTGGGAGCACTGAAAATGGTGACCACTTTATGTTCCTGGCATCCAAGAAAAATCCTCACAAACTCAATACTCAAGTTTGTAGACACATATCATGAAAAACAGGATCCCTTGTGCAATAGCTGATCCTCTAACCTCAGAAGGATGAAACAATCAGAAGGGATTGAATATGAAACATACATGTCCCCAATTGTAGCCCTCCATAACTAGTTGATGAGCACGTGCCACCAGTTTTAGGTTGTTGTTCTGATTGAACCTCTCAGAAATATCCTGCACTCAATGGTCATAATTTTCCTTCTCAGCAATTGATTTCCAAGTCTCCTATTGCCAATACTAATGTATAAATCTTCAGCATTAACACATCCCCTTACTATCAGAAATGCTTGTTTTCTCCTCATCCAAGCTTGGAGTAAAATTAATTCCACTTTTCTAGTCATGTAGAGAAAAGGTACAATAAAGGAATACCCTTCTAGCTCAGTAATCCTGCAACAATAATCCATAGCTCAATAGTGATGTGACATAGTGATAACAAGACTGAAGCAAATCCAAGAAATGTTACAGAGAGAGGAACCTGGCCAAAAGTGTAGCCAGCACCACGGGGTGATATTCCCCAGCCACATCGATCATCAGGATCAGACCAGAGAAGATCACACATGGGACCTTCATGAGGCACCTCCTGTACTCGGTCCAGGTCACGAATGTGGTCCAAGGAATCTATGCTTGGTGACAGCCCTCCATGTAAACAGAAAATTTCAGACTCCACCTGAACAAACATTAGTGTGCTGAGCCTCCATCAGGTGCCAAACAACTGCTTTCTGGCCCACAACTTATTTCAATTTCATTCTCTCACTCCTACTCTCTCCCCCCTCACTCCTGCTTTTTCAAATTCCTCTTACTAGCTCCAGACTGGGCATGGGCAGGTTCCAGGCAAAATGTCATGAATTTCACAATGCAAAATTGGGAACATCCTTGTTGATTTCATGAGCATGCTCTGAGAAAACATCCACAATGTTGACGTACCAGAGCTGTGAGGGGGAAATAATCAAAGAGATCTGTAAATATCTTCCAAACGTTGGCATTCCCATATCTGCAGGAACACCATCACATTGTCGCCCAACTTTAGATAACTCAGCCCAGGAGGATCTCTCCCAAAGCACAGAGTTTGAGGCATACCAGTACATGGTGAAGGAGACCTTGAATTAAAGCAGGATTGCTCCCCACTCACCTCAACAATTCCCCAAAGCCACTGCTCAACAGAAGTCCAGTATGGAGGAAGGTTACCAACAGTGCATGTAAAGATGGTTTAAGTGCTATCATCACTCACTTTCGAAGACACTCATCGTAAAATCCATATACTTGTGTGATCTGCTCCAAGGAACCAAACACAGTGTCAGTACAACACCTGCACAAAACTAAAACAGATTTGTTACCAGTGGTCTCCCAAGCTTGAGGACTGAAAACTTGAAACCAAGAAGACTAGTCCTCTACACACAATTACATCTTGCACACATGATAAACATGAATAAAGAAGGCTCAAACGACTCACTTGCCGACTTTCATGGTTACCACGCAGAATGGTGATACGATCTGGATACCGCACCTTCAAGGCCACCAGAAGCTGCATTCACTTCCCACACTAAGTAAGCTCTGCAACCCTAGAGCTTAAAATCACATCACCAGGGTCTGCTAGGGGCTATAGAACTTTGCTATAGAACAATAGATGCATACAGCATCCGATAACAGGCATGCACACCATAGAGACCATGATGGAGGGCACTCACAGAAGCTGTTTCGACTGAGTAGTAGCCACGATCAACATAATCACCCATGAACAGATAGTTGGTATCTGGACACTACACAGCCAAAATCTTACAAATGTCAACACCTTACAATGTATATGAGTTTCCCTAACAACCATGACCAAAGTGTTCACTAAAGAGACAAATCCAGTGACACAAAAATCCAGCAAGGTTAAAATATATGCTGCTGGGCATACCTTTCCTCCAATCCGAAAGAGTTCAGCAAGATCGTGAAATTGGCCATGAATGTCACCGCATATTGTAACAGGACACTTCACTGGCTGTTTCAAAAGGTACACATTTCTTTAGAGTCTTCACAGAGGCACAACTAAAGAAAGGGCATACAACAAAGGACATGCCTCCTAAACCCTAAGAAAAAACTCCTTGATAGCTAATTTGGTCAGTAACTCTAAAATGCAGATCACCACAACCAACATTCTGGACACTTCAAACACTTCAAAATTTCAAGCAATCTCCAAATTCATGGAGCTGGAGATTTTCCATACTTGTTGCTAAACAAAGGGACAAGAGAAGAAGAAGAAGAGAAAGACCTGAACATTGTTTTCCTCCATCAAGATTTCCTTTGCCTTCTCGCATAATGCCCTGACCTACATCCCCCAACGAAAAAAGGTTCTTCAAATTTCTGCTACTGTTTTTCCAGGCTCCCAGCCCAATTCTTTTGTCCAAGGCCAATAATCACCATGAAACAGCATTCTCTGCCACTGCCTGAAATCCTACAAACTTGGTGAACAGCTTCTCATGATAAAGACAAATGGAATACATTTGCACAAAGAAGCCAGCCTGTGTTAGTCTCTAGATATAGTTGTTGCCAAGTTGAAGCTTTCAAGTATGCACATATGAGCAAGGAGAAGACAAGAGCTATGTAAACTCTGTCTGTGACTGTGGATGCAAAAAGAAAACTGTGGAAATCTGGCAGAGGGTAGTGTTATAAATGCAGTGTGTAATTCAACAGCAACGCCATCTGTAAAGATGAAAATGGTAATGAAGATGCTGAACGGATCACAAGACAAAGAAAGCAAGCTAAAACTAAAAAGGATCAAATGACGACCTCCCCCTCTCCCCTCTCCCCCCCTCACGACCTGCAAAAGGCGATGAGAAGAAGAGAGCAACGAAGAACATAATATGAACAGAGAGAAACAAAGCAAGAAAGACAGACAGAAAGAAAGAAAGGAAAAAAAAAAAACACGCACATACATACACACACACACCTCGTGTTCAGGAAGAGGTTTGCACTGCATAAGCTGAGCAATCTGCGCATCCAGCTGACCGTGAACATTGGAAAATACCGGCACCACGATCATGTCTGACTTGTCCTCTCCTCAAAGCTCTGTACGTTCTCCTCCCACTCTTCCGGTTTCTTCCCCTTCCCCACCTCCCCCCGCCCCGCCCCGCCCCTCCGCTCCTCCTCCTCTTTCTCCTCCTCGCACAACAATGTAGCACTTCAGGATTCTTCCTTTTCTCTAGAACTTGTACACTAACTTTAGCCTTCAGAAACGGGGGAGAGAAGGCGGAGAAGAGAGAGAGCAGCAGCAGGAGGAGGAGGAGGAGCGGAGGAGAAGGGAAGAACAAGAAGAAGAAGAGCAAGCGAAGACGCCAGCCCCGGACGGGCGAGACAGAGGCAGACAGAAAAACGAAGGCGAAAAGAGAGAGAGAGAGAGAGAGAGAGAGAGGAAAAGATCAACGGAGAGAGAAATGCTTTGACGACGAAGTTCGGAATCAAGGAACCACCGGTTCTGGGTAATTTGAGGAAAATGCCGACTAAAAGAACCTTCGGTTCTTTGTGATTTGGCGAAATACCGACTCAAAGAAGCGTCGGTTCTGTGTGATTTGGCGAAATACCGACTCAAAGAACGTTCGGTTCCTCGCCGGGTTTTGGTGCAATTTCTAATGCCCGCCCCCACACGAGCAGCAGCACCCACCCGTCTCCCCAGTCTAAGGGCATTTTCGGTGTTCAATGGGTATTTGATTTTGTTCATACCCACCAATTATGTGCATCCACTCCTTCAGAATAGGGAAACCGCCCATTCTGGGTTTTTTTTTAAAAAAATTTAAAAGCAGAATCACATGAACTGACTGTTTGGATTATTTGAAAAACCTAAAGAAATCCATGTGCTTTTTGTATAGGAGAAGGGTGATTTCAGATCTGTGCCCGAGTCGAGGCTGGTAGGCCGAAGAAACAGGTCAAGAATCGCCAAAGGACCTGTACTCAGGTCTTTTTTCCTTCCTAAAGGAGAGCTGGGATTTTTTAGCTTTTTAAAAATAGTGACAGCCTGGCTGGTACCTTCCAGCTGGTCAGAAGATCCCAGTACAGCCTGACTGGTACCTTCAAGCTGGTCAGAAGATCCCAGTACAGCCAGGCTGATACCTTTCACTAGAGAAGATCCTGCTTGCTGAAAACAGGTCCCTTCAGGCAGGTAAGGGAGATGAAAATACAAAGGAAAAACCCAAGCAGTGCTTTCCGGTGATGTCAAGATTGAAGGATCTCCAATGATACTGCAACTCCAGAATGTGATCCAAATTTACATGCAATTCTCCACATAGAAATGACTTTCTTACAAATTTCATGCTGCAGACATTAGTAAACTGGATCAGCAACTGTGCACTTTTTTGTGATGTCAAGACTCAAGGATGATCTCCAATCCTGTAACTCCAGAATATCATTCGAATTCTCCATGTAGAAATGACTGCCTTACATTGAATAATCAAAGTAGAACCATTGACATCCACAAAAGTTTGATTCAGTAGTAAAGAGACTTATCTATACATTCATAGACTGGGAAGTCACTCTAGTCACTTATTTGGAAGCTAGACTACTGGCATTATGTACAATCCAAATCATCACATAAATCCCCATTACAGAGTTGTATCTTCTGCATTGCATCTATATGCTCAGTCTTCAACCCAAATGCAGGTACATAACAACAGAGAGGAGTAGACATTTTCAGCCTGTGAAGATGAGCTCCGAGCTGAACAGTAGCACTTCAACTGATATTGATGAAGGCCAGGCCGAAATTCAGCTGCCACCAGTTTGGAAGATGCAAAAGATTTTCACTTCAAGCGGTGCACCAAGGGTGAACAATGGAAATAGGAAGAACCTCACCTGCATCCAGCAAGAATGGATACAAGTTAGGATCATCCACTGTTGAACTACTTACAGACATGCACAGCATCAAGGCTCAATCAAACAATTTTATGCTGCTTGATCCATGATTACAAATGCAAAAGCTCTGACAAAGTTGTTTGCTGCTGCAATGTGCTTCACTTCACTCCACCTCACTCATCTCACTTCTCTCCTAACTGCCAGAGGGACATTGAAATGCAAGAACTAGATGGAGATGTAGTCATAGGAATATCCCATTCCCAAAGTTTGCATCAGGCTGTGCACTCCCTTTGCTTTCAGTAAAACTGGACAACAGGTAAGGATCAACAGATGGTGACCTGCAGAGAATCTCTCAGCATCCACAAACCAGAGTTCTTGAAAATTTAAAAACAAATTTGTTATATACGAAGGCAACTACTATATCTACACATGAACAAGACCAGCTAGGGCAGCCCAAAGTTGTATTGCAGCCATAGACCTATGCCTAGCTGCTATTGAATGAAAGGAGAGGCAAGGTAGCTAAGACAGCAAAAAGAAACAACACATTGATAGATGGGACCTGTACAGTGATCTACTGTTCCATCGCCACACATCCTCCTTGCTGCTAATACACATGTAAGTCTCCAAAAGTGTTTTCACCACTGTATGTGAAATACAGAAAGCCATCCTCCTCCTTGTGCTCTTCATATATTGATGACATCATTGCAGCTGCCAAGCATGCAACAACGGTGTCAGTGATAGAAACTACATAAGACGAGTGCAAGATGACATACTGCTGATGACATTAAAGATCCCAAATGCTAACAAGGTAAAACACCTGTTGGGGGGAGAACGTTCTTGACAAATATGAAGATAGCCTTCTCTGAACTCAGCTTGATACGCTTTCGAATGACATAAACAAACTGGCCTACAGTCAAATCTGCTGGCACCAGATACCTGTACCAAACAGCACCACAGGTCAAGAACAGATACATGATGTTGAAGACATTGCAACATCTGCATGTGCCCAAGATTGAAAATGTTCACAATGCCAATAAGAGCAACCCTGATCAAGTACCCACTTCTTCTTGTCAATGTCAGGAATGTCACTCTTTTCGGCCTTCTCCACAATAACCTGACCATATCACACAGTACACAGAACAAATCACGGACATAATAAAATAATCAACTAAAATTAAACTAGAATGCAGAGCTTAAGCATAAGGACCTTTCTTGCAATCAAAAGCATGAACCAAGGGATTATTACTTGGTTGCCACAGGATGATAGCCCCAAGTAACCCATATCAGAACCACATGACCAGCAATACTAACCATCTGGCTCAAAGATTAGTCTTGGTCACCACAGAGATCCATGAATGCTGAAATCTCAGCCTTTCACCTTAACAGAACACTGGGTACAGAATGAGAGCAGATCAACTCATGGAAACTTGTCTAATGGAGTACGCAAGGTTTTTAAGTACCATACTGGAATTCTGTCAGGATACTTGTCGCGGATCCTTGCAGCCTCTGCTTGCCTCTTCTCTGTTACAACAACACTCAAGAGGCAGTGATCAGTGATGCAAAAGAATAATGATTGAGTGCTGATGCTGACTACATACTTCAGACAACAACACCAACCACCAAAGAACAATGAAACACATACCCTAACATCCCAAGGATATTAATTTCGCATCACAGTCTAGACATTTTCCTTGAGAAGTGACAGATATCAAAGACACAATTATGGTAGACCTCTTTAGGAACCATGATCTAAGAGGAGAGATCACGCAACCCCCTTTCTGCCACTGTATTATAAGATCACTTCACATTCATGCCAACCAATTGCTTCAACTTGCAACAGAATACAAAAGTACTGGTAAAAGATTTTACACTTATATGCACAGCAAGAGATTGTGGTTGGCAGAGACAAACAAGATAGAGGACCCAGCAGGATGAGGTGAGGATTGATTCTGAGGAAAAAAATTGAAGACAGCAATTTGTACAAAGCACACCTAGAACTGACCGGCAAAATGCATCTTCCGCCATTTTTAGGATGTAGCAAATGTTCAAGTTTGCACACATCCCTGATATCAAAAACCTTTCGAGACATACAGAGATTAAAAATCCTGGACACAGAGACAGCGATACAGAGACAGAAACAGAGAGAGCACCACAACGTACCCAGGGGATGTTCCTGCTTGAACGAGCTCTTGGCCATGATGATAGGCTACAACTGACCCTGGGATGTCCAAGTCTCCCACAACAACCGACCTCTTATATGCCTGAAATTGCACAAACAAGACAACAAAACAAATTCACTTCTCAAACCGAAATCCTTGGAACCACGATAAACCGCGCTTTCCACATAGATCACCCCGGTGCAAGACACCCAAAAAAACAGAAAGAAAAAGCAAACGAAATGAAATGCAAACACAAATTGAAGGAGCCACTAGAAAATAAAATAAAACAGACGTCAGAAAAAAGACTGAAAAAAGGGAATACATCTACGGCATATCAGAAAAAGAAGAAACAACAAAACCAGGCCATGGAAAGAAGAATCCCTTACCGCCGAGGTTTCAAACAACCCCAATTTTGCACCAAAAGATGTCGAACGAAAACTGAACGAAACAGAAAAGTTTCTACACCTTTCCACAGGGGTCTAGAGCATACGAAGAACGGAAAATCTTGCAAAAGCTGCGTGATGGAGGCACTGCAGGAAAGACGAGTTTGCACAGAGGAGCGAGAAACACAGCAGCAACAGCAGCAGCAGCAGCGCACGCAAGAGAGGGTTCCTTGTTCCTTGCAAAGCTTGCGGTATGAAGGAGCTTGCCTTCCTTCCAAACCTACGTACCAGGTTCGGCAAAGCTTATCTCGCCCAGATCGGCCGCATATTAAGCTTCGGTATCAGGTTCGGTCGTTTCCCTGGGGAGTGCTTGCACGCAACCGCGCGGCAGACCGACATGTCGTTTCCTGCGCGACTGTACGCGGGGTCCAGCCGGTCATATGGTTGTGCCTTTCGGTTACCACGGTGACCGGCAGTGGCCTGGCGCTGGAAGGAATTTGTGGGGGAGGGAATTTTAACCATGGTCAATTCTTGCTTTGGGGGTGGCCTTGTTTGTTGATATTGTGGGTGGAGGCATTTTGTGTGGATATATATATTTGCATCATTAATGAAGTGTTCCTAATGCAAGTTGCACCTTTAATGTTTTAAATGCTCGGGAATGGTGTTTGTTGCACAAAAATGAATGAAATATTGTCCAAACATTAATGTGAACAAGTTGTAAGTTGAAAGATTTTAAATCAAAACTTCGGTTTATTGATATGGAAATGATTGATTCAAACAAAGTCAAGTTTTGTGAACTTGATAATGTTACTTTTGTGTTAAAGTTGGGTTATTGAAATTATTATCAAGTTTTGCACTATTTGTTTATTTAATAATTGGTAGTTTTTAATTTTTTTGAATATTTATGGAATGTTTGGTGTTGTTAAGGTTGCGCAATGTAAGTTGTGGTGTATGTTATGTGTTTGTGATGTTTATGGATTTATAAATTAGGTTGTGAAGATTATTATGGGATTATATATCGGTGGGTTTGGATTAAAAACTTAGGTTGAAACATTTAAAATTGTATCAAATTTGCTCCTTGATGTTAGCCTAGTTGTTTTCAAGATCAATGATGGCATTTGTTTATTACATTGTAAGGATTGCAATGTTTGTTTAGGCGTTATCCCATGCCAAGTGCTTACTCACATCTTAAAACACATTAGTCAAAGTGTTTATAAATGTCTACACAATGATAAACAATCCATTAACCAACCCATTGTTGGTGCTCCATCAACTAAAGATCTCACATTATCATTCAAAGAAATTCAATTCACCCTTGTACAAAACCATAGTCTTGAAAAATACATGGTAACTCCATTCCAACAATTCTTCCAAGCCATACCTTAGATCATCATTTTTAACGGCTATCAATGTAAGGTGAGCAAATGTATTTACTATTGTGCTTCAAAATCCAACATTTCAAAACATCATTTGGTTCACCATTGCCAACTATCAATCAACAACGACGCGCTCCTAACTCCTTTAAGGATTCAAATGTGAATCCTAAACAAAAAACAACGGAAGAGCAAGGAGTTAGAGCACACTCCCTGACTCGCAGCACTTTGGAGGGGTAGAGGGGCATGCTACAACTCCGAGATGGGACCAGGAAGTATTGACAAGCTTCACTTACTCACACGGGCTAACAAAAAACCAATACAAAGTGATTAATGCATAGTTGGAGCATTTTTGGTGCTAGGACGAGAGACAGGTAACACGAACACACAAGACTCACCACGGCCCGGACTTGGGGGAAGCCACCACATTTTCCCTTATAGTATACTTTACACCTCTTCACGAAGGTCACATCCAAATGACTTTTTGTCCCGGGACTCTCAAATGGGAGTCCCGAAATTCCCAATGTTGGGATTTTTACAACTTTGGGAGCCCATAGCTTTGCGTGCAGACCTCTGATAACAATGCAGTCTGAAGCAAAGTTATAGCCTTCATTGAGAGTTTTCCAACAATGTGTCGCATGCCACCTGCACACAAGTAAATCGGGTCAATTCCTGACTTTTAGTGGTCAAAAGTCAGATTGTCAATTTGATTCCCAGCCCTTCTTTTGGCCATAACTTTGTTTCAAATATCCAAGTGAGCAATGCGAGCTCATTTTAGACATTTTAGACATTTTCCAATGATATAAAGAACACTTCAAGGCGATGAGTTTTGACCCCTATAATTATGTTTTGAAAATTTGAATGTCCCAAATGGACTTTAATTCCCACAATGGGAGTTCACTTGGGAGTGTGAGGGTTCATTCCCTCACACTTTTTGCACTTTTGAAAGCATGTGATGTGACTCTCGGGTCTCCCTCTTGGTTCACAACCTTGCAACCCCTTGCCTTGGTCGCGAGCCCAAGGCTAAGGTTGTGACAAACAATGTCACCAACCTTGCCATGTGCAAAGATTTTTTTAAAAGGTTGGTTACACGACAATTTTTGGCATTGATTACTAAAATATAGATTTTGAAATTGATCAAATTGAATTGAACCTAAAAAACATGTGTTAACATCATTTGAAGACCATTAATGCCCATAGTTCATAGTGTCTCACTGGCATCGACTGGCAATCAATCATATCATTGTGCAATATACATTGATAGATCACATCAAAGCAACATTTGTGTTCCTTACACCCTATAATTGTGATCTCACTTTGGATCGATTATCACTAATGGTCCAAGCATATCTCGAGAAGGCATAAACAATCATTCAAAATGTGCAATATCAATTGAAACATTTAGTTATTTCCACTAACATATCTAGTGTGACCATAGTGGGCCTCAATGAACTTTGGATGCCATCTTCTAGAAATAAATATTGTGTGTTCATGATTAAACTTTTCAACACAAAGATTCAACCAAAAGATAAAAACCCCTCATATGACAAGCATGTTGCAAATGTGTTAGATGATTTGCACACAAATCTAACATCATCTTTAGATCTCATTACCTTCATCCAACAATGACAAAACAATAACATTGATGTTGTTGATTTAGTTTATATGCACCAAATCCTACTATAGATGACAAAACAATAACATTGATGTTGTTGATCTAGTTGATATGCACCAAATCCTATTATAGATGTGACAACCACCAACTTCAAGATTTGTTTAATCCAAATTATGAACAAATTATCTAATCATGAAGTTCCTCATCAGCAACAACTTGAAGTTAATTTCTTCATCCACTAAACTTGTGTGTGAACATGTTTGACATGTCACAAGACCCATCACCATCCTACAATATTGTGGTGATTTGTTATCTTCATGCAACTAATTCATCCAATGTGATAATCTCATCACTCAACCATCCCATCTAGTGACGTCAACAAGTGGTCTTCTTGCTTTCAAGGCAATGTTTTTTAACGCGTCATTTTATAAGTTGAAATAAACAATGCGTCTTACATGCATAGTTTTAAGGGACAATACAAACAAACCTAAATTAGTTCAAGTGGGTCTATTCGCATGCATAATCAATGGTCAATTTATGAACATCAATATGTTTAGAAACCTACTTTATAAGTTGTTCATCGAGGCTAACACAATCATGAACAATGAAGTGGTTCAAAACATAAACCTAGCTAAACCAACCAATATGTTTAGTAATTTTTTTAAGATTATTGTAATATTTGAATGATTTTCTTTTGCAATTTCTTATTAGGGCATGTAATCATAAATTGCGGCACCCCACAAGAACCACTCGAATCCTTATTTGAATATCAAAAAATATAAAAATAATAATTTGAAGCAATTTTAACTATGTGACACATGCCACACATAAGTTATGTGCATTTGGAAAAATTAAAGGTTTTGGAAAATTTTAAAAACTCCAACCATTAGTTTATATTCAATGTTTCTTGTTATCAAGCTTAAGATTTGTATTTTTTGATCACTCTAGCATGTATTTAAATTGTGTAAATTGTTGTAATATTCTTGGCATTTGACATCTTAAATTTTAATTTAGCATAATATTATTAGTCAATGTTGATTTGTATGCCGTATTATAGTTGATGTGCCTAGGATTAAAATTAATCTTTCAAAGACATCAAAGTTAGAAATTGAAACTTTATTGTGTCTATTAAAACTTACAAAACTCATTTGTCAATTTGATCTTTTAATTTAGTGTAAAGGTTAAAACATAGTCCTCAACTATATATTTTTTCGGTTTGTGAATTGTAATATTGATTCCTAATGTGACATTCTTTTTGGTACCCCAATCGTGATTATGCCCATCAAGCATTATTGTAAACCAATCACATAACAACATTAGCTTCACTGAAGAAAACCGTAAGACAAGCAAATGAACTCCACAAAAGGAAAGCATTACCTTTTAAACTTGAAGTCTGACTGGGAAGCTCTTGATACTCTTCCCAAGACAACTCCTGTTTGCCTTCTTCATTCATACAGTGCTCTTTCTAGGTACTTCTAATAGATGGTGAATCCATTTGAACTGCTTGTAATGAATTTCTAGCATGGCTAAGTGCTGAAATTATGTGTGCTAAAACACAGGAAGACTGGAAAATACAGATTCAGAGGAACATGCACAGTAATGTGCACTGCAGAACCACAAAATTCTAACCACCGGTCAGTACAGCCCCTACTTGCAGGGTGAACAAAGCATAGACCACCAGCAACAAACTCAACTATATGTGCAAGGCAGGACCATTTCACAATATGGTGCCAGCAATTGCTCCAGTTCTACAGAAAACCCTATTATCTAGATGTCTAGTCCAATGAACCAGGCATGCACACAGCACCACCAATCTGCTCTTTAAAAAAAATTATGCTCAGCACCTCGAGCACAAAGTTACTGCACCCACTTTACACACTACTTGGCCATCATCATCTTTACAAATTCATCATAGTCAACTTCGCCATTGCCATCCAAATCAGCTTCCCGAATCATCTCCTCCACTTCCTCATCTGTCAGCTTCTCCCCAAGATTTGTCATCACATGTCGCAACTGCGATCCAGACTCCCCCATGGTTCAGTGGCATAGTCAGTACTAAAATCAGACAAGTCAATCTAAATACTCCTGAAAAAGGAAAAAAAAAAGCTCAACAATTGAAGGAAAGTCTGAAGATCATCAAGGCAGTGCCATTTGCCAACAATGTTCCAGGAACCTTCTAGTTGTGCTGTGTTTCCCCATGATTTTCCAGGCTATGCTAATAGACAAAACCTAGTAACCCATGGAAGTTGCATTCAGCAATATTCTCCTTGAACTTATAACAAATCCTTGAGTACCCATTAGGTAAAATGTGATGTAGTAAAAGGACAGCAACAATTCCACCTACCTCCGCAGCAGAGATGAAGCCATTCTGGTCCTTGTCAAACACCTTGAAAGCCTCTTTTAACTCCTCCTCCGAATCTGTGTCCTGCGGTACGTGATAGCAAAGATCAAGCCTGGAACTTGTCAGCAGCACTAACAGCCGTTACTTGGGGCATTGCAGGAAGCCTCAACAACAAAGCCACGCGGGATGCGCTTCTTCTGCCATCAGAGCAAACATACCTTCATTTTTCGCGCCATTAGATTGAGAAACTCTGGGAAGTCGATGGTTCCGTTGCCGTCAGTGTCTACTTCATTGATCATATCCTGCAGCTCGGCTTCTGTTGGATTTTGTCCCAAGGAACGCATCACCGTCCCCAGCTCCTTGGTTGTGATGCTGCCTGTGAATCACAACAGCAGAAACACAACGAGATCTCCGTAGATCGGTGAAAAGAAAACGTAACCGCGAAAACAGAACGCTAGCATTTATGCACACGGTACTAGCAGCGAAGATGCAGACGTACCGTCGCCATCCTTATCGAATAAGCTAAAAGCTTCTTTGAACTCTCCTATCTGCTGCTCCGTCAAGTGTTCAGCCATGCTGCGTCGTTACTGCTGTGTAACACACAAACACACACAAACAGCGATGTCAATCGATCCAGAGCTTTGCAAGGGAATCTGCAGCATTACAGGAGGAGCAGAGATGTTCAGAAAGGCACGTAAAGCTACAAAGAACTTAAGAAGGATGAAAGAGGAACAAGTGCTTGTTACAAGGGCAAAGTCCCTACCTCTTTTTGGCAATAGAACATCTTATTACAAGAGGAACGTGTTGAAAAGCACACACGAAATTCCAGCAGATAACATGAAGTGTGCACACCGGACGACAAATACAAGAGCAGCATCAAGAAAGATCTATAGGCGGGAGAAAAAAAACAACACAAAAAACAAGAAAACACTGACGTTGGCACGGCCAGAGAAAGACGATCTCGCACGCTCATTCAGTACCTCTTACGATTCTCCATTCTTATTTTCGCGACTAAAACAAACGGCAGTGGATCGGATATAGAAATTTAGAGCTTCACGAGGAAGTCACAAAGAGGAACAAGTAAGTACTTGATAGAAGAAGGGGGCAAAGTACCTACCGCAAGGCAATAGATTGTGTTTACAAGTTCCAGGAACATGTTGAAAAAGCACACACAAACACAAAATTCCAACAGACAAGACGAAGCGTGCAAACACTAGACGACAAACACAAGAGCAGCATCAATGAAAGATACAAAAAAAAAAAAAAAAAGAACCAAAAAGAACAAAAACCAAACACTCACGCTGCGGATAGAAGAGTCGAAATACGGGCGCGTGGTCACGGTCATGCAGCAGCAGGTGCAAGGATCCTCCTCGGGACGAGAGCTTGAAGCAGCTTTTGTGCCACGGATTCTGTCTGCAACCACGCCAGCAGGAGAAAGCACACCATAGCCGTGTGGCCATAGCCGAGCGCGAGGAAGCGCAAAATGGGCACCGAACGCTTTTTGCCCCCATAGCCGTGCATAACGCCCTGTCTGCTAAATCGGCCCTAGAGAAGGCACTATTCAATGATTTGAAGGGCCCCAAGGCATTTAATGATGTAGGGTAAGGCCTCAATATTGATGGGAGCATATTCTAAATAGAAAGGGGGGGCCCTACGAGAAGGCAAATGGATGAATTTGGTCCCCACAATTAGGGATTCATCCACCTTTGTTCCATTTAGATTACAACAATTATAGTGAACTTTTGTATCACAATTGATAAATTGATGTCTTGTTAAATGTTATATAAATATTTATTTGAGTTTTTAAAATGAATTATATATAAATTATTGTAAATTTCAATTAGGGTAGTTGATATCTTGTGTCCTATTTTTTTGAATGATAGGCTTCAACTTGTTGCAAATGTAAAATATTGTCTCCATTGTTATGTAAAAAATTTTGTATCCAACATTCATCATCAAATTCTAGGAGGAAAAAATACGCAAATCACGTTTTGTTGTTTTGTGTATTCACTCAATCATCAAGCTTTTCATTCACATATTTGAAAAAGATTTTATATGGTACCATGGTCGAAATAACAAACACAAGTTGTAATGTAGTAATAATTGTCTTAGGATTAAAATCAAACACAAAAGAGAACAAAGTTCATAGGGTTTTTGGAAATGATTTTGGTTCAAATTTTTATGATGAAACCCTTCATTGGAAACCCATCATAGTAATGACATTCGTCATTTTGCACTTTAAAATTTGCAAATTTACGTGATTAAAATTCATTAAAATTCTTGCTTCTTTGGGCTTCCATAACATTCCCGCGCCAAGAATGTCATAACTATGAAACCCATTATATTATAACCAAGTTAACCAAGGGTACCAATCTTTTTAAACCTTCATATTCCCCTTCACACTACTTGGGTAACTATTTATGTGTAGGGTAAAACCTTAAGTTGAGGACTTTATTGGAATAAGGGTCCATGTGAGCAAGACATGCATTGAGCATTTCAAAAACATGTAAGGTATTTAGTGGCTATTGAGTAGGTGGATGAATGTGAATGGTTAATGCATATCTAATCACCTTGGTTTGTTATAGGACATGAATACAACCAAAAAAATTGTTTCATGTCCACACACTATATTCATTGATATTTGTTACATTGAGATTTCCCGAACCATGGTGGCTCTTGTTGTGTTCTTGGTATTGTTGGAAAGACCTTGATAAGCAAGGGTGCACCAAGTTGGTTTCATATTTTTTTGACCCCAAGGTGAAATTTTTTGAATATTAAAAGGATATAAATTAAAAATTCATTTGAATCAAAACCAAAAATTATAAATTTTTTTTGGGCATCTTCATAATATTTTTAGAAAGTCTTTAGCAAGTACGATTTAGTGAAAAAAATTTGGAAATTTTTAGAATTGAGGTGCAAGAAATATGGAATTTTGAATAGATACCATTGGAAATTCAATTACATTACAAAAGTGGTTTTGGAAGGAAAAAATTAATTGGGCAACTAGTTCACACTTTGGCCAACGAAACAATCTACATTAGTGTGCACATGAATAAAAAATACGATGGATGGTTTGTCGTGTTGAGGACAAATTTGGCAAGGAAGTAAATAAGCTATATCTTTGTTGTTATAAGTTTTGTGATTTGCTCTTTGCATTTGCTCTTTGTATTTATTTAAGTTTTCCATTGCGTAGTAGTTGCCATAAGGAAACAATGTACTTGGAAATAAAAAATGGATAGAGGGATGGGGGCGATGACACAACAAGATCTTTTCACAATCTAGGTACAATTGGGTTGGTGAGACATCTAGGGATTGATGGGAAGTTGAGGGACAAGTGGCATTTAGGTTTTGCTTAACTAGTTTGCTACATTTATTATGAAACTATTTGATTTTGATGTGCAATTCATATGTGCATTGTTTGTTTTGAGTGACCTAAGAAAGTGTTGGGGAGTGAAGGTACCTACGCATTGTATTTTGGTCCTTAAGTACAAGTTCTTGCTCCATGTGAATCTCATGTAATTTCCTCGGCATAGTGGAGATTACATGTAATTTTGTTGCAATAGAAATTTTTTACTTGTAAGGGAATTTGTATGATTTGTTCTAATGCATTTGAATCGTTCAAATCATTGTGACCTTGGTTGTTATGCAAGGGAAAACATTGTTGTCAATGCCTTCCTCTATATGTAACATGGTTCCAAGAGATGGGGTTGTTGATGGCTATAGGTTCATTTTGATTTAAATTACATTTCACCCATCCTTCTTAGCTATGCATTGGAATGTTCTAAAGGGGTCATTAGCCATCATCATGCACACACCACCACCACCACCACCACATCCTCATCTTCCATCCAATCTCCACTCATCCACATTTTACACACCATCCTCCTTCATCCCTTTGCTCTCACTTTCACACACCATCACCACCATATCCTCATCTTCCATCCGATCTCCACTCATCCACATTTTACACACCAACCTCCTTCATCCCTTCACTCTTTCACTTTCACACACCACCACCACCACATCCTAATCTTCCATCCAATCTCCACTCATCCACATTTTACACACCATCCTCCTTCATCCCTTCACTCTCACTTTCACACACCACCACATCCTCATCTTCCATCCTATCTCCACTCATCCACATTTTACACCCCATCCTCCTTCATCCCTTCGCTCTCACTTTCACACACCACCACCACCACCACCACCACCACCACATCTTCATCATCCATCCAATCTCCAGTCATCCACATTTTACACACCATCCTCATTTGTCCCTTCACTCTTTCACTTTCACACACCACCACCACCACCACATCTTCATCTTCCACCCCATCTCCACTCATCCACATTTTTACACACCATCCTCCTTTGTCCCTTCACTCTTTCACTTTCTCCCAATCATTCACATGGGTTGCCCCAATTTCTTCAACATAACCCCACACAGGAATCTCAACTATCAAAAGCCACAAAAAGCAAAATGGACACCATTGGACACAAAAGAACACAAGAACCTTAAACCCCAACCCCGAAAAACCTTAAACCCTAAATATCCTTTCCAAAAAAACCCTAAAGACTAGGCAAACCCCATACCCAAAAAATACACATGAGTTTGCAATGTGAATGCAAGCGATGAAAATGCGAGTTGGAATCCAGGTATTGATTAGACGTGTCAGCATGTGATTTGGGATCTCAAATCGTGAAGACGATATGTAGCGCTCCCGCTCGTGCTAAATTCCTCCGTTGTGGCTGTTTTCCAGGTGCCAACTAGAGGCGTCAGCATGTGATTCGGGACCTCAAATCGTGAAGACGATAGCTCCCGCGCTACCTGCGCGCTGGTGCTCAGTTGCTCCCCTTTTTGCTGTTTTCCAGGTGCCAACTTGAGGCGTCAGCATGTGATTCAGGACCTCAAATCCTGAAGAGAATCCCGCTACCTCCGTGCTGGTGTTCAGTTCCTGCGTTGTTGTCGCTGTTTCCTTCGCTCCCTCGATCGCAGGCGCGCACAGGAACCACGTTCGCGTCGTCGCGATGGGGGAGGAACAAGTGTGTGCGGTGACGGGCGGGAGGGGATTTGCAGCTCGGCATTTGGTACTGAAGCTACTGGAGGAAGGGAGATTTGTGGTGAGGATCTTGGATTTGGCGCCGGAGCTGACATTGTCTCCGGAGGAACAAGATGGGCCGCTCAGTCAGGCGCTGGCGGCGGGAAGAGTGCACTACAAATGCGCAGATCTGCGCGACAAGGAGCAGGTGGTGGAGGCATTGAAGGGAGGAGTCGCTGTGGTCTTCCATATGGCGGCGCCCGACTCTTCCATCAATAGCTTCAAGCTTCATTTCGATGTTACCGTCACCGGCACGCGGAACGTGATCGAGGCTTGCTGGGAGTGCGGTGTGAAGAAGCTGGTGCACACCAGCTCTCCAAGTGTCGTGTTCGACGGCATTCACAGCATTGTGAACGGGGATGAGTCGCTTCCAATCCCTGACACACACAATGACTTCTATTCCGATGCCAAAGCGCATGCGGAGGGCCTCGTGCTGAGCGCCAACGGCAAGCAAGGACTGCTCACATGCGCCGTACGGCCGAGTGGCATCTTTGGCCCCGGAGACAGGTTAGCCATCCCTGCATTCGCAGCAAATGCTAGAGCCGGCAAACTGAAGTTTATAGTAGGGGATGGAGAGAACATGTTTGACTGGACGTATGTGGAGAATGTTGCACACGCGCATCTCTGTGCTGAGCGGGCTCTTGTTCCTGGAGAGATCGATGGGGAGAATGTCGCCTCTGGTAAAGCTTACTTCATCACAAACCTAGAGCCCATCAAGTTCTGGGGTTTTGTCTCCACCATCATCCAAGGACTTGGTTACCCTAAACCTAAATATCACATTCCAATCTCAGTCATATTGCCACTGGCTCAGATGGTGGACTGGATTGCAAAGCAACTGGCTCCATTGGGTGTGAAGCCACCTAGTAATTTCTCAGCAGCAAGGATGCGCATTGTGACGACCACCAGGACGTTTAACTGTGATAGAGCTGTCAAGCTTCTGGGATACAAGCCAGTGGTGACTCTTGAGGAAGGGATTAGGCGCACAGTGGAATCTTACCCCCATTTGCGGGCAGATGTTGTGGAAGCTCCAGTGACTGCTCAGGGAGTCAAGAGACCTTCAAGAACACAGGCACTGCTTGGGAACAACAGTGTAGCAGATGTGGTGTTGTGGAAAAATCCGAAGATGAGTGTTGGGGTTTTGGTTGGACTTCTTTCTGTGATCTATCTTGTCTGTGCATCTGGCTACACTCTGATCTCCCTCCTGGCCAATTTTCTCTTCTTTTCTATCATTATCTTGTTCATTTCCAGCTACTTACCGGATACACTATTTGGAATCTCACTACCAAAAACTATACCTCCCTCTTCCTACGAGTTGTCTGAACAGTCTGCTCAACAGATAGCACTGGCATTGAGATCCTTATGGAATTTGTGTGTGGTGGGTTTGGAGAGGATTGCATATGAAAAGGATTTTATCTTGTTCTTCAAGGTGGTACTGCTGTTACGGGTCCTCAAGTTCTTTGGAAAGTTTACATTCCAAAATTTTCTCTCTCTTAGCTTGTTCGCAGCCTTCACGATTCCTTACCTGTATGAGCAACATGAAGAGGAGTTTGAGAAGCTATGGGAATTGGCATGGGAAACTTTTGGTTCATACTGGAAACTCATTATCAGCAGACTACCAGGCAAATTTCAAGACTGGCTGGAGCACAAGTAGCTGCTCCATTGCTTTCACCAATTTCTGCCAGGCATTGGAAAAGGCTAAAGCTCTTGTGGTCACCAGGTTGCATTGGATCTTTTTTTCCCTTTGATTTTTTGCCATACATGCTTTCTTATGTGCTGCATATTCTGCAAATGAGTAAAGTGATCTAGCCTAAGGAGCTAAATCTGGATCATACATTTTTGTCACACGAGACTTTGATTCCTTGTCTGATTCTCTCCAGATTCTGACTCCATTGTCCAGTTTTTACCTCTTTTTATGCAGCTAGCACTGTCTGAATTGATGACATTTTGAGAAAATTGCTTCTTTCTAATTCTACTGTCCCCTTCCTTATTTGATTGATTGTAACTAGCTGTGTGAGATTATTCTCTAGCTTCTCAAAAGCCATGCTGGGTTGAGGTAACTGGTTATCTGACAACAAAGTGTTGCTATTACCAATCATGTGCCGACACTCTGCAGAATTCCTCAGTTCACAGCTACTTCCTTGAATAAGTGTGCCAACAACACTATGGATGGCGGCCATTATCTTTAGTGTTGTCTTTCAGGTAGAGGGTTTTGTTGAGAGCATCCTAAGTTCCTCATTTATAAAAAATTCCTCAAGGGATTTGCTCAAGAGGTCAGAACAGATTGAGAGAGATACTGAATTTACAAGTGAGTTGCTATTACTTCCTCTGGGTTTCTGATCACTGCCATGTCTGGCAAATCACATTTTCTCAGTGTCCTCCTGTTGTGAGGCACAAGTGCTTTGTGAGATTGTGGGGTAATCCTGATCTGTAACTTGTACTACCTGAGCATTTAATGTTGGTTTCTCTGATTTTGTAGTTGCTGTGTTGCACTGCTTCTCTTGGTTTGTATGCAGATGAACTGCAAATTCTGAAGACAGGTATGCTGAATTGATGTGAAAGTATTATTGTCCAGATGAGGCTCTCCTTATAAGCCTTTAGGTTTAGTCTAGCCTGGTGTAGGTTGTGGATCAAGCTTGTAGGGTGGTTAATCAGTGTTAGAGAATATCTAGCCAGGCTTCAATATATGCAGCATCTGATAGCTGTTGGGAATGTACACATTCACAAAGAGTCAACAATGAGATACCAGCATGATCTGATATCTTTGGTCCAGTGCAGCATAGCATGTGACAGAACTGCACCTGGTTTCCAGATGGTCTGAAAGGGTGATCTGGTGGTTTGCCAGCAGTGCTTGGTCTTGGTCATTGGCAAAATCAGACTTCTTCATGGTATTCCCAACATTGACCTGCAACAGGAACCTGCTTGCTGTTCATGTCAAAACCAGGCTTCTTGGTGGTATTCCTCATACTGACCTGCAACAACCACCTGCGGCAACTGGTGAACATACAGTTGGGTATTCCAGTACTTCCATCACATGCACTGTGTTCAGATTTTCTAGCCAACCATGAGAAACAATCTATGCACCTAATCAAACTGTGAAAAAAGGTAATGAATGGAGAAATGAACTTGCAGCCTTCTTCGGCCAAGATGAGCTCTATCTGACAATAGCTTGAATGCTTCCCTGATCACACTTGCTACATGCATTCTGTGTCCTGTTATTTGCATTTGCACAGCATGGTCAGGATTGGAAACAGGAAGAGGGTCTGTCAGTCAAGAAAATTAGGTTAGGTTCAGGAACAATGGTGAAAAGAAGAGATTGCACAAACAGCCAAAGAATGCAAATGGGAGATGGGTGCTTGACAATTTTGATGAGCTCTGGTCTCTTTCCATATCCAATAGGCCTCCTGCTTCTGCACCAAATCCAGTATTTGAATTGCTGACAAAGGCTAACATCAAATCCCTGTAATCCATGATGTTGTTTTGGATGATTGTTTTTTAACTGAAAAGTGAGAATGTCAAAGTTTACAAATTACTGCTTGTTTGTTACCAACCATTCATAGTTAAGAAATAGCTCTGAAATGGAAATGCTTCTGCAAACATGGAACCTATACACAGATTTGAACATAACAGATTGAAAGGCATGTGGTGATAATGCCCTGTTCCATCTGAACTGACCCCCTTCTGCTCTTATTTTACTGTGGAAATGTGCTTCTATGGTCTCACTCACATTCATTTATTTCCTATCAGGTAGCATGCTCAGCTGTGTCTCCTGGAGGAGATCTATTCCAGATTTTCACCTATGCACAGACACCCCTTGGATGTACTGTGAAAATCACAAGACAAGAACCCTTTGCTCCCCATTAGTTAGCAAAGTCCTTAAAACAGTTCCTTGAAAGGAACATGCTGCACCTTTGTAGCCCAAAAACACATTCCACCTGACTTCTAATCAACAAAGGATAGCTCATAAATGCTCCACAAGTTCTAGAACAGATGACACCATTGCAGTCCAAAAAACATTCCACCTTGCTTCAATTCAGGTAAAAAAGGGTAGCTCGTAAATGCCACACAAGTTCTAAATCTCATGATGTGAGAAGCACGTCAAAATAACAGTACAGTCGAGAAGCTACATCATCACCCTTAATCTTTCCATGTCCAAATACTGTTCATCCCATGTCCTCTCCCCAGTGCTGAAGGAACTCACTTGCAATGCAGCTCCGCAAACCTTGCAACCTCCTCTTGTGGAATTCATTCAAACATACAAAAGGAGCTTAGACTAGTCCCTCTCCCTGCTGATAACTTGATGGAAGAGCACAGAAATTGTATCTCTTTTAGAGAGACTCCTGCTTGTGGAGAGAGTGGTCAGGTCAAATAATGAACAGCTGCAATGGTATTAATTAGCAGCAATTTCTTGTTTTGGGAGTTTTGATAAATCTGGAATCCACAATGCCAGTGCCACTGATGCACTGGCAAACATGAGTCGCCGTGGTGCCCATTTCACACATAGCGGCACTCCCATGTTGTTTGTCCAACATGCAACCTGTCATGACATCATACCACAACTGCCTTTATTTGATGCTAAATGGCAGAGATACATCATGTACTAAATTTCTTCATTGTTTGTAAAGAGGCCTTCCCTCCTAGTGTTAGATTTTATGGGCATGGTTACATGAAGAAAACCACAGAGAAGGGATGAACCTCAATGCCAGTCTCAGTGCTCCATGCACGCAGGCTGCCATCCCCAGATCCTGCAAAAGAACTTGCATTAAACACCCATGCCACTCCAACACTGGACCTTTTGGCACTGGACAATCATGCTACAAACTGTATCTTCACACCACTTAAACTGCACATATAGCTCATAAAGCTAGAATGCATAACAGAGAAACAGAATTGTTTTTTGTTTGGTAATGCTTGAGAGTAGTATACATTTATACAGACATGCATGAAGCACATTCAGGACTGATTGGCAATCAACATGGAACTGACCAGATATGACAAATTGAGCATCTGGGCTGAAAGAAGCTTCTAATGTTCCTCCATCTGGATTCGGTTCCAATGTAAACCCTTGCATCTGCTTAGCCCAGCCATAGCCAACAACAGAAGTGTAAGAAACCCATTATCATCACTCCACTAGCAACTAACATCTGAAACAGAATTATTCAGTCATCACCATATACCTTTCGTCCATTGTATGCATCCATCACATAAACATGGCCTTTGATGGTTGAAAGTAGCATTAGCTTGCCATCATTGCTGAACTTCATACCAGATACCTCTGCTGTATCGCCACCTACAAGAAATGTATCAAAAGGTCCCTAAAACACACCCCATCACATCTGTCAGTTTCCTAGTTTGCAAAAACCTGGCAATCACACAGGAATCATGCAGTGAGAGACTTTGCATAACCTGACCTTGTCATAAGAGCGTACATCAAACAGTTTTATTGCTCCACCTTCCATAGCCACTGCAAACACAAGGCCTTGCTGATCATATGCTACTGCAGGTCTTCCCCGTACTCGCAAGAGCCCCTGCATAGTATTCAACCAGTAATTCAGAGGTACCTCTGGATCCCATAAATTTGGATGAAGAAAACTCTAAAATGAGGATGCCCTTGTTATGTGCACTGTGCAAGACTCATCCTTCACTATGCTAAGTGCCTCAAATTTGTTTCAGGTTGAAAGGTGCTACAAGGAAAGAAAAATGCCTGGCAAATATTTATACGCAGATCCCAGAGCCGCACTGTGTGGTCTAATGAACCAGACATGAAGGTATCATTCTTCGGAGACATACACAGAGACACCACCCTGCAATGCATCAGATCCAGTTTATTCTAGCAACACCATACACACTGCTGCTGTCTCGTTTCTCTACAGAGAGGAAAATCTCTGCATGAACTGCTTACTTTATGCTGCATTTCAGAGGAGTACTGCTGGTTTAAAAGATGCACCCAAGGCAGACTTATAAGTGAATGCATTACATGGCTTGCAGAATCCATGCATCAATCTTCCTAGCAGTGCTTGTGGAGAATTTCTATCACAAACTGCAAGCAATAGTCAAATGGATGAGCACCCAAAGAATTCTGGAGAGGTACTGACCTGTCACGATGACCTTTGAAGTAACGAAGGTATCGGTTGTCAAACAGGGACAAGTAGCGTAATGACTCTATCCACCCACTCACAACACATGCCACACCTCAATACCTTGCTCACAATTTGTTATGCTTCCACCCAGGCCTCTAGATCATGGCATAATGAAAACATGTGCATCCATTAAAGAAGTGGCACTTACCATCCCAACCGTTTTTGGAGGAGTAAACAACTGAGCTCGTGTGATGTGTGAAGCAGATCTGGTCCACTCCATATTTCTTGCTGTGTATTGTCTTCAAAAGCCTGTATATCATAAGGAGCTCCCAACAATAAAGGCTGGTGAGTGATTCTGAACCTGGAGAACACTTTTTGGTTTAAAGTAGAACAATCCTCTGCTATAGTACATGCACCATTACCTGACATTTCAAAGCTTTCAGTTCTTGGACTACACGTATAGTCAACTCCAAAAATGACAAGAACCAAAGGATTACATGCTTACGTAGCATTTGCAGTGTCATAAAGGCGAATGGACTCATCATCACTGGCAGTTACTAGAAGGTCATCTGTTCGATGAAAGTCAATAGAGTTGATTTTCCCCCCCTGACACAGGCAATGAAAAGCACCATCTTTTTAGCAAATACAAATCATGTCCTCAACAGTGCATCAAAGGGTTTTCAACTTCAAGTTCCTCAAATCTATCTCACTGCTGGTTCATGAGACAGATATAGCACCTCAAAGTGTGACCTCACATTGTCACCAGACACACAAAATTTTGCAATTCAGAAATGGAGTTTGGTTGCTCTTGTAAAAAATTATGGTAATGGAAGACTGAGGACTCGATCCTTCCGAAAGTTTTAGAGCTAACTCATTTTCCCAAAAAAACCCTAATCCCTTACAATCCGAGCATCTGTCTCTAAGCTTTACCAAAACATACACAAGCCACTTGTGGCAATATTCTCTATGGCATAAGCTGGAATGTTCCACCTGACTTTGCAAATGCAAAGAGATTGCCAGGAGCACAAGATGATCTAATGACATGAAGTTTTGTCAGTTGGTAACAGAAATTCACTTCCACACAAAACCCTAAACCCCTACAATCTGAGAATCTGTCTCTGGAGCTTTACCAAAACCATACACAATCCACTTGTGGCAAAATTCTGGACAGCGTCAGTTGGAATGTTCCACCTGACTTTGAGAATACAAAGAACTTGCCAGGTGCACAAGATGATCTTATGACATATCGTTTCATCAATTGGTGACAAAAAACCATTTCCACACAAAACCCTAAACTCCTACAATCTGAGCATCTGTCTCTGGAGCTGTACCAAAACCATACTCAATCCACTCGTGGCAAAATTCTGGATATCGTCCGTTGGAGAATGCAAAGAGAGCTTGCCAACGAAGACCATCCAACAGGGATTGATTTCACTTCCATGCAGAGACAACCGGATGGAAGGAGGAGAAAATCATGAATTCAATGACAGAAATCCTGAAAACGGGAAAAAGTGTTTGCAAGAAAGGAACCAGAAGAGAAGCGGGACTTTGGTGCTTGCACAAAAGTGAAAAAGCTTACATAGTCTTTGAAGGTGGCACCGATGCCCATACTGCGCATAACAGTCTCCGTGAGCTCCATGGCCAATATAGGTGACTGCTGCTTGAGCTTTCCCTCAACCTACTTGTAGCTGCTGTTTCATCCTTGGAATTTTTTTTCCGAGAAATCCTGCTTACATGCCTCAAAGATTCTGCAACAACATTGAGAAACTCCACAAATCCAGCAACAGTTTCGACAGCAATTTAAATCCCTACTTACAACAGGAACGGCCTTTGTTCTTCCCAACCGAAAGGATAGCGAAGTCGCAGTGCCGTGCCTGCTGCAACTGACCTAGCTCTTCCAACTTTCATCCAATTTCATCCACTTTTATCCACTTTCATCTGCGTCCTCAACCCTAATTTTTTCCTTGCCAGAGTTTAGAGCGTCTCCACCCCAGGGTTTCTTTAAAAGGATTTTGTGGCGATCATGCAGAAAATAATTTAGCCATATTTGGCTATAATTATAGATGTGAAAGTAGGAAAAACAAAATCCTTTTACATTGGGTTGCAATGTGTTGTGTCTATAATAAAATGACATTTGATTGGGTTGAAATGTGTTTGTGTCTATAATAACATGTCATTTTGAAGCTCCAAAATAGGAGATTCGGTCTGTGCAAGTTTTTCATGAATCTTGCGCAAAATCATATACATGTCAAAACACCAACTGGACTCAATGTCTCATGTTGACATTATTGATCCATCCATCACAGTCTAATATCATACTTTTGTACACTCGGGTGAATCTCGTCGTTAAATAATCTTTTGAAGCAAGTTTTCATGAAAAATATGAAGTTTGAGACGTTGAAATCTATCATACTTATCACATGCTACAATCTGAATAATTTCACTAGTTCTCATATGGCTCCTTGAAACCACTATATACATAGCCATGGAAAATACGACAAACGTAAGACAGGAGTAAACCTCAGCCGGGAAGCAAGAAAGAAAGGTAAGCATCTCAGAACACGGATTGAGTGCGCACAAGACTTATCTTTCATGAAAGTAAACACCGAGGACAACCTCGTAATGTACATTCGTCACACAATTTTTACTCATCTTTTGTTACGAAGAGTGAGTCTATTTCAGAATCTAAAGTTCCTGTCAACAAAAACGTGACCCTTTTTATCTTGCTTGGTTACTAACAGCCCCACTTCGGAATTGGAACTTCACCTCACCGAAAACATGACCCTTTCATCTTATTTTGTTACCGAGAGCACTCCTTCAAAATGGGAAGTTCACCTCAACAAAAAAACAGGACCCTTGATGTTGCTTCAACCGACACTACACCAAGACATGGCATCTTCGACTATTCTTTCTTTATCAGGTTGGTTGCTGATGCCATTTTTAGTTGTATAAGCCTAGTCATGGATGCCATGTTTTGGCAAAATGCAAATTTGTTTATAAATTGGCAGAATCGAGCAAGATGGATGAAAAGCCTTGAAAAATGAACTGCGCAACCTTACTGAAATTCACTGTCACATTCGGTCCATGATTCCCCGGGGAACAAATCTTATTCTAGTCATATCTTTTGAGAACTCTATAGCCAGGAGACCACCGATGATGGGCATTTTTCCCCGGAGCGAAACATCGTGCATAGGGGGCAAGAGGATTGGTTCAACCAGGGCCTCTTTTCTAATTCGTAAAAACCCGACACCCGTCTGGCAATGCTCATCCGCATATTAGTATGCACCCATGTTTATCTGTCGGTTCACCAATGATTTTGGTGGTTGGCTAAGCAGTCGAAAGATGTTGCGCTGCCGCATTGTTGCCATCCTGCCTTCCACAAGCACTTCCAAGCGAAGGATCCATGGATATCCGGATTACTTGTTCCAAGAGATGCATTCCCGGTACTCGACATCATCTTCAAATCGTTCCTGTAAACCCCAGTAATCCAATTTCCTTCGATGTTCAATCCCACATTCAAAGAAGCCCGATGCTATCGTAACCCCACCCAATGTACGCCCTCCAGGTTCCAATGCTCAGACACTCGGGGACTTCGTGCCCGTGAGCATAAAGATGTCGACCACAACTGAAGGAGGCACGAATATAATATATCGCAGCCAACGGTCTATTAATGTCTAATGTCTCAATTATTATTTATGTTAAAACATTAACAAAATTATGATCTTCACCAAAAAACATTATGCATAATTGGATAATGAATAACATGTCAAACAAGAATAATATGTCAAACACTTCAGGTACTTGATAATTATTCATATTGAATCATTTTGAAATATCACAAAATTGATGTACATCTTAAACAAAAATATTATTTCATGCACTTTAGGTGCATGATTATTATTTTTGTTTAAAAGTTGTCTACCCCAAGAAATAACTTTGGTGCCCACGTGAAAAACATACATGTTCACCAAGGCGATGATTTCTCAGAAAAAAAGAAAAAAACAACATTTCAAACAAAAAATCAATAAGGATATTAATTTGATTCAACGATGATAATGATCATCCTTTCAAACTTTTCAAATGATTCAATATAGATTTTTTTTGGAAAAACGCCATACCATATTGATTCCCTCCTTGGTTTTTCATTGTACAATGAAGAACTTTATCCGCCCTGAACATAAAATTTTTTCCATTTCTTGTCTCAAATTTTACCTCAAATTCTAGCAAACAAAACATTACTCAACCATTTGCTCCCATTCCATTTTCTGCATTTTATGATTTAAACATTAGTGATTATCATTGAATGTGAAAAAATGATGAAATGAAATGAAATTCAAACCAGCCAACATACCTTCATGTATCCATAATATGAAACATATATTGACATCATCAACATCTACATGAATATTCACTTCATAGTTTTTGGTGAGTGCGAATGATGTGAATGGTGACTGGTCCACAAAACGACCTTTTCCATCGTTAATATTCAACCTTTTCCTTTTACTCTCCAAACCTTGCATTGCCCTTGGGAAATTATTCCATAAGTAACTATGGATTTTTCTTGCAAAATTTGATGATTTTTCTTCCACTTCTGCACATTTATGCATATATCTACAAAAATCACCTTATGTAAGCATGTATGCATTAAAACTTGAATGAAAATAAATCAATGCAAAAGTAAATTGATACATACCTGCCATATGCAAATTCATTTTTTTTGTACACATTTTTTCTCCATCCAAACATGCTCATCTTAGAACTGTTCATATTAGGGCCTCGCTTACATTCATTCGCAATCAAATCCAACCATGGTATCCTTCTACATACACCGGGAAACTCCCATACCCTGGGGGAGCAATAATACCACAAACAGAAGAAGTAATTAACTATTCCATCAAACAGCTTTTACATATAGGTCAGCGAGCTTATAGACAAAGGCATCTTCTTGTTGATTGTTTTCCATAATTGCTATTATCATGCGTGGCACTACACATGGTGTTGCATTCAGAGTGTGTACAAACTGTAGGGGAGGCAAAGTTGTCTTCATCTTTTTGGACTTAGGTGGTTGTTGGGCTGTAGCAATAACAGGTCTAGCTAGGCGATACCGGATGTTGAAACGCCGGCTTTGATAATCTGTACATTTTGATGCACTTGATATCTGCATCACATCAAGTCTGCTATTGCTGCTCACAAACTCTAAACTGAGACACAACAATTGTGGGCTTATTCAGTTGCAACTCACATCCAGTTTCAACATAACAACAACCCAGACATGGAGAGAAGAGAGACAATGCATAGGCATGTCAAAAACAGAGTTTGGGTCTGGAACTACATACCTCCCCATAACGACATAGACTAGGCATCCAAGCTTCAATATCAAACTTTCGATATGCTGAAGCACCAAGATCCTTTGAGGACATGTCCAATGTCCTGCAACAACTCAACACCAAACACTCACTGCTATAAGAGAGTATATGACCAACTGCAATGCAATGTTTTAGAAGATGCATCTAGCAACATGAAATTCTCAACCAAAAGTATTTAGCCTACATTTAGAAAAGCATCTCACAAATAAAAGAAAAATGTTCAAGGAAATAGAGAATTGGACTAGAGACTCTGATGGAGAATGGTCTTACTTATAATGTAGACCCAGGGAAGAGTAGAGCTCCTCTTCAATTGAAATAAGCTTCTCATGGAGGATATCACTATCCTTGGGTCAGCTTATCATAAACATCTCCAGTTTGCTAAACTGATGCACTTGGTACAAACCCCTGTCATCCCCACATTGACCCCACCGTAACAAATTCATGACATGAAAACGTGTTGTACAATAAGCAATGCATTTGCTTAAAGAATACCAAAGGACACTCTAACTCTATCTTAGTAATCCGGGCATTACAAGTGTAATGCCGGTGGTTGGTGGCTGTTTGACCAGGATAAATACACAGGAGTGCCTGGCTGTTTAAGTGCGATGCCTGGCTGTTTCTGTTGACCTTTTTCACTTTTTATTACTTTTAGTTACTTTTTTACTAGGTGTAAGTTTTGTAAGTTACTTTTCACCCTTGAAAGGGGTAAGGTTTGTTACTTTTTGTTACTTTTTTTACTGCTTGTAACTTTGATAAATTACTTTTTACTATTGAGAAGGGCCAGGGTTTATATTGTATTCATTATGCGATGGGGGGAAAGGGTGTAGCTTGATTGTTTTTTTTTTAAATTTTATTGTTGAGGGGGAGGGGGGTGGAGGTCAATGTTTTTTTTTTCCCTTAGATATATGAAAAGGTGGAAGGAGGAGGGGGGAAAGGGGTACATTTTTTAGGGTTAAATGTTTTTTTCATTGTAGAGAGGCTAGGGAGGGGAAGGGGGTTATTTTTTGTACAAATTCATGGGAGGGGGGAGGGGTCGATTGAAAGTAGCCACTCATGGGTTTAGGGTTCATTAGTGGTTTTTCGGATGTCATGAGCACCATCTATTCAATAGGCTATTCCACTTAAAAAATTTCCAAACTTTTTATTATTCAAGGGGGCAAGGTGAAGTTGTTTGAGGGTATTTTTTGATCGTTCAGGGGGGGGAGGGGTGCGCTTCTTTATTTATTTATTTATTCAATTGTCCAAAATGACCCTGAGCTTATGGATTTTGGCCTCATTAACAGCTTGCCATTCTCCAAGTACTTGCCCAACACTTGCAAAAATGCTTCTTGCTTGCGTAAAGGGGTTTAGGGTCTGGTCTTATTTTCTTGAATCTTCAGTAATGTAATGAGTTACATTTAAAATAACTCAATATGCTGATCTTGGACCCACCTTAGGCTGTGGCAGATTCTGGAACTTGGGTCTGTCATTGCATTAGAGTAGAAGGCCACCACTCAATAGACCCCTGGGTGAGCTTCCTCTCTGACCAGGACAAGCCTTGCTAGTAGTTGCCTGTCTGGTATAGTGGCTTTCTCTTCCATTGTCTCCCATGGCCATCACTAGGCCTTCATCGACACTGAACATGATCACAAAAGGATGAACATGAGACTAATTCTAATGAGTATCCATAACTACTTGAATAGCCATATGTGTAATTTTTGAGTGAGAAAACTAAATCTCCTTGCTCGGATTACTGGTAATCGTTGTGGATTGTGCTATTTTTGCATCCATATATTGCAGTGGAAAGACAATCCACCACCCTTGTACACAGTAGTTTATATCACCGACCAGATGATTACTTCTCCAGGTCCCACTTACCACACAGAGTTACGGTGATCTGGATCCAGAGGAGGAAACAATCTACCGACATAGTAAGCTATCCTCTAGATGCATAGAACATGAGCTTGAACCCCAAAACCACTACCAATGGGTCTTAGGCACTTTTCAAAATTTCAATTTACTGCTCCCAAAAGCAAGTTCATTAACCCACATTTGAAAGTTCACACGACCATTTTTGAAACACAAAAAAAAATACTTGATGTCTCTGAAGAATGCTGAGAGAAAAAGGAATTTATATGAACACTCCATCATTACCTGAGATGGGAACTTGTAAGCAAGCCGTGCTAGAACCCTGTCCTTGATTACTTCCAGGAGTTGCGTTTGCTATAGCAAACGAGCACCTGCACATTATCAGATGTCAATGACCTCGACACTACATACGAGAGCTGTGAAAACAAAAAGTGAAAGCATGAAAAGGCACATCACGAACGCGACATACGCTTTAATTGTCGGCAGAATCCAACATATTTTTGCACGACATTGGATTCTGTCGTAAGAACATATTCTCCATTTTTTGAGGTTGCCCATTTTTTGAGGCGCTCGCAACTATTTTTTTGTGACACGGCTTCAAAGGTGGGCGTCAGTGCACCCTAAACCCCCGTCCCATAATGAATTTGTAAAAAAAAATTACCCCATTCCCCTCCCTAGCCTCTCCACAATGAAAAAAACATTTCCAGAAAACCCCAAAATGTACCCCTTTCCCCCCCCCTCCTCCTTCTACCTTTTCATATATCTGGACAAAAAATAACCATTAACTTCCACCCCCTTCCCCTTCAACAATAAGAAAAAGAAGGAAAAAAATCAAGCTGCACCCTTTCCCCCCTCGCACAATGAATAAAACCCTTCACCCTGGCCCTTCTCAATAGTAAAAAGTAATTGTTGAAAGTTACAAGCAGTAAAAAAATAACCAAAAGTAACAAACCTTACCCCTTTCAGCAGTAAAAAATAACTTATAAAAGTTACGAGTAGTAAAAAAAGTAACAAAAAGTGAAAAAAATAATCAAAAACAGCCCCCCACTGCGCGAAAACAACCCTTCCCTACACACCCTTTTTGGCGGTCAAACAACCCCTAGCCCCCGTCCCTGTGGGCGTAGTGGCGAGATCATATGTATAGGGTTTAAGCCTGCCGGTTTTGTTGGTGAGTACTTTTTCCCTTTTGCTCTCAACGTTTTGTAATGTAGTGAATTATCAGGAACATTTGTCATTGAAGGCAACGAAAAAATCAACCTTTTCTATTCGATTTCCTTCTTACAGTTCTGGATTTCAGTTTGGGTATGTGTTTTGGATGTCAGTGTGTGAACATGTGTGCTCCAACAATTGTAGGAGATTCCGTTTGAAGGCAAGAGTTGGGAATGCAGATGATTTCCAAGTATCTGTGCATGATCTTCGAATCCATGTAGGCAATGTGAACACCTTCCCTGATGTGGACACCACTGGCACATGTGATAGTCTCCATCAAGGTCTGGTTCTTGTCCCTGAATCCAAAACCCACACAAATTGGATACTCTGATGTTTGTTTTGGTGTTTCTGGTGATGATTTTACTTGAAAATGAAAGTTTAGTATCTTGGCACAGTAGTCAAACTTATTTCAATATGGCTGTTTCATGAGTATTTGATGTTTTTCTCTATTGTCAGGTGGGGGCATGTCAGCTGGCATCAACATTGAAGTAAGGGAAGAAATCAAGAATGATCCTCAATCCTTGAGCACATCTGGAGACAGTGAAGATCTGCTGATTTAGAAGCAACAGCAATGATTTCCTTATGAGGACAGTTTCAAACTGAATGACAAAACAACCCTGACAAGTGCAGATGTCATAAGAATGTTGGCACCATTTTTGGTAGATGGGCGGATTTCATCTAACTCTTTGCTTTAGCATGTCCTTTTCTACAAAATGTGGCATGGTTTTTATTTATCGCCGATGTACACCTCCTAACCGGTTGTATGGCATTACAGACTGTTTGATTAGTGTTGATCGCGGTTTGTACGGGCCAATTGGCGTGGGCTGTATGGCATTACAGACCGTTTGATTAGTGTTGATCATGGTCTATATGGGTCAATTAGCATTCAGGAGGTGTTCGCCTTTGATTTTAAAAAAATAGAAGTTCATGAACCCGTCATCTTAAATTTCTCACCAATTGTATGATTTCCCTTGTATTTGTCAACCCTGTGTTCCTGAGAGAAGGTTGGGTTTGCTTATCATCTAACTCCCCGCTTCATCATGTCCTTCTCTACAGAGTGTGGCATGTTTTTTATTTATCACCGATGTACACCTCCTAGTGGGCTGTATGACATTATAAATCGTTCGATCAGTGTTGATCGCGGTCTGTACGGGCCAATTAGCGTGGGCTGTCTGGCATTACACACCGTTCAATCAGTGTTGATCGCAGTTTGTACGGGCCAATTAACAACCCGAGAGAAGATTTTGCGAGAAATTCGAGTTCTCCAGGTACACGATCTGGGTGCCAAATGTGGATGGAATGGGACCGGAGAAAGAGTTTCCACCCGTTGAAACTTCCGATGAAGAAACCAGTTGCCGAGCTGCTCTGGCAGGGACCCATTGAGTTTATTGTTGTCCCGTTGCAAGATTTGAAGCTCCGCAAGATTGTTGAAGTTCAATTTTATGGTACCTCAGAAACCGTTGCCTCCTGAGCCTAAGGTTTGAAGCTTACTGCAATTGCTAAGGTTTCATGGAATTGTGCCAGAGAGCTATTTCTGGTTCCACGTTAAGTCCTGAAGATTCGACGAGCCACTTAGCTCTGATGGCAACTCTCCGGTGAGGAAGTTTTGTTGGAGTGCTACGGTTGTGAGAACAGAACAATTTCCCACACTTGGTGGAATGGTACCTGTGACGAGATTCCTCGATAGATCAAGGATGCGCAGTCTTTTGAGATTACCGATTTGAACTGGTATGCTTCCTGTGAGATTGTTAGATGCCAGATGTAGAACCTCCGGCTGCTGCAGAGCTCCTGATCCGGTGACGATCTCTGTTGGAATGGGATCGGAAAAATCGTTCTCTTACAAGTAGAGAGCTCGCAATTGTGAGCAGTTAGCGAACGATGGCGGAATAGTACCGCTCTAATGATTTCCTCAAAGTCTTAGGATCTGAAGTTGTCCCAGATTCCCCACTGCCTCTAAAAGGTATCCTCGCAATTCAGCTCCGTGCAAATGAATCGTTGACACACGCGACTGTTAATCGACATCGGTGCATGTGACACTTCTCAAGCTACTGCAAAAACTACTCGCATTCTCCATCGTTACTGTCGTCGACGTCGTCAAATTACTCAATACGCCATGAGAATTGTTCGATGCAACACGAATCTCCGACAAAGCTGCAATGCTGTCTGTGTATTCTGTTGCTGTGCTTCTTGTGCTCCTCCCACGCTCGGGAAGACTAGCAAGGTGCTCACTAGAACAAACGCTAGTAGTATTATCAGCACCCGGAGATTGCTGCTCGCCGCCTCCATAACAACCAGACACTTTCAGCTCTTCTTTTGTTTCTCCCTTCTGATCTAGTGTGCGTTACCTCGGCCTGTCTATGCCTGTCTTTCCTTGCAAGTTCCTGTTTGTGCAGCTTCTTCTCCTTCTATTCCTTTCTCCTACTCCTCCTAGTGTAAATATGCTTGAAACCAGCTTCTGGCAAGTCTTGTAAATCCTCCTCACATCCTCGCTGGTCAATGTTCTTCAGCTCGCTTATCGATCGTCGACAACATGCTTCAAGATCATGTAATTTAAAATTAAGCGAATGCTCCTGCTGCAATCATTCTTGAAGATGATGAACTCGTGCAACTCAAAACTGGCAAACAATAAGTGTTCGCAGAGCTCTCCTATTGTAATTGCTTCTTGTAATTTACACCTAGTGTCAAATCCTGCACTAAACTACTGACTACTGTTGCAAACCTGTAGAGAGAAACAAAACATTCCGACGACAACTAGCTGCAAAGCAACTCCAACACAAATGGGTGGAGCTTAATCTGCGCAAGCAACGTCAATGATTCCTTCTGGACGTATCAAACTGTGCAGGCGGTGTCAGGATCCGACAACAAGAATTCTGGATTCGAGGATTACTGGCATTCTGCTTACATATTCCTAGATTCATCCTTCTCTTTCTCCGGTGAAAATCTATAATCTGATGCACTACTACTGCATGTTGTTCCAATGTGGGAACAAGATTCTGAAAAGAAGCAATCCTACACATAATTTTCAGGTTCTCCATTTACCCGAATATCTCACGACCGGCAGCTGCAGAATTGATCGTGGACAGTGCACTGTCAAACTACAAACATTGTTCAACAAACAAAGAAATTTGTTTTTCCCTTCTTGCAGCGAACTTCCTCCTCCTCCTCCTCCTCTTCCTCTTCCATAAACATATTTTCTTCATCATCACCTGAATTCTCTAGCTAGTTTGCACTACATTGCCGCTAGACAGCCACACTCTTTCCTCCTCCCTTCTTTGGATCAAAAAAAAAACCATAAATCTCAGACAGATTCAAACACTGAAAACAAACAAACTTCTTGGTGAAAGGAAGTGAAGTTTCAGCACCACGACCTCCGGATTCTCATGACAGGCTGAAGTGAGCAGCCCATCATAAAAGAAAAATATGGATGCTTTGAAACACTCTTGCACACAACAGTGTCAGCAAAAACTTAGTAGCACTAGATCACAGAAGCTCACCAAAAAGCTCATCAAAGAAAGCTCTCTGTTTTTTCTTATCTCTTTCATGTATTTTTCAAATGAAGGCAAAAAAAAACATTAACTACCACCCCCCTCCCCCTCAACAATTAAAAAAAAAAGGAAAAAAATCAACCTGCACCCTTTCCCCCAGTGCACCCTAAACCCCCCTCCCATAAATAATTTCTAGTGGACAGGTTACAACATGCAATTTTGTTGGAGGCCAATCAAGTCCAAACTTATATAGCTTGAATATATCATATGGGAGAAAGACATGTGATCCATCGTCTGGCCATCTGCTCAGAGAGCAAAGGGATGAAATATAGCAAAGTCTATAACTGAACCACTGTGACTTTTAAATAACTCCTAGATTTTTCGGTTGTGCATGATCTAGTGGGTGACCAGCCTTTTGTTTGATAATCAACAAAATTTTGAGTCTGTTTAAATGCATGGAATGGCTGATTTCAGATCAGTAACAATGGATGATATTATCTGTGTACCATTGAGATTAGATTTTGGCTGCATGGAAGCGCCATGGGCAGGAACTCTCTTGGCTGTCTTCTGGAAGGTTAGTTGACTTCTAATTTGAATTGGGTTGTATAATTTTTGTGAATGGATGATGGTGAGAATGGATTTTTTTTGGTGATTGGAAGAAAGTAAAGGAACTTTTGGAGAGATCTGGCATTTGGCATGTGTGTGATCTGATTTTCTTAGTGTCCTTGGGAAACAGTGGAGCTATGTGAAATGGTAGATGTCAAGGTGCACAACATTTTGCCCAAAAATTGTTAGACCATTCCATGAGTGGTTTTGAGACTGTACCAAGGAAAATATGTTTCAAAGTTCACTGCACGCCAGAGTAGTAATACATGGATTGCCAAGTCTGGATGAGGTATTATTAACATCACAAGGTCTTAAACTTCCACAGCTTCACTTGTGCTGGAGAGTGATATGCATCTAGTAGGGTTTGCCATAAATTAGCCTTTGATGTCAAATGCATAGATCAAAATTGGTGGCCTTCACAGCAACCATCGCATTCAAGGTCTATGCATCTTTAGTGTCTAAGGGTGGTATGGTCTTAAAGGAACAGCAAGAGGTGGGGTAAACAGTGAAAGAGCGGTCTTAGGAGTCGTCCATTCAGAATGTGCACAAGGTAGTTTTTCTTGCAAATTCAATGCAATAAAAAATAAAAAATAATGAGATTCTCATCATCTTCATGTTCTTCAATTGAATACCCTCATTTTCTTTTCCCCAATTTCATATTCCCACTTGTTTCTTCACTCACTAGATTTGTGACTACAACAATGAAAAAAACATTTCTAAAAACCCTAAATGTACCCCTTTCCCCCCTCCTCCTTCCACCTTTTCATACATCTGGGAAAAAAAAAAACATTAACTTCCACCCCCCTCCCCTTCAATAGTAAAAAAAATAAGAAAAAAATCAACCTACACCCACCCAACTTCCCCCCTCGCACAATGAATAAAAGCCTTCACCCCCTAGCCCTTCTCAACAATAAAATGTAATTTAGAAAAGTTACAACCAGTAAAAAAGTAACAAACCTTACCCCTTTCACCAGTAAAAAGTAACTTACAAAACTTACGATCAGTAAAAAAAATAACAAAAAGTAATAAAAAGTAACTAAAGTCAACAAAAACAGCCACAACATTACACTAAAACAGCCAGGCACTCTTGTGTTTTTTTCCTGGTCAAACAACCACCAGCCATCGACATTATGCTGATAATGCCCGGATCATACCTATAGGCAAAACTAAGACATAACTCTATATTTTTGGCAAAACTTGGCATAACTCCATAAATTTGGCAAAACTAAGACATAACCCTATATTTAATACTTGATACAATTATATATTGTTGACAAAACTTGATATAATTATATATTTTTGGCAAAACTTCACATAATTCCATATTTTTGACAAAACTTCCCCCCTCAAATTCTGTGAAACACAGAGAAAGTCAACCAGAGATTGAAAAGTCAACCCCCCCCATATCTTCCAAATGGTGATAGTGTAAGGAATGTTTTTTACATCATTGGATTTAGAACATTTGAAAATAGGGGGGTAGGTCATCTCCAAATATCAAAAACAACACCGCAATCAGGTCAAAATGCCCATCAAACACAAAAACCCCAAATCTCTTATATCTTGCAAACCTGACACTTTTAAGCAAAAATAACTCCACCACTAGCTTTAAAACACTTGAAAATGGGGGGTAGGTCACTTCAAAACTTTCAACATGTATCATAATTAACCCTTTATGCCCTCATCTATCCAGCCCCCCTGAAATTTCACACCCCCCATATCTTCCAAATGGTGATAGTGTAAGGAAATTTTATTGCACCATTAGATTCAGAGCTCTCAAAAATGGGGGGGTAGGTCACATCAAAACCCAAAAAAAAAAACCCAATTTTGGTGGGAACACCCATGTAACCCTAAACCCTAAACCCCCACGGGGTGTGCCAGCTTCCCATTGGTTACATCTGTGAAAAGTTGGACTCTTGAAGTGCCTAGATGGACTATGAGGGGCCGCCTATTTTTTTCCCCTGCAATTCCTTTAAAAAATATATATATATCTCCAAAGGCGATTATTTCGACTTTTTATTCCCGGTGTAAATTCAAAAAACAAATCTTTTGTAAGAAAAATTGCCAAAATTTCTAGTTAAAAAAAAATTGAACAAAAAAATGCTGGCATGCTGCTAGTGGCTCCAACTTCTTTTTTTGTGCGCAATTTTATGTCCTCTGGCAGTTTTTCCAAAATAAAATAAAATATTCCCTTCCAAACTGCCCAAAATTGGGAAAACAAATATCCTAGAAAATTCTCCTATTGTTCAGGCAAGTAACCAAGGCATAAAAGGATTTTTAATAAATTTAATAACTTGTCTGTACCCCGACGTGGTTAAATTTCCTTATAGACGAATGCCAGTATGACAACGTCACAAAATTGGAGGGGGGGGGGGGAAATACCTTAAAAAAAAAACCTGTGGAGGTGGATTTCGAATGCTTTCCTACCTTGGAAGGATATCCACTAGGAGTTGAATTTGATTCGTATTAATTTATCTAAATTATAATCTAAAAAATTTGTCGGTTTAGGTTTAAACCCTAAACCCCCGGGGGGGGGGCGGGGTGTGGGGCATGGCCGATGTTCCCAAAAGAATGGTCGATGGGCCGATCGATATGGCTCCTTGAAGGTATATATGTGTCTTAACGTGCCTACCACCTAATTAATATGAATAACAAATTATTAACCTCGATTTATAACGGCGCTATTAATTGCACATGATGTGGAAAAACTTATTGACTTATTACAACATTCGGCTTGGCACCTTTGATCATGAAGGCGGACGAAAACATTGCCTCGACTCAAGAGGCAAGGCAACCGCGTCGCCTCTCACGTGAGGTCCTGAACGGAATGTCGAAACGGAGTGCTGAACCAGGTTCTGGAAACTTTTTCAGGGTTCAGGGTTCAGGGTTAAGAAAAAATTGTTAGAATTCTTGGTGCAAAAAAATTGAACAAAAAAATCCTGCCAGGCTGTTAGTGACGCACTCCTAAGTCCCGGCCCCACTTGAGGGTTCACCAATGTGAAGTTGCAGAAAGTTGGGACCTAGGGGCACACTCCCTGCTTCCAACACTAAAAAGGGGTAGAGGGTCGCATTGGGAGCCAAGGGATTAGACTAGGAAGAGGGACTAGCTTAGCTTGTGTGAATCTGCATCCAAAAACCAACCACAAGAGGTTAGTTTAACATTCGGGACACCCTTGGGTGTTGGGACAAGCCACGGGCACTTGGACACACAAGACTCACCACGGCCCGGACTCAGGGGAAGCCACCACCTTCCCCCATGTAATATTCTCTGCAGCTCACAGTGGAGGCTACATCCAAATGGCACAAATTCTTGGGACTCTCGAAACGGAGTCCCGAAATTGTCCTGGCAGAACTCCCAGAACTTTGAACGGCCATAACTCCCGATTGCAAAGTCCGATCATGACAAGGTCTGAATCAAAGTTATAGCCCTCGTCGAGATCTTTTCAACACCATATTGCACACTCAAATCGGATGTCGAGAAGAGGTCGATTCCCAACTTTTAGTGGTCGAGAGTCAAACTGCCAGTTTGACTCCCGGCCCTTCTTTTGCCCATAACTTGGGCTGCAGATGTCCAAATGACCAATGCGAGGCCATTTTCGATATCTACGCTTCAAGACCTTTTCAATGACACCAAGAACACCCCAATGCGAGGTGTTTTGGGTCCTGCTGTCGAGCTCTAAAACTTCGGGAGTCCCTAAGGACTCCAAATCCCCAACTTTTCCAAGTGTTGGGCTTCACCCCCACACTTGGCCAAAGTGGGGTTGCGATAGCTAGTGGCTCCAACTTCTGTTTTTGGGCGCAATTTTATGTCCTCTGCCAGTTTCTCCAAAATAAAATAAAATATTCCCTTACAAGCTGCCCAAAATTGGGAAAACAAATATCCTAGAAAACTCAGTCATTAAAAAATTAAAAAATCGATCATTAATGAGACTGTAAAGTTGAAATCAGGTCACTGGCAGTAGTAAAATTACATGTTTGATGTGTTGTAATGGATGGCTACTACATCAGAGTTATTAGTGGGTGGAAGACTGCAGACCATCCATCAAGTTAACACCAGGTCTGCCTCACACTTGCTAACTACTTTACAGGAATTGCCATTTTGATGTACACGGATGCCTAGGTGGGTTCCAGGCTAAATTCAAACTCTAGGTGAAATAGAAATTGAATGCGATTGGCAATTTTCCTTTTGGTGCTGAATCTACTGCCTGCCATCAAGTATATTGTCTATTGGCTTTGATCTGGTTCCTGGTGTGCAGTGAGTGTACACTATCTGGTCTTACCATCACCTAGTTTTCTTTTTCAGGTTAAACAATCAGATTCTAACCATGCAGATCCCATTTGTGCATTCCAGAGTGAAGACAAAGGGATAACTCACCCTGTGTGGAATGGTGGAATTAGGTTTCTTTCAGGTTTTGTGTCTTTATCTTTGTGGCATTCTAGTTCAAGTCAGAAGAAATCTTCTCATGCGCTGGAATTGAATCATCTGGATGGACCTGTAGGTGTGCCACTAGCATAACAACTACAAGAGTACAAGGTCAAGTTGTTTGGTGACGGTGCAGCAAATACTCCAATGCTAAATGCTCTAGGAGAGGTCACAATTGGGTTTGGTTACCCCACACACCCTCCTCAAGCAAATCTTCCCACATTTACATCACATCCAGTTTCAACTTCACTGACCTCTACACATCCTTTTGGCTGGAAGGAGTGAGCCTGCTGCCTGTGAGACTGTGAGAAAAGAACAGCCAGCTGCTAGGACAGCCATGGATGATAGCATGGACAGCACTTGATTCTTTTGAAATTTGGTGCATGCCAAATACCTGTGTATAATAACAAGAGAATTCCCCCTTCCTCTCTGATCTTTGCAAACTGTGAGTTTGTTGAAATATCATGTGACAGAGTTCCATCTGAGTGGCTTTGGCAGTTAATAGTTTTGTATATTCTGCAAAGCAAGGTATTTATGCTTGTTTGTAGCAATTGGCAAATGATTTTGAGCCAGCATGGAGGATGTTGGTAGGGTGTTCAACAAGATGCCATCAGGTGATGTGGTCGATTGGAATTTCATTTTATTGGGAAATGCAAAATGTGGCCAAGGGCAGAAGGCACCAGAACTTTTTCAAAAAATGGAAAGGGAAGTTGTGCAACCAAGCTCTGCTACTTTTGTTCCCCAGGTGGTTACTGCATGGGCTGGCGTCATCACACTTGAAGAGGGCAGGTGCATTTATGAGAATATCTTTGAAAGTGGTTGAAATTCATGTCTTTGTGGTGAATAACCTTTATGACATGTATGCAAAATGTGAGAGCATGATGGATGCTTTGAGAATCTTCAACAAGATGCCATCTCGAAATTTGGTGACTTGGATTGTTGTGATATTGAGAAATGTGAAGTGTGCCAAAGGGCAGTAGGCACCAGAACTTGTCAAATGCAACAGGAAGGTGTGCAACCAAACTCTGTTACTTTTGTGGGTTTGCTGAATGCATGGGCCAGTGTCATTGCACTTGAAGAGGGCAAGTGTGTTCATGAGCAGATCACTGAAAGTGATCTCTTTGTGGGGAATAGCATGCTTGACATGTATGCAAAATGTGGGAGCATGGAGGATGTTCAGAGAGTTTTCAAGTGATGCCATCTTGAGATGTGGTCACTTGGTCTGCCATGATTTTGGGAAATGTGAAATGTGGGCTACGACAGAAGCACTGGAACTATTTCAACAAATGCCATGTAGGACTTGTTGTGCAGCTAGACCCTGTTACTTTTGTGGGGGTACTGAATGCATCTGCCAGTGTAATTACACTTGATGAGGGTAGGTGTTCTCATGACCAGATCATTCAAGGTGGGTGTGATTGAAATGTCTTTGTGGGCAGTAGCTTAGTTGACATTTGTGCAAAATGTGGGAGCATGGAGGATGCTTGGAGACTGTTCAACAAGATGCCCTTTGGAAATGTGGTTTCTTGGGCATGGTAAGGAAGGTCTTTAAACATTTTGGACAGATGTGTTAAGGTGTAGAGCCAAATGAAATCACTTTTGTTTGTCTTTTGTCAGCTTGTAGGCTTGCAGGTTTGGTGGATGAAGGCATGCACTACTATACTTCAATGATCACTATTTATATGATTTTGGCAAAATTAGAACATGACCCTGCATGGTCGACCTTGCTGGTGATGTCCATCTACAGTTTATATAATTTCTGCAAAATTAGAACATTACCCCTTCATGGTTCACCATGTTGGTGATGCTGGCCATCTACAGGAGGCAGAGAATATGATGGAGATGTAGTTTGTAAACCACAGGGCTGCATGGAGGGCTTTGTGTTAGGTGCTTTCAGTTCATTATAATGTGGAGATGGGAGAATTAATTGTTTAACAAGTTCTTGAATTGGAGCCTTGAATTGCGTGCTCATAAAGCATGGGTGTCCTTGAAGATTGGGGATGGCTTCTCACTCAACCAGGTGCTGAAGCTGGTGAAGTTCAGATGGTATGTGTCCACTTTGTTAAGACCACTACACATCCAATGATGTTTGTGACTTTTGTCAAGTTCCCATCGTTCATCAGCTGTTTCCCTTTGCACATTTTTTGAGCAAAGTTTGCACCATAGCAAGGATGAATGTGTGGCACATGTTACTATCTGCTGTCCTGAACTAAACTTTGTGTGGCAGGTGGATGGTGAACTCATCCCTCCAGTGCCTTAAATAAAACACTAGATTATCTTCCAGACCTCCAAGTACAGTTTGAGTGACATGGAGATTGTTAGTGTGACTTGTGTATTGAATGGGAGGAGTCAAGAGATGGTTCATTTGATAGCTGATGCTGCATAGCTCTTTCTTTCATTATACAAAGGATGCATTCCTGTTTACTCAGTGCCAATGATGGAGAACATCAGAGAAGAGTTTGTCCCATGAAAAAGGGCGAGACCAAGCATGGCACATTAGTTATTTGGATATTACCAAAAGATTCAGGGTACCTGAAAATCACTGAGCATTTCTGCTTGAATAACATCAAGGTAGCTGACAATAGAGCCCATTTGCAAGACATATTTAACGTCTAGGGCTTCAATGTAATTGCATTGTCTTTTAGACACTTCACTGCAGTTCTCTATTGTACAGGACCTGATTCCAGTGGGCAAAAACTTCAACAACCCTTCCCCTCATCTTTGAGTACATGATCTTTGAAAGACAAAAGTCTGCTTGGTTTGCTGATTGAAATCAATTGCTGGGTAAATTCAACAGATGAAACTTCTGCTATCTCATTTCAGTGCCATACCATGATCAAGCATTCTTCCAGAATTGAATAATTCCCTAAGGAACCTCCAGCATAGAATCCTGTGACTGAACTTTCTATGTAAAGAACACTTGAGATCTTATCACACGATATAAAAAAACAAAAACTAGTTGGAACTGCGTTTGCATGAACAAGAAGATAGTGAAGAGAAAAAGTTATATTCTTACAAGCTTCTCTTGTCTCTACCATAGCTCTTGTAAACTGCAACATCATCAGCCCTCTGAAACTTGCATCCTGGCCTGTGTCTCTTTTCATTACCAAATTGGCAAATCTGCTGAGACCTAAAATGGTGCAGAAAATCAGCGTACCAATAGAGGCAGTTGTTGGATCCAATTTTTGCAGAATTTGAAAGTCTTCTGGAACGTGTGTTGCAGACAAACAAAAGCACGACACATTCCGAGGGGCAACAATATTCACTACTTCAAATGCACCAGAAATAGCACGGGGAAATATCACAAATGTAAAGGCATGCACAGGAAGCAAGTGATGGAATGTTATAAGTAAATTGTATAGCACTCACATCTTGTATGAACGATTGGGTGTCCCCACAACACAACACAATCCCCCTAGCAAACAGTAGGAACATCGTGGTGATGCTCTAGCTTTTTAGCGTGCCAGGGTTTTGGAGGGTTTTAGGGTCGCTGTTAGCAACTGAATCCTCCGGATGACGTCCAATCCGGGGTTTAGGGTTTCCGTGCCCCGATGGGAGAGAGATTGCATTGGGGTCAATTTCGGACGCTCCAAAGGAAACTGTATTCGGGTCTACTTGTGATGCTCTTGGCTTGCGAGGTGCTAGAGAGAGAGCAATTACCAGTGTTTTCTGCGAAGCTGCAATGTCTTTATCGACAATGCAGCAAGTGCAATTGTCATATGCAAGGTCTGGCTTTTTGCTTGACCACAAAAGTCGCAGTAGCAGCAGCTCCACCACCACATGGAAAAGACGGAGGTCGACCAGGAGGAGCTTGCGGCTACGCGTCTGTGTGCACCCGCAATTCGACTTTACCCATCGACAACTTTTGCAGTACACCGCACTTCTTCCCAGAGCACACGGGATAGAAACACAGGCGGCACTCAGAGATAAAGGCAATTGTAAGCTTTCTTGTGTTATTCCTTGCTGTGTGTCTGTCTACTGTCTTCTTCTCACAGTTTGTGTGGCTGGCTTATTTGCCGAAAGATTTTGACCTGAAAAAAGTCGGAATCAAATCGAAAAATTGGACACCTTCTGTGCAAGACGCAGAACCTCATGGTGGCTTCTATGAGATCAAACTATATGATTTGAAAAAAAAAAATCTGCTGTTCCTGTAGGTCAGAGAGAGAAACGGTGGCAGGAGTTCTTTTTGGATCCATCGCAATGGTGGGATAACAGACCAGAGAAGGTAACTGAGCATCAATCCTGTCAGAATTCACCTGTCTTGTTGATGTCAATCTTGCTGCTCTATCTTGGTTGCTATCCTGCCATGGTCTAAACATTTGCAGAAGTTCTTTCACATCCTTTGCACTTGAAGGAAGTAGTGGTAGGCGAAGGTAAGTAGATGCAATATGTTGATGGAGAAGGTCAGTGCGGCTTTCTCTGTTCTTATGATAACATTTATGCCTGGGATGTGGAGAATGCACGGTTGATCAGCTTGACATGGATCTTTGTTGTAGACAAATGAAAGGTACCCGGATTTCAAACATAAGAAGACAAGGAAAGCACTCTGGCTTGATGACCAACAAAACCTGCCATGGGTGGCAGCAGAGATGGCTGCAATGGCACCAGGCATTGTGCAATTGCACCCTTTTGCATGGAATCAGAAGCTTTCAAAATATGTGAAGGATGGGCAACTTGAGAAGGCGATGCAGCTTTTCCAACAAATGCAACGAGAAGGAACAACTCCTGACAAATTCACTTTTGTTCAGGCAATTAAGGCATGTGCCTGTTTAGGAGCACTTCAAGATGGCAGGCTTGTTCATCAACAACTCATTCAAAGTGGTTGTGAGTCTGATATCTTTGTGGGCAACAGCTTGATTGACATGTATGCGAAATGTGGGAGCATCGAGGATGCTCGGAGAGTGTTCAATAAGATGCCATCTCGAAATGTGGTCACTTGGAGTGCCATGATTTTCGGACATGTGAAATGTGGCCAAGGGCAGAAGGCACTGGAACTATTTCGACAAATGCAACATGAAGGTGTGCAGCCAAACTCTGTTACTTTTGTGGGGGTGCTAAATGCATGTGCCAGCATAATTGCACTTGACGAGGGCAGGTGTGTTCATCTCCAGATCATTCAAAGTGGTTGTGAGTTTGATGTCTTTGTGGGCAACAACTTGATTGACATGTATGCAAAATGTGGGAGCGTTGAGGATGCTTGGATAGTGTTCAATAAGATGCCATCTCGAGATGTGGTCTCTTGGAATGCCATGATATTGGTACATGTGAAATGTGGCCAAGGGCAGAAGGCACTGGAACTATTTTGACAAATGCAACAGGAAGGTGTGCAGCCAAACTCTGTTACTTTTGTGGGGGTGCTAAATGCATGTGCCAGTGTGATTGCACTTGAAGAGGGCAGGCGTGTTCATCAACAGATCATTCAAAGTGGTCTGGAGTCAGATGTCTTTGTGGGGAGTAGCTTGGTTGACATGTATGCAAAATGTGGGAGCATTGAGGATGCTTGCAGAGTGTTCAACAAGATGCCATCTCGAAATGTGGTCACTTGGAATGCCATGCTTGGAGGATGTGCCATGCACGGGCATGGTAGGGAAGCTCTTAGGCATTTTGAACAGATGTGTGATGAAGGTGTACAGCCAAATGATATCACTTTTGTTTGTGTTCTGTCAGCTTGTAGCCATGCAGGTCTGGTGGATGAAGGCATGTGCTTGTATGCTTCAATGATCAGAGACTACATGATTCCTGCAAAATTGAAACATTACACTTGCATGGTTGACCTTCTTGGCCGTGCTGGCCATCTACAGGAGGCAGAAAATATGATCATGGCAATGCCCTGTAAACCACAGGATGCTGGTGCTTGGATGGCTTTGCTTGGTGCTTGCAGAATTCATGGTAATGTGGGGATGGCAGAACGTGTTGCTAAACAAATTCTTGAAATGGAGCCTGAAAATGCTGCTGTTTATGTACTGCTGTCAAACATCTATGCTGCCGTTGGGAACAGGCATCTCTGTGAGAATGTTGAACGGCAGAGAAAGGAAAGAGGTGCAAAGAAACAGCCAGGTCGCATCTGGATTGAAGTGAATAATGAGGTGCATACGTTTGTAGTACAGGATCAAGACCACCCCCAGATGATTGAAATTCATGCGGAACTGCAAAGATTGTCAGGGCTCATGCATAATGCAGGGTACGTGCCTTGTACGGAATTAGTTCTGGATGATGTGGAAGAAGAAGAAAAGGTATCTCATTTGTGTCACCATAGCGAGAAACTGGCTATTGCATTTGGGCTCATCAACACAGCTCCTGGTACTCCTCTTCGAATAAGAAAAAATCTGCGGGTTTGCAAAGATTGCCACACTTCCACAAAGTTCATTTCAAAAATAGTTAGGAGAGCCATCATGGTGAGGGATGCCAATTGCTTTCATCACTTTGAAGATGGTGTTTGTTCTTGCATGGACTATTGGTGATGCTAGTAGTCTGGCTTGTCAATCATTGAATCAAGTTCTTTTTTTTTACAGTAGCATGTCTAATGGTCTTTTAACACTATCAAAGTTCAACACTGTTATCAGATGTGATACCACTGAAAAAGTGGCCATAGATTTGCCTCCCAGGATATTTGGTTTCACACCTCTGCCATCTGTAGCACTTAGGTATGGTGCCTCTTCGTTCTTATGAATGGATGGAGTTATTTTGGAAACTGAGTGAATTTTGAGACTATTGAAATTGATGCCAGTTTTAAGTGTGGACCAACAAAGGTTAGATGTATTAGTCTTGGGCCTCCGTCTCTTTGAATTGACCATTGCATCTACTAGTAAGTTGTATTGATGCTTTTAGGTGCTGTTTGTATATTATGTGATGTTTTCTTTGTTGAATGTTTCTTAAGTTTGCGAATTGGACCAGGGCAAAGCTACAAAGTTGAAACTTCTTGTCAAAGGATCCTTCCTAGTCTTACAGGGATTTCAGTTCTTGCAAAACATTCAGAACAGAAGGTCTGAAGCTGGGATTGAGAGTGTCAGCCAGATGCATACAAATACTAAGCAATGTGCTATGTTTAATGTTGCATATTCTTCAGTCATGACGCACCTTGCACCTGGTAAGGTTTGCTTACCTTTGATTGACTTGTGTCTGACATATGAACAGATTTCTATGCCAGACCTCAGACCTTGTTGCTTGGAGCATCCTGGTTAAAGGTGATCTGATTTTTCTGTAGAGCAGATAAGAAATAGAAAGAGAAGCTGAGGCTGCTCTTGGACTTTCTTCTGGTGAGTAATTAGTAGAGCAAACAATATGGGGTGGGGGGTTTAGCTTGGTGGTCTTCTGTTAATCACTCACCAGACAAATCAATGGGGCTGACTGCTCATCTCTAATGTGAGGGTAGAGCGAGAGCTTGAAGGTAAGCTCCCTCCCTTCTCTACATTTTTTTTTTTCTTTGTGGTTTTTTTCCTTTTTTTTTGCTTGAAAAGAAGAAGATGCCAAGAGAAAACACTTGAAACGGAAGTGCAAAAGCAAGAGGGTAGAAGTAGGAGCCAAAAATGAGAGGGTAGAGTGAGAGCTTGAAAGTAAGTTCCCTCCCTTCTTTGCATATTTTTCCTTCTCTTGGTTTTTTTTGTTGTGGCCTTTTTTTCCTGTGTCTGAGAAGAAGACGATGACGCGAGAATGTGTCGTCATCTTCTTATGTGGTGGTGTTGTAGTGAAGAAGGCAATGGCAACTTGTTGCCATCGCTTTCTTGTTTGGTGGTGTTAAAGTTTAATTTGGTGGTTTTTTGGTGTTTATAGGGTTTAGAGCATAACAAAGGAAGAGTTTGTTGCAAATGCAATTCAAGTTGAGATGTAATGCTGCCATCTATACATTGTTCATCATGCAACAAGGGTTACAAATGTAACAACTTCTTATCAAACTAAACACAAGATTGTAGATAATTATATGGTTTAGGGTTTCCACTTTATATAATCAACTAGGTTTTTTCAACCCTTTCATTTTTTGGACTACCCAATTTTTGAACTTGGTTGTATACAATTTCAATCATGCAACAAATGAAATTTTAATTGTACATGTTGCAACTTATTTTATATTATGATAGTTTTCATTCCTCTTCATCCACTCACAAAAATTAATCAATTACTTTATTTTAGGTTCTATGGTAAATTTAGGGTTTGACATCTAAAATATTTATATATTCATAGGTGTGAATTTGAATAAACACAAAATTTACATTTTTAAAAACCAACCTACTAGCTATTCAATAACCTTGGAATTATAACATCATGAGTGATATCATGGGTACTCAAATTAAGTGTGATTATAATCAACACATATTGCAATTTCTTATTTTTAAATTCATGGTTTTGTTCTTCATTTCATGGGTTGCCAAGGAAAATACTTCTTGGGTCCATGTTGTGGTATTAAAAATGTATATTGACAATGATCATAAAATAATTTATTCCACAAATGGATTCACTCCTCACCTTCCCAAGTTTGCTTTTCAAAAAAAAAACCTTGCATGCAATAGATCATAAGTGTTTTCTCTTAAGGACTCTCCATCCTCTACATGTTTCAAAAAATAAAGTTACCTCTCTTTGGTTCCTACAAGCTTGTTGTCTTTTTGGCCTTTCTTTGGCCTTTGCTTTTGTCATTCATGTGATGGTTCTGGCCATCTAGTTTTTTTTGCATTTTTTTGCATTTGTTGCATTTGGTTGTTATTTAACAAGTGTTGTGAGACAAGTAAAGGAGTTACAAGGCAAGAGGGAAAGGCCAAGATTGGGTTGTTTCTTGTGATTTTTTTTCCTTTTGTTTCTAGAATGTTATAGGTTGTTTGGGAGAGCTTAACAACACTTAAGGTGTGTGATTCTTGGAAATTACGGTATAAAATTTCACTTGGAGGATGAAGTAGACCTTTGAAGGAGTAAAGATGGAATTGTAAATATAGTAATTGTAGGAGATGTGGGAGAAAACATTATGATTAGTGATAATGGTGTGTATGAACTTTTATTTATTCAAATGAAGTTGGATAGGTGAAGTTGACTAAAGTTGCGGTCTTAGTTTGCCTTTATTTACATTTAATAACATACATGTAATTGATAAAGAAAACATGACCTACCCCCTAGCCTAGACATAACATAAAACAATATCTAAAGAATTATTTCCCTCCTCAATATTGTGTTTTAAAATGTTGTCTAATCTTAGGGACAGGGTAAACCTTATCTCAAAGGCTTGATCCTCTTTTTGCAGAATGGGTTATGATTAATAAATTTGGGTTAAGCTGACTAATGCCTAACAAGGTGTTAGAGTTGATTAAATAGTAGTGATAAAATTTAGGTGTAGCAAAGGAATGATATTGTTGGGTTTGAATTAATAATAACAATATGAATATGATAAGTCAAACATTAGAAAGGATGGTATTTCAACAACAAGTGTAAAACATGTATCTAGTAAATATTATATAAAGAGAATATGAGCATGTGGTTTAAAAACATCTCCACCTTGCACCTACAAGCACCCCTCTTCACAACATTTTTCCAAGGTCAAAAGTTCTTTCATTGAATATCATTCCTCCTCGTCCTCTATTGGGATCGAGAGAGGTTGGTGGAATGACAAGGAGATCCGTCCTTCCTTTTGCATTTGATGGTTGGAGAAGAAAGTACAGGGGGGGACGAAACATAAGAAGTATGTGCAAGGATGAAGTCCGGACTGGGGACGAAACATAAGAAGTGTGTGCAAGGATGAAGTCCGGACTGGGGACGAAACATAAGAAGTGTGTGCAAGGATGAAGTCCGGACTGGGGACGAAACATAAGAAGTGTGTGCAAGGATGAAGTCCGGACTGGGGACGAAACATAAGAAATGTGTGCAAGGATGAAGTCCGGACTTCTGTCCGCGTCCTTGTTGTCTGTCGCAGCAGACGCGAACGCGAGGAGGCCAAGTTCTGCTCCGGGAAGGTGCGCGCGGCTTCAATAGTGATCGTTTTCCTTCTCGTCCGTCGCAGCATACACGAATACGTTTTCCTTATCGTCTGTCACAGCAGATGCGTTCGCGAGAAGGCCTTTGAAGATTCTGCTCCGGGAAGGTGCGGCGTCAGCAGTGATCGAAACGAGTGTGTTTTTTTTCGCAAGGTATGTGATCAAACAAATTTCTGAGTCAGTTTTTCCTCTTCTCTCTCTCTCTTTTTTTTTTTGACGGACTGTGAGGCGGCGGTGTGCTCTGGTGGCGTGTTTCTTGTCGTCATGTTCCAGCGAGTAAGTTGAATATGTTACCTAAGTGCAGTCGTAGTGCTATTCAAGCTTTTTTTCCGATTTTCAATACCTGCACCATGCCATTGGCATTGTGATATTTTGTTTTCTTTCTCATTTTCAAACACAAGCACACAATACCAGCGGGTACTGCGTCAGTATTGTGACATTGTTTTTTTCTGATTTCCAAACTTTGTTAGTTTAGTTTTAGGGGATTGATTAGGGTTGCATTTAGTTTTAGGGAAGTGAATATAGTATCTCTGTGTCAATTTTCTTGTGTTTTGAGATTGACTTGATACAAATGTTTTTTTGGATTGAATGTTTGTATCCAAATGTCGAAATATATTGTGTGCCAGTTCAGGGGCAGCATCTTCAAGATGGCGTTATACCATGGTGGGGAGAATGATGTTGAGTTTGTGCCATCTTGTCCAACTTCGAGGGATCCGAGTCCAACTCCGAAGGATGCGGATTTGGAAGGAGTGCTTATGGGATATCCTAACATTTCCCCAACTCCTTTCACAAACTTGGTTGCTTTCAAGAGGATTTGCTTGACACGCTCCAAGAGACTGGTTGAGGGAACACAAACACTTCAATACTTGGCATTTACAAGTGTGAGTCAAGAGAGTCTTGACGAGATTGATAGGACTCGTGAAGAGAGACGGGGTTGGCTACCATGAATGACCATTCTGTACGATGGGAGACAAGAAATTTTAATCGTCAAACTTATGGTGGGTGTGATGCATGAAGGTGTAGGACATTCGTTTGCCAATATGTTCCATAAGAAGTTGGTGCTTCTAGGCGTTGATGCATCACTTGCACCAACTGGATCTGGTAGATTTGGACGCTGTGGAGGTAGATCAAAGGAAGCAGATATTGGTTACAAACCCGATTCTCGTCCAATGATAGACGGCTGGCCAAGTTTTGTGATTGAAGTTGGTGTGTCAGAGTCATTTGCTATGTTGCGTAGAGATGTTGCCTTTTGGATCACCAACAATGTTGGGAGAACTCGCATAGTGATCGTGTTGATGTGACTGTAGTTAGCTGTGGACCAATTTGGTCGGATCCTAGGAACTTCCTCCCATCGCTCTACCAAAATTTGCTGGTCTCTCTGGTTGATCCAACTCTCATAGCGTCAGCCAGAAGACCAGCAAATTTTGGTAGAGCGATGGGAGAAAGTTCTTAGGATCCAACCAAATTGGTCCACAGCTAACTACAGTCGCATACCAGGATTGATGCAATCTCTAACATTGAACACGGATGTTGAATATGACAGTCCTTCACTTGAGATTCCAACAGAGAAGTTTTTTGACAGTCTGCCTCAAAACATTCTTGGAGGGGAATTTTTATTCACTCTCGACAACTTAAATGTGTTCAACATAACCATTTGGACAACATTTCAATGATACTAAACTTTTGCATCATGATGTTGAAGAAGAAGAAAAGGTACTTCGCTTGTGTCACCATAGTAAGAAATCAGCTATTGCATTCAGGCTCATCAATAAATTTACACCAACATCATTGAACACCGTTATCAGATGCAGTAGCACTGAAAAAGTAGCCTTGGAGCCTCCCTGTAGATTGGATTTCGTGAACTCCTACTGTGTATGAATTGGAGTTGTCAATAGTCGGTTTTTCAGGTTCCTAAGGCTTTGGAGCTCCACTGAGTTTGGTTGAATTGATCTGTTGAAGAACAAGAACTACTCTTCAAAGTTTCTTCGGAATTGAATCAGAGGTTTGATTATCAAAGAAAAACTTATGTTGGATAGCATCACTTCCTCTTTATTTTATCCAAAGAGGCTTTCAATTTGGTTCAGCTTGTCAATAGAGATGCTATATTTGCAGGTAATGTAGTATGCATTTCAGAAAGTGTAGCTACATAATTCTTCCAGCACAAGAGATTTAGCCATTTTCCAGTTGAATTTCTCCTAGACCCTATCAGTGTTAGCTTACTTAGAATTTCAAGTGCCAAAATCTCTTGAAACATATGAGAAATTGTGTACCTGATTACACATTCTTGGAGGACCATAGGGTTTCTTGATGAGATTTCTTCCCAAGTCCATATTTGCATTGACAAAGTTGCCCTTAAGATGGAAATCTGTAACTGAGTCCCCTTGACAATTGCATGTGACACTAAATGCTTTCTTCCCATAAAAACTCATTGCCCAACTTGCATCTCTTGAGTTGGTTAAACATACTCTGTCCTGGTGATGTATAATATCAAATTTGTGGAAGAAGACTGAATTGGTGGTGTCTCTATGACGAGAATTCCTCAACTGTGCACTGTTTGGCAACCTGTCCCTTCTCATTTTTTGAAACAAAAGATTTGTCAATAATTGGGATGGATTGGACAATTAGTAACAGTTTTCTTCCCAAATGCTGTGATCTCTGCTTACCATCCTGTGTTACGATCAAGTTCTTCCTATACTCCTTAATTATCTGGTTTGCTTGACTTGTGCTTCTTGCAGAATGTATGAATGAGTGACGACCCGTAAGTGGTAGTTCACAATAGCCTTCATTTTCTGATAATTGTCACACCATGCATAAAATTCCAGAAGTCCTATACTCACCTTGTGATACCATGCTACAACATGATGATCTTCATGGCCTAACACAGAATCATTTGGCGTGGGTTGCTTCTTCCACTTGGTTATAAAACCCCATGACTCAAGAATTTCACAGATTTCAGCAACGAGAGCTTCAATCTGGATTGAAGCTTCCTGTCAGTATTGTGATGGAACTGTCAAGCCTCTTGGCCCTCCAAAGGCTTCAAGTCCTTCATAATTGGCAAAGTCTTCTGATTCTTCTGAATCTTCCAGATCTTCTTCTTGAAAAATCTTCAAACTCCTTGAAATCTGCATCTTCTTCTTGTCCAAACTCTAAATCTTCATCTCCAAACTCTTCGGCTTTGCCTTCACATGTATCAAAAACTTCCTCTTGCATCTTGACAATCTTGTGTGCCACAAATTCTAGCATTATGCTTATTCATCTCTTTTTCCCTCAAATTTAGGTGAGCCTCCTGTTGTACAAGAACTACTCTGGAGGCACAGGCCCACATTGATGCATACTTCTCTGGACCTGCCCTGTTCATGGAAATTCATGTCATCTCAAACCAACACAACAGTTTCTCAACACCTACACATTCCTCCACAAACAAGATTTCTATTCTGTATGAGTGTTCACCAAGGTAGAGAACTTCTAAAAAACCTAGAGAAGAAGAAAATCACAGGGAGTTTTACATTTTTTAACATATTGGTGGATTTGAACTATTGCGAAAAACCATCAAAATTTTGAAATTGTATTTTCTCATCGCTTCTCACACATAATCTCATACGTAATAATGTGCAAGATTTTACAACTTGCAAAAGATCTTGCTAACCAATCAACAAAACCTTACAAATTTGTATTGCACACCCAAGTGGAATCATAGAAAGACCCATTGGGATGCAACTTTGAGCACCAAAGTTCTACACTTACAAGTCTTAACATCTTGGTGGATTTTGAACTATCGTGAGGAACACTCGAAATCTTGACAATGTATTTTCTCATCACATCTCACATGCAATCTCATGTGTAAACTATCTCATGTGAGATCTTTACAACCCACATAAGATCTCGCTGACCAGTCAAGAAGACCTTACAAATTCGAACCACACACCCAAGTGGAATCATAGAACGACCCATTGGGATGCAACTTTGAGGACCCAAGTTCTACACATACATTTCTTAACATCTTGGTGGATTTCAGACTACTATGCGCAATAGTAAAAATTTTGATAGTGTATTTTCTCATCACTTCTCACATGTAATCTCGTGCAGAATCTAACAGGAGATCTTTACAACCTGCATAAGATCTAGCTGACCAGTGAAAAGGAGGAACTTACAAATTCATAAGCATCTGTTTTTCACAAGAAAAAGAAAGAGCTGTGGTGTTTCTTTCAGTGGGTGAAGGGTGTACATTTAGACCCTTCCTGGATTTTCGACAGCAGTCACTAGACCAACAAAGGACCGAACAAATGAACCCCCCAGATAACATACCAGAGAGAGGAGAAGAAACCTTGGAAACAAGTGCATCAATCCTTTGCATTTTGCATCATGTTTAAAGCCTGGGAACCCATCCTCTGTCTTGCCTGCGTTGAGCAACTCTTTCCCCATTTGAAGGACATCCCCCCTGTTGGAGCAGAAAGGACTCAGAACTGACGTTGTAACGGCGTTGAAATTCTTCCCTTCTTCAAGAGTCTCCCTACAGTCTGGCGAGAGCAAATAAGGAGGAAAGAGAAGAGTAAATAAGGGGGCTCAAAAGGGCCAGAGAAGCCAAGGGAACAGAGTACAGAGGGGAGAACGAATCAAGAAAGACAGCAAATTACAATGAGAAGACGTTGAGAGAGGTTCAGCAGCTAAGAAAAGGAGGAAAAAACCAAAAAAACAGTAAGGGGAAGAGCAAATGCGAAGAAATGCGAAGAGCGAGTCGAGATCTTGCGGGAGAAGGGAGCTACAACTTGAGGGGAAAACTAGAGAAGACCAAAGCAGGATCCAAATAGAGGAGAAAAGAGTAAAACAGAATTGACAAGAATACGAAGAATCAGGGGAAGAATCCGAACAACAAGAGAGCAAAAGGCGAAGGGGGAAGACAGCATTGGGAAGGCGGAAGAGCAGTGCCATCACCAAAGAGCTTACGAAGGCGGAAGCGGCGGGGAAGAAGATTGAGCGGGAAGTTGGATACGATTCTGAATTGGAGCAGTATGTAAGCTTTCTATGCCTCGCTTGTTTCGCCCCCCTCGTCTCTCTCTTGATTCGTGCGACGTAGTCACGCAATCCTTGTGCAGAGAGCGGGACGACTCGATTGAGATGGTGGAGTACATTTCTTTCAATTCTCTCTTCATTTTGTCTTTACTGCGGGGTAAAGGGAGTCGGGGGTTTGGTTGTTAGTGCAAGCAGCTGCTGCTCGCTCATCCTTTTCTTTGTCTTGTTCATAAGTATCCGCTACATTTTGTTGCAGAAACGTAGTCGCTAAGGTTGCTGAAGTGCGTGCCACGAACGATTTGCGCACAAATTGAGGTAAGAATTGAGGAGAACGTCGGCTGGAAAATGACTCTTGTTGAAGTTCGTCTTTACTTGGCGAGACACAAGCTCAGTTCTAAATCGCAACATTCTTGTAATACTCAGATTTTGTCGAAGTGAGGTGCGATATTGGTACAGAAACATTGCAACACGAGAGAGGCACAGAGAGAGGGAGAGAGAGAGAGGGATCTGCGTGGGCCTTTTGAAACCTCGCAGTTTGCTCTTCTTGTGTGGAGAGAGTTGCTTCAATGAGCGAAAGTCTTGGCGCGATTGTGGTGGAATAGGCGAGAGATTTGGTTGAAAGATCCTAACCAAAACTCCAGTGCAATTTTGGTGCAGAATCTCTCTCAGCAGACGCAGCAAGCATCGTGAAAGGACCTGTTCACGTGCGATCTCTGCTTGAGCGCAAGCATTGTGAAAGGACCTGCACAGGAGTGACCTCTGCTTGAGCGGCGCCTTGAGGTATGGCGATGTTCTTCCATGCATTGTGTAGAACACTGGCGATCATTCTGGAAGGAACTTTGGCTAGCAGACAAGACCGAATAGCGCACTGAGTTCGAAGCTGTGCCCCGAGGCTTTCCTGTAGCATCATCGCTAGACATTTGTTTTTTTCGGTTGCTAAGAACTGCTGCTGTCCGGGAAAGAGCGATCTGCACGCAATGAGGTGAATACCTGCAAATAGAAAAATCAATGGTGATGTTCATCCATGCATTGATTGTATGGAACTTCATTCTGGAAGGAACTTCAGCTTGTGTAGTAGCAACAAGAACTGCTGCCAAGAACTGTTGCTAGTGCTTGTGAGAGGCTCTTGGTGAGATGACACATTGCACAGAGAGTTACCTCTTCTTCTTCAGAAGCTGTCTTCTGGCACAAAACTTTCTCAAATCAATGAAAGTTTAAAAGCACAATTCTGACCGAGGCAAGGTTTGCTCATAATATCTGGGACACAGCATTGTTGGAATCTTGGTGAAATTGAACAGAGAAGATATTGCAATGACTTCATTTCTTGAAGGAAGTGCCTGCCACTGCAGTTTCTTAGAAATCATTTGAGCTCCATCATCATCATCATCATCATCATGGATTGACTCTAAGAGAAACCTTGCATGGAAGAAAGGTACACTGGCGAGAGAAGAGTTGAAGTTCTGTACAAATGTGCATGCTGGACAAAGGTTTGGGGATCCTTGTCTCATTCTTGTTTGTGGACGTGTTGTGACAGAATACTTAACTTTTCAGCAAGTCCATTACAGGAGAGGGATCAACACAGTTTGGCAAGATGGCTATGAAGATGCCATTTGTGTCGACATTGAATCCAAATGCACCACTCTTTGTTCCAGCAGCATATTTGGCAGCTGAGGATTTCTCGCCAGAATGGTGGAGGCTCATTCAGACATCCTCAGATTTTGAAGAGTATTGGATGAAGGAACATCTTGCCACTTACGATGAAGACGACTTCATGGCTGAAGAGCTGGATGGGCTGGCTGATCTCGAAGATGATGATGAGTTTCTTGATTTTGAGGAGCATGTTCTGGAACTTGAGATCACCCCTGAGAGCCTGAACCCTGATCATGAGAACGGTAGGTCTCAAAGCACTTTCAGGAGTCCATACAACCATGTTTGACCACTGAGCTTTTAGTAAGCTTTTGCCAGTATGTCTGGACATTCTTCTTGCCTTTCCAAATAACAATATATTTTGTTTGGTCTTGTATTCTGCCAAACTGATATATACATGAGTTATGATGTGAGCTCAGCCGTTGAGGATATTCCTGTGTTGATGGGGTAGGCCAGAGCAACAATAACTAAAAATATCACTTATGTCCTGCAGGCAGCAACAGTGTCCAGGACTTGCCAGTTGTCTCAATTGACACAAATGACTGTAAGGACACCAAGCAGCAAGTGCCAGGGTGACCAACCTCATGAGACCGAGAGCTACCCATCATCAAGTCAATACTAGCAGCACCACTCTACAACTGCAACATGTACAGCCTTCCGTCATCCACTTTTGAATGCTGCACTTCATCTTGTCATCTCTGGTACAAATGTCCTCCAAATCAGCCCACTGAGGTTCTCTTTTTTGTTAAAACTGTACTCTCACAAATTCTTGCTTAGCATCATCATCTTTGTGGCCTTTAACTCCTTTTGTAAGAGAGCTTAAGAGAAAGATCTAGCAATATTTGCCACCTAGAGTAAACCCGATCAACAGCTTTGTATTCCCTTCTCTGTGCATTTGGTAGAATATGAGCTGCTGTCGTTCTACTTCTGGGGTACCATGTTAGTTAGTTCTTGACAAGCTTTCAAAGATGGAGGGTTGTTTTTCTTTTTGTCTTTTTTTGGCTGTGGTGTTTGTACATAGCATACGAGTATTTCAGAACAACATTTGACAAGGTGGACATGACTGACTGTCTGTCAAACTGAAGACCCCCATTTTGTAAGCACAGATTTCTCGGCCTGGCTCTTTTTCTATGGTTGTCTATTGTGCCTAGGTCTGTAATATGTACATATGTATGTATGTATGTATGTTCTATTCTGTAATGTCAGTTTGATGTTGAGATAGGTAGGCTACAGAATCATTGGGGCAATGAGAGCTGGTGTGGGTACCTTGCGCTGAGTAGTAGGCCACTGATGGAATGAAAGGCCATTATGTGATGCCGAGGTGTTGAAATAACAATCCTAGTTAATGGCAGGCTATATAGTCAGAATATTTTCCCACTGATACTCAGTGGGAAAATATTCTGACTATATAGCCTGCCATTAACTAGGCGTGACTTGATCAACTTCAATCCATCATTGGTGGTTGACAAGAACTCTAAGAACAAAAAAATGGTGTTACTCAATCAATAGCTAGTGCTGGCTTTGTATTCTTTTCTGGGAGGAATGTTTATGTGTATAAGATTGCCCTCGAAATACACTCAAAAGTTTTACTCCCAATGCTTTATGTGTAGAGTTATGCCCCAATGTGGGTCAATGCACAAATCAAAGGGCCTAGGTGAGGCAATAGCCAAGCCTAGTCTTGAAGTTCAGAATGCCCATGCCCATGGACATTAGACTGGTGTTAATCACAAAACAAATCAATAATTGATCATTCGTTCACCACCCTGTGGCAAATGGTTTTCAAAAAGTTGAAAAAAAACATGCACACAAAATGATGTTTTCAAAGGTTTATTTTCACTATTTTTTGAAAAAATTTGAAAAAAATTGCACCAAATATGAGGATGTCAAAAAGTCTCCAGTTTGTGTTCTTTATTGGGAGGGCAAGCAGGGCTTGCAGAACACATCAGCAAACACATGTAGTTTGTGATGCTATACAGCCACAAGTTGTTTTTGAATGGAAGAGAGAACCGTTGAAAATATTGTTATTTTGGCCAAAGATTGAAAGCAGTGAACAAAGGAATGGTAAATTCCCTCCAGGGAGTTTTATCACCGCATGTTATTGTGACCAGAAATTGTCAGATAGGTACTGCTGAAATCCATCTTCTGCTGACAAGAGTCGCAACTTTTCAAGAGCTCCCTTCTGCACAGCTTCACAAAACCTAACATCACGATAGAAGTTGAAGGATAAGGGACCAACTGTTGAACATGAGATGGTTACTGACAAATATGGCAATTTGTAGCTGTGCAAAATTCAGGATGATGTAATGCTTTCTGTGTTTGGTGATGTTTCTTGTGGACTTGCACAAAGAAAATACAAACATAGAACTTATGGCTGTTTCTGGAAAGGTGTTAGCAGATGTGCCAGAATTAACATGCACTTTAAACATTTCCTGTTGAATCTATGTCCATCATGCAATTAAGAAGACACAGCCTCACTCCTCACTTCCAGCAGAATTTTACAATTCCTGAACATCAAAACATAAGACATAATGAAGGTTCCCAACAAACAGAATTGCATACCTCATCAGTTCGGATAGTCTGGGTGGTCACTCCTAGCAGATCTGATACCTGATTCATATGTAACAAGCACATCGGTTATGTATGTAAAGATGATTGAATCCTAGAACTGTAAGCTCTGATCGCAGCATTCAATACATCACTGCACAGTTGTCATTGACTCTGATAATTACGTGGCTTTGGGAGTTTTAACTCTTGGCAACCAGCTTGAGGTTAAGCTAGTCAATTGTCAGCTGTGACACTGTTTCAACTACAGCCATAAACTTCAGGCTTCTCCAGAACTTTGTAGGATCCAACACCACGTTCAGACAAATCGTATCAGGAGTTTATTTTCATTTTTCATTAGTGACAGCAATGGTTCATGTTCAGCATTATAACCTAGTTGAGTAATAGGATAGTGAGCTCACATCAGCGCACAAATTGTACTGTGGCAAATAGAGTTTAAGTACAGAATACCAGAATACCTCATGTCTTGAAAGAGGAGGTTTCCCATCCAGGCCATACCGCAATTGCATCACCTAGATAAAACACAGAGTTTTGCATCATTATTTGTCACATCCAAAGGCTTTCTGGTCACGTTATATATTCTGCCATTTTTACTTTGGCATCAGTAGGCTGGACTTTACATACTTTGAGAGAGGTAGTATTGAAAGGGGAAACTTTGCCCACTATAAAATTCCAACTCAAATTGAGATGTTTATCTCTCTCACCTTACTTGGATTTCAGATGTGGTAGTTTGATAGTTAATCTACTCAAAAGGTCTGGCTCACCACATGCTTAGTATAAATTGGCCTGATGATCCAAAGTCTTTCACATGCAAGAGTCTTTTAACCAAGTCATTGATCCTCAACCTTGAATCACTTTAGTTAAGAAGTCCACAACATTTTGAGATACCTCATATATAAAAGTAACTGACCATGAGCTTTTGTTCAAACACTTCTTACTGTCAAAGCATGCCCTACCTGTTGCTCTCGTGATTTGAGACCGTTTAGAGCAGCAACCACCTCCTTCCTCAGCTCAGATTCTCTCATAAACTGCAACCAATAGAAGTTGAATCACTTGGTAAGCCTGTCTATGAAATGCACAATGGAGAGTGTCCTACATGTGTGATTTGCAGTGCTTTCTGGGCACAAAGCTCTTACACAGTCCTTCAAATTTGTGGTCAGGTTGGCAAGTTTAATCTCCAATTTGCAACATCAGTCACTACTACTCTGCAGGACCCCAAGGTGGATTTGAGGCATAGAAACCTGCCCCAATCCACTGCATATAGAAGAAAAAAAACTGGTGTTTTACTTCCTTACAACCCATCAGAAATAACAAAACCAACTTAGGCACACACAACACTGGGGCCAAGAACATGTACAACAGGGGTAGAATAAGTACAAGCCATGGTTGAACTGCTGGAGATGCATCAGACAACTGCCTGCAGTCATGATTTTCTCCATCACCAGTCACTTCTGAAGCAATCACTACATCCAGTGACTTCACTGGTGTTGTGATCCGTAGCACATCTCGTATCTGTAGGTGTCCAGTGTAATTTTAGAGAAAGAATAGCATTTTACAAAGGGTGAAGAAGCCAAACAAAACAATACAAAACAATTAGAGAAGATTTCACCAACATAGGCTTCTCAAGAAGATGGAAAGTGCAGAAAAAAGCTACCAACTACACTGCAACCAGCAGACCTTCTCAGGATCCGCATTGGTGACTGCAGCAAGCTCCTGGCATGTGGGTGGTCGATTGTGCTGCTCTTGAAATAACTGACAGGTCCAGCAAAAAATTCAAAACCTTTTGGCGGTATCGAACAGAAGAAATGAAGAACATCTGCTAAGGACTATATCACCTGGTCAGATTTGTAAGCTTGTTGTTTTAGTGTAATTATGATTGCCTGACCAGACCTAAATAGCAAGCTAACACACTTCTAAACAGTCTGCAAGAAATCCAGGAACTTACATCTTTCTGTTGCAATATCAATGATGCAGTCTGATACACAGGTTGACTAATTCTTAGTACGTGTCGAAATTTCTTTGCTGCTGCAGCCATCCGCTGCAAAGTTACAAATTGTGGTGTAAGATCTTGGATGCAATGAATGAAGACCTCAGGTGTGGAGTGAAAAAGGATGACTCAAGTCATGATTCTGGCTAACAATCAAGAGACATTATAGCAACAAAACAAATCAAGCACCCTCATTCAAGCTGCAATAAGCTTGTGAGGATAAGCTTCATTCCATTTTGCTTTGTCCCTGAACAAGCAAACACCTAAGCTCAAAGGCATAGAGACAAAAGACTGCCACAATTTGGGGAAACATTGAGCAATGAATACCCCAAAAGGAAAAGCACCCACCTCTTGGATCCAGAAGAAAGCATAGGAGGAAAACTTGGTTCTGCGATTGCCATCAAACTTTTCAGTGCTCTTCAGGAGACCGAAAGCACCCTCCTGCATGACCCCACAACTTGGTAGTATCAGTCACAAGAAGATATATCATATGATTTCTGAGAAGAAACACATTCTCAGATCATCATCCCAGATTGAGTGAGCTGCAATGCACCTGGCAAAGCTCCCAATGAGAGAGTCCTCGGCCATGAAACTTTCGGGCCACTGATTCAACTAACCGAAGGTTTGCTGCCACCATCTTTCTCTTGGCTGCTCTTCCCTTTCCAACCCTGCACACAGGAAACAGATTTGCAATTCAAGCCTAAGGATCATAAGTCTTCATGTAAGTGTAATTCCTCACACCATTGCCAGATGGTACAGAAGAGAAGAGAAGAAGAAGAAGATTCTTGAGTACAACTGACAACACATATAAATGCATGATGTTATTTTTCATAAGCAGATAGCATTACAGAACCTGGATTCACAATTGTCCTCTTTTTCTCAATCCTCTCTCAACTCAAGGATCTGTTGTGTTCAGAATTGATTACAAGGGATGTGTGTTCGACCTGGCATAGAGCTTTACAAGAGAAATTCCAACAGAATCAGCCCATTCTTGGTCAGTTGGAATGCGTTCAATATGCTTCTCAAGCTCATTGCGCTTCTCCTGGAGACTCAGCAGGTCCTGTGGGGGAGGGGCAAGAACACCATCACATTTATCATGCCACAAAGCGTGCACATTCTGAAACCTTGTGGCAGCTGCAAAGCAGAAGCTGTACAAGAATCATTGCAGGTATGGTGCCAGACAGACCTGGATATCTAAAGCATGTGCAATCTCTTCCTCAGGAGTAAGAGGAGGACGAGAACCAGCTATGCTTGACCACGATGAAGCCGATGCTCCTGTGTCGTCGCCTTCATCATCAGTCTTCTCGTCATTCTCACGAAACTTCTTCTTACTTTTTTTCTGCTTTCCAAAAAGGCAAGAAGAAAACAAAGTTGTTGATGTTCTTCTCTTGGAGACATAATACAACTGCATTGTTGTTGCAAGAAGGCAAACACAACGAAGGAAGAAACACACTTGCATGTCGTTCAAGCTTTTCATCGCTTCATTTCAGAACAAAACCGAAAGAACGAGGAAGAAATCGATCAACATATCGCTCTATGCACTCTACTGCAAAATACAGAGCACAGCAAAGAGTCCGCATTGTGATTGCAAACCTGCGATGATGATTTCTCAGCAAGGCGACGAGATTGCGGTCTGATGTATCGCCTATGTTCGCTCCTTCTTTCATGCCACGAGCTCTCTCCTGTCTCGACAAAGCCACTCCTCTCCTCACAAACTGACACCTCTCCGGACTCATGAAGAGCACAGCTGCAGCTTCTTGTTGACGAGCCGTTCTCCCTCGGTGCTGACACCGTCGAACTTGAGAAGCTCGCCCGACTCTGCGGCCATTTACTCCTCGAGCAAACAATCTCGTTGCTCCTTCTGCTCCCGACCCGATCATTGAAGAAGTTTGGGGAAAAACCACGCGCGTCAACAAAGAGCATGGATGCGGCGACCTGTGTGTTCGCAGTTGGTGTCGAGGCGAAAATGTGCATGTAAGAAGGGAGTTGCATCGCGTGGAAAAGCACGTGCTGGCGATGCAAAGAATCCGACAAACGACGGGATGCGGATGATAGGACTCCAACAGAAGACAATATGCGGATACTATGGATCCGGCCAGAAGAACCACACGACGAGCAGGATGCGGATCATGAGGCAGAAGGACACGCGCGTCACTGGATCAATGGATCCATGAATTAAGGAATCATCTGCACAAAGAAGGAGCTCGACTCTTGTACCTCAAGCCCTACATGTCTTTGCAGCAGCAGCAGCAACCTAAGGGGGACTCCTTGTCTCCTGCAATATAGACTCTCAGACGCCTGCAGTTCGGCCTCTAAGTGGAGCGGAAGCCCGGCTGTCAGAGCGACTTTGCGTTGCGGCTGAGCGGACGTTTTCCTGTGCATGTGCGCAGGCCTTCCGCCTTCTCCACAGGGAGATGGTGGCGGATTCATTTGTGCCTTCTTTAGGACTCCCGGCAGCCGCCAGTAAAGACGGCTTCTTAGAGTTGACTTCAAAAGCAAGCCGCCAACTCTCGACGCAAGAAGAAAACCAAGCCCCCATCACTCGGCAGGTAGGTGCCTAACCAGTGGCTTCCTGAGGAGATTGCTGTCTTATGCTTCTTCATTTGTTAGGATTTCTGTTGGCAGATTGGCTTCTTCAAGTTGAAAACGTCCTCCTCCTAGCTGCCTTCTGTTGCAAATCCGAGATGGCTAGCTCGCTCCTTCCTTCCTCCATGTTTTCTTTTCTTTTGAGGTTGGAGAAGCTGTTAGAAACTACGACTCTGTAGCTCCTATCGTATGGTTTCTGGCTTCAAACCTTTTTCCAACAATCTGATCTGATCAAATCTTTCACTCACTGAGCTTTGTGATTATTGACACAGCTTTTCATTTTTTCTTCTTCTGTTTTTCAGCATCTGCAGGATCTTTTCGACATCCAAACGAAATGTCTGAAGGAAGATCTCTTCTTCTGCTTCAACATGTTCCTACTAGGTACACAAGTCTTCTGCACTCTTAAGGATTGCAGAATCTCCTCCATATTATTGCTAGTAATTCAAATACTTGTTAAGCAGGTTTGGACTGGAGATAACAGTGAATGAGAGCAAGAGATTCTGACCTGTGATTGTATTGCAACAAGTTTCTTTATGCTTTGTATCCAGCAAGAAATTCACATCTTATTGGTCTTCATGGAGGGAGTGCTCATCAAATTTCAAGTTGCAGGAAACACTGTACTTGCACCATCAGAACCTGGATCATAGTTGAAAGACCCAGGAAAATGAGAAATGCTTTACATCATTCATTGGTGTGATGGATCTCTGTGGCAGTCACTCAGATACATCTGCAGCCCCTGAATTATGTTTTCACTTTCCTGCAGAAAGCAAGCAGAAACACAATTTCTGCAAGAGGGCCTACATTCCCAAGGGCAAAAATGCAGAAGAAGAAGAGGCAACTTAAAGATGGGTACCTTGGGTTTTGCATCTTCTTTTTGGGTCCTGTTAACATCAACTGATTGCTGTCCACAGATGGATTGCGCAACATGAAGATTGCCAAGAGGAGGGTTGCTGCTCAATCAACCACATCAACAGTTAGGCACAGAAAGCTGCGTTAGCATCTCATCAAGGTCAGGTGCTGCTCAATCAACCACATCAACAATCAGGCACAGAAAGCTGCATTATCATCTCTTCATGGTCAGGTGAGCCTGTTGCAGTATACCTCCCTGTTTCAAAGTTCCCAATTGTGATCATTTGACTATAGCAGAATTGCACACAACTGTCCTTATGAAAAGTTATCAGTAGCTGTGCAATCCCTTACCATGATTGCCTTGGAATCAGATATATATTATCACCTCGAACCATATCTCCTTCCTCCAATAATCAGTATGTCCAGGCACAAAACCAGAACTTCCACCCATCACCCACAAGCTGCAACTTGAACCTGAGTACCATTTATCACTAAATTCACCACAAAAACTACCGTACCTTCCCTTGGAATTCAGCCAATAGGTATGTCTTCCACACAAACCTTCCAAGAACAAAGTGGCTCATTGCATCATGGCTCTACCACTTATGCCAAGTTCAAACAAGCAACAGTTAAAAGAAGGAAATGTTCAATGAACTTCGCAAAAAATGAACTCCTGTGTTGCAGTAAAACTCAGTGAGCGAACTTTCTTCAAAATCTGGGACCAAATGAGAATTACATCATTCCATACTCTCTCCCTTACAGGCAAAGCCAATAAAGTAGCTAGCACATCCTCAAAGAACTCAGAAATTGGCTTATTTAAAACGTCATCAAACAAGCTGCCACATCCAACAAAAACTCTCACAAAGCAGATACAAATTGACTGGCAATCAAGTAACTCTGCGTTGCACCGGGCATGCAAAGGTAGTAAACAAATAAAGTGCTGACAGATTCAAAATAACTCAGTGTCTGATAATGGTCTAGATGAGTACACAAACACCACACAACAGGAGGCTGACAAAGAATTAAGTGCAGTGTTCAAAATGTCTCATAGAGCCTTCCTATTCAAACAACACTTCTGTTGGACCTGGTGTACCTGGAAAATAGACCAAAAGGTGGCCAACCCATCCCTGCACTACTCCATCTTGCTCCAAGGAACAAGCTCGATTATCTTCAGTAACCTCACATATCACAACCAGTTTTTACATGTAAACACCAATGAAACACATGCCCTGATGCTGCAGCTCTGAGTGAATAGTCAGCTACCACTTCCACTCATCTTTTTTGGACTTAATATAAGCTCACTGTATGGAAATATCTCTTTCGGACATCATACAAATCTCTCCTAGTTTGTCTGCATAGCCTCTGCATGATAATTTTCCAAATCAGCATCCAGATCTTCCACACTCTTTTCTGGAGCTAGTGATCCTCGACCACGTCCAGTGCCTTGACCTCTCCCACGTCCCCGATAGCCGCTGGCACCACCACCACCACCACGTCTGCCTCCCACACTCCCACGCCCTCGAGCTGCAGGTCTGCATACCCAACTCAAATTTGTTTACCAGGAACCTCACTGGCCATAATGTCTGTGTATTCAGTATTCTGCTGGAAGTAATCACATTACAGGAGACAAGTCTAGACTTAAATAAGTTGCAAGATTACTACTCAATTTCTCCACCTGACTGGCTATGCCAAGAGCCTTGTAGTCAGATTGACCGCAGCTGACAACAATTTCATTGGTATATATTCACCTCAAGCTTGTCCTCTTCTTTCAGGTATCCAAAACCAGGTGCAATTCCAGAGTGACTGATTCATTCTATACTCTACAAGCTGCTCTCTGACAGAATTTAAAAACCTTATAAATGCTTTGTAGTTTCCACAACCAACTGGGACTTTGTTCATAGGTATCTGCACCAGGGTTGTTAGCTCAGGCCACATTCCCTCAAAAATGACATAATCTTTCAAAACATGTCTGCCCCAAAATCCAGAAAACCATGCACAAATTCATAAGCCAGGTAGAGACCCATACACTGCCATGACAAGAGGCCGCACTTGGCCAGGGTTGACAGCAACTGCCCCATTTGAAACTCGAGCCACAGTTGCTGGGACAGGAGTAGTCAGATTGGTACCAATGAGCTCAATCTTCATTGGCTTCCCATCCAGCTGGACATTGTTATATCGCTTCAATGCAGCAATAGCATCAGCTTTCCTTGACAGCACCACCTCTGCTGTACCCTGAGGTGACAATACAGGTGATAGACCAAAGGTCAAGATGTGCCAGATTTACCCTAACATAAAACAACTAATCTATCAGTTTCAGGCTGAAAAAAAGATCATCAAGAAAGCAAGTTCATGGCAGGGTGGGATGTTTGATTAGAAAGTCCTTTCACTGAACTGGCTCTGCAGGGCACAGTTACTGTCTTATGATAAGTATAACTGCAATTCATGAGTTCAAACTTAGGCAATCTATGTGAGCCCTGTGAGGCATCCAGGTACTGGGAAAACCAAATGGCAAAACACTCATTTGCTGACTAATTTGATCAAGATGCCTTAGCACAAGGAATGCACTCCATCAAAGAACAGCACCAAGTACCTACTGTAGAGAGTGTTGAGTTAAACTGCAAACACTAACCAACCTTGGATCGACCACTGCGGTCATAGTTTATGGAGCAACGCTTCAGATCACCTACTTCTGAGAACAGCTCCTGATAGCACACACCAAACATGTTCAATGGATGTTTTCAATTTGCAGCCAAATCCTTCATAGAAGAATTAGCAACAAGAAATCTAACAGATCACCCCTGACTGGTATGCAAACAGGCTATCTAGATGTTAAGGTATAAGTTGTCATGGTCTGAGACAAATGATGAAGAATCTAGTGAGGGTGATGCCATGCAACCTTCTGAGAGACATTTAAGAGTGTGCATATGGAACTGGAAACAAGTATAGAAAATGGCCTTCTCAGCACATTTTCAGCTTAATTGTGAGGAACATTTGTGTTGTCATAACATAGAACTCTGCAACTGTCACTCAATACAACTGCTGAACACAGAATTCAAATGTACTACACAGGCTGCACTCAAATTTGAAACTGATCAATGCAAGGGGCCCATAAGGAAATAGCTAATGTGCCTCTTGCAATCTAAATACCAATTCAATCAGTGAAAATGCCTGAAGAGTGATGAGGCTGACCTTTATGTCATCATTGGAAACTCCATAATCAAGATTGGAGATGTAAAGCTTGGTCCCTGTTTCAATTCCCAAAGACCTGGATGATGGGACAACAGCTGCAGCCTCATCATACAAATCATGCTGCCATGCACCATCTATTGGTGCACGGTGCACAGCCTGCTCTCACCACCCAAACACATAGGCACCAGGCACATGACCATCAGTCACAATCCAACATTCATTTTGACACTGACTATATCATAGGGATAACACAGAATTGGAGCCAAGGATGCAGCCACATTGTCCAAAACTTCAGCTCCACATCCTCTTTCCGGTATATGTGAACATGGCAGAGACTCAGTACTGGGTTCACATGTGCAAGAATCAACTAATCTAGCTCTATTCACAGTTAACTACTTGTATAAATTGTAATACTTCAGGGCTTCTTAATCTCTTCGTGGAAAAACTAAACAACCATGTTGCCACCTCTGGAAGGGACCAGTAGCCATAAGGATCGATACAAAGGCCATGAATAGAGGCATAGTAAAACACCACATCCTTCCCAAGGTAGCTGCATAGCATGTCCAGATACCTCCCATGCATTGTTGGCTTCACTTCACAAGTCAGGAGAAAAACTATGTTCCCTTTCATTAGTGTGGGCTGGCCCACACCATTCCACACATAAGTTCAATGGCTAGATTGAAAAGGACACACCACAAAACCTGACTTCCCCTAGATGCAGCACTATTTCAGGAATACAGTCTTTTAATCCACCTCTCCTAAAAAACAACCTGGGTCATTCACATTGTGAGGAGAAGATGCACACAAACACCTCACCCCACCTACATTCACATACACTGAGTGACTACTAAAACATCAAATGCACTTCCACAGAATCTGTACCTTAGAGCAGGCTTTTCTTCCAGTTTCCTTTACGTCTCTGGGACTATTTTTCCTTTCTAGCAGTGTAGACCTCTGCTAAACAAAATATTAGCTCGAGCTATTAGCTCAAAGGCTGGAGATAAAACACACGGTATATGCATCCACAGAGACATTCTTCTTTTTCTCCTTTCCCACACACAAGAATGGTCACATTTAAGATGCTGCATCCTTTTCCTTTTCCTGTTGTTTTCACTACACCAAAGTATGGCTCAGGTTAGACTCATTCTTCTCCTACTATGCAAAACCATGAACAGCATATCTTTAAACTATCCCATCAAGCCATTCTTCTTCTTTCAGTAGATAGCAAATGGCAAAGAATGGTCTAGAGTTAGAAGCCACATAATTCTTCTGTTCCACATCGCCAAGAAGCATTCAAGTTGAGCCACTGCATTATTCTGTCTCTCATGACCCTGGCCATAATTGGCCAGGGTTGGCTTCACATCCTCCTTCTCCACCTGTGGCCCTTAGGTTCTTTTCAACTGCACAGGAATGAGGAAGATAGGTGAAATGGAAAGAAGGATGGCAGAGGCTTACCTTGGCTGTGACGTATGGCCTGGACTAGGGCTACGCCACAGCACCTTTCTTCTTGGTCTGCTTTCCTCTTTGCCAACAGCGAAAGATTTGATTAGGATTCATGGAACGAATGGAAAGATAATCCACATGAGATACCCGAAATTTTTTTTTTTAATATTCATCATTTTCTCCTGCAGTTCTTTTTTCTTCTTCTTTGTTGGCGATACAAATGAGTCAGAATAGGGTCAAAGTCGTGAAAAGATCAATGCAGTGGTTCATCTTTTCCTCCCAAATATGCACTAAGGTTGAGCCACTGCAACGTGGTTTCATCTCTTGTTTTCAAAATAATCAAAGCACAATGTGTAAGGTTAACTGCCCCCTTTCTCAATGCCAAATTTTTTTTAAAAAACCGCTAGGGTTTAACCAAGCGATGATGCAACATAACCTAAGACAGCTACGGCGTATGACTATGGCACAAGCTGCAATCCTCCACCTCCTCCTCCTCCTCCTACTCCTTCTTCTTCTTTTTCGTCTTCCCTCTTGCACCCGAATGGCTACTAGTTGTATGAAACTTCGCACAGGATACAACATGTTTACCTTGGCTGCGGCGTAAGGAGTAGGTCGAGCAGCAGATCGCGCGACTTGCCTCCGAGAAGGGCCCATGTTACCACCACCACCATAGCCAGCGCCATTGTTAGCCGTGCTTCGCCGGACTCCACCACCTCGGCCTCCTCTACCTCCCGCTCCTCCTCCTCCTCCTCCTCCTCCTCCTCCTCCACGCCCCACCTGCTTATTGTTCTTGATCAGATCATCCAAGGACATGTCCAGTGCGCTCGTCATGGCTGCTGTTGCTCCTCCTCCTCCTCCTCCTCCTCCACCACCACCACCACCACCTCCTCCTCCTCCACCACCACCACCTCCTCCTCCCGCAACAACCAAAACACTTCACAGGTAGAGCTTTGCCGTCCCTCCCTCCCTCCAGGGCAAAAAGTGGAAACCCTAATCGGCTCCCCCTTCTCGTACCCCGTCCCAGGCCCTTGGGACAAATCTTCTTCCGTACCCGCACGAGGCCCTTAGAACTGGACAAATCTTCTTTGGTACCATCTAATGCTCTTGTAGAGAGGCCCATAGAAATGCACAAATCTTCTTGTGCATCATCTCGGAGGCCCTTAGAACTGAACAACTCTTCTTTTGTACCATTTGAAGTCCTTACAAAGGCTTTTAGAATTGGACAACTGTTGTTTCATATTGTTTAAAGAACCTTTACCGAGGCCCTTAGAATTGGGGGGGGGGAAAAAAAGTTCATACCATCTAAGACCTTTACTAAAACCCTTTAAACTTAACAAAATATTTTTTATAATTGTCCAAAGACATTAGAATTGGACAAGTCTTCATTTGAATTATTTGAAACCTTTAGAACTAAACAAATCTTCATTCGAACTATTTAAAACCTTTAGAACTAGACAAATCTTCTTTATTGTGGAAAAAAAAAAAAGATATGAAACAAGGCCTTAGTTGTAACATAATTTGCAATAAAGGTTCAATTTCAAATTTATTCCATAAACTTTTTCCCTAATTTCATTTTGAAAAGTACATTAAAAAAAGCTTTCGTTCTACATTTTCATATTAAAAAAACATGCACAATATAAGATGGGGAATGTAAAAGGTTTAACCCAAAAAAAATCAATGTACTAACATTTTAAGTACCTTATCAATTTAATTACTTATTTATGTACTTACCTAAATAGATGTGTAAGTTACATATCTATTCAGGTAATTTAAATATCTACATACTTAAATTGATTTTGAATAATTTAATTAATATGCCATGTGGCGCATTGATTATGGCACATCATAATTCAAATAAAATGACCTAGATTAGTTCAATTATATGTAAAATGATTAAAAGATGCAACATGTGGCAACACGTCATTTTTTTTAAAAAACTCTACGTATATAACAAATTAAAAGTTAGAGATTTAATTTATTTTACTTCTCGTAGAAAATTCATTGTCATTTATAACTAATGTCATATATGATTTTTTCCATGCAATTAATAAAATTTCAGTGCAAATGATGAAATTTTAATTATAATTAATAACAAAGACAAATTGTGAATTATTAATTTTCTTTCAATGTGAACCTCCGTTGACTTAAAGTTTTAAGAAAAATTTAATAAGTCATTTTGTTTAATGAAAAAGTGAAAGGTTGTAAATGCATTTTTTTAAAAATTATTTACATATATTTGAAAATGTGAATTTTTAACAATATATATTGAAAAATGATGTGTATAAAATTCATTGTATCAAAACATGTATCAAAACATTTTTATGTATATTTATCAATATTTTTTTAAATGATTTTTTTTTAATCATGTACTCACCCATTAATTTAAGTTTTAATTGTAACTTTAAAAATAATATATAACATTCATATGAACACATATTTCACAATATACGATTTTATAAAAATAAATTAATATTGTTTAACAACATCACGAAAATGTTAGTTTATGAATGCATTGTTATTTCTTACATAATGTATGGTAGATTGTAATTTGGTGTTCTTATAAATAATTCACATGTAATCTAATGTAACCAAATGTAACCATGTGTATGATTGTGTTTCAAATAATAAACCTAATAATTAAATTTTATTATATGTTCAAGAAAAACATGAAATCATAGATAAATATAAACCAATCCAGAAGCTCTTTCACTATTACAATGTTGTTTAACATTTCATCTCGTATTTGAACTATAAACTGGACTTTTGATGCTAATGTTTAAGCTATTATTACATTGTTAATGTTGAAATTTCCATTACGTTTACTTTAATCACAATTCTTTTTTATTACAACTTTAATTGTTCTTGAAATTGATGAAGGTTTTCAATTGTTAGTTCTAGTGGATTAGTCCAAAGTTTTGTTCTTCTATATTTGTGTGTGATCAAAACATCCAAGCACATACTTTGAAATGGTGCCCATTGGTAGGTATGGAATTTCGATTATGAAAAAATGTCATATAAATTTAATTAAAAATTAAAAATTAGAGAGTTCGTAAAACCAACATTTATAACAACATGTGATTTTTATTAAAAAAATTATGGAGACAATTGTTTGGGTTGAATTATAGTGATTCTTATGACCCTTACTCGATAATGTTGTGTTTTCAAAAAATGCTGACTATAACAATTTATAAGAATTATAAGTTCAAGTTGTTTATAGAGTCCTAAAAAAATGTTTCGTAATTTCAAACCTTCAATTATACTAAATGGGATGTTGTTGTCATCAAATTATTTTTAAAAACCCCATTATATAAAAAATGATTAAAATTAACTTTATAATATATAAAAATTATGCACTATTATGTTCAACCTTAAATGCACATTGTGTTAATTAAACATGCAAAATTTTAGCCTAACATATAATATTTTTCATATCATTCAATGTTCATATGAAAAAATTGAATACGTAATATGCCCTCAAAACACATGGGTTTTTAAATTTTTGGTATTGTTTTGAACTATCATCATATTTTTGGTCAAAAAAACACATTTGCATGATGCATTTTTAGATTCAATAATTCATCAATAATTTATGTGTTATTTTTATTTTGTAAATAACTTTAATCAATTATGCGTAACACGTAAAGAATGAACTGATGCTAATGTGGATTACGTTACATTGTTTTTATGTAATGTCACACTCATTCAAATGACATCAAATGTTTATTCTGAAAACAAAATTGAAAAATAATAATTTTGTGAAGATAAATGTTTCCAAACTTTACACCTTTAATATTTTTTAATTGTTATAAGTCCATTAGAAAAATGATAAAGTGATGAAAATATATATTTTAAAGAAAAAATATGTGTTTAATAAATTAACATATGACCTAAATTTTACATCTGAACATGTGTGTGCATTAAATTCATAGTTTTGTGGCACTCATATGACTATAAATGGTGTGCATCGAAAATATATTATGTGCAATGAGAGTTTTTTGAAATACTCATAATTAAGTAGATGCATTTAAGATGATAGTGAGTTCAAAGGCATGTTGTTAATAAACTCATTAATTCAACTATCGACACATGTTTTGTGATGTACAAAAACTTAGGTTTCCATTTTAATATTTTTGCATGTATTGAAAAAATATAACATTTAATCTTTAAAAAAACTTACATGATATAAAATCAATTGAAAATGAAATGTTTATAGATATAACTTTTTGAGGAAACTTTGAACCATATGTCAAAATAAACCAAGGCCATCAAATGAACTAGATTTTTTGAATTTTAATTTTAAACTATCCCATTTTTATATGTGAATGTTGCATAAATTAAAGATTTTCATATAAAATAATACATTCAACTATTTAAGATTTCATTCAAAATTTAATTTTAACACAATTTTTCAAATTAAAATTTTTTAATTAAAAAATTTACATTGTCATATAATGTCAAAAATCATACATTCAATTAAAATATAATTTATAAAAGGCCAACATCCTTGAAATTATGAACATTTTTTCGGGGTTTGATTAAATTTAATAAAAATTAGAAATTGGAAAAATTCATAACAAAATATTTTTTTGGAAAAAATGAATGTAAAAAAACATTTACGTAATAAATAAACAAATAAACGTGAAGTTGCAACATAAAATAAAGTGTTTAACATTTTTTTGTCATTGAGTTTTATCAAAAGAAATTTCCCATTTTTTTGCATAATTATGAAGCACAATTTTAATGAGGCACAATTATAAGGTATGAAACACAATTTTCTGATGACTTTTTTTATTTGTCTTCATATAAAAATAATGCAAAATATTCTAACATTATCAAAAATAAATAAATTCAATTTTCACCTCCCTTTTCATGACCCCTTCACCATCCACACCTTTTGGTCACCACCATTTCCACCTCCTTTATTGTTTTGCATTATGTTGTTTTAAAATGAATGCATCATTGTTATTTTTCTTATTTTTCAAAATTTTCAAAAATGAAATGAATTTATTTAATTTGTATGTATATATATATAATTTACATGTGTTTAATACCATAGTACCTAGGCCAATTGGACAAGCTTTTATCAAATATTTATTTAATTTGTATGTATATATATATAATTTACATGTGTTTAATACCATAGTACCTAGGCCAATTGGACAAGCTTTTATCAAATATTTATTTAATTTTCAAAAATCCAATTTGACACCTTTTTAAATTATTTTTTATTTTTATTTAAAATTTTGTAATAATTTTTTGATATTTCAATGATAATATATGAACTAGTGCAATAAATATTTGAGCCAATGCAATAAATTCATGTTTTTCATTAAAAATTTAGTTTTTTTCTTTAAGGAATCAATGGTCTTTATCTATGGATAATGAATTTAAAATTATTGTACAATTTTATTATTTTAAATTCCAAGTATTTAAAAAAAATTATTGAATTTGATTATTTACATAAAATTATTTTTTTTGTGATGATAGGCATAAATTTTAATAGTGATTTTTTAGAAAAGGTAGTGGATAATAAAAACGATTCATACATTGATATTTTCTTACATGTTTTTTTTCCACGGGTATTACTAATGCAAAAAGATGACTATTAATTAAAATGCATATTTTTTGAATTTTTCAATCATTTTATTTGAATTAGTGCTATAAATTGGTGTATTAATGTTTGGTGATTTAACTAATCACAAAATTGAAAATAATCAGGGTTTCAACACATTTCTTTCCCTACTATGTCCTTGATTTATTTTCAATGTGTGAACCATATTTTCCATTTGTTCCTCATTAAATGACATGTATTTTCAGAACAAAAACTCCACAAACTCCATTATGCACATGCTAATATTATTATTTAGTTTTTTATAATCTTTCAAATTAATTTTTTTTCATATTAAATATATTTAAAATTTGAAAAAATAGTATCATAAAATTAATTAATATATGTATTTTACCCAACAACCAATATATTGAACCTTATATTTTATCCATGTCATTTTCCAATTCGAAAATGAAAAGTACTTTGGCCACAACTCTCCTAGTCCTTCACAACAAAAAGTCCTTTGTCAAAACTCTCTAACACCTATGACAAGTCATGCCAAAAACTCGTGATGTTGCAAAAGAACCACAAATGAGTGTTGTTTGAAGAGATGCCAATCATTCATGAAAAGAGTTTGTGTTAGAAATGAAACAAATTAATTCTTCATGTAATGGCAACTATAGTGAGGATGAGCTGGAGGAAGGGGTTGTGGTGCACCTTGAGTAGCTTCAATGTGACCAAACAAGTATGGCACTGGGTAAAATGACCAAGGGATGTAGGCTTCTCCCACTGTATCAGACAAGCCCAATCCCATTGCACTTGGAAGTTCTACAGACATTGACAAGTTTCTTTTGTTTGGTGCTGTTTCTTCTCCACCAATTAGCAAGTCATCAGTTGCAACTTCTGGATCCTCAAGCCATGCACCAACCTGGATACCAAACAGGTAGGATGAACCTTGATTCTCTTATGAAACCTTGGTATCTCCTATGAAGTAGAAAGAAACACGTGTGTTGGCCAAAATTTCTTTTGTTGATCATGCATCTGAAAGCGTAAAACATTGCATAAATTGAAGAAAGAATCAAGAGGTAATCAATTTGTTCTTGCTGCCCATTTGGTAGCTTACCAGATTCATGACAAGCATCAGATACAAAAGGTCTTCAGGTCTACTGCAATTGACCAGATCCCAGCATCTCAATGGATTTACACATGTTGTCATGAGCTCAAGGAATCATCAGACCAAAGTTCTACTGGATTGATTCTATTACAAGCTCTTTGCAAAATTGCTCAAAAAATGTTATTCACCATGTTTGCGTTGGAAACCTGATTTCGAACTGTCAGGATTGAAAACACAAGCAGCAATCAATCAATATTACAAGTAACCAAGCAAAGAGCTGAGTTCCAGAGACATAAACCAGCCCACATACTGAAGACTGGAAGATTGGAGACCGACAGAAGAGAAACTCTCATCAAAAGTTCAGAACTTCAAAACTTTGGAAAAAACAAAAGAAGCTATATAAGTTTTGCTCCTGAGACCCTAAGCTGTGAACCCTAAGCTCTAAATTTTCGTTGCCTGCCAGCCTTGGACATCACTTTGATGCGCATTGAACCAGAATTCTCGGATTCTCGGATTTGTTCGATAGAAGACCATTGATCGTTGCAGCAGCAGCAGCAGCAGCAGCAGCAAATTGTTTTTTTCTTACGTAAGCGGAAGAAATTGTCGAAGAAACAAGAAACCCTAGTCACGGGCTTTTGAGGGTTTAGTGGGGGCGTCCGAGCGAAAGCTGGAAACGGCTGAAGAATCCCTGTAGCCTTTGAGCTGCAGGCGTTGTGCATGGTAGGGATGGCGATGGAGGAGGAGGAGAAGAGAAAGAAGAGAGTGCTGCCTATTAATCAATACGAGGGACCAATTCTGGATGCCATCGCGAACAACACTGTGGTGGTGATCATCGGAGACACCGGCTCCGGCAAGACCACGCAGCTAGCTCAGATCCTTTACAGAGCGGGATATACAGCAAATGGAATCGTTGCCGTCACTCAGCCGCGTCGTGTTGCAGCTGTCTCTGTTGCACGGTACGCACAAGGGACAATTCAGAGACACTCTGATTCCCCTCCCCATCTCTCTCCCCTCTCGTCTTCCTCTTTATCTTCCCAAGCATCAAACACATCATGTGTTTGTGGGGGGTTTCAAGGTCTGAAAATCATTAGGTTGAAACAGATGCTATGCTGCTGCACAGATCGATGAAAACATCTGCCAAATACTTCTACAACTCTGTCTCCATAGGACAGAAATCCTGAAATGTTGCATCTTGAATCTTGCAGCATCATCTTGATGAGAGGGTTTTTTTCAAGTTCAGAAAGAGATCTACTGTTGGGTTTTTGAGATCAGCAGAAATCTCTGGCTGCATCAGAGTTGTCACACAGTACGTCACATCTTGAATCTTGCAACGTCATCTTGATGAGAGGCTTTTTGTTAAGTTCAAAAAGAGATCTCCTGTCGGTTTTTGAGTTCAGCAGAACTCTCTGGCTGCATCAGAGCTGTTGCACAGTGCATTGCATCTTGAATCATGCAACATCATCTTGATGAGAGGGTTTTTGTCAAGTTCAAAAAGAGATCTTGTGTCTGTTTTTTGAAATCAGCTCAGGTATTTCTGGCTGCATCAGAGCTGTCACACAGTGTGTTCCATCTTGAATCTTGTAACATCTTGATGAGTGAGTTTGTAAGTCAAGTTCTAAACAAATCCAATGAGACTTAGATGACATGAATTGTCTGAAAGATTGCTTGCTACCATTATGATGAGTTGGTCATTGCCTTATCTCATTTATCTGGCAATTTGAAGTATTGTTGAGCTAGTGCATTGATGCATAAACCTGATATACATAGCCAGCAGTGACATTTGAATCTAGAGTTTGCTGTGTTTCTGGGAGAATTCTGTGCAAGTGTTTTGTCATGGGTTAAAGGGATTAGAATTTATCTGCTCTCAGAAGGATGCAGTCTTTCTTAAGGATCCAGTTGACACCCTCATCTTTCTTCTTCATCAGATCTCGAGAAGTATCTTGGTTACCAGATTGATTCGAAACACCTGATGATATGCCGAAACTTAGTGCAATAGGCTTGTAAATGGGTCATCTTGCACAGTTTTTTTGTTGGCACCTTGGATCTTTGGATATGTGTGGGTTGAGCTCCATCAGTTCTTTTTGCCATTCTGTTGATTTGAGGCCTGTGCATGGGTGTATTTGGTGTCTTCTCCTCCTCAGTCGGGTGGCATATGAAATGGGAGTTCAGTTGGGGGATGAGGTGGGATACTCCATCAGATTCGAGGATCGAACCTCCAGCAACACCTGCATAAAGTACTCTTTCTTCCTTCTTGTGCTCAGGAATTGTCAGGTATTTTGGTTCATAAGAGGCAGTGGCAGTGGGCAGGTGTAGGCCGGAGCTTGGTTAGTCTCATAGGTGGAGCATGGTTTTCTGAACCAAAGGATTTTACATTGTACATAGCAGATTTTTGCTGCAGAGCAGCCCAATCCAAATGCAAGTCTTAATGTTATTGGTGATATTGAAGTGGGGATCGTGTGGAATACAGGTATCTGACTGATGGTTGCCTGCTGCGTGAGTGTCTGTTCGACTACAAGTTCCAGCAATATTCTGTCATCATTCTGGATGAAGCCCATGAAAGGAGCCTGAACACGTACGTATGGATGGCCTTTCTCTTCATTTTGATAGCTAGAGAACTATCTTTCCTATTAAGCTTCAGCAGTACATGAATTGCAGTGGGGATAAGAAGCATGAATTTATGGCATAAGGAGCTTAACATTTCAATGCCTAATGTGGTGTACATGACTGTTATGTTGCCCTTTTCTAGTCATAAAACAGTGTGCGTGGTGCTATCATGTCTACTGCCAGTAATAGTGCAGAGAGACTAAAGGCAAGATGCAGATGTCTGAATAGAAAAGTTGGGAGATGTATAAATCTATTTGCTTGTCTGTGTGTGCGTGCTTGCCTGAAACTCTGAGCAGATTGTTGCATGCTTATGTACATCTACTGTTGCAAGCCGATGAAAACCTTGGGGAGCCATGGCAGCCCGTCACTGCCATTCACGACAAAGGTGATGGTTGGCCACTTTGTGAGTGACACTCATAAGGTTATGACTGCACTCATTCGTGTGTTGTTACCTTCAAGCGTTGTTGTAGAGTCTCTGCAATCTCATAAAATGTGGCTATGTGTGAACAGGGACATATTGTTGGGTTTATTAAAGCGTGTTGCTGCAGAAAGGAAGCCAGAATTGAAGGTGATCATAACATCAGCCACACTTGATGGGCAGAAATTTTCCGAATATTTCTTCAATTGCCCTGTTGTAACAGTTCCAGGCAAGCTCTATCCTGTTCAACTGCTCTACAGCATGGACCGGCCTGTAAATTATCTGGATTCTTCAGTGCAAACAGCACTCGGTGAGCATGTTTCTTCCTTAGAATTTGTGATAATCTGTGCTGAATCTCTTTACCTATGCCTGGCAGAGAGTGGGGCAAGTATTATGGGTGAAAAGAGATAAGGACTCAAGTTCCACAGCTGGTGGTCATGGTGCAGATATACATGTCCGAGAACCTCCAGGGGACATACTACTCTTCATGACAGGACAAGTAGGATGAATTCCCCCCATTTAATTCTTGATGTCCGTTTCCCTCAGCTCTTGATTGCTTATCCCCTCTGTTATATGCTAAGTTCTGTAGGATTCATTGACCAATTCTACTGGTGCTGTGCACTACAGGAGGAGATATTGAAAGCAATAACTATGCTTGAAGAACGGGTGAAAGCTCTTGAGGAGGGATCCTGCCTTGATGTTGAGATTCTCCCTCTTTATGCGTCTTTGCCTCCTGAAAGCCAGGCATGTTACTATTCTTGTCTGGGTGCTTTTGTCAAGTTGCTGTTGCTTCTGTCAGGTTTTCAACAGTACATGCCAAAGTAGTGAGGGTTGTCCAATGTTGTGTCTACATGGTTTGGGTTCTATACAAGCATATGTAGACAACTTCTACAGCAGTTACTGTTAGGTTCCAATTTTGGTTAATAGTGAGGGTGGATGGGTACTGGTAGGTGGATACAGGCTCGTGTGTTTCTTGCACCACCATCCAACTGTCGGCGAATTATTGTGGCAACCAACCTGGCGGAGACTTCTCTTACTGTAGATGGTGTTGTGTATGCTGTTTGAGACCTATTCCTGTAATGTTCTCTTGGTTTTAATTTACAGTCTTCTCATTCGTACCTGAATTTTCAGTTGTAGATTACTTAAGTTATAAATGTCTAGGACTCCAATTCACCATAGGCCATTTATCTTCCAAAAATGTGGGGACAAGGCGGTGCTCTGCCTCTGGCCTGCCAATCTAGAAGAGAGAATGCATAGAAAATGCCATTCACCTTTTTCCTACTCTCAGAAATCTTTGCTAGTTTGATTACATGTTTTCTTTACCTCTGATCTACATCTGGTTTCTGAGTATGTGCTTCCAGATATGTCATTGATCCTGGACATGTCAAACAACGTCAATATGACCCAGCCACTGGCATAGATTCCCTGACTGTGGTGCCAATCAGCAGGTATGGTTTTCTCAGTCTTGTGTAAAGACATTGAAGATGTTCCGTGGGATTGCAGGGAGGCCCAACAGTTTTAGCCTCTTGAACCCATTGCTATAGCATGGTGCTGGTGCCCATGAGCTTCATTTTGTGTTATTACATGGATATGTAAATGTTTGTATGAACCTTGCAGGGTACAAGCAATGCAGCGAGCAGGAAGGGCAGGGAGAACACGTGCTGGGAAGTGTTATCGCCTCTACCCACTCTCTACATATGAGCATGAGCTTTTGGCCACCACGGTTCCAGAGATCCAGCGCTCATCCCTGACAGGTGCTGTGCTGCACCTGAAGTCCCTTGACCTTCCAAACCTGGACATTCTTCGATTTGACTTCATTGACCAACCATCAAGTATGTCATGTTGCAACCCTGGATATTCTTTTTCCTCAATTTTGGCATACCAGAAAGCAAGTGATGGAATATCCTGCAGTCCAGATGGTGGGTTTCTGAGCTTTCTGGCTTATTTAGTGAGGATTGTATGCTGGGTGCAGTGGAGTCACTGGAAGATGCCCTCCGCCAGCTGTTTGTTATTGACGCTATTCATTCAGATGGAACTATCACCACACTTGGCAAGCACATGGCTGGTAAGTTGAACCAGAACAGCAGAGGTATGGACCTGATGAAGATTTCACATGCAGTTTTCATCAATAATTCAAGCTTGCAAGATGCCTGTCAAGCATGAGGAGTGGAAGAAATGAAAATTAATGTTAATTTCAAATTGTAATTTTCCTGTTTAAGGCACATGATGACAGTGCCAGCTTGAATCCTACTGGATTTTTTATGTAGAGGACCGAGACATTAGGGCATCACAGACCCAAAAGCTTACTGCTGGTGATTGCTTTTTAAGTGCACAGGATAGCTGTTGTGTACACAACTAGGAAGGGTGATTTTTGGTTATGATGATGTGACAGAGTTGCCTTTGGAACCGGCACTGGCAAGGGCTCTTCTGGCTGCTCAGGAGTTGGGGTGTCTGTCACAGGCCCTCACAGTTGCAGGCATGCTTTCATGTGAATCCATCTTCTTTCAAGCACCAAGGTCCAAACTCTAAAATCAGATTCATCCCCCTTTGTAATGGCAATGTTGTGATTTTGTCCATTCCTAACCTCAGGACAGTGCTCATCCAAACGTGGTTCCTTATTGCTAGCTGCCTGGTTCCACCATGCATCTGGGATCTGAGGGGAGATTTTGAGGGTGCAGAAGGGGCCAGGGGAAGAAAAGAGAGAGAGAGGAAGGGCTGCTACCCAGTGGGGGAGGATATGGAGATCATATTCAGTACTTGCAAATATATGAAGCATGGCAACATCACAACTTTGATGTTGAATGGTGTAAGAGTCATGGTTTGCAGGTATATCATTTCTGATTGATACATGTGCTGTGTGAAAAGAATCTTTGAGCAGCAAGAAGAGCTCAATTTCCTGAATTGGTAGTTGATTTGTGTAGCCATACATCATTTTTGTGTGTTCTTTATTAATGTCAGTAGGTCAATGAATATAGAGAGATCATTATTTGGGCCATAGGATGCAGATTGAAGAGCTCAATTGAGTTATTGGGCAACATGACCGGATGGTTGGGTACAGGGTAGGTCTATGCGCTTTGCAAAGGATGTGCGACATCAGTTGGCTGTCATCATGATGAAAAAGAACCCAGGTTTGTACTAACCTCACACAAGAGGATCACCTTGTGATTGACTCCATGAAGTTTCAGGTTGTTTTCCTTTCATGTAAGCCACCTCTGATACATGCTTCAAGTTGACTCCTGATATAGATTCTGGCATGATCTCAACAATGCAGCATTATAACTGCACATGGGCTCTCACATTCTGAATAAGGTGGGCTTGTGAGGCAGGTGGTTTTGAGGAGAGTGCAACCAATCAAAGGAAGGAAAAAGTGAGCAGTACCAGGTCTCTACGGAAGGCACTGTGCCAAGGCTTTGCAAATCGGTTGGCACAGCGCATGCCCCATCACAATGGCTACCACATTGTCAGCCATAGATCGCAGTTAGTTCAGGTCTGGAGCATATCACCTTTAGAATCTCAGGTTTGTTGTGTGAACTTTATTGTTGGAATTATATGGAAGGAATAATTGCTCCATAGGTAGTTGACAAAAGCATGGTATGGCAGGGCGGACACTGATGATGGTTTAACCAGAACAAGTAACCCTAGAATGATGTGTATTTGTCCTTGTATGTTGGACATACATGTTGGACATACATAGAAGGGAGCAATCAACAAAGGTATAGTATGGTAGGTGAACTGTGCAGGTGGTTTACTGAAATGAATGTGGGGTGCTACAGATTCATCCATCAGCCAGCACTCTCAAGGTGGATGAAGAGGGTCTTTATCCAGAATGGGTCTTGTACCATGAGCTTGTAGCCAGCCCACGGCCTTACCTTCGGCATGTCTGTGTGGTGGAGGCTTCTTGGGTAGCACCTGCTTTGAGCAAGCTGCAGAATGTCAACATTTCCAGCCTCAGGTTTGCACCTTATTCATTGTCAAACCAAGCTCATCACTCTCTCCTGCCTCCTTGGATCACATCTTATGAATTCTATCTCTGTGGCTCCAAGTTTCTTCAGAATATATCTATGTAACCTTCTCCTTCCATTTGGTCTTGATGAATCTGCTGTGACTGCTCACAGTGGACAAGGTGCAAGGAGAGTTTCTAGCAACATGGATGCTGTGCAAGCTGGTGGAGTGGTAATCAACATAGAAAAGATTCTTAGCAGTGGTGGGAATGAAGGTAGTCGTGTTGAAATTGAAGCAGCTCGTGCTCGATTCCTTGCAAGAAAACAGTCAAAGACAATCAAACTGTAGCTGTTGTTATCCATCTTTTCTGTTAGACCATTTTTGCATCAAAGGTAATGCTTTGTAGTACAGGAATATTATTCCCAGTAGCAACTGCATCCAAAATAGTCAATCAGTGATCCGCTTTAAAGGATGTTTTCAGTGTTCAGGAAGCACTAACCACTATCCCTTGTGTAGGCCTTCCTATGCCTTAGGCTTAGATGCTTGCTTGTACAGCAGCAACCCAAAACAAAACAAAGCTTACCATCACAAGCTTTTTGCAGCTTGAATGAAGATATTTCTGATTCTTTTGTAAGATTTGTTTGTCCTAATGTTTGCAGATTTTTATGTACTCATTTAACTCCATTGTGGGGAGCAACTGAGCAGTAATGGCAGCTAGTCATTGTCATTCATGATGAAGGTTATGGTCTGTTACTGTATGAGTGACGCCCCTTGAGGTTACAGCAGTTTGGGTGGAGTTTGTGTGAGCTGGAACTGATAGATTGGTTGCCTTCAAAAGTATGTTTGTGGAGTTCTGTCAGCGGTCTCATGGATATTCCTTGGTATGCAGGGAGCTTGTAAATTACAACTTCTGTGCCGCTCTTTTCCTGTTAGAGGTACCTCTTAGTCAACATCACGTAGTATCATCCTATTGAGACTGGTTCCCTTGGCTGTTGATTCATGGGAAATACTAAAAAAAATTTGCTCAAAATCCATTGCTTTTGTTGTCTCCTGGAATGCAGAGTCAGTCAGGAACCAAATGACACAGAAAAATGTTCTTCTCTTGACAACATGATAACTCTTAATATTCTTGATAACTTGTACAGCAAGATGGGCAGCTTCGATCCGTGAGTCTATCTTTCACAAGCATCTGATGTATTACAATGATGATGATAACCTATGCACTCAAGAGGCTGCTGCTCATCCTCCAGGAAGTTGTGTTTGGCATGTAACAGACCACACCTCCTTGTTCTGCAGGATTTAAGGTGTCTTACGTGGCAGAATTGGCAGTGGTGGGTGCTTCTGTCATTTCCTACCTGCCCATTGAACTTTGCTTACCCACCTATGCCATTTCTTATCTAGCGGTCCACAACTCCCTAAGTGCATTCTACCTTTAGAGTCTTACATAAGTAAGGTCTTATAAAACCTATTTTGGTGTCTTAAAATTCAGGTAATCCTTTTAGGCTTTTTCCTAGGTGGGACATATTGTCATCTGTGATTTTCATCTGTGGGTTTCACTTTTGGTTCTGCCAGTACCACTTGTGATGTTCAACTGTGTGGAACACCCGTTATGCAGTGGAACGCGACCTGGTACAACCTCCTCTTGTTCTTATTCTTCTTTTTTTGGAAGCACAACAGCAGACCTGACCTGACAAGCAATCGGCATGCCCAAGTCAAGCTCATTGGCAGGCAATGGAACACGACCTGGTACAACCTCCTCTTGTTTTGTTCTTGTTCTTCTTTTTTCTGGAAGCACAACAGCAGATCTGACCTGACAAGCCATTGGCACCCCCGAAGTCAAGCTCATTGTTAGATGGTGGTACGACCTCTTTTACCACTTCAACAAAATGGGGCTACACCTTACAGGCCCCGCAGTGGAACAACCCATTTTACCACTTTGAACAATTCTTGTGAACCTTCACTCCTTATGCGCATTGTACATTTATTTACTTTTTTTTTTTTTTTGGGGCATCAATTATCTTGAGAAAGATTTGTACCTTTTTATCAGGCTACAATTTTCCATTCATAAGATTGCCTCGAAAGTCCTACTCTTAAAGTTGTTGAAAGGTTTATTTTTATTTTTGTCAATTTTCCCTAAAAATGTCAATCCTTGCCTCAATTATTCCAAGTAACCAGTGGATAGTCTTTAAATGTCATGTGTTCACGTTTGCAATGCTATTTGAAAACCCAATTGTTTTTCCATGCTTGCAAATGTGCCAAACTGATACAAATGTTATAAACATGTATATCGTTTTCTTTTATCATTACCTCAATTGATTTTTTTGCAAAGTATATATGTATCTACCCTTACCCAAATTGGAATTTTTTCAAACCTATATACCTCTCTACCCATCTTGTGCATATATTGGAAAAAAATTATTGTCCTTGCTCACCTAATATATAAAGTTAGTATACCCACCCAACATTAGCAATAATTACCTACATAACCATAGTCATCTATAGTGAAACTTTTAAGTCAAAAGCTTACTCATATCACCATTATTTCAATCCGTACATGATGAATTTTCAAATTTCAACAATAAGGTATACTATGTAGCCTTGATTAGTGCAAATTATATGATACTATGATGCACAATGTAATCATTGAAAAAATGTTATGTGAGTTTTAAGGTATTATTGAAATGAAATGATTTTGACATAATTAATCAACAAAATTTGTGTTTAATTTCAAGTTATGGCATTATTGAACCCAAAACTACTTGTAGCTATTAGATCATGCTTTGCTTGAAAACTCAAAGTTGATCACATGCTATAAAAGACCATTTTGAATTGGGTTTTTTTGGTAATTATTTGGAATTTTTTAAATGTTGAATTTGGTTAACAAATGAATTGCTTACCAAGTTCAATCACAATCAAATGAACCAAAGTTGTTATTTTATCCATCAATCAAAAGTTCAAAAATCAACTTCTATACATTTTTTAATTGGGGCAACTAGACCTTACTATACATGTGTAACCCCAACACATTGGTGATTATTTTATTATTGTATAAACATTCATTTTCAAAATGTGCATGTCTTGTAGTGCATTTGAAATTTGATGAAAACATGCAAAAATTGATTCAAATTTTTTGTTTTTAATTATTTTTAATTATTTTTTAATACGTTATGTGTTTTATAATTTATTTACATTTGACAAAAGACTTATGTAATAATTTTTCCGGGCTTGACACATGGATCTTAAATGGGATGTTCAAAGTTAATGCATGAGAAGGGAACAAGCCATGAAAGTGTCCTAGGATTGAAGGGGGTTTGCATGTTACAGTGTACACAAAAAACTCTCATAATTTGACAATTTTTAGTATCTATTCGAGTTTCATGCATCACAGTGGAAATTTGAAAAATAATCTTCAGTAAAATTTTGTAATAAATGATGGTTTATGTCCCAATCTAGCATTATGTTGTGAAATCAATGCACATATGAATGATATAATAGAACAAAATATTATTTTGATTTGCAAAACCTTGAAACATCTTTACAATTCCAACAAAAAGACTAATAAGTACTACATTTAATGAAAAAAAAATCATGAAATTTTACACATACAAAAAAAAAATCATAAAGAACAATCTTTTCATCATAGTTTTCAATATTTTTCAAGGTGGTGGAATTTGGATTAGATGATTTTAAAATGTTCATAAGTACATTATGGTATGATATTGATTATGATTATGATTTTTTTAGGTTGAAAAATAAATTTCCATTGAATGTTTTTTTAATCATTTGACAAAAATAAGATAAAGTTTTGGAATTTTTTTAAAATGGAAAATCGTTGTCAAATAGGGGTTTTTTAGATACCTTTATTAAATTATTGGTGTACATTTACCCAAATGCACAATTATGACTAAATTTCATATTCATGATTCTTGTGACTTCTTTTAATTTTGAGGCCCAAATCATTTATATGTGATCTTTAAAATAATTCAAATTGAATGAAATCTTACATGTTCCATTTAATAATATATGTAGTTCCAATTTTCAAACAAATTGTGTACATCATAGCATGCAAACACCTTCAAATGCATTTTCACAAATATGGAAAGTATAATCTCAACATTTTCAAGTGGATTTTTTATTTTAAGGGTTGATGTCTTGAAATGTCCATAATCTTTGGAACAAAACTGTAAATGATAAATGATGTTTGAATTGGTCATTTTCAAAATGTCTTTTTCAACTTGGGTTTAGCAACTTGGATTTTGTAAACTTTATAACTTGGAATTTCCATCTTGGGTTTTGCAATTTTCATTTTGACTATATCTTATTTTGGAAGTTGCAAAATCTAAGTTGCTAAATCCAAGTCATTTCACTTGTTTGAAAATGAAATTTTTTGGATTAACTATCCTCTTTGTTTGTTTGTGCAATTTGATTTACATTGAACTTGTCTTTGTGAGTTTGTCATAATCCCATCCCTAAATTCCCACATCTTTTTCTTTGTGGGAGCTAAGGAAAACGTCTTGGGTTTTGCATTCCAATACAAATTTGGGAATTAATTGGTTTTTTAACCCATACCACTTGACAACCCTAGGGGTGCATCAAAAAATGTTCTAGAAACCATAAAGGACCTTAGACACAATGGTTTGCATTTCATCTTTGGCCTTCAATTCTTGCAACTATGAATAAAATAAGAATTAGCATATGCATTACACTATTTGAGGGCCTTTCACAGAAGAATTCTTATAATGGATGAGATATTCATTCCCAAAAAAATGTTGAATTTTTGTCCTAGCAAATTATACAAGCAAGTTATAACATGTTCAGGTTATCAACCATTCAAACATTGTTTTAAACAACATTTCCATCTTTGGACATCTACATCCATCACAAATTAATTCTTAAAAAGGAAGATCTAAAGGTGGACTTTTGAATGTTTGTCATAAAACTTTGTATTTGTGCATGGTTGTTTCATGCATGAACACAACTACAACAAAGGAGATAGATGATTTGTATAGTTGAAAACATGTTTACTTTTAAAGTTTTGACAAAAAAATGCAAATGGAGGCAAATGACATGTGAATGTTACCAAACCTTTAGTTCAAAAAACACATTAAATATAAGTAGACTAACATGAAGTTTCAAGAGATGATAATGGGGTGCAATTTAGATAATAGGAGCTAGATTTACATGCTTGGGTGGCTATTTAATCCAAAACATTCCCATAATATCTTAAAACATTTCATTTGAAAGTTAGAAAAACTCAAATTTGACCTAAAAAGATGTTGTGATATGTTATTATGCAAATATATGTTTTAAAAATCTCCCTCAAAATATGTCATGCATAAAACATCTTTTAAAAACTAAAAGTCATTTTGATGTTTTAAACCACATGTTAGAATGAATAATGATTTTTTGGAATATTCTTTCCTTATTATATTCACTCCAAATCATCAAATTAAAAACATTTTCATGAATTTAAACATGAGGACAATTTTTTAACCTAAATAACATAAAATAAAGTAGTGGTTACAATTGTTTTGGCTCTTTTAGTGTGATTACATTTAATGATTTTGATCTAGAAAGAAATACAAATCTCATCATGCAACAATGTTTGGATGAAGCTCCAAAAGTGACAATTTTAAGATCAAGTAGCAATGGACAAGGTCTCAATCTCAAGCAATTTGGTAGAAAACATTAAAAAGACCTAACAATCTTAATGTTACTAATCGTGTATTCATATTGACTACAAGTTTACATTTTTTTCAACACATTGATTTTTTAGCTTTTTGAGTGAAATGGATAGTTATAATGAATGAAACATGGAATGAAGTAGAGTGGGAATTGTTGATGATTACCTTGAATGATTTAAACAATGTTCATGTTTATTTTTTCCACAATTTAATATGCATATCAAAATTCATATATTTCGGTGTAATATATAATGCATGAATTGATTAATTAAGCACAAAACATATTTGGAAACAAGGATAAAATTTTCACGAATGAAATATATATATATATAAAGTATGTTATTATGTTACAATTTTAAAAAATCTAGATTAAATGCAACATATGCACATGATGAAGATTTGAAATCGATGTTTTGAACATGTATAAAAAGAGATGATGCTTGATGAAAATAGGTATGCACAATGAGAACATGAAATCTACATGCATTGTGTCTTCCAAAAATCACGTGCTTCTTAAAATTCATATGGTTTAAAGTTCAACACCTTCAACCCATGTGTTTAATATTCATCACCTCAAAATAGGAAATACTTTGGGTTTTGTCATATTCCCACTAATATTTGAAATTTTATTTTTTAATTTTATTTATAAATAACTTGCCAACCTTCTACAATATTCCTTGAAAATTTCACACTAATATGGTATTAGTATTGCATTCAAAGTTATTTTTTCTTAGTGAGGAAGGGTAATTTGGTATTACCACAAGTCCCTATTCTTGACACCCTACCAAATTGATATATTAGCTTTAGGTCGTATTAATGGGGTGGGGTCTTTAGCACTAGTGTTGATATAAGTGTGGGCGGATATTAAAAATTACACAAATCCCCATCAAATATATCTATTTAACCATGCATATCAAAAAATCAAATGCATTGTTATTATATATAATCATGATTTTCCATTGCTATTTTAAAAAGTCAAATAATCATCTCAATAGTTTTTTTTCATGAAACTCGATGGTTTAGATTTGGGAAAAGGTTTAAACTTATTTAAACATTGAAAGTAGCAACAAAATCCATGACCATCTATTCATTCATTATTTACTATTTCCATGTTATTTCTTTAACATCTTTGATTGTTTCCCAAAGTACCTCCCATCATTTTCACAATGTCCTCTAAAATTGCCAACTTCTTTTCCAAGTGTCCCTTACCATTTCCTTGACATGTGTTAACATCTCTTGCCATTTTTTAAGTGTTATAACCATCCCTTGCCATGTCCCAACAAGGCCTGATGTTTCACATCATTTTTCACCCATAATTTGGTGTTGCCAAACATCACCAATGCATCACAATGTTTTTCTTACCACTTCCCATGTTTAACATCCCTTCATTGTTTGTTGATTTTGTATGATATCCCCTATCATGACCCCTTCACGTTCTCACCATCACCTAACATTCTTGTAGCTTGTCGCATCATCCATTGCCATCCCCATATGTCTTTTTGTTGTCTCCAATGTTGCATGATCCTAAATGAAAAATTATCCCAAAGCTAAAAATTATCAAGGACACACCTAGTTGGTACATTTTGAAATAAAAAGATTTTCAATCTTATTTTGAACCCTCTTATGTTGATACCAACCATTTGCCTAATTATAACATTCCAACATTGGTTTTAGTAGCTAAACTTAGCAATGGCCTCATTTCAAGCCCCATTTCACCCTCACCTTAGAGGCTTGAATGACCCAACACCCACTAATGCGTCAATGTGTGGGTTTTTTTTTTTTTTTTTCCCTATGGTTCCTACCTACCCTTCCATGCCCCATTTTACCTTTGTTCTTGCCTACCTATCTCCCTTCCTACTACCATTGCATCTCCATTGTTGGAGCTTGAGAAGGACCATCCCTCCAAAAAACACACATTAGTTACCATAACTTGTTGAAAACACTCAAAACACATGCATGTGTGTGATATCTAATGGTTTTTTGGGGGTTTTTAACAAGCTCCAAGGACTAATTGTGTGTTCAAGCTTCGTGTTGAAGAATGAACATTAACAAGGCAAAAAGGGGGGGGGGGGACTTGCAGCAAAGTGAGAAGGTTGCTTATTAAGGGAACTTGAAACTCCCACATGGGTGAGTGTGATTATATATATATATATAATTTTATTTTGTTTGTTTGTGTGTGTGTGTGTGTGTGTGTGTGTGTGTGTGTGTGTGTGTGTTTGTGTGTGTGTTTGTGTGTGTGTTTATTTGTTTTTTTAATTATTTATGTTTTTTTTTCCTTTAACATGTGTGCATGTGTTGTTTATTCTATTCTTCGTGTTTTTTTGTTTTTTTCCATGATTCTATTTTTAATACAATTTCATTTGTTTTGTGTTTTGTTCTTCTTCTTTTTTTTGTTTATGTGGTTTTTCCTATTTAATTTTTTCTTTCTTTCAATATTTTTGGTTTTGGTTTTTTAATCTCTTTTGTTTATGTTTTTTTTCTTTCTATATTTGTAGCTTTTTTTTTACTTTTTTCAGTTTATTATTGTGTTTTTTGTTGCGATGAATGTCTAAATACTTGGACTAAGTTCCCATTTCATAAGAAGTTGAAATAGACCTAAACTCCATCAGCCATGGAAGTAATTAGGTAGGTTATGGATGAGGTAATTTTAGATGGTTTAAAAGGACTAATGCATGTTGCAACAAATGAATTAGTTCCTAATATGGTAGAAGATCAAATGGGTGCAATGCTTCAATTGAATAATTAATTCATGGTGCAACAAATAAACTTGTTCTTAGTATAGTATAAGATCAAATGAATGCAAGTGTTCCAATGAAAAAACCAATTCATGTTGCAATAAATGGGTCACCTCTTGATCCAATGGATAAATGAATGTGTATTGCAACAAATTCAATCTTTTTACAATAGAAGAATAAACGCAACACATTGTAGTCTTTGTCCTCTCTCCATGTGTCCAATTCAATTATACTTATGTTAATTCATTGCCCCACCTTCTTTCTCCATGTGAAAGGGTGGGTGGGTTTTATTTTGCCCAAATTTAAGCTATAATACCCCCAATGCCATTATGAACCCCATCCAACAATGATTCCACAATAAATAAATATTATACGGATAAAAATGTTAAACCCATATTATCTAATTTTTGGTGGTTAAAAACATGTCATTTTTCATCACAACTTAAACATTATGCATCATATTACATCAATCCAATAAACAAACATTGGTATGCAAATTCCCAATAGGAAAAAAAAATCATGTTAACCAAAACCATAGGCCTTAATGGAATAAACAATTTACAAAATTGCCCTTTAGTGGAAACATTTACATAATAAACTAATAATAATATACAAACGCTTCAAAGATATTTATAAAAAGAAGCCCCCCGATTTTATAATTAATTAATTGTGAGGAAAACACTTGCACAATATGAAAAAATGGGGTGATTTGAAACTAACCTTGCAATTGGGTTTTTGAGTTGCAATGACCATTTGCAACTCATTGCAAGTCAACATATTTCTATGAGTGAATGTTATTGGACAAGTTGCACAAGTTGCAAGGGATGCAACTCACCATTTATGAAACCATATACATATGTAACTTGTGCAACTCTACTACAATTATGTAAGAATAACTACTATGCAACTTTAATGCAACTAGTTTGCAACTACCATGATGATGTCATGTTGATGTTATTTTTCATTGATTTATCAAATTTTGACACATAGCACTATGGGGATTTTTTTGTGATTTTTTTTTGAAACATTGATCTCCACCATCCATTACGATTTTTCATTTTATATGGCTTTCAATTATGACAAATGGCCTAGTCAAAAGTTACCACCAGGCATATTAACTGAAAATTGAAAATAATTATATATATACAGGCAAGTAGGTCAATCCATAAGCATAGGTACATAGGTAGGTAGGTAGGTCCTACCTACATATGTAGGTAAGTAGGACCTACCTATAAGGTTACATTAAATACCTATTTACCTACTTAGGTAAGTGTTAATGAGTATACATCTCTAGATTAGTTAGTTCCATAGGCTTCTCAATAATTAATAATTATTAGTGGTAGACTTACCATCCCTTATCCAAAGAGTGAAACTAGTGGGATTAAGTGGTTCAAGTTATGAATGGTTGGGGGGTAATATTCCACCCAATCATTTAGGAGAGTTTTAGGAAGGAATTAGTATGAAGGCCTTATTTTCTAAGGGTCAATGTGGGCCTTGTGTGTTTTTTGGAGAAGGGAGATTAGAGGAAATGTTGGACAACTTCTATGACATTTGATATTTTTGTAGAATGTGTGAGAAATGGGGAAGGTGTATGTACTTTGTGTGTGATTTTAATGGAAGATGATGGTTAAAGTACTTGAATTTCTTGTGTTGTGTTTATATTCTATTAACAAGTGTGGAAGGTAGGTCAATTAAAAATTGTACAAGCAAATTTGGTCCCTTCAAATGGCAGTCTGCATTGCTTATATAATAGAAAGTAAAAGTCATACCACAAAAAGTAATTGGCTACCACAAAAAGGTAATAACTTGTAACAGGAGTAAAAATTAGAGTGAAAAAACTAACAAGTAATCACCTATAGGCTAAAAGGTTTTTAAACATGTGCTAAACATTAACTATGAGGGAATACAATAGTTGTAGATGTAGATAGTACTGGACGAGGTCTCTTAAATAGTTGTAGGTGACATGCATAACCACTAGAAGGCCTATAGGTGTGGTGGAGATGGGACAATGGTTGTAAAAGGTTTATAGACCCAATAAAACAACATCAGGGAGAATCGAAGGTATTGTAGAACCTTGAAGAGTAGCTATTCTTAGATTCTATTTTTTTTTCGTCTTATCATTTCTACTTTCTTCCCTTACTTCCTTGGATTAGACTATTTACAGGAAAATAGGTTTGTTTTTGGACAATAGACCCTTACCTTCTTCCTTTGTTATTTGTATGACTTCTTATTTACTATTTGAATAATCATAGTAAAGTATATAGTGAAGGTAATTTCTTTCTATTGAGTAATAAAACATTGACCTTGCCCCCTTAGTCTTACCTCTTGGGAAATGGTAATGATGAAGGCTGCAATTTCACTGCATAATAATAAAGAAGTAGGTAGGAAGGTAAAAGGGTATGTGAATTAAAAATATTTATTTATTTATTTAATGTTTTGTATTTAAGGTTAAGCTTTTTAAAATCCATCCCAAATTGACAATACATTGTATTTTAATGTGAACACACAAGAAAATGCACCTTTATATAGTTTGTAAGATGATATTCAAAGACAAAAATATGGGTTAAATTTCTTAATTGCATATTGAGTTGCAATTATACCCACATTCTTGTGAGTGGGGGGGGGGCGTAAATTATACAACTAAATAGGTGATTACTTTATAATTATATATTTGATTTTATTATCAGTAATTGATTAACTAAAATAGTCATTTGAATTAATCAATTTAATTCAAATATTTTAAAAATTTGATTATAAAATAAGTAAGTACCAAAATTCAAATAATCTTCAAATTAATTATTTGGATTCTCAAAATTAATTATTTGGATATTTGATAGTTAATTATGCCAAATAATGATATGCACTAGTTATATAAATTGATTTTTTATTTTAGAAAATTAGGTGGTCAATGAATTTAGATAATTAATTTTCAGACATTTATTCAAATAATTAATTATTTTAATTAAATATTTGAATCAAGTAACTGAAAAACTCTATGAATTAATTATTCCAATTCATCTAATTTGTTAGTTACTTAGTTTAGATAATTTATTATAAAAATTTCTGAATTTAACTAATAATTTACCATTTGAATGTAAAAAAATTATTATTATGTATTTGAATATAAGATAATTAATTATCTGGATTTTTGAATTGAAATATAATTATTTGAAATTATTATTATTATTATTATTAAGTCTAATTTTAGATATTTATTTATCTTATTATAAATGACTTATTTGACTAAATTTAAAAACTGATTGTCAAAATTAAATTGACTAAATCATAATAATTATTTACTATTAATTAATATGTAATAAATTAATAATTTATTAAAAGTTATTAATAAATATTGAAGATTAAATATTAATTAATCTAGTTATTAATTGATTAACAATGAACAACAGTCATAATATAGTAAAAATGTAATATTTCTATAATAGAAACATAATGAAAACATAGTGGCACAATTAATTGTATCAATGAGAATCATAGTTGACAATTGCTGACAAATGTGATTTTTAACGTGCAATGGAAATGTATACACCTAACATTTTTGAACGTGTCAATGTTATATAATAGTTGCAATGTAGTTGTTGAATTAGGTGTTACGTTTACATTAATTAACCCCATCTATACAATATGCATTAATTGGGCCAAAATGGAAACGAATTTGTAAGAAATCAAGTTAGTAAAAAATTGCCTCCAAATGCAACATTCACATACGAATATTGCAACTTTATTTCGATTTTATTTTGGTCATGCAATACCCACAAGACAATTGAAAATACAAATTTCACAATCCAAACCCTATATACATGATACCTTCATCCAAGCGGGGGTGCATGTTGTGAACAATACCATCATAAGGCTAGTGACAAATATTTTAACAAAGCCTTTACATATCACTCGAGAAAAAGAATTCCAATCTCCTTGCAATACCTTCATTTTGTTTCTTTTGGCATCAATTTTCAATAGTTGTGGTGCCCATTGGAATGATATAACTAGGTAGAGTAGCAACCAAGTAGGTGGGGTTTGGTAAGTACTTGTTTTGGTGCCTAATAGGTAGGAAGGTGGAAAGGTGAAAGACCTACCTACCTATCTACCTACCTACTTATTTGGTAGATAACAATACCCTTGTTTGGTCATCGTTGGCATTGCCTTGGTGGAGGCTTAGTGTGTAGGTAGATAAACAAGTAAATGGGTAGGTAAGTATATGAATGGGTTGGTAGGTATATGGGTGGGTGGGGCAAATACGTAGGTAGTGGGGTAGAGAGTAGGCCTTTTGGTGTATAAGTAGGTAATCTAAATGTAACTAGGTAGGTGAGATTAGGTTGAGGGTGGGGAACTTGAGGCCAAAAAATATATTTAATTAAGATATTGCCATGGTGACAAGGAAAGGACCCCAAAAAAAAAAAAAGTTCATTCATCAATGCACCAAACATCCAAATTGGTGCATTGGTGAATATTGGTTCACTCAAGATATATATAGAGGTTTAGCCAAAAATAAAAAGGTTTTGCTCAAAGATAAAAGTTTAACCAAGAAATGAAGAGCGTGAAGAGCTTTTTGTTAAGAAGCAGAAGTTTAAGATGAAAATATATAAGTTTAACCAATAAGAAACAAAGGTTTTAACAAGAGTTAAAGGATAATTTTAACTAAATGTATAAAAGTTTTATCCAAATGTATAGATTTGGCCAAATATATATATATAGGTTTTGCTAAAGGGTAGAATTTAGCCATATATATATATATATAGTTTTGTTTTGGGTGGGGGAGGACGGTAGTTGGTAGGTTTACTTAAGCTAAGTTACCAAGGATGGTACTTGCATTGTTCATCCAAAACTGAGTCAAGAGGCATGAGTCATTGCGGATGACTGGTAGGGGGGAGTCATGACTTGTCTCCACTGACTGCTGTACACGTAGTTGGATGATTCATTACATAATCCAGAATGAAAGTGGGGGGGGGGGGGGGCAAAAGGGGAAGGCCAGGCAGACACTTGGAAAGAGTAAAATGTAGGCCAAAACTAAATACGCCAAAAAGGTCTCCACACAAACCAACCCCCCCCCCCCCCCCAAAACCCCCTTTTCCCATCTTTTATTATTATTTTTACCAAAAAGAACCAAACTTTTGTCCGTAAATGGCACAAAAAAACTCACTCAAGTGTAAAAGACGAAAGACCTCCTAAGGATTTTATCAGCCTTGCCTTCCAAGGAAAGGATACTATGTTTAGATTCATTATGGAGTATATATATAGTAGCTTTAAGGGATTTTGCCCCCTATGTAATAATAATAATAATAATAGATCTATTTTTTACTTTTAATTTTAATTTAAAAATAAACCTATTATTATGGGTCTATTATAAATACCTATTATTATTGTAATTTATAGGTTTATTTTTTTTGAAAAGATCGATATTTTGGCTTGTGTTGAAACTTGAGATTAGTTATAGAGTTCTATTTTTATGAATGATTTTGGTTTTCTTTTTTTAGTTGATTTTTTTGAAGACTTTTTTTTTTTTTTTTGCATGGTGAAATATTTTTTTGAGTTTTCATAATTCTTCTTTTGCCTTAAGATACTTTTTTAATGTAAATGGTGGCCAAGGCCCTTGTTTTTTTGGTGCAATTGAAAGGCATCCTACAACTTGCTATTTTTTTTCCTTCCTCTAGGAGTGGGTTAGGCATTGCATTTTTTGGGCGAACAATTTCATTTGTGAAAGTGGGAAAAAGTATCATCAAACCCACCCGCCAAAACCAAACATCCTCGCATGTAAATAGCTATTAAATATTTTGAAATGTTAGTTAACTCGAGGTAACTAAGGGCCACTTTAGACGAGGGTTCAAGAATCGGGGTTTGTCCAATGGAATAGAGCAATCCTATTGGATGATAGCCATAAATTGGACTTGTGGCCTTTAGAAAAGGGTCAAAGACCCAAAAGTGACAGAAATTACATGGCACCCCATCCCATTTTGGAGGGAAAATCAATTGGTTCAAACCAAAACTAAATAAAAAATTGGGGGAGCTTGTGATTTGGGTCCAAATTTTTTGCTTCAAATGAGTCCAAAATTGGTTCCTAGGAATTTGGACCCTGGACCCCATCGAAAGTGGGTGGGCCTAAGAAAACAATTCAGACCACCAAATCTAACAATCCCATCGACCTGGAAAATAATAATAATAATAATCCTAATAATTTCTTTGTAATATTTCCATTGGTTTTTATATATTAAAATTTAATAGTACACTAATGCTATAACTTGTCTGTACACAGACCAGTGGTGTTTTTTTTAAAAAAAAATTTGGGGAGGTGAATTTTCAACAAGTGACCCCCAAAAAAAAAAAAAAAAAAAAAGGAGGGGGGAAGGGGAAGGGGGGGACTGCAAAAGGCATCAAGGATTTTTAATGCAAATTTTGCTCAAATTCGCCAGATTTGAAGGCAAAAAGGTTATGAAGTCGCCATAATTGGACGTTAGAGTCCATCTTGTCGCCACAACATTTGGGGGGGGGGGGTAAAAAAACAATTCTACCTCCCTCCCTAACCTGTAGCCAAATTTGGCTAAGCCCCGCTTGTGGATGATCGCCAAAAACAATTCTTGTAAAATAAAATAAAATCTCAGGGGTCTTTAGGCACGGCAAAACCAATTTGCCGCCTTGGGCTTTTAGCTACCGCCTTTTTTTTGGTAATATTATTTATTTATTTATTTATTTATTTATAGTAGGAGGGTTTAGTTTTGCGAAGCACACAGTTTTTTTTTTTTTCTTTTTTTTTTCCGCGCAAAAGTGCAGTGTAAAAATGCGAGGAAGACGAGGAACCCCAAACCCCAAACGGATCGCCGAACTCGAGATTGCGTGCACAGAAACAAGGGTGGAATACGAATCCCTCGTTCCATTCTCGTTTCTTTTTGGTTTTGTTTTGTTCCTCGATCTTTTCTTTTTTTTTTCTTTCTTGATGAATTTGCGGATCTTTGTACTCCAGCCGCCGCCGGACCTCTTTTTTCTTTCCGTGTGAGATTTGGTTGACGTCGTCGTATTGAACTTTGAGTAACACCGACTTCACCGGCCCTATTCTTGATCTTCTTCTTCAGCGTCGTTGGCGGCTAGATCTGCTCTTGTTTTTTTTGTTTTTTTTGGGGCTGTTGTTGATGAGCAAGCAAAGGCATAAGGATCATGGACGAATACGCGCCAGCAACCGAGAGCTCTCAACTGCTCATTGTATGCCTCTCTTCTCACTCTAAACTCAGTTGCTTGGATTTTCCTTTTGTAAAAACGCTCCAACTTCCGAACTCCGTCGCTATGAATTCTTTTTGGTGAACATTCTCCAAGTTCCGAACTCAGTTCCTTGGTGTTTTCTTTCTTTATGTAAGAAATGCTCCAAGTTCCAATCCAAGTTCGGAACTCAATTGCTTGGATTGTCTTTTTTTGAAAATGCTCCAAGTTCCGAACGTGTCTCCGCTTCATCTGTCTTCTGTTATCTTTGGAGCTTCAGCTTTTGTTGAAGATTTCTGCGCTTGTAAGGAACAGTCAGTCGACCGAAAAGGACCAGGCTTGAAATGTTTTTATTTCGGACCGTGTGGACATCGGCCACAAGAAGTCGAGAGATCGTGACTGCAACTTCCTGGAGTGTAAAGTTTCTAGGTTTGATTGAGAGAGACAACAAAGAGAAATAGAGGGAAAGTGCTTCACAGAAGAACTCTTGCATCTAAGATTTTCTCTTTCTTTGTGTCCCATTTTCGATCGCTGGGAGAGATCACAGTTGTCTACATCCTGTTGTTGACAGATCAGAGCCATCTACTGGCTGGCTTCGTGGAAGTCTTAAATTCGTGGAAACAGATCTGGTAGAAATCTCACTCGCTGTTGTTGCTTGCACAGGGCGTGCAGAGTCAGGGACTGGATCCTGGAACCGATGAAGGAGTTTTGCACAACCGCTGCATTACAGTTGATGAAGCAATTGAGACTATTGGTGTGCAATTCTCAGCCTTTTTTGTATGTCAGGCTCAGCGACTTCTTTTTTCAGTAGAAGATTTGCAATAGACTCTGCAATTTCTGACACTGTACAATACTCTTTTTTAGGTGGATCTACTGCCTAAATTCTTGGTGATCATTAACTAACCTACTGAAAACTCTCAAGTAGTATTTGTGTGGGATTTTATTGCAGGATTTGGGAAGTTTCAGCTTGGCATGCTCGCATACACAGGTCTTGTGTGGCTAGCTGATGCTGCAGAGATGATTCTCCTATCATTCATTGGACCTGCGGTATAAAGTCTTTCTATATGTTTGTTGTGAGTGTTTCTTTTGAATTGTATCCGAAAGAAAATTTCCCCCCTTTCTCTTTCTTTTTTGAGCTTTGATAATATATGTGTAATGGACATTGAACTGTATGGAAAGTTGAAGATTTGCAAGCATCAAACTCCAAAGTTAAGTCAAGTCTGGGCATTTCTTTGTTCCTGGTGCTCAATTGATTATTTGCCTGTGTGGATGGATGGCAGGCTAAGTGTGAATGGGGACTTTCTTCATCTGAAGAAGGTGCTATTTCCAGCGCGGTCTTTGCAGGCATTTTTCTGTAAGTCTCTCTCATCCTTCCTTTACTTCCCTGGTGCCTTAGAAGAGTTTCTTGCTGTTGTTAGGGTTCAACTCTTTTGCATATATAGATGACAGTTTCTTTATATAGGGGTTCTGCATATCTTCCAGGGCAACCTTACATCTTGTTATAGACCTACCTGCATTGGAGCTCCAATCTGAGAATTTTACTCTGAGTGAGTGAGAGTTTCAAATGTTGTTCTTGATCATACACAAGTCTCACAGCTTCCTGGAAGAGGAGCTTTCAGTGGTCACCAATATAGTTGATTTTGTTAGAAGTGTGACGTTTTGAGCAGGCAGGCAAGTCTTACTAAGGTTGGGTTAACCATAAGATAGGTAAAGTTTTGATTGTGTTTGTTGGGGTGGGGCAGGGGTGCTTATGCTTGGGGTATTGTTTCAGACATTCATGGTCGTCGACTTGGATTTATCGCAACAGCTCTTTTCACTTTCCTCTTTGGCATGTTAAGGTATATGACACTTTTCTCTTGACCAACTCTGTTGTTGTCTGTGACCAGTGTTTATCATTGTGCATCTTGCTATCCCCCTCTTGATGGACTAAGCTGGAATTATGCAGTTCTGTATCCCCTGAAGTTGATCTCTTACAATATATAGGTGGGAATGGAGTGTCAAACTAACATTTTACAAAGCAGATCCATCCATCAAACTCACCTATTTGTCAATTCGTTCATCAATTCTGATGTTTGAGTGTTGTTGTTGACCTATTTGGGCAGCGCATGGTCTCCAGACTATTGGTTTCTATTGGCGTCTCGAGCATTTGTTGGTTTTGGACTTGGTGGAGCACCTGTAAGCCCCATCTTACTGCTTGCACATTCTGAATTCTTTAGTAATTTCATTAAGTATGCCAGTGTATCCCATAATCCAGTCTTAGTAGTTGTTGGTTGGCCATTCTTATCTTACAAATTTCCACACTTGCATATGTACCTATTACATGTGTTGCTGGAATCCAGATGGTCACTGGCATGCTGATTCTTGAAGCCACACACTCATCCATTTCAATTCTTATCAGGCTGTTATGGCAGCTCCTTTCACTTCAGGGTCTGGCATCTTCTCTTTCCAGCCTACCTGAGAAGCTTTTGGGATTTCCAACATTGTTGTAGCCTCTTGCCTGCTCTGGCTTGCTGCTCTTAACATAATTAGTTGATTATTGGCACCAAACCTATTAAGAGCACCAAGCCATAATTACATTAAGAGCATGTTAATTAGCCTTATTAGAGCATAATTAGTATGATTAGTTGCCCACCTGGTATAATTAGCTACTAGTTGATTATAGATTTGCATAGCCTTCTCCTTCAATTTTCTACATGTGCCAAAATAATATGCTGTATGTCACACCTTTTGTCTGCTGGATAGCATGGTTTTGTGTGGTGTTAATCAATTTGAGGATTTCAGGTGGTGTTCTCACTGTGCATGGAGTTTCTGCCAGCATCTTCAAGAGGCTTCTGGCTTGTTTTTATGGAGGTCTTTTGGACGGTAAAGTTTGCAGGCTGTCCAGCCACTAGAGTCTTCAAGTTATTTTACACATTCCATGTGTCTTGGGTGAAAAATTAGGAAGTAATCAAATTTGTTCACATCACAGACAGTCTCTGCTTGGAGATTCTCATTCTTGAAGGGTGGTTGTTACAGGTTGGATCAATTGCAGAAGCATTATTAGCATGGCTCATCCTGCCCACCTATAACTGGAGGTACGTTCAGATCTTCTTACCTGGTTTTTGAACAATTTTTCTGTTTGTATTTCACACTGCTTGCTAAGCAGAAGTTTAAAAACCTGCACTATTTTTACTTGGTTGTCATGAGCTGCATGTACTGTACTCTGTGTGAAGCATTTAAGGATTTTTCTCTTGGCTAAGCACAGTTGGTAGGAAAGCAAATGGTATGTCAAGCTTCCACTTGAGTTGGAGGATGGCATTTCCAAGGATAGATATTAGAAGGCAATGGTGTTTTATCTGAGTGTGGACATTCTGGCAGGCTCTTGGTGATGGTATCTGCACTGCCATTTTTGTTGTTGCTGGTTTTCTATCCAGCACTACCTGAGTCCCCGCGTTATTTGATGGTATCATCATTTTCAAACACTCAGGCACTTCTGATTTTAGATTGGTAATGTTTGTGTCAGAAAGATGAACAATCAATGCATCTAAGCTGTGCTGACACGCATCTTGAAATTCTGTTTCCAGTCTATGTTCTTCTAACTTATGCTGCTTGTGGTGGGCAGGTTAAAGGAGACAAACAAGGTGCTTGGAAAGTGTTGGAACAGGTAGCAAGAGTCAATGGAGCAGCTCTACCAAGTGGCTCTTTGATACCCTCACAGTCATCACAGAGAGTTCCAAATTCCCTTGGTAACAAACTAGCTCTCCTGATCATTTTTTGCTCATTGTTGTCAGATATGTAGCAACAGGCAGCAGCAAATTGTGCTGTTTGCTCTATATGTTGGTCTGGTTTAAGGCGACTCCCTGGAAGATTTCTGCAGTCTCCATTGATGTTGGCATATTTCTTGCAATGGGACTATTGGTTTCTTATACCTTCCGAAGACACAGCTTAATATCTTAAGAATCCATAGCATAGGTTGCTGTATGTTGGAGTCATTTGATGCCAACATCCCACTTATCTGTCTGATTAGCAGGACAAGCTGTAATAGAGTGTGTGTGGGTCTCTGGCATGCTGCAGATCAGTTACCATTGAGATTGCCTGGTTTAAATGGCAATGCTGATGGCGAAGAGATCAAACAGCCACAACCAGAGAAGGCTGGAGTAGGGAAAACATTAATGCTCTTGTTTTCCCCAGAGCTCAAGGTGACAACACTGTTGTCTTGGTCCTTCTTCTTCGCCAATTATTTCACCTATTATGGACTAGTCCTGCTAACCACCCAGTTAGCTGTAAAATCCTCAACTGAGCTGCATGGTTCTTCAGATTCCACTGCAGATTCCTGTTTACCTGATGGCAAATCAGGGATGGACATTTCAACCTACAAAAGTGTTCTCATTACCTGCTTCGCGGAGCTTCCAGGATTGATAGTGGCTTGTCTTATTGTGGAGAGACTTGGCCGCAAGGCTAGTTTAGGCTTGTTACTGTTTGGATGTGGTATCTGCATGATCCCTCTTTGGGCGCTTCAAACAGAGACAGTAACATTGATACTTATGTTTGGAGCCCGAAGTTGTATTATGGGGGCTTTTTCAATTCTCTGGGCTTTTGCCCCTGAACTATACCCAACAAAAGTTCGTTCAACTGGGCTGGGTTTTTGCAACTCTGGTGGTCGATTGGGAGGCTTTCTGTGTCCCTTTGTGGCAGTTGGATTGGTGGAGAGTGGTCACAGGGTAAGAACTTTACCCAAAGTTTGTAATAAGAATTATGTATGCTCAAATATCCTGTTCTGTGCTGATAAATATAACTTATTATTTTGAAGACTGCTAAGTGTGGCATTACGTACTAGCGCTGTCTTTAGTTTTGCAAGACTGTGGTGTTCCCTGAATCTATTTGTGAAACATCAATCTGCTTCAAAACTAGAAACAAAGACATAATCAAGGTTGTGTATTTGGCACTTCTGTGGTTGGGTCTTTTGAGGATGATTAAGTGGAGAGTTCAGATTTTAGAGTGAGAGTACACAAGTTAGATCCTGCATGCCTCCCTTTTGTCTGTAATATGCATCAGAAAAGTGTGGAATGTCTCTTATTTCCATTGAAAATTCAGTTATATCTTATCATGATTCTTGTGTTTAAGAAATTCTCATGTGAAGGTTGGTTTGATGACAGGTGGTTGCAGTCTCTCTGTTTGCCTTGGTGCCTTTATTGACAAGCATTGCAACATTCCTCTTCCCAGTGGAAACTCAGGTAAAATGTCTAGCAGGTCCTTCATATGTTTTTCCTTCAATAAACTGGACAGCCTGAATATATTATTTCATATGGTGCAAGTGAACAGAGTGGAAGTACAGGATTTTGGTACACAAAAGCGTTAAAACTATATGTGAGACATCAAAGACATTCCATCATGGAGAGCCTAATAATAAACGGAGTTTTTTTTGTTACAGGGGCAACGGCTGGCTGACGATGTTCAGTTACGAAAGTCAGGAAACCATTAAGTGCAATTGCAATTGCCACCATCAATGGCAGTCAGCTTGTAATCCTGTGTACAATATACCTTACATTTTAACGGTGACAATTGCTGAAGATGGCGATTAGAGCAAAAGCTTGAATTGAGGTCAGACATTTCCCACCTCCATTTGCCTTCAAACCCAAAGCAGATTAACTGTGTTGTTGTTTTGTGCAAGAAAATAAACAAACAAACAAACAAACCAAACAGCACTGATGTCATTTCCCTCGGGAAATGCAGATGATTGAAGAAGTCGTTCCTTTCAGTTATGTAGACAAAATGATTTTGTCAATGCAATACAATAAAATGAAATAAAATAAAATGTATTATATCAATTTTATGTTTTTAATTTTTTAATTTTTTTTTTTGTGTGATGCTTGACAAAATATGTGTTGGGTTTCATGGGAAAGAAATGAAATAAAGGAGGCGCAGGCCAAGGGTGTTTCAAAAAGCAAAAGGCTCATTGGGGTGGTTGTTTCACTTTGATTTATTATGGAGGACAAATCATGCTTGAATTAGGCAACCCCTTCAGATACAATTGAAATAGGGTTTCATGGAAATTGGGTTTTCTAGACCTAAGTTTAACATTGAATTGGGTTTTGTGGAAATTGGGTTTCCTAGAACTAAGTTTAACGTTGAAATGGGGTTTCATGGAAATTGGGTTTTCTAGAACTAAGTTTTAAGTTAAAATTTTCTTTTTAACTTAAAAATGAAGCCAAAAATTTTATTTCTCTTTTATTTTCTCCATTTTAAGTCCCCTAAATCGAAGCTTGAAATTTCAAATTGTTTCAGTTAATGTAATTGGGGATTGTGGATTCGTATTTGGATTAAACTTGCAACTATTTGAAATGCGATATCAAGTTCTACTTTTAAAAACAAGTTTAAATCCAGAAACCTAAAACTGAAAAAGTGTGTGAAAGTTTGTGGCAATCAAATGTTAGATGTTGGGAAAAGAAACTAGAAAAATATCAAAATCCTAAGCATTTAATGTAACAAAAGGATTGTAACAACTTACAAAACCATGAATATGGCTCCAAGGTTACAATAACGTTACCTTGAGTTACATAAGGTTTACTTAGGGTTTACATAGCTTATAATAAGTTATGAAAGAATAGCTTAGAATGGTTTGGCCTAAGGTTATAACTTAAAACAAACCTAAGGTTATTAGTTTATAATAACTTACAATAAAGTAATATGGAATATTTTGGTCTAAGATTATAGCTAAAAAATCAAAATAACATTATATTATTTTAAATGATCAATAATAAAGTAATTTATAGTAGTTTCACATAAGGTTACAACTTAGAGTTACATAGCTTAAAGTAACTTATGGTAAAATAGTCTAGAATAACCAAAACTAATCTTGGGTAAAATAATTTTTTAAAAATAACTTTAAATAATTTAAGGGTAGATTGGTTTAGGATAACTGAAAATAATTTGAGATAAAATATTTTTAAATAGCCATAGGTGGAATAATATGAAATAACCAAAACTAACCAAATGTGAAAACGTTTAAAATGGTCGAAAATAGTCCAAAATAAAATATTTTGAAATGAAATAACCTAAAATAGTTTCAAATAAAAATTAACAACTTCAGGTGAGTAATGTAAAATAACAAAAAATAAGCTAAGGTGGAATAATCTAAAATAACTTAAAATAATGTAAAGTGGAATAGTTTAAAATAATTGATAATAACCTATAATAACCTAAGGTGGATTAACCAAAAAAACTTTAAGGTGGATAACCTAAAGTATACAATTTTAAATAATTTAAAATGAAATATTTTTAAATTGGTTTAGTTTATAATATTTGAAAATAACCTAAAATAGCCTAAGGTGGAATGCTTTAAAATATTATATAATAGCCAAAGATGAAATAGTTGAAAATAGCTTTAAATAAAATACTTTATAATAGCTTATAAATATATTAAAATCCTAGCTTGTGGTAGTTTAAGAATCACTTAAGGTAATTCACATTAATCTAAGAATGATTTATAGCACTTTATACTAACCTAAAAATAATGTACAATTAACATAAGAATTTAACCTATGGAAACCTACACATAGGTTTTATTAAATGTGCATAGTAATGTGTGATAAAAAATCATTTCATTAATGGTTTGATCATTAAAGACTTGTTCTTTAAGCATGGAGGTGAAAGGAAATGAGGGATTCAAACTTTCACATCTGCATTTTAAGTTGGTGGGCTAAGTTAATTTAAGTTCTTACATGCCTAATTTAGCTATGTGTTTAAGTGCTTAAGCACCTAAATGTTTAACTATGAACTAGGAGGCTACTTTAATGAATTAATTTTTAGTGAATTTGATTAACTTTTAGATAATTTAATTAGGTATTAATGAAATTGCTTGTCAATAACAACTAGTCCTTGTTCATTAGAAGGGTTGACCACTTTTTCCATGATAAATTTGTTCAAGTACACTCGAAATCTAGTGAAATATAAATTGAACTAAGACACATATTGGTGTAATGAAACTTGATTTTGGTTAGGTTGGTTTTTTGGGGATGGTCACAATGAAAAGTTAGCAATTTAATTTTGTAATTTAATAACAATTGTTAACATTAAAAAAACAATGCATGGATGCATTGCGCATTTAGATGTGTTGACAACTAACCACGTGGTGTTGGAAGGTAATTTGTCTATTATGAGCACATCACCATTCGATATTAACTCACAATGATACATGCAACTTATGGGCATGACAAAGATCTACCACCTTCATGGATTAGGGTGAAAGACCTCACCCAAAAATCCCAAACATTGGTACAACATGTTGACCCACACATGTGGGAAAGTGAAGGAGATCAACCTTCAATGCAACAACTAGTGGCCCTCCATAGACCCAAAAAGCATAATTTTAATGGAGTTTTTCAAAGGACTAGCCATAGGATTTTTTGTTATGTTAAAGGTAAAGTTGTTAATACACAAATATGTGTATGTTGACAACAACCATTTCACTACTACAAAATGTGAATGCAGTTCAATAATCCTTGTTTTGTGGACTAGTGAATTCATTGCATCCCCACTAAGTCCCATTCAATGCGACCGGTGAATTCACTAAAAATCTAATGAAATCACTTGGTGTATAGGGACACATTTTGTCGTAGTGTTTGGCCAACCTATCAACATTTATTAACTACTGCAATCCAGGGTTGCCCCAAGCATAACATGATCATTATGTTTTGATGGTAAGTGCTTACAATAATTCCTTATCTTACATAAATTCTTTTTAAAAGTTGGGAAGGGGTGAATATGTTTCTTACTTTGACAATTCACAAATGAATTTTGCCACATTGAGGATTATATCATGCATTACATTGATATATGGTGGCATGACATTTCCATAGTGTCTTGCAACATAATATTAATGCATGGCATTGCATAGGGCAAGCCTAATTAAATGACCATGATCATGCAATGTTTTTTTTTGTCAAATTTGTATTTTGCCCAAAGCAACAATGATATATACATAGGAAAATTTAACCAAATTTGGCTACGGGCTAAATATGAAAGAATTTTTTTAAAACATTATTTTATATTTTTGGCTACATGCTTGAACCATGTATAGAAATATAAAAAGTCGTCTTGAATTTTGGTTGAATTATGGCTATTGAAAATATAAAAAACACATTAATTTAGTTCTTTTGATTCTACTATAACTTTTTGGTTATATATACAACCAACAAAAAAAAGGTTGGCATCAATTTTATTTTATTTTGGAAAAAAATCATCATTTAGTGACAAAGAAAATGGGTTTAAATGATGGATTTTTTTTAAAAATGTAAATGCAACTAATTTTGAAAAAAATAAAAAGCATGATCATAGTTAGGGTTTAAAGCAGTAAGGCCATCTTTGCCTTTCAACATTTTTTTTTCTTTCTTATTTTTTTTCACCTCCACTTTGGTTGAAGGCAAAAGGAGGTGCACTATGCAATGCCACTGGGCTTACTCATCTTTTTCTTTTTTTCATAGTGTCAAAAAAGTGCATTAGAACATTGCCCCCCACACCCTTTTCACCCTTTTCCCCCTTTATTGCAACTTTGTCCATGTGGAACATTGTGTGTAGTACCTAAGTCTTTTATGTGTGGTCAATCAAATGTTGTGCAAAGAAACAAGTAATCAAAATGTTTAATTGACAAGGAACACATGCTCAAAAGGAATGTCAATCACAACACATGCATGTTTAGTCAGTCACAATGCATGTTCAAAAGGTTTAGTTGGTCACAACATGTGCTCATGAGAAATTGTTGATCATGAAGAGCAAAGGTAATCTATAGGTGCAGTTGGCATTGGTAGTTGACAAAGGGCTGTCAACAAAGAGGAACGCGTGTTGATTTCATTACCTACTTTTTAATATGGTATATAATAAAACACCTTTATGTGTGCATTTTTTACATTGGTCAAATTTTTATTGAGATTCTAGATTAGTAAATGTTTGATTTGCCATCAAAATTCATTCTTGGGTGAACTAAAATGTTTAATATCCCCATTTCCATAGCCTATATCATGTTGGAAAATGCTTGTGTGCTTGCCATCATCTAGGAAATTTCAAAACTAAAATTTTGAAGGTTTTTAACCCCCATTTGGGTGGAACAAAATTACAACTTCCATTCCAAATCAACTTCATGTGTCTTCTTCAAATCCAAATAGTACATGCACTTGGGTTTCCAAATATGGATGGGATTGAAATTGCCGTTAGGAAATAAGGAATATACCCAATTTTTTTGATAAATTCAATGGGTTTTGCTCATCATGAACACTAATTTTGAGCTTGGTGAATAACATCACAATGTTGTAGGATTGGTGTAGAAACAACATTTAGGTGTAGAACAACACATATGTTGACGTGACTAGTGATGGACAATACCCCACATCTAGATGAAGTTGGGTAACTTTCAACTTTAAAAAAAAGTGCAATTGTCACCATTATTGCTAGAGAATGCAAGATCATGTTACAAAAGAGATATTGATAACAATGTGCTAAAATTGTTGAAAAGATGATTGACTTGGTAATGGGTGCAACATCATTTTAGGTTTAGTCAATTTGAATATAATTTAATCAATGACTTTCTATGCAAATTTTGTTGTTTTGCAATTGTACTAGTTGTAATTTTTTGTACCTTGAAGTTTACAATGTGATGATGTGCTTAAAGCGATGACCTAAAACCACATAAAAACATCCATCCAAATGATCTAGTGATTTTGGTGGTGAATTGTACAAGAAAATCAAATTGGAAATAACTCACTATTGACTAATGGTTATGTGTGTGTGTTTGTAGCAATTGGTTTCAACAATCCAAACGCTTTCCATAAAATGAATAGTATGTACAATAGGCTCCGTATGATGTTCCCATGATTTTATCTCTTTCACCATAAATCTTATGTTACATGCACAACTCCAACTCTATAAAATAATCCTTGAAAGGTATACTAAATTGAGTTGCGTGATAATGTAACATGCTTACATTTGTTTGGTTTTGAATGTGGTACTTTGAACATTTTAGATACATGATTCATCTTTGTCATAGTTGTTTTTCTTATTTTGTATTGCTTGTAACCTTTTTTGGCTCCATGTTAAATATACATGTTCTCCTTGACAAGAGATTCTGACGATTTGGTATTGTGTTTTGCTGAGCAAATGATGTATGACTAATGGAGACATGTAGGATATATTTCATTTTAACTATTGTTGGATAGGTACAAGGTGAGCCAATATGCCTATATACTTTTCTTGGTGAGATAAAAACAAGTAATAATGAATGTGGTATAAAATAACATGATTATGCCTCCACTTTGTTATCAAATTTATGTGTTTCAGTGTATCACGTTAATGTTTGGATGTATAATATTTTGTTAAATGTTACATCTTGCATAAATGTATCACAACTGCACAATGTATCAATATGACAATGTATTGAATTGATAATTTCTATTAATTTGTAAATCTTTCCCAAAGATGTCAAGTACTAAACCAATAAATCTTTCCATTAGGATCAATGTGAAGGCTATCAATGTCACCTACCAAGGTTAGGTTTTAATCCAAAATTTGATTAAAAAATGCAATGATAATAGGAAATTTTTATCTCATGCTACTAGAAACATTTTTGAGTGTTGCTACTACCATCCACAATTTTCCAATAAGATCCAAATTCAATCATTGAGTTATCCAAAGCTACAAGGAGGCCTTGGATGAAAAATGTAACAAGATTGTGTTCAAACCTTATCCTATGTTCAAGTTTGACTAAGGAAAAAATAAAATGCAAGTAGTGGTTATAATTGTTTTGTGCTTGAATAAGCGTTTGGGAAGATGAAAGGGTAAAAAAAAACTCAAAACCATAAAAAAAACCACAAAGAAAATACACAAACCATCAAGCAAAAATAAATTGGAAGATCTCCCCCAATTTCTTTTATTGTTGTTCTAACTATATCAAACTACATGTGTATTAATGTATCATATTAAGGGTATTGATGCATCACCTGTATGTTTAACAATCTATGTGTCAATGTATCTTTTATATGTACATTGATAATGGGAAAATGGGAACATTTCACACCTTTTTAGACTTGGGTGTGTTTTCTAATTTTTTTTTCTTTGTAACCTTCATACTATTAACTTTTAAGTTTGTCTCCTTTTTGTTTTATGGTTCTTATATTGATGGATACAATTTTATGTATATTACTTAATGTAGTGTTATAGAGTTGTATACATTGATCCATAATCTAATGTATTAATACATATGTAGTTTTTTAAACCCTAAAATAATCATATGACAAAGTGAGTTAATTTCACACCTTTGTAACTTTTGCATGCCTCTCAATAATTCTATACTTTGTAACCTTCACCTTAAAGTATGTAACCACTTCATTTTATGGTTCCTACTATATGTGTATGAATATATCAATATATAGATGCATTGGAATTATGTAGGTATCTAACTTCATGTATTACATGTAACATACATTCAACTATATGGATAAATGTATTATTTTATATGTATCAACATATCAAACAATATGTTAATGTATTGTTAATGAAATTTTTTGTTGGTAAATATTAATTCAACTTTTTTTAGATTGTGTAGGGTACTAAACTTGATGAAGGTACCAATGCTTCAACTCATGAAAAACCTAAGGGCATGAAACATACTATTGTGGTGCCTACTTCTCCACATGTTCCCAAAGGAAAAGTTATTTGGATTATCCCAACATCTTCATTTCCTCCTCCATCTTCACCTCCTATTCCACCTCCACCTTCCCCACCTACTCTTCCTCCTCCATCTTCACCTCATATTCCACCTCCTCCTTTTTCGCTATCAACACCTACATATTTCCTACGTCCTTTTTAGCCAATAGGTGGGATAAATTATGACCCTTTTCATCATCCCTAACTTGCACAACCCTTGCCAACCAAAAAGAATTTGCCAAAAGGAATTCCATCAAATGCATAAAAGATTTTGGACAAGGGCGAAAGGAAACTAAAGTTGAATGAAGAATCACACAATGAGGTCCACAAAGCCACAATCAGTGATGTTGAACTTGGGAAAAATATGGCCAAACTAATACACACACAAACACATCATGCACTTGGTTTATGGTATGTTTTAAAAAATAGAATGAGGCTTGTCAATTGGAATTGGAAAAAGCAAAATCCATCCCAATTTGCCAACACACATTAACACTTTGTACAACCAATACATCGTATCCAACCTTCAAACTATGGTTGGCCATCGGTATTACATTTAAGTGGTATGAAACAAACAAATGATGCTAGAAGATTTTTAAGAAAATGATATGATATAGTGGTCTCGTTTTGTTGGAAACAACAAAGGCAAGGTGTAAACTATTCAACATTTTGTTTTCTCCATGGATGTAGTGGATTGTTCGTTCCAGAAAAAAGAGCACATTCAATAAATTTGGTCACTAGCCTACAATTGAAGGGGCACACATTGATGCAACATGATGGGTATTTGCCTTGCCATTTGGAGGACACTTGCCACCAATAGCAAAGATGTTTGATAATAGTTCATAGCTTGCAATATATATGGTAAGGTGGTTTGCTATTAGTAGTTTTGACATATTTGTAGTCCCAATTTTAGTTTTATGGGTAGGGTTGCAAAAACATTAATAATTCAACTTAAATGTAATTTGTTTTTTACACAATTGCATTTAAAGCAGTGTTGGGGATGCTCTTAGATGAAAAATTATCAATATGAGTCTCAAAGTATAACAAAACAATTGAAACATGGATTTGGCAATCAAAGAATTGCACTAGGAATATTTACATTGTCCAACTAAAGGTTGATAACCTTTGTAGTTTGTTGCATAAACATATTTACACCTAGTCTTCCATTTCTTTGAAATGAAAGTGGGCGATTGAAAAATCTTCTTCAAAACAAACAAAATTCTTTAGAACAATAATTTAAGACTATTCCTAAAGGTTTGGTTTAGAAAGAGAGCAAGATAAAATTGAATTCATGGTTGTTAGGCCATGCAATATTTATGATGCATAAGAAGACTACAATTGCAACAATATGGCTGCTTACAAAGTTATGAAATGAAGAAGATAATTATTATGCCTAACCCCTTCCAAGCATTGGAGACGATTCAAACAAATTGAGAGGAAGATCTACCTTCTGGTTTATGACTGTAGGATCAATGAAATGTTGATTCCTCCTAAAAAGTGCATGACTTTCTTCTTGCAATCTCCATAACTTTTTAATGAGAACATTGATTGAGTATCATGGCAAAAGTGGTCATGAAGTTGATCAGAACTCAAATTGTAAGAGAACATACAATAAAATTATCATAATTCATAAAATACATCCTACTAGTGTCCAAGTATGAATGCTTGATCATGCCATGGAAAACTAAAAGCAAAGAAATGCAAAATTAGTATACAAAGGACAAAATCCATAAGCAATGTCTTAAATTTTTGATAATTTTTTACTATAATATATGTAGTTGTTTGGTTGTGGGCCAAGCAAATACCCCTTTGTCCTCCTCCCTTTGTTATTTTTTTCTACTAAAATTATTCACTAGCTTGTAGATATTTGAAATATTAGATTTTCAATAGTATTCACAATTTGGTACACAATTTTTTTAATATTGTTAGTATTCATTCACATAGACTTGTTCTAATGATGGTATCATCCTAATTGGTTGATTTGGTTAAAACCCAAACTGGTAATACAATAATTCTCCCACATACAAAAAAAAAGGAAGTACACCAAGCTCTTTGCATCAAATGTAGGACAAAGCCTTCCATCTTGAAGGGCAAATGTGGAAGAAAAATTTGGAGAAATAGAAGGGTTGTCTCTTTCTTCTAATAAAACATGCCCCCAATAGAACATAATAATATTCGTCATTAATCACATCTTAATGTTTACGTCCCCATGTTGGATCTTGAATGAAATTACATTATGCAAAGATGACAAACAATCATGGCAACAGTGAAGTGTTTCATTTGCAAAAATCTAACCTTTTGTTTTAACCATTGAAGCAAATGTCTAACCGACGAGGTGTGTCACTAACATAGGAGTGTTACACCATGGACAGTCATAGCGGCATGTGGGAGATTCCTTCAAGCATGGCCTTGGGTGCATAACTTTACTAGACCCTACTATCTATGGCATGAACCTACCAAAGACACCCCATTGTTTCATTATATTCAACACATATGCAATGTTATAATTTGTGGAGCATTTATGATTGCAATTGCTACCAGTCTTTCAATTTGTGGAACATTCTGCCCACATTAGTTGTAATATTGCAATCTATGGAACATTGTGACCACATTAGTTATAGGATTACAATCTATGGTCTTTTGAATAAAATTTTGGCACCCAAATATGAATGGGTAGTTGAATGAGTGATCAAAAGACTTAAAGTTTTTTCCAATTCAATTGACAACCCTTATTAATTGCCACCATGGTCACCATTCTTTTTTACTTGCACTTCATGCAAAAGAACATCACCATACTAAAAGGTGTTATGTGTTTGTTGAGAAAACACATAAGAATCTACTATTGATGAGTTGGTAGTGTTTCCAATCTAATCTCAAACATTATAATGATGGTTGTTTGCATGCTTTACATCTTCCACGTGTCCTATGATTTATTGCTTTGTTTTTTCTTTGTGTTTCTCTTCATTCATAGGGCTCTTGCACAACTTCTATTGCATAAACAACAATTATGCATTTTTTAGAGCAATTGTCAATTTGGACACATAAGAAATTCAATCAACATCACATGTCTAATTCAAATGACGACATTCAACAACCAAATTATAGGGAAAATCTCTATGGAGCTACCAATTACCATGATGCTGTGAATTGTGTGAAACCACATCTTCATAGTATTTTGAAGTTGTTTGCCAAAAATCCATTGTAGCCATAAGCAAAAGGAACACCCAAGGCTTTTCATTGTTATGGTGAGAGTGATGATCATAGAAATGAAATTTTAAATGAAGAAGACACATTATATGGTAATAATACATAGCATCAACAACTTTTTCAAGCCAAAGGAAAACTTGTTAATTTGCCAATGTCTAGTTTCAAATCTAGAGTAGTGTATTGTGACGTTAGTGCATCACCATCTCTTCTTGAAATTTTTTCCTTCATCTTTGCACACACAGGAAAAATTAGCCTTCACACACACAATTTTTTTTAATGGTGTGATTTTAAGGTTAAGAATTAGGTGAAATTGGCAAAGATGTTGGGTAAAGGGATACATGGTTTTAGAGATCTCCGAAATTTAACCACCATCACCCCCTCCCTATTCATAAACAATAAAAAACTTTTTTAATGCGCAACAATAAACCTTCTTCTTCTTCATCCCAAAGATGATGAAACAAAATTGTAATGATAAAAGGCAATGGTAGGCAAACTGCCTGAACTGTCAAATGGAATTTGTCACAACCATAGCCTTGGGCTCGCGACCAAGGCAAAGGCTTGCAAAGGTGCGGGCCAAGTGTGAAGCCCAAGATTCACATTTCATACTCCTAGGAATGTAGGAGAGTGCGAGGGAATGAACCTCCACACTCCCAAGTGAACTCCCACTTGGGAGTTGGAATCCTAACGAACTCCCAAATCTTTAGAGGGAAATTACAAGGGTCAAAACTCATTGGATTAAAGATCTTCTTATATCATTGAATAGATCTTGTAACGTAGATGCCTAAAATGGGTTTGTATGATTCATTTGGATACTTAAAAATAAGCTATGGCCAAAAAAAGGCTGAGGGTCAAATTGCAAATTTGACTCTCGACCATTAAAAGTTAGGAATCGGCCCGATTTATTTGTGTGCAGTTGATGTGCCATAGATCATTGGAAAGCTCTTGACGAGGGATACAACTTTGCTTTAGACTTCATTTTAATCGAAGGTTTGAAAAAGAAGTTATGAGCCTTCAAAGTTGCAGGAATCCCAATTTTGGGAATTTCGGGACTCCAACTTGGGAGTCCTAGGACAAAATGACAGTTGGGTGTTGGCCCCGTGGCCAAGCACAAATATTACTATAAGGGGGAAGGTGGTGACTTCCTTCAAGTCCGGGCCGTGGTGAGTCTAACGAGTTTATGTTTGTTCATGGTTTGTTTGTGCACCAAAAATGTTCCAACTATGCATTAACCAACTCGTTGTTTAGTTTGTGGAGGTTTGTTTGACTAATTGACTTGCTTGTCATTCATTTTAATCCCCATCCCAAAACTTTAACATGTCCCTCTACTCCAAAGTGCTGCGAACTAGGGAATGTACCCTAATTCCTTTTCCTTTTGTTGTTTTCCCCTTTGGATTCATAGTTGAGTCCATCAAGGAGTCTAGGGATGCATCAAAATCCAACTCGAACAACACATTATAACCAAAATGTGAAAAAAATTACATGTTGAAATGTCTAGGCCAACTATAGGAAAAAAAAACCCCATATACCAATTCCTTGAAATTTTTGTCATTATAATTAATGTATCAATGTTTTAATGTTTTGCCTATTGAGGTGGCGCTAACAATAATTGTTTTATAAGGTGGGCAATTGGCTTATGCCCAAGAGCCAAAAAATCCCAATGTTGTTTGAGGTTGAACCTTTGTCCATCTTTGATTGGTAAAATCACAAAGTTTGGGCCTATGGGATTATATAACCCACACCACAACTTTTGCCACAACCTTTGTTTGATTGTTGTATGCATAACAAAAATCTGCCATCAAATGTTCAAGGAAAATTTGATTCCCACTAGTCGCATCCACTACATCCAATGCCATGTTCTACAAATGTTTTTCTAAATTGAGTTATATCAAGGTGATCAACTTATGAATTGATGTAGGTGGAATTGTCATTATGGGGGGGGGGGGAGGGGGTGATGTACTCACCTAGGTTTTTCAACCCACCTTGAACAATCCCTTTTAAAGATCCACAATATGAACAATTCTGCCCCTTGCAATGTTAGGGTGAACAAACATTATAACCTTGAGTTGATGCTTGCAAATGTTTCCACATTGCGCATGGATGCAATTACAACATGCCCATTTTAATGTTGGGTTATGGATGGTGTATCACACATGGGCTTTCTTGGATGACATAACTAGTGTTGAACCACCTTCATAGGAAAGCAAAATGTAACATTTGTGTCAAGAATCAAATGTGCCTCCAACAAGGGTGCCTCAACCACAAATATTTGTTGGTGTTTGTTGTTCATGACCAAAGTTCTTCCATATATTTTGATACTAGTATTAAGTGAGGACGTTTCCATTTAACTCGTGAATGCACCAATTCACATGATGACCAACCAATATGCTTTTCCTTGATTTTAATTGAGCTTTCAATGTCTCATGGTAGCTTTCAATTGTAGCATTATCGTCTGGCCCAACATATGGTAAAATTAAAGATCCAACCAATCACATGTGAGTCTTATGTCATGTATTTCAAAAGACATCAAATATAGGATACTTAGTAGCTAGTGAAACATTGTAGCTTATTCATTGTTCACATTTCAGCACGAATTCAAAATGGACCATCTGTATCATATATGATGTACTCTAGTTATTGCAATACATTATTAATTAATGAAGGGTCCTTTATTTTGATATTGTAACACCTTTTTAGGTTCAGCACCTCGATGTTGAATGATTAATTTTATTTTTATTTTTTAATTCAATGATTAAAATTTGAAAATTGAAAATTTCAGCACTTTGTGTATTAAATTTAATATAACCAAATACAAATAGAAGAGAAATTTAGTGCTTTTGTGGTTAAATGGTTAGTGCTAAGTGTTAGTCAAGGGAAGGTTTAGGGATCAAACTTTAATTGGTTGCATGATTTAATTTTTTTTTCATCATAGCTAATTATTAATATCCAAAAAATTTAGCAAATTTGAAAATAATTTAATTTATGCTGAAACTGAAAAGGTATTACAATACATGCTTGTTTTTGCCATGTTTTCTTCACATGCCACAAACACATTATTTGTGAAATTTGAAAAATAAAATAATTATTCAATACTCAAGTAGAATATGTCATTTGGATGCATGCAATTTTTATTGAATATGTCCGTTCATCATATTTTTATATATAATATTTTAGGTGTTTGTTTGTCTGGTCATCCTCCTTGGGGGTAAGGGGGTTAGGTTAGTACACCCTTTGAAGAAAGACTTTTTCAATGCGGATTCTGTAGAGGACATGAAAGTGGTGAACACATACCTTTCCGAGTTCTTCAACACTTTGGAAGTTAGTGGCATGCCTTCTAGGTGTCTGTTTGTTCAGTTGTCCTCCTTGGGGGTAACGGGGTTAGGGTTAACACGCTCTTCATAAACGTGTTTCAAAAGGAGAATGACTTTTAAAGTGCAGATTTTATAGAGGACATGGAAGTGGCAAACACATACCCTTCCGAGTTCCTGAACACTTTGGAAGTTAGTGGCATGCCTTCACACAAGTTGTTGTTCAAGATTGGCGCACTAGCGATGTTGCTACGTAATTTCGACCCATCAGTTGGGCTATGTAATGGGACGCACTTTATTGTTTGACGTTTCACGATGCAAGTCGTTGAGGCTGAGATCATCACATGCAAAGGGGCTGGTAATGTGGCCTTTATCTCGTGCATTAAGTTCATTTTTGATAACAATAGTTTGCCATTTACATTTGCAAGGAAGCAATTTCCTTTACGACTGACTTATGCCATGACTATTAACAAGTCTCAAGGGCAGACCCTCTTTCATGTTGGCCTTCATGTCATAGATGACGTTTTTTTGCATGGCCAATTTTACGTTACCTTTTCACGTGCTAAGGCATTAGCGAACATCAAAGTTCAGTTGCCAGACATTGTGCATGGTTAGATTGGCCTTATGCGCAATGTTGTGTATGAAGCAGCCCTCCTTTAAGGCTGCATGCATCTCCTAAATGGCATTGCGAAAAGCTACATTCACAACGCCAGTTGTTTTAAACAGAATGTTTTTTTGAAATAAATAAGGTTTAAAGAAATAAGGGGATTTCAGAGTGTTTGAATGTCACGGGTACTCATTAGTGCACATATAATATTCTGGATGCCATTCACACAATAATGGGTCAAGTTGGAACAAAAACAATTATGTCCAAAATGGGCAGAACCTTTTTTTTTTAAAATTAAAAATTTAATAAAAAAACAACGAAGTTTTAAAATTTTCACAAAGCTACTCAAACCCTAATTCTCCATAATCGTTGTGCTACTACAAGAGAACTGTGCTCTTCTTGTGCGTGCGCGATACTCCATCTGTTTTTCTTCAAAGGTTTGCAAGCCTCTCTGTACAATTTTCTTTGTGTTGTTATTTTTCATTTGTTGTTGTTGTTGTTTTATTAATTTTATTTATTTTTGGATTCCCCCCCGGCCCCCCCCCCCCTCGTCGTCTTGTTTTAAATTCGCTTTGTTCCCCTCTTTTCTTTCGGGACGAGGGAGTTACAGAAGAGCGTCGTCGTTATGGGCAAGGTAGGCAAGGGACTGGGCTACTACTCCGATATCGGCAGGAAGACGAAAGGTATGGCTCTCTACTTTCCATTCCCTTTTGTGCTTATGTCGATGTGTGTGTGTGTGTGTGTGAGGGAGAGAGAGAGAGAGACACACACACACACAACACATAAGAGTGCGTTTTGCGTTTTCTTGCTCTCTCTTTTTATGTTGCTGGGATGGCGGAACTCTCTCTCTCGCATTGTGTATGTTTTGTGTCTGCTCTCTCGGTTTTTTTATGTTGCGATCGATTGCCGTTTTCTTTCTCCACACAGACGGTACACTCTTGTTCTCCCACCTCTTTTCCTTTGGATAAAAATATGAAATCAAGAAGTGAAGAGAAAGAGTCTCGGGACCATGCACATTTATCTTTCTTTGAGTACCGAGAGCAAGAAAAAGTTAAATAAGGAAAAAAAAGAACGAAAAATACCGTATGGATGGCAAATATTTTAGACGCTGAGATTAGAAGTTTGTAAGCAACAATGCAGGAGTGTGCTATCTGCTGGAGACCTTAAACCAAGAGAAGTTTTCGTGTGCGCGAAAGGACGAGATTTTGACTTATTCTGTTGCCAATAGCGTTGAGATATTGGTTTCATTGGCAACAGATGTAGATACTGGTTTCAGAGAAGAGGAGGGCACTTTAGCAGATGAAGATAATGCACTGGTTTCATAGGGGGATTTCACATTGGGAGATGAAAAATGCAGTGAAATCAATTCTCCAATTTTGTATGTACTAGGAACACAAACCGTGAAACCTAGTTGTGTGTAACACACCAGGTTACTGATGTGAGGGGATTGGTGCTGAAAATTTTGCGGATCTGTGTTGCTGTGAAAGGATCTGTGGACGTCAGACTATTCCTGACCATGGCAAAGATCAATCACAGGGTTAACATAGGTCTCTTGTAGGGCATTGTTTAGGAACGATAACATGGACAAGTTGGCAATGCTTTGTGTAGGCTGTACACAATAATTTTCTGTTCCATGTATGGAAACTGCAAACCTGAATAGTTGGTCCTTGAGTAGTCAGTCAAAGATGTGAGAGTTTGACATGTGCTCAATGACCTTCTATGGCTGGCTGGTGGTTTGGTCTTCTTCTTGCAGATCTTCTTACAAAGGATTACACGTATGACCAGAAGTTTATAGTTTCAACGACCACCGAGTCTGGATTGGTAGGCAAACCAGTCTTCCAGGAGACCTAAGAGTTAAAACTGCTCTATTATAATCCTGCTGTAGAGCATTTTGGAAGATCTTTGTCTGCACTCTTTGCAGTTCCTTTTGGTGGAGCTCTGACATGTTTTGTATTTGTGTCATGTAGACCTTCACTACTCGTGGTGCAAAGCATAGGGATGCCTTCTTCGGAGATGTGACCACATCATTCAAAAACAAGAATATTACAACAGAGCTGAAAGTTGACACACAATCAAATGTAAGATTCTCCTGTAGGCTGAAAAGAAAGAACATCACAACGGACATCAAAGTTGGCAAAGAATTTAATGTAAGTATTTTCTGTAGGCAATTGCTTTTGTCATTATCAAAGTGGTGGTTCCAGAATCTGGTAGACTCAAGAATACACCTGTTCAAAGCGGCTTTGTTTGTTGAGTACTATTTTTTAGTTTTCTCAGAGGCTGTAAATGCATTTGTGAATCCTAGAAATTTGATCTGCATCCTCTTCTACGCTCTTGTAGCTTTGGGAGGTTGAAGGACAAAACATTTGCCCATTGGCAGATATTTGCAACTGTTGTGGTTGATGATTGTGCGCCTGGAGCAAAAGCTGTTTTCAGTTTCACCATCCCAGATCACCACTCTGGCAAGGTGTGTCAGTACTCCATCTGTTATTTGATTAGTTTGGTGATTGAGTATTATCAACACAGGACTGATCATGCATCAGTGTTGTAACTGAAGCAGTTCTTCAATAGAGGAAAACGTAGAGGATTGTTTCAGATGACTTGATTTGTAACACAGTAAGGAGATCTTTTTTCTGTGTGAAGTGACAATGTTGCAATTTTGCCCTATTGAAAGCATTGGCAATTCCCAGGGATTGTGAAAAACTAATTAAAGGGGTGTTTTTTGTATGAGTGAATTCACTGTATTTGGTCTAGCCTCCATCATTCTGTGTTTGGGCCTATGTTTGGTAGTGTTTATTCCATTGACTTTTTTTTTATTAGTGTTGTTTCTTGAGTTGTAGCCAATGTCATGACTGAGTCTTGAGGTTTCTTACGGAAATGTGACAGAAGCTCAGGACACAGATGTTTGTATAACAGTCTTGCCTGAAATTGTGGGTGGATTATTATATACTTACCTAGACCTGCTGTCAGGAGCTGATGAAGTAAGTGGGGAATATGGCAGCTTGTTACTGCTATTCATGATGAGGGTGATGGTCTCGCACTTTGTGAGTGACTCTCATAGGGTTTTTACCCCACTCATGTGTTATCTTCAAAGTGTTGTTGGGGAGTTTCTCTGCAATCTCATAGTTGTATGCATTTGTACCATTGGAGATGCAATCAGAGCTTGCATCTTGGTATAGGTCTGAGAATCAATTTGTCCAATGCAGATTGAGCTTCAATACTGCCATGAGTATGGGAGTGTAACAGGAGGCATTGGGCTGACATCATCACCTATTGTGGAGGCCACTGGATGCATCGGCAGTGATGGCTTTGCTTTTGGTGGAGAAATGGCTTTTGACACAGCATTGGGTTGTCTCACCAAGTACAATGCTGGTGTTGGCTTCACAAAGCCAGACTTTAGTGCATCCCTCATTGTGTAGGGTTTGCATAACTCATGTCCTGAAGAGTCTATTTTAACCAGCTTTTTCTATTGCACTTCAGGTTCCACCCAATTCACAATTCATTACAAATCAGTCTGTTCAGATACACTTTGGAAGCTGATTTAATTGATTTGGGTTGGCTTTCTAGAGCTGACAAGGGGGACTTGCTGAAGGCCTCCTACTTGCATACAGTAAGTCCCACGACAAAGACTACTGTTGCTGCGGAGATTGCACACAAGATTTCAAGGAATGAGAACACCTTCACAGTGGGTGGTTTGTATGAATTGGATACGATAACCATGCTGAAGACAAGAATGAACAATCATGGAAAGTTGGCAGCACTTCTGCAGCATGAATGGAGGCCAAAATCACTGCTTACGATTTCTGGCGAGGTTGATACAAAGGCCCTAGACAAGCACGCAAAAATTGGCTTGGCTTTCTCACTGAAGCCTTAACTGGTCATGCACAAGTTGAGTTTCCTGCTGTGCTCGGTTGGTGGATGATTTACAACAAAAATGCATACACTCTGGTGACTTTTCCAAGCTGGAAACAGTACGATCATTCACTGCAATTGCAATTCTTCTATTGTACGGGATAGGATTAGAAGGGAGCTGGTGTCTATTACCTCATCTCCCAGCTTTCTTATGGAAAGTGGGAGGTAGTTGTATGAACTAGTTAGTGATTGCCTGCGACATGGTTAGAAACTGGCATGGATGGTAGTCTGCAATGTCTGTGGGTCATGCAAAAATGGAGGATGCAAAGGTTCAGGGGAAGCTGCAACTTCCATCATGATATGGGGCCAGATTGGAAGGCTAGCTGAGCAAACTCTCACATTTGGGAACTGACTGCAACAATGACCTAAGGTGGATCTTAAAGGTGAGTTGTAGACAGTTAACTTCAACTGTTAATAACTAGTCATACCACAGTCCTGCTTGACTTTGAATGAAACTGTAAGCACAGAAATAACTGTGATTCAATTCTGGAGCAAATCCTCTGTGCCTTTGTACTTAGCTCAGTTCTTTTTATGCTCATTCTGTATACATTTGAGAGCAGGCAAATTCGTTTGAAATCTTATTGGTTCGTATGGGGTGCTGTGGCAATCTTGGTGCTAATTGTGCTTCGGGTTTCCTAGTGACCAAGTGTGTTGGCATGTGGGTTGTTTGCTAGTGTTGGGTGGAGGTGTCACTCTGCTTTAACTTCTTATGGTTGGAGCTCAGAAGGTTCTAATGCAGCAGGCAGTTTGACATCAGAAAAGCTGCCTAAGTTGTAGCACTAGACATCAGGACCCCAAATGGAAAAAGTAGCACAACAGAAGTCATGACTGGTATTGGCCAAATACTGAGAAATGACTTGGGGTGCCTGGCCAGGTATTGAAAACTGGACCCGGTAACCTCTGGTGGTTCTTGCCAGTGTTGGATGGGTATTAGAACTGGCACCAAATGACTGATGCTTCTCGTGGTGGTTGTTTAAGACAGATAACCATGGTTTTCTAAAAACAAGAAACTCGTTCCAGTATGTAATTGTGTTTCTAAGAGAATATAAGAACTGATTCTGATATATAACCACAGTTGTTGCAAAATCTCTAAGAAGCAATCAAACAACCTTTAACAAAAAAGGAAATTGCTCGTTCTTTGTCAGTTATTCCATGAAAACTGCTTGTTCTTTGAGGGGTTCTGAAAGAACTGGAACTGGAAGGCCTCTTTGGTTTTGAGGAACTGGAAGGCTCTTTGGTTTTGGGAAACTGAACATAACTGAAACCAGAGGTTCTTTGATTTTGATTTCTCCTTGAAACATTATGACCAGATGTTCTTTGATTTGGATTTTTTCTTGGAAAATTATAACCAGAGGTTCCTCGATGCTTAAACTTTCTTACTTCTATATTTCGCTTGCTCCACTTTGCTATGTATCACTAGAGACAAATCAATTGATTAATTGGTGAAGGAAACGAATTGATTTTGTGGAAATAAAGTTCCATTTGAATTAAAAATATTGAATGATGCTGCATACAACTTAAAATTCAATCAAATTTGACTTTAATTGAAATTCAATTCAATTTAGATTTGATTCAATTTTGTTCAAATACATTGAATTCTATTTGAATTCAATAATTGGACTAAGATCTAATTCAATTGATTTAAAATTTAATTGAAAAAAATGAGATGCAAATTGGTGAACAAGGTATTGAAAATCTGTTCATAAATATGATGTTGGAAAAAAAAAACTTAAAAAAACTTAAATATAAATATTATATATATATATAAGATGCATTTTCATGCCTCCTTATTTCGGAATCGGCTAAACAAATTTGAATTCAGAATTGTTCAAGTGACAACTATGACTTATGGAACCTAAAGTTGTCTTACCTAAACTAAGTTTGATGAATCAACATTAGCGAAGTTTATAACCAAATTTGACTAAATCTTCTTATGGATGATCATCACTTTCACAACGTCACATAATTGATAGAGGAAAAAAAATTTGTGTATGGGTTGTTCCATTTTACTTTGACAATGTTACAATTTTACATCAAATGTGCCCCTTAATGCACCCACTAATGTGTGCCAATGAATGTAATTGAAGGTTTTTAGGATGTTCATGATGTTGTTTCATTCTAGTGATGAGAATTTTGAGGAAAAGGTATATGAGTGATTTTTTATAATCTTTCATAGGCTCTTTATTGATTTTGCATAATCTTTTGTATGGTCATCCCTAGACAATTTCAAAAGCATTTTTTAATATAATTATTTCATTTTCAAGCCTAATTACCTCACTTCCTAATAACTATCTCTTATCCTTATAATTACATGATTCCTTTCTTAATAATTATTTCTTATCTTTATAACTATTTCACTCCTTTCCTTACCCACCAACATGCCTACGAAAAGATAAATTAACATGTGCCTTTTCATGTCCATGATATTTATATTAATTGGAAATAAATTTGATATTGACATAAATAATAATGAATTATTGATAATCACATGGGAACGTAATAAGAAGAAAAATCATCACTTCTAGTGCATAGCATTGTGAAGCTCAAGTAAAATAATTCTAATAATCATAATTGGTGCATGGGAGGGTTTTTTAAATCCTTGGTATGTTCATCCATGGATCACTGGAAAGACAATTTTAAAAATAACTATTTCATTTTCAAGCCCGACTATTTTATTTCTTTCTTAATAATTACTTTCTTTTCTTATTAAATTTTTAAATTATTATCTCTCACCTTTCCTAATAACTACCTCACTTTTTTTCCCTATCCACCAACATGGATATGGAAAACAAATTAACATGCGTGTTTTGATGTCCATGAAATGTGTATTAATTTAAATAAATTTGACATTGACATAAATAATGATGAATTATTGAAAACCATATGAAAACATCAAAATAAAATAGTTGATTGTCACAAGTAATGTGCAACAACATAAAGCTCAAATTGATAGAAGGGAAAAAAATGGTATAATTGTTGCTCCATTTTACCTTGACAATGTTACAATGTTACATCAAATGCACCCATAGATGCACCCACTAATGTGTGCCAATGAATGTAATTGAAGGCGCCTAAGTTGCCCATCATACTATTTCATAAAAATATTTTTTTGATAGTTTAAAATTAGATGCAAACCAGTGTTGGGCGGGTATCACAAATCTCATCAGGCATAAATTGGGCATCAGAGTTTGAACCCTTTGGGGTATCACACTAAGTGATACCTTTCTTGAAACGAATCATCACTTTTCTGAATGGTGATAATTAATTAAATTATAAATAAATAAAAATAGTGAGACTCGATGAAGGTTTGACCCTTAACCTGGGTAAGGGTCCCATGAAAATCCTATATGAAAAAATTAGGATTAGGTGGAGGCATCACATTTTAACAACCACTTCTAGAAAAGCCTAAATATTTTTTAATAAAATGCACTTTTGTACATTAGCTCTTCTTTTTGCGTTTTTTTCACTTGTGTTCACAAATGTTGTGAATGTTTGTGTTCTTTAGTGTTTTGTGTTTTTGCATTGTTTAGATTTTGGATTTGAATCATAAAGTTTTTTTTTTCCTCACCTTTCTTCACTCTCATTTTTTTTTTTCCCCTTTTATTTCTTTCCTTTTCTTCTTGTTTCTTGTCTTGGTACTATCTTCTTGTCTTATTATGCCTTGTGTTGTTTCAAGTTATTACCTAGTCGCCTTATCTTACTACTTGTTTGTGATGCCTCGTCATGTTGCTTCATTGCGTTGTTTTGTCGTTGCTTAGTTGTTGCATGGTTATTTGCATGTTGCCTCATCATTGCTTCATCACTACCTTCATCACTACCTCATCACTGCCTATGTGCTACCTCATCATTGCCTTGTGTTTTGCCTCGTAGATGCCTCGTCATGTTGCTTCGTTGCCCCACCTCATTGCTTCATGCTTCATCACATTACCACCGTTTGCTACTTCATTGCCTTACTTCATTGCATCGAAGTGCTTTCCACCCCCCCCCCCCATTGAAACTTTAAAATTCAAATGCAATTTTGAAACATTCTTCGAATTTTTTAAGTATTAAAATTCCACATTTTAAAAAATAGGAGTGTTTTTTGAGTGTGGCTAATATGTTCTTATCATCTATATTTTTTTCAATGAAAATTATTTTATTTTATGAGTCCTTTTGATAGTTTTTTGCAAAATTGATTCCATCTGATGCAATAGGTCTACATTTTCAAATTTCCTAAATTAAAACCAAAACTTAAAATTGGATCAAATGAATTTTTACTTTAAGTTCTTTGACATTCATTTGAAGGAAAAATGATTAACTTGCCATGATTACTATGGTTTTAAATGGTAATAAGAAAATAAATGTTTGATTTTGACTAATTATGTCTAATATTTGATGCCCTTTTTGGCTCCTAGTTACATGTTATGACCCTTTGTGCTTAGTTTCTTTTGTTTGTTTTCTTTTGCCAAGTAGTTTTTTGTTTTAGATATTTTTTTGGTTTTTTTCTTATTCTTATAATATGTTTGTGTATAATGCAATTTTTTTTTTTTTTGGCTTGTTAATGTGATGGATATCCATACACACAAAAAATTATTATTATTATTTTTTTATCATTATATAGTTTTGTAATCTTAATGAAATAAAAGTGAGTAATTTTATTTTATTTCCAAACCTTCAACCCCATTGTTTATAAATGTTTTTTTTTCAAAACTTTACCTCTAAACCCATTTTATTTGTAATTTTTTTTTCTAAAATCTAAACCTTTGTGAATATTTGATTTTATTTTCTTTTTTTTTTGTGAAAAAATTTGGAATTGTTTATTAATTTTGTGCCTTATTTAATTTTGGAAATATTTGTGTGAAAACTACCAATGGAATATTCCTCTTTAGATGAAAATATTGTAATCGGAATAATGAGAAAATTGAAATATGTATGAATGATGAAATTATGGAAGAAATGTAAGTGTGCAAACAATAACAAATAATAATCCAAAAAATGACAGAAAAAAAACAAATGAAGGTAAATCTTTAAAAATTGCATGCGCAAAGAAAAATTTGGCAACCACATGGAAGATTATTTTTGTGTTGGATTTTTTATTATGTCAATGATAATATAGAAATTGATATTTGAGAATACACAAATCATGCATTGTATATTTTGTTATCAAAAACTTGTAATAGGAATAAATTCGAGAACTCAAACAAGGAAAAACTAATTTCTTATTATAAGAAAAATGGAATAGTTTCTTTGAAAAAACATGTGTATGCAAACCACACTGTTATTACAAAAATGTTTGAAGAAGAAGTGAATTCTTTGTTGAAAGGAAGAGAAGAAAGACAATTAACAAATAAAAGAATGATTGTGTTTGGTTGGTCAATTAATTTTTTTTTTCTGTCAAAGATATTTTAAATAAAAAGGATGTGTCACAAAAAGAATTTTCAGAAGACTTGGGCCTTTTGATCGTCAAGAACACTTTACCAATTCAATTTGTGGAAAGCATGCGGTTAAAACGTTTAATTTCATGTTTTTGTCCAAAATTAAATTTCCTTTCTAGGAGGTAATTTTCATAAGAAATAATTGTCAAGGTTAATTGAGAAGACAAGTCAACAATATGTTTTTCCTTCATTGGCATATATATATATATTTGAAATTGTTAGCTTTGATCTTTGGATGTCTAAGGGAGCTTATGATGTCTTTGCATTAGTGATCAATTTTTTGAACAACAATTGGTAGTCAAAACATGTAACTATTAGCTTGTTTGAAGTGATAGAGACTACTAGTCAAACATTGGTTAGAAGTCTAACAAAATTATTGGAAACATATGTTTTAAGGAAAAAAACCATTGCTTATGTAAAAAATGAGGGGTCAAATATCAATGCAATGACTATTGAATTGGAAGCTGTTGTAAATTGTGAATCTCTTGGTTTATAAGAGAGATTTCAAAGCACTTGCTTTGGGCATGCTTTTGAAAAAGCATGTCAATATGGCACTATAAAAGAAAAGGAGTGTAAAGATTTGAAATATGTTTATATTAAATCTGCTTAAGGAGATTTACCAAAGTGCATAACTTGGTTAATAAGTTTAGAAATGGAAGGTAGGAATGGAACAAGGCTTGTGTGAAAACTGGCATTCGCTTTAGAAAATTGAACATTCCAGTGAAAACTAAATAATGTTATTTGTTTTATTATTATTTCAATGATTTACAATTTTCAAAGTTTTGAATTATACAATATAATTAATCTTTTCTATTATTGGTTGTGTTATAGGTTTGCTAATAAAGTCATTATGTTTCAAAAGGCCTTACTATTTTGTTTTGCCATTGTGTTTTGTTATAGCAAATAGACTATTGTGAGAATCATTGGTCGAGTGCCTCCACCTCTAACTTGGCACATTTCTCATATTGTAATGGACATTAGCTCCAATTGTTTTTGCTTGTGTTTTTAACTAGTCTCGTGGACATTAGTTCTTCGATGATGCTTTACACTATGTTATTTCCATGAGTTTGAAAATGAAAGAGGAAAATAAAATTATTCCTTCATTTGAAAGCCTAATAGAAGATGATTCCATTATTTTTGATGAATTATCTTTGTTGGCCTTTAACATTAGAAGGGAGGTAATCAATGTGTTAGATTCTTTCCTTTCATTTTTGAAGAAATATGAAAATAAGAAAGCTCAAAACATGATCTCTTCAATGTTAGACCCTAGGTTTAAGAGTTTTCGTATAATATCTTCATTTGTTGGAAAGGAGCAAGGTGTTGCTCTTGTTAAGGAACATGATAGAAAATCCTTGTATCCTATGTTGGTGAAATGCTACGAACATTTGCATCCTTTGGTAAGGTTAGATACAAATTGTATTGACCAAGATATTTTTGAGCAAATTGCAAGCATAAGTGAACTAGCAGAAAAGCTGGTGAAGAGGGAGTTGTTAGTTTTCAGCAGATATCAATTGGATGTTAAGGACATCAAATGTCCTCTTTAGTGGTCGCAAAATCATGAAACAATGTTCCTTATAGTTGGATTTTTACCCCGACATATTTTGGGTGTTGTTGGATCTCAAATTGAAACAATTTTTTTTCTTTGGTTGGAATACTTACCAACCTTTATAGATGTTGTTTGTAAATTGAAAATTTAGAGAAGTTGATATTTGTCAACAAAAACTACCCTAATGATCTTAGAATAGGTTGTAAGTCTCCATCTAACTTAGTGGAATTCCTTGGAAGGGATGTAGGTCTAAAAGAGGAGTTAGAAGAGTTTGAAGGTGAATTTGAAAGAGATGAAATTGTTTTTTGAAGTGTAAAACTTCAATAAATAAAATATTATTTAGTGTTAAAACATTGTTTGCAAAAATGTTTGTAATTTTTCACTAATAAGTAAAATAATAAAATTGAGACTAAAAAATTTTTAATTTTAATTTTCTGAAATTAAAAAAAAACCAATTAATAAGTAATACCCAGTTTATGAGAACTGACAAAGGAAAACCGGCTGTTCTCAAAATTTCGAGAACTGGCATATTGAAAACCGGGTTAAAAAATCATATTGATACCTTGGCCAACATATAAATTTTTAGGGGGGAAAAAAAGTGAAAAGGGAACCCTTTTCTAAATTGTTTGTATGAAAAACCAGATCCAACGGGTATCATAAAAAATGTGATACCCACCCAACACGGGAATAAACCTGGAAAAATGGATTGTACAAAGTGATTGATTATGTAAGGCTCATCAATCACTTGGGCCAATCATTATAGTAAGTGAATAAAAACTTAGTCATTTCCTGCTACTGACACTTTTCATGGCCTGCTATATAACCTGTGCACTTTTACAAGCCCCTTTAGTAGTTTCAGAGTGCTTTGCTTGTAAATCTTCATCCAAAATGTATTGTTATAAGGCATTTTCATAACACCATTAGTGCATCCTTCTCTAATCAACTCAGATTGTGTGTGGGGGTGGAAAAGGACAAGATTTGCGTTGTGAAGCAGTGTTGAGTCTGAATTAGTGCCCCATGATTTCACTTTTGTGTCTGTAATGTATTGTTATAGGGCATTTTCATAACACCATTATGAAGTGCATCCTTCTCTAATCAACTCAGATTGTGTGTGGGGGTGGAAAAGGACAAGATTTGTGTTGTGCAGCAATGTTGAGTCTGAATTAGTGCCCCCGTGATTTCACTTTTGTGTCTAATTACAGACGCAAAAGTGAAATCATGGAGCACTCAACTTAACAACTACAAAGCAAAATAGTTTTTAGTGTTGCGTTACTTTGTGAGGGTTTTTTTGTTACTTGGTTTTTCGATAACAATAGGTGTATGCAAGCATTGACATGGTAACACTCAAGAAATTCTTGCCATATGTTTCCCCCCGACGTTCTCAATATGCTCCTTTCTCTCACCATGTATTTGTCCCCGACATTTGGACTTTTCTCCTTGCCTTGGGCACAACCAAAACCTTGAGGGATGATCCAAAACAAACTTAAAACCTTTCTTGTTCTAAAAAGAGAGGCATACGATTATTATGCACTATCATGTGTTCCATGAAATCTCAAACTTTCTACAAATTGAGCCCAACTTCATCTGTTTAATCCAAAATAGTACAAAGCACAAGTGAGAAGGAAGCATCTAGAAACAAGGGAGTTGCAACAAGTGCGAAGTGATGCTCCAAAAATTCTAGCATACATACATACACTGCTCTTCTTCTTCTTCTTCTTCTTCTTCTTCTTCTAGAGACTGATGCCACTGAATCTAGTGTGGCAGTCTAACCATCTCCGGTAGTAGTTTTACTACTTACAATCAATGATAGAACAAACACAACAAAGAAACTAGTACAATCCAGCTTCAAAAATGAGCTAAACTGATAGGGTGCATAAAATCAATAAAGAACAGAATGACATTATGACAACTACATTTGAGGAATGAGATAATGTGCATTTGGTGGTTTGGACCATCATGTAGTTTTTATCACAAAAATTTGGAATCATCGTCATCATCATCATGGAGCTCGCTGGGAAGATCTCTCAATGCAATCAGCACTAGTACTCACAGCAACAGCAGCAGTGGCATCAAGCTTACCGGGAAGGTCTCTCAATCCAATCTGCAATTGTGGTAACAATTCCATCACCATCACCATCATCATCATCATCAACCATCAATTTTCCAAGACAAAATTGGCAAAATGTTGTGTGCCAAGATGAATATGCGGCCCATGTTGGGTACTAGTGGGATTCGGGCTTTGTCAATGGAATTTTGTAATCAAAAGAGTGTTTTTGTGTGAAGTAAGTCAACCTGTCATCATGGAGGTTGTTGTCGGTCACAGAGGTTCTTACTCTCCAGCTACACAGCAGCTCCCCACACTTTCTTGCTGCAATGACTTGGTCCCAAACTTGAGCTTCCTCATGACTCCACCATGTCCATTTCTGGAGGAGGTGCCATGATCACTCTGTGGTGGTGGTGGTGGTGGTGGTGGTGGTGGTACACAGCTCTGATCATCCTCCTCCTCCACTTCATGATCATGATCATGATCATCTGTTGCCGTGAAACTAAATCCTTTCTCCAATATGTCCGGCTTCTGCACAATGTCTGTCTTGTGGGTTGGAGATTGGTTTTGGTGATGGGGTGGCGTGGAAGTTGTGTTTGCTTTCAGAATCAGTTCTGTGCCAGCAGCAAGGATTGCAGTGCTAACTGGAGGTCCTGCAGGTTTAGGCTTCAACAAATGAGAGGGCTTTGCTGCTGCTGTAGTGTCTTCTCGTGGAATGGTATCATCATGATGATGAGCCTGAAACAGACCTGCAGCATGTTGTTGTCGTAAGGAGAGAGGCCATTGATCTGGATTGCACCAACCAACAGGAGTCTGCTGATGATCTTGCAGATGATGATGATGATGTGCATTGTTTTTGCCACAACTTCCAAGCTCTGTGGTGCAGATGCCAACACTGCTCTTCACTGATAAGCTCTCAGATTGTGGAACCCTGCCAGGGCTGAAATTGTTATCAAAGATTGGCTCTTGTGTTGATCCATGAACTCCCAGTCGTGCTGCACGCTCCAGCCAGTTCCAAATCCATCCAGCTTTGTCAAGAATTCCTTCATCTTCTTCGGTTGACCACCCAATGGGGCGGTGCAATTTTGAGCTTTTCTTCCAATGTTGGTGTGAGAGGGCATACTGTAAAGCACGATCTCTCTTCATAGCAGCTTCTTGCTTCCTCTGCAGAATTGCTTTATAATCTTGAGCTGTGTGGATGCTTGCATTCCATGCTTTAGGTGCAGCTGTAATTGCTGGTGTTACGGGAGCAACAGCAGGCTGTTGCTGCTGTGGCTTCTTCACACATGATTGAGTCTCAGTTTTTGATGTCTGAGTACCGACAGATAGCCCTTCTTTCTTGAGCTCCTGGCTTAGCAGTCTCACTGGAACCAGCGCATCATAGCATGATGATGATACAGGAGTTCCGTCTGATGTATTTCTTTTGGTATTGGTGTGGTGGCCACATGGGTAGTCTCTGAAGCTGCGAACCTGGATGGTCTTCTTCACAGCTGCATCTTGAACCCTCACATCTTCCACACTGGAGTAGTAGTGACTACTTTGAGCTGGAATTCTTATATCCACCTCATTTTCTGGATGATGCTGCAGTAGCAGCTGATGACCACCATAACTGGGTAGTGACCCATTGGAAATGGGTCCTGAAGCTGAGATGGTTGCTGACCCATGAGAGTGCGGTGATTGTACAGGACCACCACGACCGCTTGGACCAGCTTCACAACTGGATGAAGAAACTACAGTTGCTGTTGTTGTTGTGACAGGTTCTCGGGTTCCAAGTTTGGTAGCATGAGACTTTTCATGGAATTTCAATCTGCCCCTGAAGCCTCGAGATCCTTGTCTAGTGTCAAGACCTGTTTGTGGTATGTTTTCGATGACAGGTAGTTTGAGACTACTCTTATTAGTGGGATGGATCACATTTCGCAGAAGACCTCCAGCCTTTCCTGGGGAGGCAGCTGCAGGTGGTGGTGGTGGCCCTGCTGGAGCAGCATGTACTGTTGTTTCTTTGGAGATCCTCTGCGTAAGACTGCTGCACTTAGATCCATGACCACAAGTGCTTGAGGATGAAGCAGCAGGAGCTGGAAATGCAGCTTGAAGAATATTGGGAAGACTTTCATCATTACCCCTTGAGACACATTGTCTTGAAAGCTTGGATTTCAAATGCTGACTGGAGTAGTAGGACAATGGTGATGTTGACGCACCTGGCGACTCCTCAAGTCCTTGATTTGATGCTATCTCAAAGCTTGGATGGAAAAGGGGACCTCGTGGCACAAAAACATGCTTGGTGGTGCTTGTATGCTCCTCCTGCTGCTGCTGCTGCTGCAATCGAGTCGGTGATTCCCATCTAGATTCCAACTGGCAATGGATTCGTGAACTATCATCTGAAATTGGGGAGAAATCAATTGATAAAGTTGTTGCACTATCGACTAAAGCACTGTTGGACTCCAATCGGATGACCTGGCTGGTGGGTGGTGAACAGGAAGAAGGGATTTGAAGCTCTGCAGCATCTGCAGACCTTAGAAGGGATGATGATGACTGGGCATATAAGGGGCTAAAGATTTGGAGTTCTCCCAGTGGTTTGGCAGGAGGCTTCACCACAGACCAGGGGTTGAAGGTAGTATAGAGCTTCTTGCAGTTGGTGGTGGCAGGAGATTGCAACACTTTCAGTCTACTACTGTCACCGGTACTACTACTACTACTGATGGGCATCGTACCTTGGATGATCTTGCTGCTGCTATGCATGATGGGTTGTTGCTCCATTGATGATGATTTGGTTGCTACCACCACTTGATCATTGACCACCTTCGGAACGCACACTGCATGGTGACGAAGGCAAGAGCTGGTGACACTAGCATCTGCTGCATGATCCTGAAGATGATGACCTTTTTCCACATCTTCTAACTGCTCACGATCCAGTAATCTGCCATAAGGGCAGCATGACTGGAGTTGCTTCTTCACAACTGCAGCAGCACACTTCGCCTTCTCCTTCATAGTCACACTAGCATGGCACCACCACAACCACCACCACCACTGGCTGTTACTCCAAGAACATTATTGAAACATTGCTCCCACCTTCTGATCTGCCATAAACTTGCAGCAGCAGTTGCCTTGGATGTAATTCTTTGCTGAAACTCTTTCTCTTTTTTTTGGGGGCACTAAGAAACCAGTACTAACTAGCCTTATGTCAACTGCATAGCCATTATTCATCATGCTCTTGAACAAGTAGCCATGTCCTGGCAGCTATATAAATGTCCATCCCGAGAACAAATCAATGAATGGATAAATCACAACACATTGATCCTTGCACCTTTCTAACACACAAATGCTCAGAGTTCCTGAAAATTGTGCAGTTGTCAAATCCCTCCTCCATGTGAGTAATTTCCTCTCTGAGAAAACCACACTTGGGGCATCAACAGCAATGATGACCTACATAGTAAAAGACTACTTCTTGGTGACAACAATCTGTCTCATGATCCACAATGGGTATTGATTGGTGCAGGCAATAAAATTGAGACAAAAAGGTTTCCTGACACAATCCAAATTTTGGTGTTGGTACATCTACAATGTGAGATCCAAACTACTGAATACCAACCAAATGGGTGGCAATGATCAGGAGGAGCTGAAGCTTAGCTAGCACGGGGAAGCCATCATGTCTCTCATCAGCTGGTGAAAACACAGTCTAAGCTGCAGGCACTAATTCCAGGAGATTGGGTACAAAGGATGCATGATCAGGAAAGAAAAAGCTATGGCAAAAACACAAATTCTTGCTGTGAAATTCTTACACACCAGCAACACACACTAACTAGCAAGGAACTCCAATGCAGCAAGCAAGCACCCTTCAGTCCACAACACCATATAGGTCATATAGAACAGCATACTGACAACAGCAGCAGCAGCTTAATGCTCATTGCTCAGAGTCTAGATAGCATAAGCTAACACACAGCTGAGAAAAAACAGATTGCAACAAATGAGGGCATTGGGAAAAACAAACAGCAAAAGCTAAAAAGCTCTGAGAGAGACAAATTTGATCAAGGAGACATGGTAGCAGGCAGCACCCAAAAGCTCTACAGGAACCCAAAAAAGAAGAAAGAAAAGAGAACAGAGTTGCAGAGTTTCTTGGACAGACATGGTAAGAACAAGAGCTACACACAAGCCCTGAGAAGAAAAAAGCTGCAACCTCCTGCTGTTACTGCAGTCTGTCTGTATGTCTGTCTGCTTCTGGTTTGTGACAGAAGTTTAAAGAAGAAGAGAACATTGATGCCAGAAGCCCCTGCCATCAAACAACACCCATGTCCTCCTCCCAGTCCTTCTAGTCCTACAAACTCTCCCACCTGCATTAACAACAACAGAGCTAGGTTCTTGTCCTGTTGCTTTGAATTTTTGTTTTTTTTATTGGGTTTTTCCTCCATCAACATAACATCAATTCCTGATTCCTCCCACAATCAATCAATCACCAAATACTTCCTGGATCCTGTCATACACCCAACTCCATTATGTACTTTTGTTTCTGCTGCTTCTTCTCCTGCTTCTGCTGCTGCTGCTTCTGCTGCTTCTGCTGGCTGTTGATGCTGTTTGCTCTATTTGTTCATGTGCTTTGTTGCTTCTTCATCTTCTTCCCCCCTTCTTCAACAAGATTCTCCATCTTTTGTTGTTGCAAATTGTTTTGTTCTCTCTTTTGTTTTTGCAAAATTTGCAATCTTTCTTGCTCTCTCTCTCTCTCTCTCTCTCTTTTTGTTGCAAAGTTTGCAACTTTTGTTGCTTTCTCTTTTTTGTTTGCATTTCTTTTTTTGGGGTGTTTGCTCTCTTGTTTTTTGCAATTCTGTTGGATCTTCTTTTTGGTGCAATTTTTTTGGTTTTTTGGGTTGTTACCAGAAAAACAAAATTGTTGGTCACTTTTCAAAATGCAATTTTTCTTGAGTTGCTATATAGTACAACAAGACATCAAAGAGGGTTTTTCCCCCTCTCTATCATACTTTTATAATCTTCTTTACAAATGTAACAAGTAGTTGCAATCCTCAATTCAAATGATTTGTGAATATATATATAATTTTGAGTTTTTTTTTGTCAATTATTATTGGATACTTTGCTTTGCAATATTGTCCTCCCTTGTGATTTCCTTTAAATTTGGGTATTTTCAAAGCAAATAATTTCTAAAAAATTCAACATTTTCCAAAAATAATTTAATTACCTCCGAGAGAGAGAAGATAATTAATTATACACTTACTTAAATAGATCCCCTTGAGGTTGAGGAGATTGTTATATAGACTCACACCAATATTGTCAGTGCAACACACATGCCACATTAGGTTGTTGCATGTTCTACTACTACCCATGTTGGGTCTCATCTCAACAAGGGCTCTAATTGCCATCTCAACAATAATTTTTTACAAAGAAAATAAAATCTTTTGCATGTTTCACAAAAATAAAATAAAAATTCTTTCTCTTTTCTCTTTCCTCCTTTTTAAATAAATAAATAAATAAATAACATCACATCTCTCACATTGATGAGGGAGGAGCCCACATGACACATTTTGGAAGTCCGGGACAAACCCAACATTTTGTGTTCACATTTGGAATGAACATAATAAAATCTAAAAATACGGTCTCCTTATTATGCTTCCCCCAAACCCAAATTAGGTACTTTTATGGCCATCTCACTACATAATAAGTATGAAGTTCACAAGGACAATAATGTCCAATCTTTAGATTAGTGTCATTTACAAGAAGACAATATAAAGAGAGAGATAGGTGGGTATTATTATGTATGGTTGGGGTGGGAGAAGTATGACTAGTCCAATTATGCCCCCACCCAAATGGGTTGCAACTAAGCAAATGGTAGGTATAATGGGTACTAATATTGTCCACCTAAAATGTTTGCTTATAAGGGTTGTATACTAGGACCCAAGTTTTGACCTAATATGCTTGCTTATGAGGGTTTTATTATACTTGGACCCAAGTTTTGACCTAATATGCTTGCTTATAAGGGTTTTATACTTGGACCCAAGTTTCCATTCACCACCTATATTGAGATGAGGTGACATATGTGTGTGTGTGTGGGTGAGGAAGGGGAGGATTGAAGTTTGGGGCCATGTGCAAAAGAGAAGTGGTTGCCTTGGGATGTTTATCCCCATTTGTTGTCCTTTGAGGGCCAACTTAACTAAACTATGCAAAACTTTTGAGTCATGTTTGATATTCATTCAAGTGAGACAAATGTGCAATGATAATAAGGAAGGACTCATAAACATTTTGGGGTTAGCTCCATGTGCACTCTTGGTGGAATGTGTTGATTAATTAGGTTCAACAAAGGTCGATCATGAATCCCAACGAGCACCCACTTATGGAATCGGGTGTGGCATGCACAACATGCCAAGACACCAGCTCAAACTAGCATATAATAATATGAAAATTAGTGGGTTCCAAAGTGTTGTTATTCAAGGAGCTTATGTGTTGAATCTCCTCTTTTTCCCATTTGTCTATTGTCTATTCCTCTCTATAATTTCAAATGCATTAAAAACAAATTGTTACTAGTTGGTATTTCCATTGGGACTTTCAATGAACTTGAAGGTATTAGGCCTCACAAATGTATACATGATTTTCTTTTATTATATAGAGATTAACTATTTAAATCATCATCAATCTAATCGGTCCATAGGTTTTAAAGCTTTATTAAAATTGTCTATTAAAATGAGGGTTCTCATCCTTCTAACTTAGCAATAAAATAAAATAAAATAAAATCATAGTCCCCTTCAAACCCAAACCTAAATCTAATCAACCCTTCAATGTAATGAGAACTTTAAAAAACATTTCCATCAAATTACAAATAATAAGAAAAATTATGTACTTAAAAGCAATGAGAGAGGGCATGTGTGTGAGTTAACTCCTTTGCTTCTTTAGAGGAGAATTGACTCTAATCCTTCAAATCTTTCAATTCAAAGAGTTAAGGTTAATGCCAATGTTGAATGTCTATGTGTAAATGTTTACATGCCCAAGTTTTTATAATTACATTTTTAACTAAACATATTTCGGGGTTTACACTTTCCACAACATCTTTTAATGACGTTTGTGAGGTGCAATATCCACATTCTATTACAAACTTTAATTCTTTGTGGAAAAATTGAATGAATGAATGATTGAACATAATACATGATGACTTTTGCATATGCATATCAAAAAAAAATTCCTACTCTTTTTACACATGATTCAACACAATAGCTATGGAAGTGGAGTTGATTCAATAATTACAACTAAACATGAAATCAAAAAAACATAAGTCCATAACAAAAAATTTAAAAATTTCTTCCAATGTCTTGAAATATAAATTGACCTGATATTCTTCACCTTGCAATCTAGGTCTAGAATGTGAAATGCAAAATACATGAGTACATAGAAGATTCTAAACACTTTGTTATGGTGTCTTGAAATTGCACATTAAATTTAAATTATTATTATTATTATTGTTATTATTCACCTTGCAATCTAGGTCTAGAATGTTGGAAAAAAAACAATTTATGTTTTCCCGAGAGGGAGAGACCATTGGCACATTGCTAGTTCATAAATGTGCTCATGTTTGGTAGCAAAACACAAGGCAAGTTTTGTTGAAACTTGTTTACAAAAATAAGACAAAATTTAGACATTTAGGACTCACAAAAGCTTGTGCAAATGACCTAATTGGAGTGAAATCCTTATTTGCCAAATCCAATCTCACATTCTTCAAGCATTCCTTCACCCAAAAAGAAAAACTACAATTGTTGTTTCAAACATGACCTTAACCCTAAATCACATGGTTCTTCCTCTCTACCATTTTCCATAGTTTGGCATGGCAAGCAAAACAAAAATTCAAAATTTTCAACACTTTCAAAAATTGATAAATTTCTGCTTAACTAGGCTAGGTACTACAACATATACTAGAGCCATTACCTAAAGTGCAATAGAAAATATCCAAAGTATTAAACCCTGAATTGTAAGACATTAAAAAAAATTGATTCCGATTAACAAAAAATTAAAGATATTTAAAAATATTTGTCATATTTGAATTAAGGTACTTTCAACAAGCCCCATTGACAAAAAAATTTCAAAAAATTAAGAACCATGCTTATATATATATAAGTTTTTTTCAAAGAACCGTGAGTATATATTTCTCTATCCTACAATTTGGTGAAAACATATTATTGTCTCCCCAATTAAGCAATATAAATTATTGTAAAAGCTATCAAAAGATTTATAGCTTAATAATAGATCAAAAGAAACCCGATTTATCGTTAAAATTTTTCATAAATTATTTTTCTTGTTATGGAAAAGGATTTTGAAAATTAAATTAAATTAAATTATCATTCAGCAATTGGGAAAAGGTACTACTACAATAATACAAAGCCCAAGAGTGATGGATACCAATTCCTTTCACTTTGAAGGATAACTTGCCCTTTTTAATCCAAGGCAATGGTTTTTGATGATACCCAAGAGACCCAATTTGAGAAAACCCAACACAAAACAAAACAAAAAGAGCCCAGTGTTCTAATCTGAAGACTGACAAAAAAATATTTAAAAGCTCTACAGAAACAAAGTTATGGGCTAACAACAACAACAACAACAACAACAAATTAAAAACCCATTTTCAAAGGCCAACAAAAGACAAAAAAAGACACCTCCATACTTTGTACTAGCCTAAACCCTAGATTGACAAAACAAAATCCCCATTATTTTAGAAACCCTAGTAGATAAAGCTTAGACTTGAGACTCTGTTACAGTAGACAAAGTTTTGGCACCCCAGGTTTCTGGAACAAGTACACACTCTAGGTTGGATGAAAGTTACTACACAACCTTCACTCATATGTGGTTAAACATAATTTGGGGCCTGTAAATATGGCCTATGAGAGAGAGATAGATACAATGGGAATCGAAGATGGGTAGTACAAGTGATGGGTAGTAGTGTTTCTGATCGGTCAATCATAATGATTCGTCCAAGTGGTGGTGACTTTTTGAAGATAATCCTCCATTATTTTTGTGCTGTTCCCTGTTTCTGATTGGTCAATCATAATGATTTGTGCAAGTGGTAGTAGCGACTTTCAAAAAAAATAGTCTTGCTCTTCAATTTTTTTCATGTTTATGGGTGGGGACGGGGAAATATAATTAATTTCATGCTGGATGGTGGTAAAAAGACTTACAGAGGTCCAAATAGTGGGGTGTGGGTAGAGAGAATCAAGCTGCTGCTCTTAGTCAAGTCAAGATGATCTTACATCTGCCAAAACTTGATTGATCACAACAGAGTTAGTACAAATAGTGAAAGAAAATGGAAGATTCTCAAAACTCATTAATCCTTTGAAGAAAGTGCATTCACAATTCAAAATGTTTTGGACCCAACTTCATAATCCACACTTTCAAGTCCTAAATCCTAATCTCTCTCTCTCTCTCTCTCTATGATGAATATCATCAGCCAAAGTGAACCAGCACCGAAGAAGTGCATTAAGAAGGATGGATTGTAAGTGTTGAGGAAATAGTTTTCAGTTGGGTTCCAGTTCGGTAGCTAACCATGGTTGGTAGCTAGCTCAATTGCTCTTCTTCATACTAGCTACCTACTAAACAACCTGATTATTGGGTTTTGTTGGTAGGTAGCAAAAAAACTGCCCTTACCCTATTATGTACAAACTATAAACCATCTACTTATCTAATTTTAGTCACCTATTTTCTTAATAAACCCCTTTGTATAAAAGACCTACTTCTTATAGAATGAGGTAACAAGGCGAAACCACTGGATATTAACTTGGTTGAGGTTGTCAACGTTGTTGAGACCTATTAACGAGGTATTCATTATTTCATGCACGATTCCCTAAACAGACCTTGGGTCCTAGTATTGGGTCCTTTCTAAAACTTTCATACTAAGGCCTGGTCCTAGGAACTCAGTTCAAGGCTGATTTTTGGCTGGTATGTGGGATGTATATATATATATACTTGGCAGCAGAAACTGGTAGAAGATTGATTATATCTCAAGTCCTTTTGTCTTGATTGGGATTGTACTGCCTCAACTCATACCAGCTTGGTAGGGTCTTTCAGTACACATGGATCCAATCTGGTAGAGTAATCTATCTATGAAGGAAGGTTGTTTGTTTGTTTTGTTTTGTTTTGTTTGTCACATTGAGATCTCCCAAACTGAGGCGTACCTCTGGTGGTGTTTTTTGTACTGCTGGAAAGCTCTCAATGAGTAAAGGGTGCACCAAGTTGGTTTCATAATGTTTTTCCATAAAAAACCATCTTATATTTTTCCAAAAAAAAAACTCCTCCAAGTTTCCAGCCTTCTCTTGTGATATTATTTGGATCTCTTTTTTCTCATACCAACTTGTTAACTGGTATGGGATCTTTTTAGGGTTAGGGTTTAGGGTTTTTAAAAAACCCTTTTACCACCCTAGTCCTGGGTATTAGGGTCAAAGGCTGATTTTTTGGCTGGTATGTGGCAGAAGGATATTATTATTATACATCTAATATTGAGACCCATAGAATGATAGCCATGGTATTAAACTGGTATGTATGACCTCATTCATGTCCCTACCAACCAGAAGTTGATCTCTCCAAAAACAGCAGCCACAAAAGCTGATCAGAGTATCAAGATCTTCCTTGGCTGATTACAAGCTCTCTCTCACACAATTAAATCCAGAATTTGAACTAAAACACAGAGTACTAGCCTACTAGGGGGGTTTAGGGTTTTAGGGTTTTAGGCCATAAAACAGTATGGGCTTGCAAAAGAGCCTCCAATAAGCACATGGTTCCAAAGAATTTGCATAATAATAGTTACACCATTTGGTGTTTACATTGGTGTTGTTGTGCGAGGTTGGCAATGTCACAAACCCAATTTGCATCTCAAGTTCTCAGAGGCCTGCTGAATTTTCTCTCCTCTGCAAAAGTGCATGATTTACTAGAGATTGAGCACAACAGAACTACTAATAAGAGAGAGAGAGGAGAGAGAGACAGAGAGAGAGAGTTTGCAAGAGAATAAAGAGAGGGAAAGGGAGGCCACACCACAACTTGAAGGCCAGCAACCATCAATTGATGGCAACCTAAAAAACACTTTGAAGATAAATGTGAGAAAGTGTAATGCATCAGCAGCATCGGTCTGATTTTCAATGTGAAAATCCCCAAAAAGCTTTAGATCAAAGGACCATGGTACATGATTTTGCTTTGATCTGTGAGTTCTCAATTTGGTTACGGGGTGTGTCACAACACTGTGGCCTTGCCATTTACATTAAGACTGTATCTTAAGGCAAAAGAAGAATTACAGAAACTCAAATATTTCACCATGAAAAACATAATCTTCAAACATAATCCTCTAAAAGAAACCAAAATCCTTCAACATATTATAACTTGATAACAACTAATCTCAAGTTTCAACACAAGCCAAAATATCATCTTTCGAAAATCATCATATGAAAATAGACCTATTACAACCTGGGGGCCAAAATCCATTAGCTACTATAATACTCTATAATGAATCTAAACACAATATCCTTGCCTTGGTAGAGCAAGGCCAACAAACTGTCACAATTTTGGCACACACCCCTTTTGCATTAGATTGTCTCTGGAGAAACTCTGATCTTTTGTCTAGACTGAGAAAATGCTCATTATGTTATCTTTTCAGCAACTGGATTTGTGTAGGGTAACACCCAAAGGATGAGGGCATTACTGGAATGAGGGCCTAGTTCATGAGGTGATAGCCAAGTGCTGACCCAATTCCGGTAAAGCCTTTGTTTATCAGGTGTTACCCCACCATGTTGAAGAAATTGTTTTGTTCTGTCTACGGCCCCAATCTGCAGAAAATGGAAGAGTCTGCTCAGAATGCAGAAGAATCTGCCTTGGAATGGAAGAACCCACTTCAAGAATAGGAATTCTGAGAACTGCAAATTCTTTGAAAACTTTCCAAAAGCTTGGCACCAGAGGTTCTGTGATTTTGGAAATCATTAAAGGACCAAAACCAGAGGTTTCTTGAATTCTAAGATTGAAGAAAAATGGATACACTAGAGGTTATTAACAAATTCAAACAACTGCACAACTCTCATGTGGTTGCTTACATATATATTCATTAACTGCAAGCTTTCCTGGATCTGCAACTGAGGGTGTTAAGTTATGCAATTAGTTTCTCTTTGAAAAACTGCTCTCAATCTTTAAGACTTCACCCCCAAGTTCCAACTCCATCTTTGACGTCAAAGTGAGACTTCCCTCTTTTCATCTAATGACACGCAGTGAGGAAACATTTTCTTCATTAATAGCCAAGAAGACAAGAGACACCCAATGCCCTGATATGAGCAAAAAAGTTCTTTGCTATTCCTTGTAACATTCAGCAATCAAAGTGTTTGTACCTTTGGGGTACCACTCACTAAACCCGTAGGATGGGAAAGAACTAAATGACTAGCAAAATTTTGAAGGGAAGAAAAACTGGATCATTCTCACATGATTATGTAATGTAAACATGAATCTTCCATTAGGTAAAGTGCTGATCTCTCTTCAACTATGTGAGCAAGCAAGGACACAACAAATGCACCTACCAAACAACTCTCTCTCTCTTGCTCTCTCTCTCTATTGTTTTCTTTGGATGTGGTGTTAAATTTGCAATGGTTTTCCTTGGATCTGATGTTTTACAACTCATCCAATTTGCAGTGGTTTTCCTTGGATGTGATGTTTTGCAACTTGTCCAATTTGCAATGGTTTTCCTCAGATGTGATGTTTCGCAACTTGTCCAATTTGCAATGGTTTTCCTCAGATGTGATGTTTCACAACTTGTCAAATTTGGAATTGTTTTTCCTTGGATGCAATGTTTTGCAACTTGTCAATATTACAATTGTTTATTTATTATACAAGTGTTAAGATTTGTGGATGTGCATGTCATGTTGGAACAACTTTGAATAACAATGTCAATATTATAAACCTTCGAGGGATGGAGAGATCAAGCAAGGATTCAAATAGTGTACACAACTAGAAAACACGGGAGCACTGCCTTAGAATCAAACACAAATAAATCGTCTAAATGTGCACTAACAGTACTGGATGATGAAGATGATGAAGATGATGATGATGATGATGGTGATCCAGCAGCTCCCGGACTGGAGCAATATTCTTGTGCAACAGAATCATATCCTTGGGGCAGTAGTGAAAAGGCAGGCAATGCAGGCAGCTTTTGATCACTTGCAAGCTTTTGAATATGCCCAGCTATGACTCTACAAACAAACATGCCATATTTCTCAGGTTGCAACTGCTTCTTCTTCTTCTTCTTCATCTTCAGCATCAGCTTCATCTTCATCTCATGAGTCTTATTCTTACACTTCCCTAAATGAGTGGACAAAAAATTTCTAGTCTTGATCAAATTCTTCTGTTGTGGCGGTGGTGGTTGTTGTTGTTGTTCATGTTGTTGTTGGTCTTGGAGTTCCAGGAGTTGTAAATTCTCAGGCTCTTGCTTTGAAATGAAATCTTGATGTGCTCTCCCACTTGTTGCAGTGGTGTAAATCCCTTTGCCTCTCTGGTTCACAAAACCCCATCTGATGATGTTGCACACATTGCAGTCAGGCAAGCTACAGAGATTGGTGCACCCATTGTCACCTAGACAACAGCTGAGAGAAGTGGCGAAGAATCGAAGAAGCTCATTTCCATCTGTCACACATCTCTGATCAGCAGCTGCAGCACTACCACCACCACCTTGTTGTTGCAACAGAATTACTGGTACAGTCTTCTTCTTCCTGGACTTGCCAATCATATTCATGCCTGCCAGATGATCTCTGCTGCTGCTGTTGTTGTTGTTGTAACTACTGCAGTGATGATCATGAGCTGCAGCAGTAGCAGGAGCACTTCTCTCCTTCACTTTGTTTCTGTACTCCTCGAACTCATGGATTGCTGTCTCCTTGTTCTCAATTTTCAGTATCCGTTCGATCTTTGGAGCTGGTCCTGCAGCTGTTGCACTAGTAGTACTGCTGCTGCATATGGGCGCAGCTGCTGCTGCCGGTGCAGTAGTGGAGGACTCATGATCTTTTTTTGTCTGCTGCTGCTTTTGCTGCTGCACCCAGCTTGTCTTGAAGATGATTTCTACCACATTCAGTGAAGAGTCGCCATTTTTCAGCTGCGAGACTGCATCAACATTGTCACATTCATGAGCAAAACAAACAACAAAAAGGTTCAAAGTTTTGCAATCTGATCTGCAAGCTGAAGTAGGTGGCTAGATCATCAGAAGAGCTTTTGAGCAGGTTTGGAACAAACAATTCTAGGACTTGTAAACCCAGGTGCTGCTCACTCACCAGCATGGCGAGAGATTTTGTGAAGCTCAAGAACTTCAGCAGTGGAGAAAGCTTCACCACATTTGGGGCATACACATTTGGGAGCTGCAGATGTAGAAGTAGAGCTTCTATTGTGGGAAGCAGCGACAGCAGCTGCTGCAGATCCTGCGCCAGCTGCAGCATCAACATGATGATATTCTGCCACAAATGCAGGATAGGCCTGGAAGCTGCTGCTGCTGCTGCTGCTGTTGCTGTTGCTGTTCCACGACTCACTGCAGGCCTGCTGTTGCTGCTGCTGCATGATGCTGCTGCATTCACAACATCCTCTAACAAGGCACATGTTGTTGTTGTTGTCGCCTGCAGTAGCCGCACTAGTGAGATCATCTGCATACCTGCAAGTTCTGAAGATTCCTCCCGCACTAGTGTTCATGATCTTCCCAGCTGCTTGGAGACTTTTGCTGTTTCCTCTCCTGACTTTGTGATCAGCTGCAGCTGCAGGGGCTTTGTAGTAGTACTCTCCAGTCTGAGTTTGGTGAATGTAGTAGCCGTGATCAGTACTCTTCCTAGCAGAGTTGTTGCTGTTGCTGTTGTTGCTAGAGCATGAGGCAGCTGCTCCAGGTGAGGAAGCAGTTGAACAAGATTGCTGCTGCTGCTGCATCATGACTGCAATCTTTGAGCTATAAATAGTATTGCAGCCATGGATCATGTTCACCTGATCCGGCTGATCATCATGAAGCTGTTGCTGCTGCTGTTTGGTTATCGACTGAGCAGGAGAGCTGCAACCCCGGCTGATCCTTGAAGTCTTGGAACTCATGATCTGCATCTCGGCCTGCATGGTGGATGATGATGATGCCATAGAGGAGATGGAGAAAGAAGAAGACCTTGCATCTGCATCATCAATCAAAACATCTGCAGTCTCTGCTCTTGTGGACTGGGACTTGCACGACAGCCCCGGGTGCCTCCAGGAGAAGAGTCGTCTACCCGACATCTTGTGATGATTCTTCAACACAGTGTTTTTTGTTCCCCTTGAATCAAATGCTCCTCAAATATTGCTCCCAACTGCTTCCTGCAGTTATGATTCTCCCAGTGCAACTACATTCAGAGTGCAAAAAACACACACCCACAACTGCAGAAATCTGGCTCAGACAAGGAAGAAAACAACAGGAGTTCCCATCTGCTGTAGTGAACAAGACTCCGGAGTTGTTTCCCTCTTGTAAAATCCTCCTCAAATGCTCACAGCTGCTTCCTCCAGTTCTGAATCTCCAACTACAAACACATTCAGAATGCCCAAAAAAAAACACCCACAACTGCAGAACTCCAGGGACGAGGAAAAAAACACAACACACTCCCAGCTGCTTCCTCCAGTTCTGAATCTCCAACTGCAAATACATTCAGAATGCTAAAAAAAAAGCACCCACAATTGCAGAACTCCAGGGACAAGGAAACAAACAACACACTCCCAGCTGCTTCCTCCAGTTCTGAATCTCCAACTACAAATACATTCAGAAAACCAAAAAAAAACACCCACAACTGCAGAACTCCAGGGACAAGGAAAAAAACACAACACACTCAGCTGCTACCTCCAGTTCTGAATCTCTAACTACAAATACATTCAGAATGCAAAAAAAAACACCCACAATTGCAGAACTCCAGGGAGAAGAAAAAAAACACAACACACTCCCAGCTGCTTCCTCCAGTTCTGAATCTCCAACTACAAATACATTCAGAGTGCCAAAAAAAAAACACCCACAATTGCAGAACTCCAGTGACAAGGACAAAAAAACACAACACACTCCAAGCTGCTTCCTCCAGAAGAATTATGAAAACTTCAAAAAAATATTTCACCATGCAAAAAGGTATAATCTTCAAAAAATCAACTAAAAAAGAAACCCAAAATCCTTCCAAGACAGTAGAACTCTATAACTAATCTCAAGTTTCAACACAAGCCAAAAATATCATCTTTCAAAAATCCTCATATAAAAATAGATAGACCAACCCATTCATCAAATCCAAAGCCCAAAAAAATCCTGGACATTTTGTAAAATTTAATGCAAGCTCAAGAATGTGAGCTTTCTTCACACACAAGTGTAAAGCTGAGCTGAGCTGGGGCTGCAAATGTGCAAAGAGTGAAGGACAAAAAACACCCACTGACCAAATCTCCCAAAGAGACAAACAAAAGAAGCCAAAAATATTTGGCTTACAAAACACAACAACAACAACAAAAGAGCCTCCCTTCCTCCTCAGGAGTCAGGGTTTAGGGTTTAGCAGAAGGACAAGAACAAGAGATTAGCTTACTGATTAGTGCTAATCAATAGTGATTAGTCAACAAAGTGTGTGTGTTAATTAAAGGGTAGTGTGTTAATTAAGGGTTATTAATCATGTTTCGTCTTATGGGACCTCTCTAACCCAAATCATGATTAATAAGGTCACTTCACAAGTTTGTGAAGAAGAAGAAGAAGAAGAAGAAGAGGAGGAAAAGTAGGTTAGTTACTATTAATCTCATCAACACTAATGGTTTGGGAAGCCATGATTTGGGAAGCCAATTTGCAACTCTAAACCCTAAACCCCCTCAAAACCTTAAACCCTAAACCCCCTCAAAACCTTAAACCCTAAACCCCCTCAAACCTTAAACCCTAAACCACCTCAAACCTTAAACCCTAAACCAGCATTTTTTTAATATCCTCACATTAATGTTCTAATTAGTCACTTGGGTCCAAACAACAAGCCCAAAAAATGCTCAAAGTTTTGGCCTCAAGTTTTTTTCGACCTTGACTCCTAGTGTAAAACGGGCCTTATAATTTAATTAATTAATTACCTCACTCCTTTTCCTTACTCATCAACACAAATATGAAAAAACAAATTAACATGTTGTGTCTTTTCATGTGCATGGAATTTATATTAATTTGAAATTAAATTTAACATTGAAATAAATAAATAAATAAATAAATAATGATGAATTATTGAAAACCATATTAAAACATAAGTAAGTAAGTAAGTAAATAAATAAATAAATAAATAAATAAATAAAGTTGATCATCATTCGTAGTGCGCAATCACACCAAGGCCAAATTATTTTCTCTTATGGACTGACTTGACTGACTGACTAACTGACCAATGATGGTTTTAATTTCACTTCAGAATTTTCTTTTTTGTTCACAAGTGGCAACAAAGGACTCAAGGACACCACCAACTTTGGTGTGTTTTTTCCCTTGTTTTTTTCTCATTTTTATTTATTTATTTATTTATTTCTGTTTACAGAAGCTTATTTATTTTTCCTAATTATTTTTTTCTGATTTTTTCTGATTTTATTTTATTTTATTTTATTTTGGTTTGAGGTATTTTGTTTTTGGCAAGGCTAGCGTGTTTGTGATGCCTTGTTCAGTTTGTTTTGTTTTTTACTACCTACCAATTAACAACCAAGTAATAATCTTTTACATATGTATTAATCTCTCTCTCTCTATTTTATATTTTTTAATATATTTATATTTATATTTATATTTATTTACCTAATTAGAAAATTATTTTTTCTTGAGTTTACACAAACAACAAAAATTTCCAATTTTTTTGCAAGGTGGTGAAAATTTGTCAATAATAATAATAATAATAATAATAATAATAATTCACTGAATAGTATAGGTTACCAAGGTGAAACCTGAGGTCAAGTCAGTTCGGGGTTCATACCCGTGGAAGGTTGCGAGAGATCCCAACGGTCAGATCTTCGTCTCCAACAACCAAAAGTTTGTTGCACAAACATGAATGAATGTTGTGATAGATCCAACGGTCAGATTTTCATCCAATTGGCTTGAACATAAATTTGTAGCCTATCTTTGTGAAAAAATGAAAATCTTTAATTTTTTTTTGTAAAAACTCAAAAATCTTATTTGATGGTTCATAAATTTCCTATATCCTAAATTCTAGAATTATTTATAAAGCACCCAATTTAACACCAAAACATACGTGTAATTTAATAACTTAATTTGCTTGTGGCCTAAATGTACCTACTTGTACACATTGTAAAATCATTTATTTGGGATTTGATTATGCAAAGCTAGGTCAATCGATGTACATTTGTAATGGATCGATTATCATGCATTGAAATATTATGGCTCTTAGGCTATAAAAAATTTCAAGCTAGATGGAAGCTTCATTAAAATACAACATCATTATCATGATCCACACTTACATGAATGTTTCATTTCTTATGATTTAAAATGGTCATATATACAATGTTTTCTTTTTTTCGGCAAAAAAATTCACCAAATTTTCGGTCTCAACAAAAAAATGAAAAAAATAAAAAAAATAAAAATTGGTCATATGCATAGCAAAACCAATTTTGATATATAGAAATAACAAATGTGAACAGAAAATTTTCCTTAATTATTATTATGTTAAGGAAGCTTTCATTTGAAGGTTGCATGTCATTATTATGCTTGTGATTGGAACTATTAGATTCAAATTTGTCAATAGATAAAAATTTCAAAGAAAATTAGAAAGTGCAAATATGCAAAAAAAGACTAGATTACCAATTTATTATGTTTGGAAAAGTAAATCATGTTTGAGTCCAAAAAATTCAACCACTTTTTAACACTAAATCAATCACTTGTAGTTTAGGATTTGTTTTTTAAAATATGGAATTTGATATAAAACACACAAATATTGGGATTTATGCCCCAATAATCCCAAAAAATTATATTTTGTTTTTGGAAATGAGAAACAAAGCGTTATGAATTAAACCTGATTGAATATCATTTGGCTTTTGTAACACTTTTTGCTTGTGTTTAACTCCAAATGAAATCGTTCAAAAATGGGACCCAATACCTTCAATTCACCAAAACTAGACATTGAAGAGAGTATGAAGCACTTATTGTTCATCATTGTCTTCATTCAATTGATAATATGAACATATATGCCTTTTCTTCATTTGGGAATCATGTTTTTTCATATTTTTTTTGGCTAGTGCTTGTGTCTTTAGCTCCTCGAGTGTAGTGGATTTCTAGAGCACTTAACTCCAAATGCTTATTTCACCATGCAAGGGACCATGATAATAATAGTGTGAATGAAAGCAAGTTGAGCAAACAAATAGTGGAGGCTAAGTTAGATCCAAGGACAAAGAGAATGAGATCAAAGCAATGTCAAGGAAGGAAATCGACAAAACTTAAAAAGAAATTCTAATGCCAAGCTTCATCCAACAACTCATTCATAATGCATAAAATTTGATGTATTTTAATTTGAGTGGAAAACCTAAAACCTAATTATCCTTTATAACCATAATCTAGACTAGTGTGCCCTGTGTCGTTGGCCCAAGTGTGAACCCATTACAAAAAATAGGGAAACTCAGCATGTGAACGTTGTTTTGCAATCTATGTAACACCTCTCAAGGCGAGAAAGAAATTTAAAAAATAATTAATGCATATTTAGGTATATCTACTTATCATTAGTCAAGAAAATAAAATTTAACAATTTTATAAAAAAAATTATCAAAAAAAAACTTGAATTTACATTAATTTCATATCACCACAAAATTTCTTTATTCCATTCCATTTTGGTTTCATGTTAGTCTTTTGGTGGGCAATTGAATAACACTAAACAGGTCCCTTGGATCGATGTCCAAGTTTGTAAGACTCTAATATGATGGAACAAAATGGAATTTTGTTTGGACATGTTTGGTTTTTTTGGTGCTTGTTTGCTTTGATCAATTATAGTTGGAGTTTTTTGCACTCTTTTGTTGGAGATGCTTATGCCGGTTTCCCTAGCTATCATGATTGTTGTTGTTCTTGACATGTCATCGATCAAGGGGTTTAGGGTTTGCAGTTGTTCTTGACATGTCATCGATCAAGGGGTTTTAGGGTTTGATATTGTTTCCTGACATGTCATCGATCAAGAGGGTTAGGGTTTGCCGCCATTCTTGACATGTCATCAATTAACGATACGTGTTTTGCACAAGTGTGAAGGGTGCATTTATCTACAGAGGTTGCAGTTGAGTACAAATGGGGAGTGTTCATCACGAGTTTGGTCAGATAATCATGGTGGTGGTTGTGGTGGTGATGAATGCTCCTAGTGGTGTTATTTTGGGGGTGAAGTAGCACATGTAGTAGCATGACATATGTTGTTGGCATGTGCTAGTTTTTCATCAAGGAGTTAGTTTGGTCAGATAGAAGTTTGTGTCTCGTTTACAAAGAAAAAGCAAGTAGGTGCAAAAAGCTCTTTATAAGGATCCTGTAAAAGCTCTTGGACTTAACAAGGTCTTAATATGACCTTTATAAAAGAAGCAAGAGAGTACCATATGCCAAAATCATCCCATTTGCAATACATATACTTCCATATTCTGTAATGCACTTATGAAGGGTTTTGTGAAGGATTTCTTCAATTCTGGTGACTGACATAATTTCTTTCCTTAGGCATTTTCATTCCAAGTCATTGGATTGCATTAATAATCAACACCAAGTGTCGATCTATTATGTAGGCCTGTGCCTGGTACCTACAATGGTATCAATACTAGTAGCAAGGACCCTACCAAGCTGGTATGACTTTGCAGCAAATACTAACCTGATACCCATAATCAACCCAGTAAGAACCTGAGATAATGCGTGTCTTAATACCCATCTCAGTGCCGGGGATATATCTGCCTGATAGACACCAGCCAAAAATCAGTCTTGGACCCAATACCAGGACCAGGCTTGATATATAAACCAGTTTCAATATAAAACCACCAATGTCAACAACACAGAATATAATGAAAGAACCATCCAAAAACCTGCAGTTGTTCTGTCATGAGAACCACCGATTCTTTGAGTTTTTTGAAATTACCAGAACTGGAGGTTCTTTTAATTCAGAATTTCTTTCCAGGAAAAAACAGAACCAGTGGATCTTTGATTTTAAACTCTCAAAAAAACCTGAACTAGGGACTATTAACCAACTCAAATACCCACACAACACAAGGGTCTACCTCTCTTAATGTCAAGACAACCATCTGAGAAGAACTAGTTCTAGTATCCAGCAACCATGCATGGTGTACTACGAAGTGGCCATCATCATCAGGCAGCTAACATTAAACACACTGTCCGGTAACCTGTGTTACAATTGCAGTCTGCAGAAGCTCTTGGGCAACTTCAAATTCTACAGCAAATTTGGCAGTGGGAGCTACTTAGACCAAGGGGCAGAACAAGAGTGGTTAAAGAAACTCACCACTTCCAAGGATGCCACTCATAGGCATTGTCCTGTAAATGACTGAATCATTCACATCTGCTTGTGAATGATGTAAAGTGGAAGATTTCTGTCAATGGTACAGTTGTACATGGGTATGACTGTATGGAAAACACTGTGCAACAATACATGAGCTTATGCCACCAAAATAGCTCTCATGTAACTGAATGAACACATTCACTCATGTCAGCAAGTTTGAGCTGAAAATGGATTCATGACGTACATGGGTCATCAGATAACAAGATGCATGCAAGAAACTTACCAAGCACATTATCTGCCACCGGATCCTGCAAGCAACTGACTGGGAGGTAACAGGCCACTGTCCAGCTCGTACCATCCAAGTGCAGGCCCTATGAATCGGAACACAATCCAGCCTCCAATGACCAGAAAGATGGACGCATAAGCAAGCTTATTGAGCCAGAAAAGGACTCCCTTCTCTCCTATGTAGAGTGACCATGTTTTCTCTGGCAGCGACATCTCATCCCACATCTTGGGTTTTGTGTCCACTTTAGTAGGTGCAACCTTAGGACTATCACCACCCCTCTCACGACGAGCTCGCCTTCCAATACCAATTCGAGCTTCTAATTCCTCTATACTTGTATCTGATGACTCTGGTGACGATGATGAAGTTTCTGCTTCTCTGCCCTGATTGCTCTCCACTGCACGTACTGTACACTGGTCACTGGTGCGGTGCCGCAATCCTTGGTTGTAAACCATACTTCCCCCTTGTTCAGTTCTTATTGGGGAACCAATGGAACCAACCATGGAAGTTCTGATGCTCTGCAGAATGGAAAGAAGAAAGAAATAGATGTTACACAACAATTAGCATGGAATTCTTGAGTACCCTGATTTCTAGATGTAAGGATTGAGTTAATAGATTAGCAAACAGCTCATGGCTGTCTTGCAACTGTTTGTGTGTTCTACACATATAGTTGTATTTCTCCCCCAAGAGAAATGTGAGGATTGCTATGGAATTGAGCGGCTTACAAAGTCAAAGAATTGGACAATCTCAATGACCTTCAACACTGGAAAGAACCTACTCCATGAGATCCCTTTCAAAAATGTAAGCCATTCTAGCAGGTCATCCCAATGCAAGGAAGAGAATATAATCCACTGTTGTCAATAGGACAAGAACCTAGGGTTTTTACAGTGGGACTCCTCCGTCTGAAAGGATTGAGTTGACACTTCTTGTCTCTATGACGAGAGACCATAATCAAAGGAGTCTAACCTAATTATGGTATCTTTCCTTCCTGAACTTCACACCTTTCATTCTCTGATTTGCATTGTTGCATCCACAATGAGACTCTAAATTTTTGGAACTTGCTATCTCTAAGCCAAGAACAACAGCTTTGCTTTCTGTTCAGCAAAGCAGTAAACAACAATCTTAGCTGATAAAGAATTAGGGTTTCTCAGCAAATTGAACCACTTTCCTTCCTGAACTTCACACCTTTCATTCTCTGATTTGCATTGTTGCATCCACAATGAGACTCTAAATTTTTGGAACTTGCTATCTCTAAGCCAAGAACAACAGCTTTGCTTTCTGTTCAGCAAAGCAGTAAACAACAATCTTAGCTGATAAAGAATTAGGGTTTCTCAGCAAATTGAACCACACCGGCAAGACCATGCATTAATGGCAATCAAAAAGTGCAGGATAAGGTAGAGAGGGCACAGAAAGAGAGACAGAGACAGAGAGCAAGAGCAGGAGGAATACGCACCCAGTAGCATACCCGTAAATAATATTGCTTGTAAACAATACCTTAGTTGATAAAGAATTAGGGTTTTCCAGCAATATTGAACCACAAATGGGAAGACCCTCCATCAATGGCATCAAAAAACACGGGATGAGATAGGGAGGAGACAGAGACAGACAGAGATAGAGCGAGGAGGAATACACACAGGACTGGTATTGCTTGTAAACAACGTCTTAGCCGATAAAGAATTAGGGTTTCTAAGCAGATTGAACCACAAACGTCGAGACCATCCATTTATGGCATCAAAAAGCGCAGGATGAGAGAGAGAGAGAGAGAGAGAGAATACACACATGGTAGCATAACTGTCTGGAATTGCATGCAAATAATAATCTTAGCTGATAAAGAATTAGGATTTCTCAGCAAATTCAACCACAAGGTAACATACCTGTCTGGTATTGCTTGTAAGCAAATGAAGCTTGGCGAGTGAGGCTAATGGAAGAGAAAAGGAAGTGGAGCATCCTGGCACTACAGCCATTTTTTCCCGGTCCTCACAGGGCGTCGTCCAGTGCAAAATTGCTAGAGGGACAACGACAAAGTTAGGGTGGGGGGCGGGGGTGAAAAAAAATGGAAAAAAAAATGGAAATTTACAAAATCTACTGCAAAACTGGCAACAGAGAAAAAGAAAAAACCCCCCCAAAAAAGAAAACAAAAACGCAAAGAGGACACAAGAACGCGCCGATTTGTAGCAAGAAAAAAGGAGCAAATGCACATGGAGTCGCAGAAGAGACCAAAAAAACGCTCGAGTTGCGAACCCCGAGACTCGCTTGAAGTTTGGTGAAAGAGTTCATCCATCTATCTCCTCCACATGGATAAACGTGAAGAATGCAAACGAATGAATTCTGCATCACATCCCGGGATAGCTAGGTACCTAGTAGGTACATAGTAGAGTATCTACTAAGTAGTTACTATTAAATAACTTATTATTAATAAATAACTTATTTACAGATTTTTCTTTGCTATTTCAATACTATAATATTATAGTATTAATGTATAGTGCTATATACATTAATGTATATAATATATTATGTTATTATATAGAATAATAACATAATATATTATATATAACATATATAATAATCTATAATATATAATATTATATATTGTATAGGTACAAATTCATACCTACCTCATTTTCAAGTCTAACTATTTTCACTCCTTTTTAAAATAAAAAATAATTATTATCCTTTTTTCTTATTAATTTTCCTAATAATTCATTTTTTATTTTAATAATTATCTTACTCCTTTCCTCCATTTGTCAAAATGAATATGAAAAAACAAAATTAACATGTGCCTTTTCATTGTCCATCATATTTATATTAATTCAAATTAAATTGAATTTGAAATTTACATAAATAACGATGAATTGTTGAGAACCATGCATTGAATTTTATTTTTTTAATATTAATTTTTAAAAAGTTGATCATCGATGATAATGTGAAGCAATATAGAAAGCCCAAGTTTTGTTGGATATGAACATCAATTTGTATTTTTATATTTTTATATATTTCTATAATTTATATTTCTACAATTTTTATATGTGTGCTTAATTATGTCAAAAACCTCCAAAATATATATATATATAATTTCGCCAAACATATGTTAAATCCATAAAATAGCTTTCACAATTTCAAAAAACAAAAGCATATGGTGGGTTGTTTGAAAATATTGGTGATTAAAAACATTTATATATATATATAAAGAATTTTGAGGTTCGCATTGCTACGAGCTAATAGTGATGATGATCAATGATTTTTTAAATTTTTCCTATGTTTTCATATATTTATGTCAATTTCAATTTTAATTTAAATTAATAAACACTTCATGGACATGAAAAGACACATATTAATTTAATTTTTATACCCCATATAAACCATTTTTTACATCATTGAAATTACATTTAATGATAATTTTTTCATGAAATTTTACACCTAACCAAAACAAAACCATAAATAAATAAATAAATAAATAAAAATCTTCTCTATCAAAGTTTTCAATTTTTCTCAAAATCGTGGAATTTAAATCAAATGCTTTTAAAATGTCCATTAGTACATTATGGTATGATCATGTTGATGATTATGATTTTTTTTATATTGAGAAATACATTTTATGCTTCAACATTCAAACTATTGAATAATTAGTTTGCTTCAAAATAAAATTCACCAATCAAAATAATAATTTATTAAAATTTCAAACATAATTTATTAAAATGACATTATGTTGAAATAAATATATTCAACAACAATGACTAATAATTTCAATTAGTGTCAAGATGAATAAATCCCCTAATTAAAAATATTACACAATATATTTTCCTCTTCATAATTTTGGGTTGTAAGCAACAAGGACTACAATATATCATAATTTATTTATTCAACATCTTCAATGAGTGGTAATGAAACCTTGAAATTGTTGCTAAGAATAGATAGGTAAATGATTAATAAATTGCCTATTTCTTAGATGTTAAGAGTCAACCTTTTTTTTAAAAAATTAATTAATTAAAAAAAATTTTAAAAAGTGATCTAACTTACACAATTGTCTCAAATTAATTTCCAATTTTTTAACATCAATAGTTAGGTGAATTTCCTTAACTTTTTATGTTTTGTGCAAGTAATTTTTAAGAAAAATAACATTTAAAATCAACATAATTATTACTTAATACTTACACAAACCACATATGTGGGTGGTGTTTTTAGTCATAGATTTTTTTGAAATATATTATATTGATGAAACAAGGAATTATATATATATATATATATGATTATTATTATTATTATTTAATCCATGGAAGTTCATGACACAACAAAAGAAAATTCCAATTTGCACAATTCAATGCTTCATTGAATTAAATTGTTCATGAGGTGAAGAGATTTTATTTTTATAATATTCCACAAATTTTGTAATTGCAACATTTTAGAGTTGCAACATTGGTTGTTGGTGATGTTGTTGGTACCCTTTTAGTTTCTTCCTTGCATCAAATGATGAGTTATTTGCTTCCATATATCCATTTGACATAATCCCTTTTGGGTCGACCTTGCAATGCCCACATCAAACCTCAAAATATATCAATTGGTTTTTTTGGGTGACTTTTTTGGGCAAGTCACGCAATCTATGTTTTAGGGTTTTGTTGCAATACCCATGTTGGGCACAAAGTGTGCATGCACAAGGATTTTTTTTTTTTTTAAATGAAAAAAAGAAGAAGAATCAAAATGAATTTATTTTTCTTCAAAAAAAATGAAAAAAAAGAAGAATAATAAACATAATCTATAAAAAAATGTTAAACGAAACAAAATTAGAAAAAAAGGAAAACAAGATTTTTCGAGAATAAACTATAAAAAAATCTTTTTTGAATTTTTTTTTTTTGAAGTTTTGATTAGAGATGAAGACGATTTTAAAAGTATTTTAACAAAACAAGTTTTTGGGAAAAATAAATTGAAATTTTCTTAAAAAGAGGGGGGAGAAAAAACAACTCAATATCATGCCAAAAAAATTGTACCAAACAATCCTAATAAACATCAAAAACATTGCCCCATCTCTATCCATTGTTCAAGTACATAGCCAATAAAAAAAAGAAAAATGTTTAATACAAATTGTTTTCATGTTTAGCTTGTAGCCAAATTTGAATAAATATTTGTATGGATCAATGCCACTTAAGCCCCTTCCCCAAAAAAAATGCCCAAAAACTGGCACTATGCATCAATGTGTATATTTTTTTCAATTTATGTTTTTTCTTTGAAGGCAAAACTTTTTATTTACTTAATTTCTCCCATGCCAAACACATTTCGGTGAAGTTTTGTTTTTCTATTTGCAATAATTTATTATTATTACTTACTCTTGTTATCTCCTCCTCCCCCCCCCCCCCCCCCCCACACATCAATAACTATGACCATAATGTTAACTAAATTTGGATACATTGGATAGAATTTTTGAATTCCTTAATGGAATCCATGTGAAAAAATAGAGGAGCCAATTCGAGATGGAAGTTAAACGTTGTTAACACAACATTAGTATAGTAACAATGTGCAAGTCATCTTTTTAAAAACTTTATTTGGATTTTGATTCTATGTTGAAATTTTCCACCCTTGCATACATGCCCTTTTGCAAAAGGTGATGATGCCATTCTATTTGAGGTGATAAGAGTGATTGTTATCAAAGCTCTCATGTCTAGCAAATCACAATCGAAATAATCATAACTTGGATCTTCCATGCTCTTATTTGTAATATGATCGAACTGAAAGTAGGATGATGAATGCATTTTTTTCTTCCTTTGTTTTAAAGGGTTTATTTATTGCATTGATTAGGGAGAGGAGGGGAGGAGGGGGTGTTGAAGCTAGCTCTTAAATTTTTTTTCCTTGTTAAAAGAGTTTTTTCTTTTGGTGAATAAAGGGTTTGTTTGAAAGGACAAAGTTTTTTTCCCCTTATTCTTGAAAAATGATATTTCTTAAAAAAAACATGCAAATCATTAACAAGGTTTTAAATATCTTGAAATGGTTTACATATTTGGAATTTTTTTGATTGATATATATTAGAAGATGGAAAGGGAGAAGGATATACAATCATAATGATCTCAAACCCATTTAAAAGTAAAAGCAATGCATAAATTGTTATTAGATACACCAATTTTTTGAAAACAATTTTTTTGAAAACAAACTCAAGTTTGTTATTAGGTATATAAATTCTTCATAAAAATAACTTGAAATGCAAATAATCTATGAGTTTGTTATTAAAGATATTGGAGTTGAATTTGCCCCCCTTCCCACCCTTAAAGACAACTAAACCCCATTATGTCAAAAATATTATTCTATGACTAGTCCTATATGACTACAAGTGACGACATAAACAACTAAAAACGACATAAATAATGAGTTTGATTCAATTATAAATAACATAAGTGACTAGTTTAATTGAAAATGATTAATCATAAAATGACATTTTTGTTGCAATTCCTTCTTCACCCCCTTCCAAAAAAAAAACCCTTTAATATGGAAAAAAAAACACACACACACACTCCTAACCCACCACACCTCACTCAACCCAACCTAACTTTAGAAAGCCATCGACTTAACTCTGGTCATTTGCTCATGCCTATGTGCACAACCATTATGACTTTGGGTGGAGATTTGTTTCAAGGCATTTCAAGTAATTGCTTCTTCTTCTTCTTCTTCTTGTTCTGTCACTACTGAAACAGTTTAACAACCTTCCCATCATGACCCATCATGTTTTTAGTTGTCTTAGAGGAGATGATGCTTCAATCATGCTTGGTCTTTGCTTCTCCCACCAACCAAAAGAAGTTAGTCAGTCAGGCAATCAAGTCAGTTAGTCAGTCACGTCTCTTCAAAAGGAAAAAACCCATGTTTCTCAAACGTTTAGAACCTCATGATCATCACATGTTTAGAACTTCATGATCATCAAATGCTTACAACTTCATGATCATCAAATGTTTAGAACCTCAGTGATCATCGTGCTTTTTTTGCATATGGAAATCTTTAATGAGGCTGCTTAAAAGCTCCTGGCAATTTTCTTGTCGTCTACTACTAAAACATTTCCTTCTCCTTCTGGATCCTGAGTCCTGACATGGGGAGAACCTTTCCAGAGCACAATTCTAGATTTGCTGAGGAAATAATTAGTTTGTCTCATCTGGTTTGACTTAACTTCAAGGTTTATATAGTTTTTATACATACAACTACATAAATATATGAAAATGGGTCATGAAATCTGTCCTCACCTTGGGTCTTCAAATGTTCAAATATTCAAACAATTCACTGTTTTGGAAAGAATCAACATGTTAATGAAAGAAGAAGTTGTGCATTGCACTGCACTCCACTGCACTGCATTTTGACATTTATTGCTTTTATGATGAAATGAAGAATTGTCATGGGCACTAGGCAAATACCCAAGACACTTACTTAGCCTAGTTTTCTTAGCACTTGAGAGGTGCAATTATGCAAATCCTCAGCAAGAAGAATCCTCAAGAATCCCCCAAGAATTTGAGAAAGTGGGGAAATTCTTCTTCATCATCATGGGTATAATAATACAGTTATAACATAGCCTAGGGTTTGCTTCCACATTCACAAGATGAATAATTGAATTTTCTTTTTCAATTTTTTTTTTGAAAAATGGTAGATTTAATTTTTTATTATTATTTCCATGATCCAATATGATATTTTTGTATGAGGAGTGAAATGATTCAGATTTTAGCCTGCAATTACTGTGACGGTTTTTCACACCTCAGATGCATATTTTTGTGAAAATTAGGTTTCATTACTTTAAGGATTATTTAATGATGAAACTTACCAATGTGATGAATCCACCACACTAAAAGAATGACACATCTTACATTAATGTCAAACTATGACGTATATATCACATATATTTTTTGCCTTGAAATGGATGAAACCAAATAAACCCTAAACCCTATATACAACATATATTTTACCTTGAAATGGATGAAACAGCCAAATGAACCCTAAATCCTATATACAAGATGTATTTGACCTTGAAAAGGATGAAACCAAATAAACCCTAAACCCTAGATACAACATTTTTTTTTACCTTGAAATGGATTAAACCAAATAAACCTTAAACCCAAAATAGAACATTATTTTGGTACCCTGAAATGGATGAAACCAAATGAACCCTAAACCCTATATACAACATTTTTTTAAAACCTTGAAATGGATGAAACCAAATAAACCCTAAACCCTATATACAACATATATTTAACCTTGAAATGGATGAAACCAAATAAACCCTAAACCCTATATACAACATATATTTAACCTTGAAATGGATGAAACCAAATAGTTTACCTCATACATGTGTCAATCTACTGCAGTAGGAAAACCCATCTTCTATTGTAGTGAAGCAGAACCTGGATGAATGGATGAAATGACCAGCTGTGTATCTATCTCTCAGAAACAACTCATCAGCAGCCTTTTTATAAATGTAGAAAATTTAGCCAAAATTCAAATAAAAATGCTGAAATGCTAAAATGAAGTGATTTTTGACATTTTCAATTGTCAAAATTCAGATTTTCTATACATGGTTCAAGTAAGTAGCCATAAGATAAGAGGATGTTTACAAGTTTTTACTTTTGTATCTTGTTTATAGCCAAATGTGGCTTAATCTTTATATGGATGATTGTCACTTTGGGTAAATCACAAAACTAAATTCAATTAAATTCTAAGGCAAGATAACACATGGATAATGGATATGCACATGGTTGTTTGGATTCTTTGTGAATACATTTTGTAAGAAATAGGATTATATATATATAGGTAGGAAAATATGTGATTATTACATTAAGTATTAAATAATGGTTTATACCATTGTTGGATATGAATATTTTTATATTTTTCAATAATTTTCTCATTAATTTGCATCTCATTTGTTTTCAATCAAATCTTAATCCAGTTGTTAAATTGAATTTTAATATAATTTAATTGGAATTGAATGTATTTGAATTCAATTCAAGTTGCATTGAAATGTTGTTCACTCTTCAATTTCATGTACAAATGAATTAGTATCTCTCACTTCAAGAATATTCAAAAATGTTTTTTTTTACTTTCACTATATATATATAATTTAATTTAATTTAATTTTTTTCAACACTTTTAAACTTTGTGCAAATAAGGAAGATTTATTACATGTTAAACATTGCAACCTTTTGGCCAAAATTCATTTATATTAAGGTTATGTATGTCAATGCAGAAAAGTGAGAATGGAAAAATGTCTAAATAAATAAAGAGAAAAGAACCTAAACATTTAATACTTACATATTTGTCAAATTGTTTAAACAAGATGTGGGCAAAAAAAAACCAATTTGAAGATGCAATAATACAAAAGAAAAATGACCAAATAATGGTTGAAAATTTATATTTGTGAATAATATTATCTTTGAAATTCACATTTAACATTTTGTTGTCTCATAAAAATGATCTTAAACAAAATTGAATAAGAATGTATAAGTGTTTACAAGAAGTGTTATTTAATCATTGTTATAAGAATGTGCACATAATATAAATATATATTTAAAACTAACTTTGTACATGTCTTGTGACAAAATCAATGGTTACCAAAAAAAAAAAAAATCTTAACATGAAAGATTTTCAAAATTCAATAATTAGTTGACAAGCATGTGTTGAAAATACCTTTGTATAGTAGATCTAATTTGCCACATAAATATTAAGCCCAAAGATCTCAAGGATCTTCGATTCCTTTGTTCAATATAGGGTTTTCTACCAAGCTTTTGAATCTTGTGACAATTGTGAAATCTCCATGAAATTTGATGCTTATTCTTCGCAATTCCAAGATCATGATGAAAATTTTGCAAGGTCTTGTGTTGATGATCATGTTTACTATAAAAGATGCTCTTACTTTCCTCAACTCAAGCTAGCACTTTGTATAGGCTTGAAGAGCAATCTTGAGTTCATTGCAAGAGGCCTCATTATTCTTTTTAAGTGCGAAGAAGAAATCACTTTTTAACTTACGGAGTCAAGTTATATAGTTAAGAGAGGTTTAGTCCTTGGCTTTGAGTGTTGGTTCTAAGTTTGGAGGATGTTAAGGATAGCTAAAAATTGAGGATGAGATGCAAAAGTAAGGTCCAAAGTGGGGCTGAAAGTGAGGCTCACTTTATGGATAATTTTATTTATGTGCAAACAAAGACTCTCATGTCACCAATGAACAAAATCCCTTGTCTTGAAGTGTTTTGATCTGGAGTTTGTGTAATGAAGTCCGAAAACTATGTTTTTTAAAAACTAAGTTTCTCTTACGAATCTTTATCCTAAGAATGGGATATTTATGATATTTTAGAAACAATTTAAATAGATTTTGGGGCTTAAACCAGTGTTGGGTGGTCCTTTGATTTTGTTGTAACCTTGAGTTCTGGGTTTGTTGAAAATTTCAAAATCAAAGCACCAACAATAACCAAGTTTTTAAAAAATAATCAAAATAAAATAACAGGTGAAACTGGGTCTTTAGAAAAAAAAATTCAAAGAATGACTTGGGTTTCCTCAAAGAACTGGCAAAAAAAAAAAAAAAAAAAAAAAAAAAAAAAAAAAAAAAAAAAAAAACCCTACCTTCAGTAAAGTCACCCTGTCTTCATCCTGTCTTTGGACCTCCTTTCACCCCCAAACTCCTTTTTCAGTCTCAAATCAGATTGGTTTCCTCAAAGTAAGCAAATTTTATTAAATCACAGGATGAAATGTTGAAACTCCGCATTTGATGCACAAGGTTTGAAAGTAATTATAGTTGCATACATGTGGGAGCAATGAAAATTATGTGTGCTCAACTCAAGTGATCACAAAAATTGATGGTTTTTCTGAGTTGCACTCTAGTTGAAATGGTAATGTATTTGTTTGGCAGTTTTTGTTCAATCTCACCTCTTTTATGACCAAACTCAGGGTTCTAGTGCTGTGTTTTCCTTACTCTACAAACATATTCCAGATTTTTGCTTCCTCCTTGAGCTCCTGATCTTGGTCAATGATGATGGGTAGAAAGTTGAAATCCCATTCTTACTTGCTTTGTAGCTTAGCAACTATAGGCCTGACTTTGCACAATCAAAGATGAGCAATAACAAGCAGCACCATCACCTATGTATGACTCTAACCTTTATGGCAGGTTCAAACTTCAAACTAAACATTTCCCTTACTGCATCTACAACTCGTGTAGATGCATGCATGCACTTCTATGAAACAAGGCCGTTCGTTGTATGCACACATAATACTTCAGATGTCACTCACACATTGGGTCAAGTTCAAGCCCAAATTTTATGGCCAAATCCTTACCCCAATGCTTAGAATATGAGAGAGAGAGAGTACCCAGGAGTCAGTGACTTTTTTTCACAAATTTTCATCATTTTGAGAAAAAAGAAAATTATATATATATATAGTTTTTTGAAAAAGTATTCACCAAAACAAATTTAGCAATTCACCAAAAATTCCTACAAATTTGCCACAATTGTCTACAACATGAAAGGGTGCATAAGATTTTCTTTACTTTCATATTTTTCTAACAGCCAAATTTGGCGAAATATTCTTATGGGTGATTGCCACTTGACCAACATCACAAAATTGAGGGGGAAAAAAGAAAAAGAAAAAACATTACTGAGGTGGGTTTATAAAATTAGGGTTTATAAAATCCCTAAACCCTACAGGTGAAACTCACATTGGGTGAGAATTAAAAGCATGTTGCAGATGCTTGCGTGAGGTTTCATATGTGCAGCAGCAGCAGAGCATTATTAAATGGTGCTTACTGATCTCAATCATTTCTGGTGATGGTAGAAAACAACAAAATAGCTCTAGAGCTCTAAATCTTTGGCAAGATTTGGACACAAAGGCTACTACTACTACACACAAGTTTCAGCTCAACAAAACCCAAATTCTGTTCACCTGCTTTTGCAGCAAGAATTAAACAAGTTACCAGAAAACACACTGAACTTGGAAGCTGAATCATCATCATCATCAACATCATCAACAATCATCACTTCTTCACCCCCAAACTCCACAGCATAAATTTGTTTTGGGGGTTCATTTTTGTGATGAGTCAAAGGGGGTGATGGGGATCAACCATAAGAAGATTTAGCCAAATTTGGTTTTAAGAAAACATTATTAAAGTAAAAGAAAGTAAACATCCTTTGTACATTTTTGGCTGTCTACTTGAAACTAAGTATAAAAACCTAGCTTTTGTTTTTAAAATAGTTTTTTAAAGAAAAATTGGCAATTGAAAATTCCAAAAAGTACTTCATTTTTTGAAATTTTAGTATTTTTTAGTTTCTCTTTTAGACAAATAGAATTGCCAGTGAGTTCTGGTGCAGTATTGGGTGGTTCTTAGAATGATCGACAGATACCCGTCGATTATCAGCCCAGGCATTTACCCGCCCAATCAATCACCAGTTCTGAAAACAATCAAAGAACCGGGCTTGGTATATATAACCACGATCCTCCAAAAACATATAAAAATAAAAAGAACTGGCCAGAGAATGATCAATTTTTTGCAGGTTCTCTTATGAAAACCGCCGGTTCTTTCACTTTTTGTTATAATAGAAACTGGTGGTTCCTTAAACATTCCAAGAATTGCACAACATACAAGGGCACCTCAAAATCTAGCACCTTCATTTTCCTCATTAATTTCCAGCCAAAAAGGAGAACCAAAATATTTCTTCACTTCAAAGGAAGAAATTTGACAATGTGAACTCAATACATTTTATGATTTTATTACCCAATCAATGTGAATGAATTCAATGGTGCATGAGATTAGCCCATTTCACAACAAGTGAGAAAAACCAATCTCTAATTCACATAGTAACACTCACATCAAAGCATATTTCCATGTAAGTATCCCCAAGCTTCAAATCAAACTAACCTTAGCCCTACAATCATAGCAAAGCTATGTCATCTATTGGAATAGTGATGATCATTATGATGATCTAACATTGATATAGTGAAATGCTTTGAAAAGTTTTCTCATCAATGTTTGTTAAATAAAACTCCAACTTCTACTCCACATGATAACACGCACATCAAAGCATATTTCCATGTAAGTATCCAACTTCAAATCAAATTAACCCTAGCCCTACCATAGCAAAGTTATGTCATCTATTGGAATAGTGATGATCATTATGATGATCTAACATTGATATAGTGAAATGCTTTGAAAAGTTTTTTCATGAATGTTTGTTAAATAAAACTCCAATTTGTGTCTTAGAAATGTTAAAGTAATGGTGAAAAAACTTTTTGAGAAAACCCATCTCAATGTGAACACAACCAATACATGACTTGAACCATATAAGTCTAAATGTTGCCATTTACAACTATGCATAGCACCAATGCTAGATGTGATTGATAGTCCTTTCCCTTGTGTGGGTGGGACGTAACAAATGCATGAAGTAGCTCTTGACTTCATATGTTTGATTGTTTGTGGGACAAGGACCTTCTAGTTTCCCTTTTCTTGGTGACCTTCAACAATGTTTCACAATTGTTTTCCTTTGATGAACATTTTTATTTTCATTTTTCAATTCTTAATTTTAGGTGATGAATATTTCGAAAGAAACTTTCTTCTAATCTTTTCCAACATCTATCTCAAGAAGAAAGGTGTCTTGTTTGTTTTGTTTGTCACATCGAAGCCTCCCAAATCACAACACTTCTTGTTGAGCTTTTTGTACCATTGGAAAGCTCTTGACAAGGCATTGACCTAATTTCATGATGTTTCAACCTATAGTGGAGAAATTATATCAAACATTTTTTTCACTAAAAATTCATTTAAGTAAAAATATATATATTATAAAAAAATTTGGGCATGATTTTGGTGTTATTGGAAAGCCCCTAACAAATAGGATTTAATGAAGGTAATTTGAAAAACATTAGACCTAAGGTGAGGGAGATATTGTATTATGAGTAGTTTTGTCATTGGAAATTCAATTAAATTACAAAAAATGGTTTTTGAAAGAAAAATAAATTGGGGAACTAGTTCAGACATGGGGCAATGGCATAGGCTACATTAGTTTATGTAAAACTTACATTGATTGGTGGAGCAAGATTGTCTTGTAGGTCTAGAAAATGTTGGGCAATTATTTGATTTCTAATATAACCTTCAATTTTGGGTTTTCCAAACACCTTCATAATACTAGCAATTTTTTTATGAAACAATTGACAAAGAATTGATTACTTTATAGAAGGGTTAACCTATTTTTGGATACCCTACAAATATCAAAATTATAGATATCAAGGTAATTATACATTATGCATCATGTCCATTCTAAACATGTGATGCATATTATTATCATGTTAATATTTTGATTCCTAGGAATAAGTATGATATGTGATATAAAAATAATTTACAACTTAAATTTGTTGTTGTGAAATATGGTAACATTTTAAATATGATGGAATATAGTGTATAAATCCATTTTAAACAAATGACCATAAAAATTGTAAATATAAAATAAAATTTAAAATCCAACCACATATTAAATGAATTACAACACTCTTACCTCAAAAAAAAAATAAATAAATAAAAAAAAAAAAAAAAAAAACATGCAAATGTAACCCACATACACATGAACAAAGGTGAAAACTTGAAAGTGAAAATAACCTATAAATATATATATTTATAAACATGCACACACACACACACACACAACATCCAACCACAAGCCATATACACAAAACCAAAAAAATAAGAAACCCCCTTAAACAAATAATTATTTTTTGAATTGGTTCCTAGCTAGGTATTTTGAAAACTATGATTATATGTTTTAAAGAACCACCTTGATAAGCACATGATATTATTTTTAATAACCACCCAAACATTGGTCCATGTCAATTTATAAAAAAGAAATTTATTTGATCAAAATTTCATTAAACATAAGTAATTTAGTGCATCTAGAACTTCCTACCTTGCAAGACCACCTTCAATTTTGTTTTTTTCTAGTTCAATTTTAGTTTCAATCAAGCTAGATGGGAACATACATCTACCCTAGAATCAAATTGGGCCAAGTTTTACTAACAATATCAACCATTCTAGATCCTTTGCTCATAATTTATGTCTTTTCAAATTGGTAAAAATACCAACAAAGGAAAAGTTACAATTTTTTTTTCAATTTGTGAATCTACAATTCTCAAAATGTGTCAAGGAAGAAAATCACCAATGAGAAACACTTGATTTCCTTGACATCCATTGGTATTTCAAAAATGTCAACATCTTTTCATAAACATATTCCTCTATATGTTCACCATTGCTCCTTATCATTTAAAAAATATCAAACATGCAATCTTCATTAATCCTTGTTTCAACGACTAGATGCTACTTGTGACAAATTGTGTAAGTGTTGATAACATTTCAAAAACAAAAGTAATGAAAATTTTCTATCATATTTTTCAATATATCAATCCTTTAAAGGCAAGACCCAACTGATGAAAACACCAAGCATAAATTAATAGCTCTCATATCAAGATTTAACGTGTATGACAACATATTACGGGCTTTACTTTTGTTATACAATTTTAAAAACAAAAGAGAGAAATCTAAAACCAAATAAACTTATTTTTTTAATGTTAATAGCCAAAGTTTTCAACTCAACATTATATCTTGCAAAATAAGTTTTAGTCATATGATCAATATGTTCAAAAGGATTAGATTCACTAATGTATGTTGCATTCATTAAAACATCACCCAAAAACTAATGACCCCTTGATGGATTCAAAATGCCAACTACTACCATAGGTGAAAGAATTTCAACAAAAAATGACATATATGCCAAGTGAGAGATGGGACAACATGTCTAACTATTATAGTTGAAATTGTCTTGTTATAATAGAGGACAAGAGCATTTCCCAAATACAAATTAGCTCTTGAAACATGATTATCTTGCTACTATATTTGTAAACCAAATTTTAGTTTGCAAAATGAACAAAAACAAGTTGAACAAAACCACTAACATGAAAAAACTAATAATAAAAAGTTGGAAATCAAGTTTAAGATTATTTTTGTTCATGTGTTCAATTTCCATGGTGATAGGTTAGGATCAAGATAAACATTTATCAACTCTTATCAATTCATCTTTGATATTTTTAGTCAATTTCTACATTTTTTGCAAGTTTAATTGCATAAATTTGAAAGAAACATATTACAACTAATTAGACATTTTTTCTTCAATAATGCATATTAATTAGCCTTGGAAAATGCATGTCCAAAACATGTACCTCAAAATATTTCTTGTATTGTACAAGTACATCACAACTGGATTGAACATAATTATTTTTTTCAAATTTGAACCTTCATCTTTTACAAAAGCAAAGATCTTCTTCTTCAATACATACTTTTGTAAAAAGCTTGTAAATGTTTTTGCTAATGCTTGACCCCTTGATTCAATTGCTTTGAATGACTCAAGAATTGCATGTCTTTAGGTTAGCAATCGACATCCAAAAAGTTGACAACAAGTGTAAATACATCATGCACCCCTTTGAAAATCTAGAGATCAAAACTTGTTATGGTAGATATGCATTTTGTTACAATAAGCACTTGACATACATGTTTGTTTTGTCTTCTTAACCACGTGTGATAACACTCCTTAACTTTGTAAAAAATAGAATCCTTTTATATTTGGAACTTATCATAATAATTTGACGATTGGAGTTTTTTTTCTTCAAAATTTCAAAATTTTAGCCATTTTTTCCATTGAAGACCCTTTGCATATGTCACAGTCATATTTTTCGAGTTGAATTTGGCCACAATAAAAACACTAGTGTGTACAATGTGCCAATAAACAATGATTTAGAAAATCTAGCAAATGTTAACTAAAAAAGCGAGTTACAATACTAAAAACATGAGATTTACAAAGAAGAACAAACAAATTTTGATAAGCATAAACAATCAACTTTTACAAACAAGAGCATAACATAAATTAAACATATAAGAACAAAACAACAATCATTTAACCTTTCGTCATTGCAAAAGAAAAATGTTAAAGGGGAATGTTACAAATGTTCTTGAGGGCTCATGGGTAATGCGGGGGCATGTGTGTGTTCAATCAATTGCAACAAATAAGCTACACACACAAAACAAAAAGAAACACATGAATTTATATATAAAAAACACAAGTAAGGACAAGGAGGAACAAAGTAATAGGAAGAAAGAAGAACTAGCATGAATATGATAAAAAGAGTGCATGAATATTGGGTGCATGAATATGATGAAAGAGTGCATGAAGATTTGGTTTCTAAACCATTTGTCAACAATTTGAGCATGGCCTAATTATTGGAAAGAGGAGTATATTTTCTAATGTTCACATCCGACAAATATTTTTGCAAAAGAAGTACCCACATATCCAGTCCAACACTCTTGTCCACATACACACTTCTTCCAACAACAAACTTTGATATGAAACAACCACCAAATAAGTTAGATAGAAATTTGGAGGTGATTTATTTCTCTTTTTCCTCTCTCACATTGTTGGGTGAAGTGAATCAATCATCTTTTTGAATTTGGGAAACCTGCCATTCAATTTGAAACCTTTGCTCCAAAAACTCTTTGAAAGTCAACAATAATACCAGCATTCACAGAGTTAACCAGAGATTTGGTTCTGATTGTCTTCAGTAAAATCTGGGTACTTGTTAGAAAAAGGACTTTTGCCAACTGGTGGTGGTAGCTTTGTGAAAACAATCCAATGGTGGTTTCCTTTGAGGAATAACACCTGTGGTCTCTCTCTCCAAATAAGTACAACAATTAAAATTTTCTTACAGAATCCTCCTCTTTCATTATATGATGATTAATTTGCTTGCAGAATCAGGATGTAATATTTACATGTTCTAAGACCAACTCCACCTGGTAGTGCTCAGTGTTTGAGTCTGCAAATTAAAAATTGGACGAAGAAAAGTCAAAACATGCCAGTTTAGCTCAGCAAAAATGGTTTTTGGCTGCGCACTCTTTTGCTTAGGCTGCTGAAAGGCGCAGCCAAGCCTAATAACATCTGCCACCAGAGAAGAGTGTAATAAATGTGATCTGACTGCTGCTCCCTGTTTTCTGATTGGGTATATTAGTAGTCTCCCAACCAGTTTGCAGTCCCGGTGGTTTTAGTTTTGTGGGTGCGGTTGGGAAAAAAGTGAATAACTAAGAGCTTGGATGTGAGAAACGTTTTTGCAGCGTGTCGCATGTTGAGCACCACCTCTGGAGATGCTTGTAAAAGATCTGAAATCCTTCAAAAACAAATGTGAAACTATTGAAACTTGTTGTTTCTGGGGGTGGGGAGAGGGGAGAAGGGCAAGAAATTGGTGGGTGGTGATGAAAAATGGCACCAAATAAGCGGAAGTTTTCAGGGCAGTTTAAAAAGATTAGTAACTGCGATTCTCCCGAATTTTTTTCTTCTAAGAACCAGTTTAGATATAACCGTGGTTCTCAAAAAAAACGAAAGATTGATTGTGAGGCATAATCATAGTTTTCCACAACAATCAAAAAAATTAGTCAAGTAACCTTTGGTAAAACTGCAAGTTATTTGAGAGTTTACATTGGACTTGAACCTGATTGAGAACTAGACTCAATAGGTCTTAAGGGGTTTTTTTTTTACAAGGTCCAAGTTGCTAGCGTTCTACGTTTAGGTTTAAAGGTTTAGAGTTTTTAAGTTTTAGGATCCTAGGTTCAAGTCTTAAGTTGACGGTGGTAAAACATTGGGTAAAGGCCCTAATAGGGCGGGAGTGGGTGGAGACCCTTGATCTTCCATCAAATGTCAGCTAGCATGCAAATATGCAAAAATAAATCTCATTGATCAGACTTATTTGCATGGGATAGTAGTAGTTGTAAAGGTTTAGGGTTTAGGGTTTTTTTTGAGGTGTGTCCAGGTTCTTTCAAATTGAGTCTCAGTCTTTTTGTGATCCTTACTTGTTTGTTTCTTTCATGCATTGCATGGTATGTAATGTAGTGTAGTGTTAGCTTGAGAACTTGAACTGAGGAGTCCCCTCCTCACTCACAGGTGCGGATTCAGGTATGTACTTACTTACATATTTTTGAATTTTACACACACTTGACTTATGTCATGTCATGAATGCATGTAAAATTGTTGTAACGTACACGAGTGAAAGCTGTGTGAACAAACTGATCTCTGCAAGCCTAGCTTAGCTTGCCACACACCTTCAGAAGAGGAGGAGACTGGGGAAGAAGAAGGTGAGATGATCCTCAGGAGTTGAGAGGGGATTTTCAGATTCAAGGTCAGAGAGCTTCAGAGCATTAGTTTTCAAAGAAAACGCACACGTAAACATGCCCTTTGCCTGTGAGGATCTTCTGTTCCTTCTTTGCAATGGAGTTTGCCTATTAGCTTCAAAATAAAAACACACACATGCACGCGCATGCATGCGCACATGCACACACACACGCACACACACACACAACCTTGAAAGCGCTTCATTGGTGACATTCAAATGTGTTCCAGATTTGTTGTATGTACCAAGCATCTCAACTACGAAGATAATTTTAGAAACCATTACCATCGGAGATTTCTTTATTTTCTTTTTCAATTTTGTAAGGTTGAAAGATTGGCCAATTTCTCCAAAGAAAAGAAGAAGAGTAATTTTAGTTGAAAAATTTATACTGAAAAAACAAATTTATCTAAGATTTTCTCCCCAAAAAAAAATTTTTTATGAAAAAAAATGCTCATTAACAAATTTTAACCATAATGGTAGTGTTAAGCTAATATTTCAAAAATTGGGTATCATTTCCCAAATTGAGTGAGTGTTAGTTGGAAAGTGAGTTCAAATTTGTGTATGAGTTCAAATTTGCAAAATTTTATTCTAACGAGACTCCCTTGGGCATCATGTAAGGTTAATTTCTTAAAAATGGAGCTGAAAAAATTGTCTCCATTACTAAATATAATTTTTAAAGGTCCTATTATTATTTTTACCATAGCACATGGCCCCAATTCAACACTCCATTGTTCAATATTTAATTAATTTTTTTATAAAAAAAACTCAATTATCAACACTCATTTTCAAATTATTATTATATTCAATAAAAAGTTGGAGATGTTAATTAGCAAATTGACAAAGTTTTGAGTATTATTTGAATGAAAAATTGATGCTAATTGCCCACCTTTGTGGGCTTCAGGTTCTTTTCATACTTCAAACTTTGTCTTTCCTGGATGTACAACTTCTCATCTAGATGCATGAACATCGTTTATGGAACATGCCTATTCATCATATGCATATGCACGCATGATATATATAATACCTACTACTCCAGACATCACTCACACATTCGAGATACATATTCATAAAGTGAACACTCCCCCCACCTTTCGAGCCCTTCTGTCAAGTTCCTCTGAACACGCACTCTGGTATTTGCAAAGTAATGAAATTTTATTAAATATGGATATAAAATTGTTGGAACTCAGAGGATAAAAAATGCACCAGGGTGTTGGAGAATATTTTTATAATTGCACTACACCCAACAACAGCAGTGATTGGTCGAAGAGAATCAAGACAAAAAGAAAGAGACCAATTTTGGTGGTAATCTGAGTTTCATCTCTTCCTCCCTTCTTGAATGAACCCAGTAGTGTACTTTCTCTTAGAAATCTCACCCCGCTTTTATGATGACTAAAACAGGAGTACTGGGTACTGGTGCTGTGTTTTCCTTTACTTTGCGAATATCTTTATTGAGTCAAAAGTTTGAGCCAAAATTTGAAGCTTCAATCAATCGCGCACCCCACCACCGATGTAGAAAGTCTCTTCCCCTTATTGTGCCAGAGCTTTACAAAGAGACAACAATGGAAGGAAGGTTGTGATGTATATGTAAATAATATACTATGTATGAGCTTGAGCCTAAGTAAGGGTTGATACAAAAGCAGCCTTTGTGCTTTAAATTTCACTGGTGGTGGAACGTACGTACTAGCTGCTAGACCTTTTGTTGTTGAAGTTATATGTACAACAATAACAAACACCCAACTCAACAAATTTCAAATTGTCTGAGGGAACTGATGATGTCATGGAAGTTATTTTGCTGCTTTCTGGCAACTCGTTGTTTCAACAACATCACCAGTCTGCTCTTCTTGGATTATGGTGTCTGAAGTAAGTGAGTGTGTGTGTGTGTGTGTGTGTGTGTGTCTCTCTCTCTCTCTCTCTCTCTTTTGCAAAATTCCACAAAAGATCCACCCCGCACACAACTGTGAATCAGCCAACAGCTTCTGACTTCGATTTCAAACTTGCTGGCAACACTTTGGGGTACGAACTTTCACCAATGGTTATGTGCTTATTTCAAATCTTTTAAGGAATCTCTCGCCCGCTTGTGGGTTTTTTGAATTTCTTTCAGAATCAGAGAGAATCAAGGGCCCCCGGTTTTTGGATTCCTCAAAAAATCCAGAAAATAATGAATTGGCCACCCGGTCATATCATATCATTTCTCACCGAAAGAGTTGAGAACCGTGGGTAAAATACCAAAATTGGGTCCTTTTGAATTGTTTGTTACAAAGTTGCAACATACCACCGGGTAAGTGTGATATGACACCAAGGGCATGTCCATCACCCACACCCTCTATTTGGGCCTGTACCCCCTTGGGTACCAAACCCCCGCCAGGTATCAAGGCCAATTCTTAGGGTTGAGAATCGTAAAAGAATCACCCTAGGTTTTTTTTTTTAATAAAAATTATTTCAAAGGCACAAATGGACAAATCCATTGCAGAAAGGAACCAAAACTAGCGGTTCTTTGATTTCAATTTTTGCATATACCCTAGAACCAACGGTTATTTAATATATAAAAAAAGAAGCGACCATATACTAGTAACTTTCCGTGTTGGGCGGTTATCAAAAATAGGAAATTTGATACCCCAACAAATTTGATAAGTTGGTTGTTAGGGTTCAATACCATGGTGTTAAGGAGGGAAGAAAAAAAATTTAATTTGTGAAGTTTTTTTTTGGGTCTTTTGGTACCAATTGGACTATTGAATTTTGCAAGTTTTTAAGATTTATTTTTAGGGTTGGTAGATTTTGATTTTGAGGAGTCAATAAAGATTTGGTATGGGGGGGGTACTGACCAATTCTTTTGATTGGCACTACTACCCCTATCAAAATATCTTTCATTCACCTTTCAAGAAATTTTGTGCTGCCCATCATTTAGAAATATTAGAACTTGAATTCACTTGTATTTGAGCATCTTGGAAACACAATAGAATTAGAAGTAGTTTTGTTTAATCACTTTTTGGTAGTTCTTCTTGTTTAAAATGCAACTTTTTTCCCAAAAACACAACATTTTATCTTCTTTTGGATACTTCAACAATGCCAATTTTTTAGTACTTGTTCTTTCATAATAGTTTTATCTACTTCCTTTTGATTCTTGAGAGAATTAGGCTAGTAAATGAAGTGGAGTTGTGAATTGTCAATAATTGAAGAATTTGGGAGTATTTTTCAATAATACTATTTGAAACTTGTAAAAAAAACCCAAAACTTCATTGATGGATTTGAGATCGTTGAAAGGCCCAAAATTACCAAAAATTACATCTTGAAATAGTTTTCAGTGATCCACAATAACTTGCATTTAGGTGTTGTAACCTTTCAATTTGAAGTAATAATTTGTAGCCAAAACTTGCACCTTCAACTTCAACACATGAAGATTTGGGACATCTATGGCACCATGGATTGATGAAAGGCCACACAATTCTTTAAACCCATCCACGATTTCATTCCCTTTTGGCATTTTCACTTGATTTTTCATAATAAAGTTCACTACACACATGATGAGCCCATGTAAGACCAAGTGGATGGTTAACTTCTTAATAATAATAAAAATTCAAACAATGCAAATATTCTAATGCATGCACTAATTTGTACAAGGTTCAAGTGACAAAAATATTCGTGGGCCTAATGGAGTGAAACTTGATGTGCTTCTCCAAGAAAGGTTTTTAATTTTTTGTCCAATGTTGCAAAAAAGTTCTATCAACACAAAAATGTTTCATCCATTTGTAATCATGGGGAAAAAAAAACAAGGTAGTTGACTAAGGCTTAACCTAATCCTCCGATTCCTTACTCTTTGACAAATCATACACATAGGAGATTTGGAAAGGTGTAAAATCATAGCATTGTTCATTGTTTCGGATTATTTGATACATGGAAAATTTTAACATGATATTCAATTCATTCGTGATTGTAGCTAAGCACAATCATGTCATGTGCTTGCAAAAACAACTTTAGAAGAATTGTTTTTAGTGACCACATTATATTGCTTCTAAAAAACACAAAGACATTAAAAAACACAAATTACAACATAATCATAAACACAATACATAAAGAATTAAAATCAAAATACAACAAAAATTAAAAAGATATAAAACGAAAATCCCAAAGTGTGAATGCATGAATTAGCAAAATGTTATAACAAACCACCACTTACATGAACATAACAAATTGTCAAGCTTGCAAATAACACAAACAATAGAAATTGGATGTAAAAGTGGTAAAAACATATAACATATTTAAAAAATTCATGCAAAACACAATGACAATAAGGGAATGCAAAATAAAAGAGGCAAAAGTTTGAAAAAGTTTAGAAGGTTGACACTTGCAAAATGAGAAAGACTAAGATATTCAATGAATGACATTTGCAAGCACTTGTTATGTTTGAAGAAAGGTAAAATGTGGGTATCTTTAAGTAAGTTTTAGGCTTATTTTGAATTTGAAAAATTGCATCTATGAATGGTAGTCACTACCATCTATGAAAAATAATTTACCATTGATTCTAAATATTTTAGAGTTATAGGATCATTAGTATTGGGTTTTTGGGGGAAAGTTTTTATTGATGTTAAGTGGGTATTTGATTTTGTTAATAAATGTTGGTTTGGTTTTCTAAATATTTCAAATCAATTAGACAAACACTAGTTCCAATTTTTTGGGGATTTCTTTTTAAATCAAAGAAATTTTCAATTTTGGTGTCCAATGAATTTCAAAAACCTTGAAAAACCATTAGTTCCATTTATCTCGATAGTTTCAAAAAAATCAATTGCTACAAATGTGGTTATTTGATTGTTTTTCAAAAAAAATTGATAGCTATGATGCTACACCTATTAAAATTTAGTTTTTTTTATTTAAAAAAAATGTTTAATGAAATACCTAAGTGGAATATGACCATTTAAATTTTTTAACCGAAACAATTATACCAGATGATGTTGAGAGAATAAAAAAATAAACCATGCAAGAATTTTGTAGAAAGAAGAAATGGAAACAAGAATTTGGAATCCCTAAACTTCAAATAGAGGTTTTGTAGTGTGAAAGTTCAATTGACTTCTATTAAAAAACGTTTAGTAACTAAAAATCTAGCAATAAAAACTTGTTTGTTGTTGACCATGGACATGAAGGTATAAGGCATTACATTTTTAGTGATACAAGTTGTCCCCTATTGCCTCAATTGATGGCGCCACAAAAACAAATAGGTGTGCACCACTTTTTTCTTGTTTGGCATTATGTAATTTCAACAACTATGTAACAAACCTAGTTGAAAACTCGTTTGGGATCTTGAAAAAATGTTTAAAAAGCTCTTGTTGAAAACAAATTTGCATGCCTTTTTTTGTTACATGTTGTCATGTGTTTGTTATATGTCACACAATTTTATTTTCAATGGGAAGGATGAGGACATTGAATCATCAATGATTCAATTGGAAGTAGAAAATCAAATAAATGAAAGTGCAAGGAGGAAAAATGAACGTAAAAATGTAACAAGAGTGAATGATACTAATGCCAACATTGTTTCTTCACATAACACGTGAAATTTATAAACTATGACAATGAACATAACTTGAGAGCAATATCTTGGAAATTGGAGGCCCCATAGTTGGAGACAAATTTAGCTTGTCATTGTTTAGCTAGAAACGTTTTAAATCTGAAAATGAAGCCAAAAAAGTTGAAAATGCATTTAATGAATTGTTCTTCCCTTTCCCCTACCTCACTCACTTTCCATTCTCCCTATGTTTGTTTTCTTGATGTTATGAAAACAAATTGTTGCCATTTGTAGCCTCCATTTATAACAACTTGGATTGCACACTCTTTGAAAGGTGTTTGATGTTCATAATGGTGATGATATGAAAAGAGGACAAGATTGAAATAACAATGATGCTAAGGACTAATTTGAAGATGCACCATGATGCATAGGACTTGGAGGTGTGGAAGATAAGAGATTGGTAACCTATTATCGTAAGTGCAAGGTTGATAACTTATTGCTTGTGATAGGAGAGAAAAAGTCATCTTTTGAGAAAATTTACAATTGTAGAAATGGTTTACCACACACCCAATTAGTCAATGATCAATTATTTATAGAATGCCATGTTAGCATGGCACGTCACTTATTTACCAAAAAATGACAATACATGTGAACATAAATTGTAATAGGATAACCTACCATTATGAAATTTAGCAACAAAAGTGAATTGACTTTAATAAGGAAACCATGCACCTTATTTTCATTTAGTCACACATCTTTTAGGAATGGACATCAACCTTTTTTATATGTGCAAAATTTCACCAAAAAATGATTTTGGAAGGTTTCAATTACCTGATGTGAGGAAAATAATAATAAACATTGCTATATTATTATAATTGCTTTTTGGTGTGTAATCATAAACATAGAAAGGTTGATTAAAAGATTTTATTTCATATTTGATTTATAGCCAAATTTGGTTAAATCCTTTTTTAAGCCTTTAATTTTTTTAATAAAAAATTTGAATTTATATAATTAAAAACAAGTCCGTTTGTGCCATTTGAACCTACTTTTTTCAAGCCTAACTATATCATTCCTTTCATTTACCCATCTACCAAGGCTATTTTTCAAAAATTTCAAGTAGTTGGACTATTGACCATCCACAAGAGGAATGAACTGCATTTGGTTAAAGGCCAAACATTCAAATGTATTTCAAAAATATTATTGCCTAATTCTAGCAACCAATAAGAAGTCATTGTCTAAATATGGTGACTTTTGTGAATTTTTTTCTCAATAAAACCTTCATACAATTTATAGTGCGGTTTTTTTTGTCACCACAATGCCTTTTCATGCTCATGTTATCTTTATTTGCATGGACATGGAAAGGCATAATTTGAAGCTTGGCATCTATCTATGAAGATAGCTCGTTGGCCTTGCTTTGTAAGGCAATGATATTGTTTTGAGAATCATTATAAAGTATTAAAGAATTTTTTGCCCTTAGAAACTAGATGAGATTATTCATCCTAATTTGGTTATAAATGGATTCACATTCATCTTTCAACATTTTGTTTTGTCCACCACCTCCTCAAATGTGCACCCAACCCCAAGTGACTTTGTCACTAATCCATAACCCAAAAAAACTAAATATGAAATTACCTTCTCTAAAGATGATTAAGTTATCCATTGTACACAAAAATTCACGTAATTCTTTGAAAATGTGGCAATGATGTGATTGAAAAAATCAAATGCAAATGTCATGATGAATCTATTTGTTTTGTTAACAAATGTGAAAAATAAATATCAAAAGGAAATATTCAATAAAATTCTATAAATAAAAAAACCATTAGATTTCCAAAAAATTGAAAGTCATGTTAAAAATTTCCCTATTGGCTTTGCTTAATAACAAATTTTTAAATATTTCAATTAAGTCCTTAGACCTTATTGTCATTTAATGTGAGATTCCATTTGGGTTCATCATAACTAATGTGATATTAAAAAATGAAACATAGTCATGAATTTTTTTTCTTTTACAACAACATGATGATGTACATTAAAATAAATTTATTTATATTTTTTCCCTAGCTATGACCAATCATACAATATCCGTTGTTGATGTTAAACGAATGGTAGGGTCATTGGGAATAACACACCTTTTCTTTTTTCTTTTTTTGACAATGAGATCTCCCAAAGTATGATGCCTCTTGCCACTTTGTTGATATCATTGGAAAGCCCTCAATGAGAAGCGGTGCATTAAGTTGGTTTCATTATGTTTCAACCTACAATGAAAAAGTTATTGAATATTGAACAATTCTTCACTAAAAATTCATTGAAATCATAACCAAAAATTGTAGGCGATTTGGCCACACTCTTAGTATTGCTGGAAAGCCGCTTCAAGAACATGATTTAATGAAGGTGATTTGGAATTTTTTAGACCTAAGGTCAAGGATATATTGAATTTTGAGTAATTTTTTGGTCATTGAAAATTCAAAAATATTACCAAAATAATGATTTTGGAAAGAAAAATTAGTTGAATAACCAATTCACACGTGGGCCAATGTCATAGGCTACACTCGTAAATAATAACGAAGACCTATTGGGAACCCTATGGGAACATAAGAGGGTAGAAAAAAAGGAGAGGAGGGGAGAGGGGGGGTTTGGGTCAAGTTGGAATCTTGCACTCTTTGCTTTAATTTGCTCAAGAGTTTCAAAGGGGTGCCTTAAACCTCAAAGAGACTCCTAGCACACAAACCTCCATGCACATAAATGACTCTCTTTTGGTGGGAACATGGGAACATGGGAACATAAGGAGAATCTCCGCTTGGCATAACCCCCTAGGGTTCTTCTAGTTGAGGGAAACCCTCAAATTACCTAGAGAAATAAATAGAGAGTCAATTATGCGGCATAATAGGCTTGTTGGAATTGGTAGTAGACTTTTTTTGTTAGTGGTCCTTTTGCAACTTAGGCCCACTTTAGATGGGAGATCGAGGGTCCAAATTCCTAGGGAACCAATTGGGAATCATTTGAAGCCAAACAAATCCTTGAGTTTGAACCCTAGCTTGCATCTTGGTTCTCCAAATCATGAGCTTTTCCTTTTGAGGTCTTTTCGTTTCTTGTGTTTTCTTTTGGGTGTGAATCAATTGAATTTCCCTCCAAAATGGTGCGATGTAGGTTTAGCCTTGATTTGCCACTTTTTGGTCTTGGACCTTGGCTTGCATCTTGGTTCTCCAAATCATGAGCTTTCCTTCTTTCGAGCTCTTTTCTTTGGTTTGTGGGTTTGAACCAATTGAATTTCCTTCCAAAATGGTGCAATGTAGGTTTGGCCTTGATTTGCCACTTTTTGGTCTTGGTCCCTCGTCTAAAAGCCATGGGTCCAAATTATGGCTCTAAAGTCGATTGGATTGCTCTATTTCATTGGACGTGGGACCTTAGACCCAAGTGGCCCTTAGACTAGAGCCGTGGGCCCTTAGAAGAATCAGTAGGCAACGAAATCCTTCCTTGCCTGCTCTTGAGCAGCACAAGTGTGTGTCTCGTTTGGAGGAGGAAGAGGAAGATGAGAACTTGAGCACAATATGATGGCATTGCAACTCCTCCCTCCTCCCTCCTGCGCAGGAATTGAATTATTTCTTGGTGATGGGTTGGTTGTTGTTGCATAGAGGAATGGTTGAAGGAAGAAAAGTTCGACATTCCAGGTAGAGAAGAAGAAGAAGAAAAGCAGCAGCAGAAGCAGAAGCAGAAGAAGAAGAAGAAGAAGAAGAAGAAGAGATTTTGATTGATTCATTATTGGGTCGTGGTACCCAAGTTACCACGCGGAAGGAATCATGGCACGGGGCGGCGACTCTATCACCATCAGCAGTAGCAGTAGCAACAGTAGCAGGAACAACCCTGGACCAGTGTGCGAAGGATTTGCAATCAACAGGACCTCCACGAGTCTTGCAGCTAAGCAGAACTTTGAGAGGGAGAGGAAGAGGAGAGTGTCGCCAGCAGTGAATTCAGGGGTGCAGCATCAGCAGCAGCAGCAGTATAGATCATTAGCTCGCAATTCTGCGTCTTCCGGTACTCATGGGTGGTGCAGAAGAAATTCAGTTGCTGCTGCTACTGCTGCAGGAGGTCGTTTAGGTGGGGAGCAGATTGAGAGCAACGTGCAGCAGCGGCAGTGTGATGAAAGCCTCATCATGTATAGTAGTACTGCAGATGATCATAATATGGACATGGTCACTGCTAGTGTGGCTCTTGACTGGGAATCATCATCAATGGTGAGAAACTGTAGAAGAGGCTCATTGGAGGCTCTCGAGTTCGTCGAGTTTGACAATAGGAGGAAGTCTCATGCGGCTCAGCAAGCTGCGCACTCGTGGAACTCATCACAACACCCAAGCCCAGATGCTGCTGCTGCTGTTGCTTCTTGCATCTATGATTCCCACCCGGATGAGCTTCTCTGTCTGACGCGTCGCCTACGGTTGGTTGAGAGATCACAAGTTTTTGATGAGACGCGAACGACGCGACAGATTATTCTCCACGAACCCAATTCGCAGAGAACAAGTTTGATGAGGAATAGTCGTGTTGAAGCTCCTCAAGGAACAGTCTATGAAGAAGAAGCAACAGCAGCAGCAGCAGCAAGCGAATTCTCAGGTGCCCATCTCTCTCACCTTTGTCAGCCCAGGTACTCGAAGTTCTGCTTAAAATCATCAGCATCGTCTTCTTCTTCATCATCATCATCATCATCATCATCATCTCCCCATGATGCGCACGCTGTCGAGACGGCGTTGAAGGATTCTCGCAGCTCCAGCTTTCGATCCCAGAGCATCTTCGTTAATGCGTGGGAGACTTCTGGCGACAAGGATTCTTCGGGAGCTGCTGCTGCTGATGATGACAGTAGCAGCAGCAGCTCGTCCCCGGAATCCACCACCAGAACTTCGGCAGTAGTGTGCAGCTTCAAAGGCGGCAATGACGACGATGATCAGTACCGGCGTGGCCATGATCATGTCTCCGCCGTGACCGCCGAGGATGATGATGATCCCAACCATTTCCATGCTCAGCAGGCACTACCAGCCTTGAAGGATTCTCCTTCTTACAGCAGATGGAAGCAGCAAACTGCAGCAGAGGTGAGGACGACGTCGTCGAGTGCTGGCCTGGTGGCTACGTTGCTAAAACCCTGGAAGCTCCTGTTTGGCAGCACGAAGAAGACGAAGAAGAAGAACTCTTGTACAACAAAGCTGCCAACAAGCTCAAGCCTGGTCGTCGAGAGAGAGCTGCACACAACAGCTGAGAACAGTCTTGTGGCGAGGAGGCTGCCATTGTCGGAAGCAGCAGCAGCAGCAGCAGGCTCGTCGTCTCCGATCATCAGTTGGTCTGCTCCAATGCATCAAACCAGTGCTGCTGCTCCATCATCATCATCTCTCTCACCACCACTACCACCAGCTGCTGCTGCCAAAACCCATCAACAGTTTCTCCGAGAAAAGAAAAGTTCCAGTCGCTCGGTTCCATACAACTTCGCTCATGAAGCACCGGCTGCTGCACCCATCTCCACTGCAGCGGAAACGCCGGATGACGAGGCACGAGCTTTAGCTTCTTCTTCGTCGTCGTCGTCGTCGTCTTCTGCTGCTGCTGCAGGAGGAGAAAGAGATGGCACACCGTGGTTGAGACAGTTGAAAAGGGAGTCAAGCTTGCCACCACCACCAGCAGTGATGGCGGCGGCGGCCTTGAAGAGTTCTTCTTCTAGCAATGCAGCAGTCAATGCACATAAGGCGCTGGAGCCGCGACTGACCCATTCACAATCTACGATTCTGTCAACATGTAGCAGTCCTGGCGGGGGTGGGGCTGGTTCATCAAAGGCGGATCTTGATGACGGCGAGGAAGACGACGACAACTGCGCCGGGACGCCGAAGTTGTTGCCGGTAACGGAGCGCTGGAAGAAGTACGTGAAGATGCTCAAAGCTCCATTACACACAAAACCTTCGACTCCATTGTCGCACACACAGGAATCGCTGCTGCTGCACAAGAGCAATGAGCAATCCTACAGCAATCTGCCGCCTCTAAAGCTCAAGGCATCTTCAGAGTCCAGTACTCCTAAAGGTTCTCCTGCAGCAGCAGCAATAACAGCAACAAGAAGCAGCTCCAAACTCTCAAGAATCATAGCTTCCACTGTCATGACTCCCAGGTCCAAATCTGTGACCCCAACTCACCACCGTGCAATAGCAGCAGCAGCAGCAGGAGTTACAACTCTAGTCAACAACCAAAGCACACTCTGTGAGCAACACAATGCAGTGCAAGGAGCCATAGCCCACTGCAAACAATCCCAATCTGGTCAGGTCAATCTCCACTCCATCTCGTAGCATGGGTTGATGTTGCCAGAAGGACAGAAGAAACACAACAACAACAACAAGGGCCTTGAGAATTTAGTGATACACAAGAGAAGAAGAACTGAGCAGAACTTCTTCTTCTTCTTCAATCCTGCCAAAGTCCTGTAGCAAAACTTCAAATCTTAGACTTCGCATCATCGGTTCCAGATTCCAGCAAATCCCTCTGAGAGCTTGAATGACTCTGGGGTGAAGAAGGAGATTCCATTTCAAGATCACTCATCATCAACAAGAAGCTTCCTTCCTACCTTCCTTGCAACAAGAAGAAGTCATTACTGGCAAAGCTCAAGCTTTTCAATTCTAGGCTTTGAATTTTTCTTCACTGCAAAAACCATCCCAACATTCTCTCTCTGAGCTTTCCTCCAATTTCCAGCACAAATTTCTCTTCACTGCAAAAAAAAAAAAAAAACATCCGAACATTCTTTCTCTCTGAGCTTTCCTCCAATTTGCAGTAAAAAAAATTCTTTTGGCTTCCTGCAGTTTCCAGTATGAATCTTTTCTTCACTACCAACAAAAAACCAAAAAGCATCCCAACATTTTTTGTACTCTCCGAGCTTTCCTCCAATTTCCAGCAATTGAGTGCGGGGATTCATGAAATGTCTTTACTGCAGAAAAGAAAAAAAATTCCAACATTCTCCAAGTACAAGAGGTCGCCTCCAATTCCACCATGGGGAGGTTTGTTATTAGTGTTGGTTCATGAAACATCTTGAATGCAAAAATCCAAGATTGCTTGGTTTTTCTTTTCTAGAGAGAGAGAGAGAGAGAGAGAGTGTGTGTGTGTGTGTTGGGGGGGCAAGGAAATGAGATCATCTCTCTGGAAACCCATTTTTGTTTTCATTTTGAGGAATGCTCATGAGGGTATTGTTGGGTGTTGTTGCTAGTTTGAACATTGCCATAACAGAGTGAGTGACATGATGACAAGAACCCTAAACCCAACCCTAAGAATTGTTTTTTGTTTTGTTTTGTTTTTCCTCTTTTAAAAGGAGATATTGAAGTTCATCTCTCTATCCTTGGAGTTAGAATTACCAAATTCACATTGCTAGGAAAAAGAGGAATTCACCATCTTGCCAATTTTCTAGGTACAGAGATGCTTAAACCCTAAACCCTAAACCCCATAAATGCCATATGGTGAATATGGGTTTTCATTGCAACACATCCAAAATCTTTATCACAAGATTTTGGATGTGTTGCAATGAAAACCCATATTCACCATATGGCATTCATTTCTTGGTTTGCTATTTTATTTTATTTTTGGGAACATAGCTATAGACCCAATTGCCAAGCTAGTCCAATAGCCGGCCAAGTTAGGTCGAATGGCAAAGGATATTTTTGCTCATAAACAAGTTTGAACCTTGCACCATTGTGATACCAAACAAGGGCCATACTATTGAATTGTTGTTCCAAAAGATCCTTGACTCTTGTAATGTGTGGCAAACATTAGAGATTCTCAATATAGCTATTTTGTAAAGAAGATTAGTCCATCAAGGACTTTCATGTATAACAAAGTTGCAACTCCATTAGTAGAGTTAATGGTTTCAAGGCTTTTGTTACTATAAACCCCTTTCTTTTGGCTATATATAGTCAAAAAGTGAAATTAAAAAATACAAATGTTAAAAATGAAGTGTCTTGTGATATTTTCAATAGTCAAAATTCAACCAAAATTTAAGAAAATCATCAAATTTTCATGGCCCAAATTCATGCACCCTTCAACAAACATAATCTAACTACCATCATGTGGTCAATGTTAATAGTACTCTATGAGATGCATTAGAGCTTCAAACAACTTATAATGTGTTTGGTATGCTAAGAGGAAATATGAACCTCAACATGATCTCTACCAACTCCAAGTTGGCCAAATTGATTACCACAACACATATGCAAAGTCTATAATAAAAAAAGTGTGCCATAATCTTGATGTAACTCCTAAAACAAGAAGTCCTCCCAACATTGCTATGTGGTAGAAACTCATCTCATCATCTATTGTCTTGATCACATTGCCAATTCAAGGCAAGTCTATGCATTTAGCCTTCATAAAACTTACATGACAATTGCCTTGTAAGCACTTGTGACCAACATTACAACCTAGATTGAATATGTCTACCTACTTTCAACAACACATATTTATTAAGAAAAAAAATGTCAAGATGCCCAAAATGTCATTGAGAACATTGTTCCATGTCTTTCACGTCTTAATTACCTAACGAAGAAACTCCAAACAATATTAATGAAACACATTATTTTCTTATGGACTTCCATTTGTATCGTGTTACTAATTACCACCCTTCTAATTGTCATATTCAAAAATAAATAAATTATGTAAAACATCAAACATTATCAATAATCAATAAACAAAAATAAGGCATAACAAAGATAGTTCAATTAACCATAAAATCCCCAACCACATGTTAAGAGTGCATTAACATCTACACACTAATAACCAATGTCAATGTGTTTTCATATATCACAACATCTTAATTTTGTTCAAAATTTTGGTTCATTTTTTGCATGCATGCCAAATTCAAATGTGAGGTGACTTTTTGTCCCTCTACTCCCAGTTCTATGAAGTGACTATACTCGAAAGTATATGTGCTATCAATGAAGGAAAAATAAATAAATAAATTGTAGGTGTATTCCTAGATGTTAAATTGTGTTCATAATTGAAACTAAGTACCTTGCCTCCTATGTATCATTTGCGACTTAGAACCGACAACTATATTTTCTAGACTCAAACATTCCCATTCATACCATCTTATACTGAATTGTCATTCTTTTAAACAAACCTTCAACACCATGTTCATTTAACAACAACCACCAGTCACTCAGAATATTGTTTCTAACACATACGGTATCCAAATCCGGCTTGCCTTAGCTCATTGGAAAGCTAACTACAAGGCGCACCTTCCTACCAAATCTCAAGATCTACAACTAAACCAGTGAAAAGTTATACCACCAAACCCGAGAGGGTTCACAAAGGTAGTTGGTTCATCTTGACTGTAAACATCTAGTCACTCATAATATTGTTTCTAACACATACGGTATCCAAATTCGGCTTGCCTTAACTCATTGGAAAGTTAACTACAAGGCGCACCTTCTTACCAAATTTTAAGATCTGTAACTAAACCAGTGAGAAGTTATGCTATGAAACCCAAGAGGGTTCGTGAGATTGTTCTAAGGTTTCACCCTATCACTACTCATCTCCATTCCCCTAAAACTATTGCGAGATTTCCATTCTACTCTCCTTCCTTTTCCCAGCTCTTTAAGTTGATCATTCTCTTCCTCCTCAAGAAGCTTGTGGGAACAAGAATTCTCAAGATTGAATTGAAAATTATGTCTTGGGAAAAAAAGAGCTCCCAATGATCTTAGTCCACCTTTTAAAGAGAAGGGGAAGGAGGGTGAAGGTAGATCTAAAGCTTGGTGGCCAATGGAAGGTGAAGGAAAAAAACCCTTTTCAACTTTTGCCCCTTTCCCCCCAACAATTTTCCTTACACCTCCAATTTTTCCCTTTGCCCTTAAGGTTTTACTTTACCATGGTCCTAGGCTATTAATCCTGCATTTCTTTTCTTTCCTTCGATCTATAAATTACGCCTGCGCATCTCAATGTGACAAGTCTTCCACACCTACATTGTCGATTTGATTTTGATTGAAGCTCTGATTTCTTCTTTCCCCTTGAAATTATGGCGTCACACATGGCCACAACTTACGGGCCCCAAGCCGAACAAGCGAATGAAGAACCACCTTCGGAATCATCTCTAAATTTGACCCTTACGCAACATCCTCATGATGAAGAACCTGAAATTCGAGAGGTGCGCGCTCGTCTTGAAGTTGAACCTCCTCGAGCCTGGTATTATCATATTTCTCCGAACTCTCGCACCTTGGTGATTTTGTTGCAAGTCGACCCCGCTTCTGGTGACGAACCTAAAACCGTATGTGAAGGATGTTACGACACCGAAAATACTTCTTATCTTCGCATGGTCTTCAGTTCCTGGTGTTGGACATTACCATTGGTTGCGCGGTTCGATTCGTCGACTGCCTCCTAATAGCAAGGCAAACTACGTAGTTCGCACCATTCGTCACATCTTAAATTTCCTGCAGTTATGAACTATTTCTATGGCATTGTTTAGGATTTAACATGTACCTGTAACTCTTTGCTGAATTTATTCATAATTTAAATAAACGTTTCAGCCATTATGAAACTCTTGCCACCATTAGCACACTACCACACTATTACACTATCTATTTAATCGCTAAGTTGATCTAATGTTCATATGGCTTGGGGACTGTTCTAACACCCCTCCAATTGCATCATGAATTTCAAACATCCTTGCCACTCACGAAACATTAAAACAAAACCAATGTTGTGCTGAACACCAAAAATTCTAACATCTATTTCTACCCTCAACCATCTAGAGATTTCTCACCCCTAATTACGCAACAAAGTTTCTAAACCTATGGTTACCAGTTTTTTTGTTGAAGAAAATGATTAATCCAACCCGTATACACCAATATTTATTTCAGAAAAGAAAACAACCCCTTCCACACACCAAGCATATCCATGCCTTATGAAGTTGTTAAAAGCCTGTAATAACCTTATTGCACTCAAATAACCTTGATGCAACTCTTGAAAATTGAGGCTACCGCACATGGTTGTGTCGGTATGGCTCACACCAAACAAGTCAACATTACCTTCAAGGACAATGATCATATGAAGCAATTTAAATTCAAAAGTCTAGCTATGTTTGTTGTTTTCCAACTTGGGTAGTTCAAACTACTCTCTATAACAACTTTTAAGGCACATACATCTCAATAACATAGATAAATGTTTTCCATTTGTCCTATCAAGGACAAAATTGACATGTTCATTAAAAAATCTTGTAAAATAACATGATTATAATCTCCCTCAAAATGAAAAATATGTTATCAAGTTCCAAAAAATGAACCTTGAAATCAACATATATGTAAGATGTTTTGCTTGGTTAACATCCAACTTCACGTTAAGCCACCTAACAATTTGTTTTCCTTGTTGTTGAATGGCAAATACATAAGGACTAGTAAGCACAAATAATCTCAAGAATATGTGTTGTCATTATATTCTCTTCATGAGATGATGCACACATCCCACACAATGACTTCAAATAGTCATGCACTTTCTATTGTTGTTGTCATTATAAATTTTGCTTCAATTCTTGCATGTCCTTCTTAAAATGTTGAAAAATGGAAAGCTTATAAGAAAAAATGGAAAGAACATTGAAACTATTACAACATGAAAGAAGGAAAAACTTGAAAAAAATTCCTAATCTTTAATCGAATCATCATTTTTGCAAAACTATAATCAATAGAGTTAAGGTTAAGCCATTGCAAAATAGGCAACAAAGGCATGCATTGTCATTTACAAATAACATTCCATATTGTTCTTGACCTTCATTTTGTTAACAACTTCAACATACACAAGCACACTATTGTAATACAAATTGCAAGGTTACAACATTCACCCACCAAGAATTTGTTGATTTTGTAACATAGGAAACAAATAAGGTAGGAGTTCCAAGTTTCAAAATTTTGTTTGAAATTTTAAATATGTACAAATGATGTGACCTCACTGATGTTGAATATTTTTTACATGAGCCTCATCCTCCATGAAGAAAGCAAATGGAGCCATGTTGCTTGGATGACTTGAAAAAAATTGTTATTTCAATTTTATTCATCAAATGTCAACTTGTAATGATATTCCATGTCATTCTCCTTTTTATTGAAACATGTAATCATTTGTTGAATACATTTCTATTTATATGATTTTTTTTCAAACATTGAAAAAAGGTTCTTATGTAATGAATCAATGGAATATGAGGCATGTTACACACCATCACATTGCCATAAATATAATTTTGACAATGAATATTGCTTGAAATAAAACATATTTTGAAACACAAAAATGATTTATAAATGTCATGATGTTGATGATGGTACTTGTAAAAAACAAAGTATCATACCATTTGTGTATGAGGTTTCTGATGCCTTTTTGCATGAATTTTGAAGTCTTGGATGCATTTTATGATGTAATGGTTTGTGATAAATATTTTTTGTAAGGAAATTAATATTTATCTTTGGAGTTCTTAATCTATGTGTCAATGATTTTTTAATTTCATAGGTTAAATTTCTTTTTTAAAGGTGAACAATTTTAAGTAATGGGTTAAAGAAGTGGTGGTCCATTGTGCACATCTTTGGTACATGAATCTGGATTTATTTGGTGATATTACATATATAGAACACTGAAAGTCAATCCTTCATTATGTAAAATTATACAAATGAATAAAAAATTTCAAAACATAAGATTGAAATTTTAAATGACATCAAATTAATAACAAACATTACTATCAAATTAAAATATTAAGAAAAAAATTACTTGCGACCAATTGAAATAAGAAATTTTAACTTCAATCAAACAATGCCATAAAGATGTGTAAATTTATCATTCCTAAAATCATTTTTGTTTGAGTCCAACTATTGTAGTGGATTGCCAAGGCACAATATAATCACACTATTTTACCAAAATATTAACAATAGTTGATCATGGAATCTATGTTGGTATGAACAACATGACAATATTGTGACATAGATTCACATAACCTCTTATGATGTGGAGGCTTTAGTTCTTTTAATAATAATAAATGTCCATATAAGTATTAAATAAGTAAAAGAGAAAGGGTGACTATTGAAATAACAATAAAAGAAAAAGCATTGAAATTCAAAAAATGTTTAATAGCCATTTATAATGAGTAACTACTTTCTTAAAGGATGTTCAAAATGGCAATGTAACAATGTTATAATAGAATGTTGGTAACTATAAAAGCTTGCAACTCATATAATTTCATTAACACAACATGACGAAAAATTGACACTGAAAATGGCCAAATGCTTAAATGACACGCTCATAAGTCCCTTGTTAGACCCACTTGAGGGTCAAACTATGTTGAGTTACGGAAAGTTGGGACTTGAGGGCCACTTCCGACTTCCAACACTAAAAGGGGTTAGAGGGACGTGCTAGAAGTCTCAGGATTAAACTAGGAAGAGGGATTAGATTATCTTGCTTGAATCGGCATCCAAAACCAACCACAAGAGGGTTAGTTAGCATTTGGGAGCGGGTCGCAAAGTTTTGTTTGTCGTGTATCTCGCAAAAACGCTACGATGATTAAAGGTTCATTATCAATTTGCGATGAGTGGTGCACCACAAGTTGCAATGCGTATCGCATCACAAATTTGGCAGATTTTTTTTGCTTCGCAAACCCTTCAGGTTTTTTATTTTTCCTTCGCAAACCCTTCAGATTTTTTGTTTGGCCTTTCGCAAAAAGGCACAATATGTAATAGTGAACACCTTTGGGTGTTGGGACAAGCCACGGGCACTTTGACACACTTGACTCACCACGGCCTAGACTTGGGGGAAGCTACCATCTTCCCCCATATAATATATTCTGCAGCTCTTCGTCGAGGCTACATCTAAATGGCTTTTTTTCCCGGGACTCCCAAGGAGGAGTCCCGAAATTGTCCCGGGTTGGAGTCCCGGCACTTTGGGAGCTCATATCTCTCGACTGCCAACTCCGATTGGAGTGAGGTCTCGACCAACGTTGTAGCTCTCCTGGAGAGCTTTCCAACGCCATGTCGCACTCCCTTAAGCGACGTTGGGAAGAGGTCGATTCCCGACTTTTAGTGGTCGGGAGTCAAACTGTCAGTTTGACTCCTGGCCCTTCTTTTGCCCATAACTTGGGTTGTAGATTTCCAAATGGCTCATGCGAGGCAATTTTAGACATCTACAATTCAATACCTTTTCCAATGATACCAAGAACACCCCAATGCAAGGTGTTTTGACCCCTAAACTTGAGCTCTGAATTTTCAGGAGTCCCGGAGGATTCCAAATTCTCACTTTTGGTAGTGTGGGCTTCACCCTCACACTTAGCCCAAAGTGGGGTTGCGACATTAAAGGTAACTATGTAGTGGAAATAAAAAAGAAAAACATTTTCATAATCTAATGATTGACACATTATTAAGGGGAATAAAACTAATTGTTCCAAGGGAAGGAGTAACCAAAATAATCTTCATTATCATAGTGCACATTTAATTTGAACTTTAAAAATTGAATCTAATGAGTGTGTGCATTATACAAATGTTTTTGAACAATAATTTTTTATTTAAAAAAAAATGGAAAACAAGTTGTTAAATATATCTTTGTCATAAATTTTTTTGAACATGTGCACTAGGACCAAGGTAGCTAACATGATTGCAATAACATAACATGGAAGAAGTATGAAGTTGACCAAACACCTATGAATAGTTTCACCCATACTCAACATTTGGCTTTACAACAATATTTATCACATCTAAGATTATCTATTTATTGATTCCAAGCCCCACCCGTAAGCATTAACCTAAAACAATAAAAGGTTAGAACCTACTAATAACAAGCCACCTAGACCAATCTATAAATCTAACCAATCAAGATCAAATGTTAAACTATGTTATGGCTTTTGCTAGCCTTAACATGTTGTACAATGTGTTGATGGAATGCTCTAAAATGAACTCTTTATAATGATAGAAGGAACAATACAACCTTATAATCCAACAAAATTATGCACTTTGGTTATGCAAGCAAACACAAAATCAAATTGCAATTCACATTTTGATTTATTTTATATTGCATTCGAAACTATAAATGTGAGATGAGTTCAATATTTTGGTGAAGGAAAAAAAACATATTTTAGTATGGGCGGTGCACATTGTATTTGTGATTTTTTTATTCTTGGAATTCAACTTGGATGTATTTAGGAAATAAAACTTTTTTTCTCAAATTCATTTTGAAAAAAATTACCAATTTTTCCCCACCTTCAACCAAAGCACTTGAACCTCCAAGTTCAATGTTAGTCTACTCGTAGGCTATGCCTTCAAAGTACTTGAAAGAAACAACGATGCACGTTCTTATCCAATGTTCAATTTAGGTGTTTATTAAAAATTAACTAATACATGATAGAGTTCCAAAACTTTTTGTCCTATGTAATTTTTTTAAAAAATTAAATCAAATTCTTAACAAGGTTCAAATTATTATCAAATGCAATCATAATAAAAGGGACCAAGGTTGGAATCCTTACCAACTAATACATTTTACATGTGGCCTACATGTATTGGTATATTAAATACCAAAAAAACATTTTAAATGTAATTTTTGGGATTGGATGTTGATATTGAGACCAAACATGACCCATTTTATAATAAAATTATTATTTTTACGTGAAGACCTACATTATATATATAATGTACAACTTGTAAAAAACCATAATCACAAATGTTGAACTTTTTTAGTCTTTAGCAAGGACGTTCAAAATTAGAATAAAGAACGTCCTTCACAAGGATCCAATACAAGTGCACCTAAATAAGTCAACATATGTGGCGTTTATAATGAAGTATACTAAACCTATAAATTTTTTGAAAACATTTTGTGAGATTTGAGTAACAAAAACATGTTCAAATTTAAAGGTTTTGAAAAGGACCAATTTAATAAATATTTTGCATATGACCAAATATTTTAAGAACATAGTAAAATGACTCCAAATTCATAAGATTTTAATTTCATGAATAAAAAAGACATAATTTCAAATGACGAGCAAATAATTCATTAAATTTGATTAATGGTGATTTTTCAAAGTAAAAAAAAATCATTATTTTTCAACAAATGTTTTGGCTCTTTTTACTAAAATTGCACCCTATGCATTTAAGAAAGGGGACTGAGTATTGAAGGTCCAAAATTGCATTTAACACATATGAAGGCAATGAAATAAGTTAAACCAAAAATTCCTAGGAAAAGAAAACCCATGCAAATTAGTTCAACAAAAAGGTTTATATTGAGTTGAAATAGAATTATTTTTATTGACATAATATAAGATAAACTCTTAATACTACAACAAACCCTTTTTTTTTCTTTTTTTTAATCAGGGAAATTGAAACCTTCCTACACCATATAAACTTGTGTGTATGCCATCCAATATATGTTTCTCAAAGTCATTCAACAAATAATAAATGTTTAAATTTACACAACATTACAATAATTTTCATTATGGACAATTTGTTTATCTACTTATATAATAGACTTGGTTTTGTCGAGTTAAGGTCGTCCTTTCCATCCATCCGTTCCGTCATCCGAGTTCCTCATCCCTGGATGAAGAAGATGATGGAACGGGAGGACGAGGACGACTCATGGCGGCGGCCGCAGTCTATCCTTTTGTTTTTGTGTGACCACCAACAAGTACGAGTCGCTTGCTTGCTTTCATTTTGGCAGTGTAAGAGTTTTGGAGCCTGTCTATTAGGCGGCGGAGCTTGGACTTTCTCTTCGATTTCTCTGGCAGTTTGGAGTTAGCAGATACGCGTTGCTTTGCAGGTTCGAAGGACGATTGCGATCTTCTGCTCGAGTTGCAAGGGACTCCTGCTTCTTCCCGTTTTCTTAAAACCCGCTCTTGCGCCTCCTCTTTTTGCTGCACGAGTAGTCTGCTGGCCCTGACTTGCGGCGTCGGAGCTGAAGGTGACTTTTGCATTTCCTACCCGGTTGTTCAGCAACATCTCCCATCCTTCTTCTTCCGCTGCACCAGGAGAACAAGAGGAAGCAGCAGCAACAGCAGGAACCCAGCTGGGCATGGGTGTGCATGCGATTGCTGTCGTGCTGCAGTGCTTACCCCAGTGGCGTCACTCCTGCAATTCTACTCTCTGATCTCTTCCAGGTTGGTTTTCTGGGTTCTTTGCTCTCCTTTCTTTTTTTCCTGTGCACTTTCCTGTCTAGGAAGAGGTGGGTTGCTTGCTTCCTTCCTTCCTTTGGTGACTGACAAAATGCACACTTCTTTTGTTTGTGTGTTCGCTGTTGCAGAATGCAGAAGAAAAGGAGAGATTAGGGAATGGCTGGAAAACTGGTGACAAGAATGGTGGTGCAGCAAGAAGAAGCTCCTCCTTGACAACAGTACTGGACCAGCAACAAAAGTAACAGCAGCGTCTACAGCTGCCAAATATGGTCACCATTGACTCCATTCATGAGAAGATTTTCTGGGTTCTTTGCTCTCCTTTCTTTCTTTCCTGTGCACTTTCCTGTCTAGGAAGAGGTGGGTTGCTTGCTTCCTTCCTTCCTTTGGTGACTGACAAAATGCACACTTCTTTTGTTTGTTTGTTCGCTGTTGCAGGATGCAGAAGAAAAGGAGAGATTAGGGAATGCTTTTTGCTCTTTTCTTGCTCCTCTATCCGTTTCATTTTCTTTTACCAGATCAGAGCAAGATCGCTTGCCCCTAATGTTTGAAGGTGAGCGTCAGAAAGAAAAAACTGAGTCCTTTATCTGTCTGCCCAGTGAACATTTCCAAGGAGCATGCAATGGTGAAGAATGTGAAAACTACTGCCCTTGCAAAATCCAAGTGCCAGAACTGTGAGCTATTGCACCAATTTCATTCTTCTTTTTTCTGCTGGATCTGGTTTATGGTTGCTGGAATTCAATGTAGTCTTTCATCTTCTCTGATTTCGGAAGTTGGGTGGCATTTTTGGTGAATGATTTTGATGTTTTGTGGGTACCCGTGACCTTTCGGACATTGTGAAGTCCCCCGGTTTCTTTAAACCAAGAGAGACACACACAAAGGCACAAAGAAACTAATTAATTTTATTTATTGAATGAATTGTTCCAATTTTTCCTCCTCATTAATAGCAAGTTTCTACGATTACAGATATAATTTGAATCACATTACAAAGCCCTACATGGCACCAACACCAATATGGCTGTTTACGCACCCATTGCTGATGCAATTTCTGAGGAAGTTGGATTCTTTGCCAGTGTTGGCTGCAAAACTCATAGCTGGGAGTTCTTGATTGTACAACTCCAGAGCATTTTGACCCACCCAAAACCCTCCCTCTCTCTCAGAGACAGGGAATGATTGCAGATTTGATAGCCCTATCAAATGCCACCAAAGGTCTCATTTACAGTTGCATGTTTGATGGGAAAATTGGCCTTTTGCAAAAACCAAGATCAACCATGCCTCAAGAAGAATCTATAAAGAGACGTAGTCTGTGCCTCTGTGCGTCTGGGCGTCGAAGTCTTGAAACCCAGGTCCTGAGATCCAGGTCCTGAAATCGTCGACGGACAGGGTTTTTTTTTTTTTTTTTTTTTTTTTTTCGCCCTAAGCTGCCGTCGTCGACGGACAGGGTTTTTTTTTTTTTTTCCGCCCTAAACTGCCGTCGTCGACGGACAGGGTTTTTTTTCTCCCTCTCTGTCCGTCCGAGATTGTCTATCACTACATGCTCCACATTACATCCATCCGATGTGGGCTTTTTTACGTCATTCAACGGGGAAGATTTAGCCACGTTTACCAGTTGCTCGATTTTTAAAACTTTTGTACCTACCTACCTACCTACCTGCCTTCCTGCGTATCTACCTACTACTTATCTACCTGTTTGGTTGTACTTACCCTTTTTGCTTTTGCGGGACATGTGATGGATGGATGGATGAATGAATGCCAAGCTAAATCCCGCACTAGGGTTTAGAATCGGGTGGGGGGGATCGACGGGGTGCATTATGCACCGGGTACCCACTAGTTACACATGTAAACTTGTCTTTTATTTATGTCCTAGAACGATGGGTGCAAAAAAAATGTGAATGAAAACAAAGGAATTGAATAAGACAAGTTCATTTGTAAATTCTTTAAAGTTCATGCTAAAATAACACAAAAATGTTCACATTTGTGTGTTAAAATTATTGAACTTTATAAATAATTTCTTTTTGTTATTGAAATGTTTTGATTGTCATGGTGATTGGCCATTAGTCAAGATGTTAATTTGGTGACAAAAACTATGAGAAGGGAAATGGTTAAAGAAATGGCAATTGAAAGAAAAAAAAATGGAATTAAAGTTAGTACTTAAGTGGGTTACCCAATAGTAGCTTATAATGGAATAATTTAGCATATTTGAAAAGAACTTAGGGTAGAATAACCTAATGTGAAAGTACTTGAAATAACTTAGAATAAGTTAAGTTACGATATCCTGGAGTAATGAAGGGCGCCTAAGGATTAACTTAAAATCCTAACCTATGGTAGCTTAGAATTAATTTAGGGTAACCTACATTAGTTTAGGAACAACTTAGAATAACCTACATTAATTTGAGATAATTTAGGACTAATGTAAAAATTTGGTTTATGGTATCCTACACATAACGTAGGGAAATAATGCAAATAATAATGTGTGATGATAAATCATTTCACTTATTTAAATAATGGTTCAATGGTTAAAAATGTGGGTGTTAAAGGTGAAGGGAAATGAAGGGTTCAAATTTTCACACTTCCACTTTAAGGTAGTGGGCTAAGTGGCCTACATTAATATAATTTTTAAATGTTTAGTTTGTTTTAAGTTTTTAAGTGTTTAACTTGAGCTAAGTGAGTAGGCATCTAGCCCTAACCATTGAAACTAACCTAGCTATGAATTAAGAAGTTATGATAATGATTGAATTATTAGTGAATTTGATTAACTGTTATTGAATTAACTATTAATAATTCACTTGTTCATATAATTGGTTCACATTCACTAAAGGGTTGGCCACTTTTATTGTGATAAATTTGTTCAAGTTCATTCAAAATCTAATGAAATGTAATGTGAATTGGGACACTTATGGGTGTAGTGATTTAAAAGGAGTCATTTAAGTAATTTCTTTTACAATAATTATTGTTTTCAAAAATGATGCAGTGAACATGTGAAAAATAAAGAGACAAACATTTGAGGTAGTAATTTTTTTTAATCGTTTTTTATCCTCTTTCAACCTAAAGATCTCCAATGTTATATGGTTGAAGCCTAATTATTTTCCCAACAACACCCATGACACAATGTTTTATAAAAAATTAGATGATTATTATTTTTTAAATTGTGAAAATGAATTCTCATGCTTATAATATTTTTTTTTAAATGTGGATTTTACCTTATGCTGTAGAGCACCATGAATTTTATGTTGCAAAATGATAAACATTGTGGTTATATCCATAAATATGAAGATATCATTCACTAGTAAATTAATCTAAACAACATTTAAACACCACAAAATTTGATTCAAAAGCTTGTGTATATATTGCAACGGTGGGATTTCTATTATATGATAATCAACAAGTAAATTTGGAACAATGAAAATTTGAAGTCACAACAACAAAATAAAAATTTCAATTAGTGAAAACAAGTAATAAAAAAACAAAAAAAACCCTTTCTTATACCCAACAAACATAACTAATAACTAGTAATAAAAGTCACTAAATTGTATTTACACATGAGCACTAATAAATATAATTATTAGGTAGTAACAAGTGAAAAGATGAATATGAAAGTCTATTCACACATTAGGTTCAAAACATTTTGGAGTTATTATTTTGTCATTAACATTATCAACCATAGATGAGGCTCAAAAACATAGAACATCTTGAATCCCTTCCCCCCCTTCCCTTTCCATATTAACCCTAAATTAGACCTAGATTAGGCTTCAAACCATTTGAAGAGTTTTTACATACTGACACTTGTTATTGCAAAATTTATTTGAATTAAGGTGCATTTACACTTGGTGTTTGGGACTTTAAGATTGAAATCCCCTAACACCATGCTAGCCATTTAGGACTTAAACCTAGTTATCTTGAAAAATTTACATTAACCTAACATTCACTTAACATTAAGCTATGGCCCATTTTAAACACTAGTGTAAACCCTGTGCATAATGCACAGGTGTGTTACTTCAACAATGTTTGGTTCATGTTTTTGGTTTTTTAAAAAAACTTTTATCTTTTCAAACAACCGTTGGTCCCCCCCTGCCCAGGTATTTACCCCGTCAACCCCCCCAATACTGCTGTGTTTGCTTTCGATTTCGATCCTCAAGCAAATTGGTTCATCAAATCCGGATTGTGTACTCCTGCAATCCTGCAAACCATCAAGACATCAGTGTTGGATATGGCAGTATTGTTATCATCCAATCATGCAAGAAATCAAAACACCGAGGACCAAAAAACCTTGAAATCAGAATCTGTGGTGAAATATTGAGAGGATGGAATTTGCAAGAGTCTCTAAGTGCAAACCCAATTTCTCATTGTTTAATTGATTTCCAGGGGTTTGTTACTGGGGGTAGGCAAGGTTGAGATTTCACAACACAAGACCTGGAAGCATTCCTGGAGTCATCATCTATAGCATTGAAGATGGCACTGAAGGAAAGCCTGGCCTCATGCAGCTTGATTTCAAGTACAGATTTCACACTCAAACCTTGCCTGTCAATGTCCAGAATTCAAGAAAGTTATTGATTCATGTGCAGAAAATATACACATCTATCTGGGTTCACAATTTCTGGGTTGGAGTCTTCAAATTTATTGTGGTTTAAGATGGAAACTTTCATGCAAAATTCCTGTTTCATACAATTTATTACTTTGGGTTGCTAAAGTTTGTAGTGAGGAGTTGCTACAAAGAAAGAAGGTTTGTATATCTCTACATAAGAGGAAGAAATCAGCAAATGTGCATGTGTGATCAAGAGGAACCACTTGGATGAGCATTCTCTTTGGTACAAAATGCAAGTTTCAGCAAGTAGTTGTTGTGATAAATGCAAGGCCAACAAAGTTGGTGACAGAGATTGATACATTAAGACATCTATCTCTTACGTTGCATTCTATCCAGGTATGTATTTACTTCATTCATGTTCACACTGATGAATAGATGAGACTGAAGTCTTTCTTTCTGCACCCATAGAACTCCTGGCATTTCTCAGATATTCATTCATGCTTGTTTTGTTGTGGGGAAAAAATAAATTGTGCAAGCAGTACCACATCTGTGTTTGTGGAGCCACGTTGCTGAAAACCAGAACTTCACACAGCCTCTCAGACAGAAACATGATCTGTTTGTATACTAAATTATATCATCATCAATTGTTTCACCATTGTCAAAAAATCCAGAGAGAAGAAAAACCCAATAGTAGTCAATTACTACTGCCAGGAAACACAATGTTTGATCAAATCAACATCTTTGATTTTCAAAGAACTGCAAGTGTGACCTGCAAATGTTTTCTATCAAATTGACTAACCTTTGGTTTTTCCTCTTGATAAATACTCTTGCAATGCAGCAGCATTTGGCACAACTGAGACACAGTTATGTAGCAAACAACAGAATTGAAGTAAGTGGCATTTCCACACTACTGCAAAATGAAATTCTCCTTCTCCATCTAACAATCAATCACAGCATAATTTGCATTAGACAAAGATTGACACAAAGAGAAGACTGGTTATGTGAATTCTTGAGTATTTGTTGCAGTGGCAATCATCTGATCCCAAGTGACATGTCTTTTCCCTATGACCGGTTCTGCTGCAGAATTGTCATGTCAGACACACACACGGACAGACAGACAGACACCATGTTTGTAATTATATATAGGATTGGGTATCACTTAGATTTTCATTTAACACTAATTTAACATCAAGTGTGAATGCACCATTAGGCCCATATTAGGTTTAGGGTTGCTTGAAGAAATTTTTGTTGAATTTGGCTTACTTGATTGGATATTAATCTTAGGAATTTAATTGTATTAGTTTATCAATGCTCACTATTGCAAAAAAAATTAGTGTGTGAGTTAACATGTGTCATGTGGTCTTGCCATGTCCTCTAGTGAGTATTAAAGACTGGTTGGTGGTTAGTAACTGGTTAGGCAGTTAGTCAGTCACTTAAGCCCAGCTAAATGGGTTACAGCTACTTGGGCTAGCAGACACAAAAAAGAGCTTTAAGTAATATAAGTAAGGTGTGTGGTTATCGGTTGTAATTAGTAACTTGTTAGTAAGTAACGAGGAAAGCTACGAGAATGAAGGCTGCGAGTTACTACTGGTTGTTAACGTTCGCGATTATTAGTTAGTTAGGCAGTTAGTCACTTCCGCCTAACCAATGCTTACCACTGCTGGGGCTCGTGTGCATACAAAGAGCTAAATAATTAGTAAAGTGTTGTGGGTAACGGTAGTCGTTAGTAGCTTGTTAGTAAGTAGCCAGGAGAGTTGCGAGAAGAGAGAGAGAGAGAGAGAGAGAGAGAGACGAAGTGTGCGTCTCCTGTTTTTGCGTGCGACTTGTGTGCCGAAATTTGGAGATGGGATTTGATTTTTGTGATTTCTCGCAATTGTTTCTCCGTTTGTTCATTTCTGGCAGTTGCGCCTTCTCGCTCTAGGATCAAACCGTTTGAGTTTCTGTGCAGTATTTCTTCTCCAAATTTGAGCTGAATCTAGGGTTTGCATGTTGCCTCCTCACCTCTCCTCCCTTCCCGCCCTCTGCCCCTTCGACTTGGGGCAGTGATGCGTTTTTGCGACGCAGCTTGAGTTGTAGAAATTGAAGCTGAATCTATGGCGGAAGAAAATGGTGGATGACGGCGGCAGTCGTCCAAAGTACAGACCACTGCTCGTCCGTTCCTGAGGTTGAAATCGTTCCAAGGATCCAAGTGCTGTGTATTTATGAGCTGGATCTGCTGCAAAGTATTCTTCTGGCGCACTTTTCCCGTGCATTTAAGCTGTGGTATCAGCACGTGATTATACTGGAGAAGGGATATCATGCGCTGCTGGTGTCTCTGATGCTTCAAACCCTAAAACGGAGTATCTCGGTGCGTGTACTGGAGGAAGTGAGATTCGGAAGTATTGTGCCCTTGGGTCCAGGAGGAGCAGTGAGGCTAGAGCGCCAAGTTTTTTATTCAATTCTGCAGCTATGCATTTCGCAAAACTAGATGATTCGCCAATGTTCCGTAAGCAGGTAGATATCAATGCCTCTCTCCTTGGTCTCTGTCAGTTCCATACAGGTCAATGAAACCAGATTCTCCTCTGCACCTTTGTATTTGGAGGCTATGTTCCGTTGGATGTAAAATGACATGGATATGCTGCAACTCTGCACAACTTGTTCAAGGATGTAAAATGACATGGATATGCAAACCCATATATACCTGGATGCTGGTTGGATCATTATGTGCTGAAGCCAGTAATGGTTAGAATGCTATGTTTGGGCTAGTGTGCAATAGTAGATATTTTTTCCAGACTCCACAACTTTGGTACCCCAAGGTCAATGCATTGACTAGGGGATAACATTGCCTTTGTTGTGTGCCTATTTGTTCAGCTTGAGTTATGCTTTTATGGGTTCAAGTTTGTTGTGAGTATTGGGTAATCTGTAATCTGTATTGATGTTATGTTGATAGGCATTGTTGAGGTATGGTGTCCTTGCACTTTATCACGGAAAGTTTGCTATAAACTGTTTTAATGTTCTCACACATTGCTTTCAGCTTCAAGCCCTTGAGGAAAGTGCAGAAGCATTAAGGGAGCGGTGTCAACGATTTTACAAAGGATGTCGCAAATACACGTAAATGTTGCAGCCTATTTTCATGTTGTCAATGACATGAAAGTTGTTAAGTTTCAGGCTCTGATTGCTTCCTGGTTAGGTTTTTGCTCTCAGCATTGACCTGTCAATGAGAAGAAGATGAGGATGCTTTCTGATTTTTTGTTTTTAAGGATTGATTTCTTGAAGTAATCTCGGCCTTGAGTAAATAATGTGCTGTTGATGGAGTGGCAGTGAGGGTCTTGGAGAGGCATATGATGGAGATATTGCTTTTGCAAGTGCTTTGGAGACCTTTGGAGGAGGCCATGATGATCCTATCAGTGTTGCAGTTGGAGGTTTTCCCTTGGCTGCCTGTTTCTCATTATCTTACTTGCCTACATGTGCATATGCTGATCCCTGTATATTTATATCCCTTCTTATCACCACTTGTGACTGTACAGGGCCTGTGATGACGAAATTCACAATTGCACTAAGGGAGATTGGAACTTATAAAGAGGTTCTACGTTCACAGGTAGTCACTGCAGCTTTGCTCCTGCGATTGTGTACCTCAGTTTGAAATGCACATAGTGCATCTTTGATTCTCAACCATTGTATTTTGTGGGCAATATCTCCAATGGTAATGCAGGTTGAGCACATGCTAAATGACCGTCTGACACAGTTTGTGAGCATCGATCTTCAAGATGTCAAGGTGTGTCTCTTCTTTCCAAGAGAAACTATGTAAAATTATGCTTCCCCATCCTGGTCCAATCAGAGCCACTGACCTGGGTGTGGTGGCGTATGTAACAGCAGCTTAGATGAGTCCAGTACTCAATCCAACCTAAAGTAGATGCGAGAACAGGGTTTACATGTGATGACCCAGTTTCTCTGCTTGGTGGTGATGGATGGCAGAATGTGAAGGTTGGTGAGGAGCTTTCAACTGAGGATATGGCTGGGCTGATGATTCTCATTTCATAGCTGTGGTGATGGTGCCCATTGGGCTTTAATTGCTTGTTGCTGGGAGGAAGGACACAATCTGTTCCTCGCAGTAGCTGTTTGATTGCCTTCTTTGGTCAAGTCTTGTGGTCACTTACAAGAGCAATCCCACTGCTAATAATGGAGGAACTGTAGTAGTCTCACAGTAGTTTGCTGGCTGCACATAGATCCATGTTCCAAATGTGGTCATCCCTGACACAGCATGATTTTAAACTCTAACTCAGTAAATAATTCAAGCTATCAACTTGTATTTTACCTGACAAAATTTACTAGGTTGGGGTTATAAGAGGGCATTTCCTTGATTTATGTGGGTGGCCTGTCCATTCTGTTTGGTGTGAACTCAAGTTTCTAGTCTAGGACTATCCATCAACAGTTTAAATGTTTTGTCCTGATCTTGAACTTTGTACATTTGTGCAGGAAGTTCGAAAGCGGTTTGATAAGGCCAGCCTGCATTATGACCAGGTAAGCTGGAGAGGTCTAGATGAAAATACTGTATTGTTCCTTTAGGTATCAGTATATCTGTACCATGTACATGTTGCTATATTTAAGTGAACCATGTGTCATTTCGTTAACAGTTTGTCACTGCTTATCGTTCTTTTAAATTCAAGCTCTGTGTAGCTACTGCCCCTTTCTCCTGGAGAAACCATGATTCTAACACTAATATAAATAGAAATTGTGCGCTTTCTATCAGTGAGTCTACAATCTGAGTTCTGCTTTGGAATCTGCTGTCCAGGTCTATTAGCTCTTCTCAGGATTGCTGCAGAATGACAGGAGCCTGATAGGCAGTAATTATGGAATTAAACACAGGAGCAAACAAATTATTGACTTGTGTGGTGCAGGTGCGAGAGAAATTTTTGTCACTGAAGAAGGATGCAAAGGTAGAGGTGGTTTCTGAGGCTGAGGAGGTATGGTTAATTTCATTTCACCTTTCTGATGTGTATTAGGTTGAAAGATGGATAGCTTTTTCTTAGAACAAGTATCTAGCCTGTCTTTGGTTATTTGTGATTCTTGCATGTTGTTGATTTTCAATATGATGAATCTGAAAGTTTGGTCAAAGTTCATAACCAAAAACTGGTCATAATTGTACAATACAGGTTGCTTGTGTTTATACTTGCCACTTGTTTGACCTGCTCTTGTTTCCCATGTTTCTTCTGTCTTCTTTGAAACACAGGATTTGCGGAATGCAAAGTCCCAGTTTGAGCAAGCTCGGTTCAATCTGGTGAGTTTCCCCTTGGCACCAGCTGTCATTCCACCTCAAGAGATATGGCATTTTCAGACCTTAAGAGGAGGCAGAGTATCCAGACCTAACATGTTCAATGCACAAGCTTGGGTAGTATTTGAATCATGTTGGAAATTGTGATGTCAATTGTAGTTAGTATGTGTCTGAACCAGAGTTTGTGGAAATATCGTTTGACCTCTATTTGTTAAGCTTTTGGTTGATGAACTATTACAGATGACAGCCCTTTCTAACATAGAGGCAAAGAAAAAGTTTGAATTCTTAGAGGCTGTGAGTGGAGCAATGGATGCACACCTCCGTTACTTCAAACAGGCGAGGTTTCATAAATGCATTTGTGGTTGTTCGCCTTCATTTGGTTTTATGTTGCCATGCTCTTTCTAATACCTGGCTAACAGGAACACAATATTGCAGGGCTATGAGTTGCTGCATCAGATGGAACCATACATACACCAGGTGAATTATGGAACCCTGACACCATTATTCATACACTTGGAGCAGTTATTAACCATTTTATGTTGGAGATTCCAAGATGCCTACACATTCGCATGTTGTGAAGCTTGATGTTAGTGGCTTTGCAGAGTAGTTGAGTATACACTCGATGTTTCAGGAACAGCCAGGTGAAACATACTTAACTATGTGAAGATACATCAATATGCAGAAATATTCAACCGTGTTAACATCTTCAGGACCAACAATTTTTTTCTAGAAATGTAACTCTTCATGTAGATTACGCTGCTGATTTCTGCATTGTAGTGCTTAATGTGAATACTGCAAATGCTTTGTGTGATGGGACAAAACAGGTGCTAACCTATGCTCAACAATCAAGGGAAAGAGCCAACTATGAGCAAGCAGCACTTGCAGATCGGATGCAGGAATACCGGCAACAGATGGAGCAAGAAAATCAACGTTCATTCAGTGATGTGGACAGCTTGGCAACTGGGGATGGAATTCAGGCTGTTGGTCGCAGTTCCCACAAATTGATAGAGGCTGTCATGCAATCTACACCAAGAGGGAAGGTGTGTTCTACAAGTTTCTCGTTTTCTCTGGTTGTTGTTTGAGACCCACCTCCAAGGTTCTTTTGTCTGCTTGATTGTCAATTATCCCCTGTTGTCACTCCTCTCATGAACTGTTCTGTGCAGATACAAACAATAAAGCAGGGGTACTTACTGAAGCGGTCATCAAATTTGCGAGGTGATTGGAAACGTAGATTCTTTGTGCTGGATAGCCGAGGAATGTTGTACTACTACCGCAAACAATGGGGGAAACCCACAGTAAGTCTCATTCCTTGGGGACATCTTTTGTCCGGTTTTCCTTCCTTAAAGCAAATGAGGAAGTTAACAATATCCATGGTCATGCCTGAGGGGTGGAGTTTACATTCTTTCCACCCTTAAGTACAATTTACTGGAAGTATTGTTTCATCCAATTCAAGGGTCACGTGCTAAGAGAGAATATGGAGTGCTAATTTTACAGCAAATTGTAGGCTTTAGTTGTTGTTCTTTAAGGGAGATATTGGTAAGTTAATGCAGGAATTTCTTCTATTTATTTTTTGTCCAGTTTAGATGCAGCTGCCAATGCATATAGCAATGTTTAAGATAAGGAAGCTTGAGACTGTACTCATAAGCCTTTGGTTTCCATAACCTTGTGGCAATTGACACCATGTTGTTTGAACAGAGAGAGAAGTTAAAAGAAAGAAGAGCAAGGTGGGGTTTAAGAGGGTGTTCTCACCTTATTGGTGCTTCACTATGACTTTTTCATACACACATGGTCTATGTGATGGTTGCAGTTTTCCCCCAGAGAAGTCTTCATGGATCAACTGCATGTCCATAAATTGGCCAGAAATTATACCCCAGTGAAGTAGGGCTTTGTTCCAATGAGAAGAGCACATCAAGTTATGAGTCTGAAGGGGTATGAACTTCAGTTGATGCTTTGGTTCACAGGAACTGGTACTGTTGGCAGTCCCTAATCCAGCTCTGGTTTGGGTGGGTTCATTGGAGTGGTCACAGGATGATAAAACTATTGCTCATCACACTGTTAATTTGCTCACATCCACCATCAAGATTGATGCTGAGCAGTCAGACCTTCGGTTCTGCTTTCGCATCATATCTCCTTCTAAGAATTACACTCTTCAGGTGCTTATTTTGGTGGTCTATATGGATATCTGCTAGTATCTCTTATTTTCCCACACTCCAATCCCTACATCTCTCCATTGAGTTGGTATCCAATTTGCAGTAGTGCAACTCTGATCAAAGCACTAAAAATGGGCAGGCGGAAAATGCGATTGACAGAATGGACTGGGTGGACAAGATTACTGGAGTTATTGCATCCCTCCTTAGCAATCAAGTCCCTGATCAGGTTAGTGTTTTTCTTTCCACACCTGATGGGACCTGAACAAGTTTCTCTTGGTTTTCCACCTTCCATGTTCTCTGGAGGTGTCCAGGAGGTGAATAGGTGAGCTATAAGTATGGTTGCACCTTGGCAAGATGAAAAGATTGTGCTTTCTTGACCAGTATTGTGCCTCCATTCAGCCAGTAGATTGCTTCCAATCTATGATTAGTGTACGGTCAGTCCAGCCATTATGTGGTAGTTCTAGAGGAGCTCTCTTCCAATCTTGTAATTGGAACATAGTAGGTCATCTGTTGATTACACTCAGCTTTATCAATGTTACTTCAATTGGCTGGCAGCGAGCATATCGAAGTCCAGTGAGTGGAAGCCATCAGAGAACAGCCAGTGAGAGCAGCACATTAAGTACAGCTTCTTTGGACACTGATGCTGTAGAAGACACAGGAATATCAAGGGGTCACTCTAGCAGCTCCTACAGGGACTATGCATCTGGGCGTAGCCTGAAGGCTCAACTTGCTCATGAACCACAAGAAAAACCGTTGGATATTCTGCGACGGGTGCCTGGGAATGCTGTTTGTGCTGATTGTGGTGCTGTGGAACCGGATTGGGCATCCTTGAATTTGGGTATCTTGCTCTGCATCGAGTGCTCAGGGGTGCACAGAAATCTGGGTGTCCAAATTTCCAAGGCAAGAAAGTAAATGAATCTGTTTACAGTTCCATGGCATGCTGGGGCTCTGATTTGTGTAGCAGCCCTTCATAGTGTTGTAATTTGGGATTTATGCAGAGGATGAGCATGGTCTCCAGGATCACTCAGGTTCACAGGAGAAGTGATGTGTTTATAGTCAAACATACTTCCTACCTTCCATCCTTAGGAACAACCAGTAGGTCTGTTTTTCAAATCTTGCTTCAAATGAATACCAACTGCCTTGATGCCACATCCCACTGGAAGATAGATTCATGACTGTTCTTTTTAAAACAAGAGGACCTTGTTGACAGGTGCGATCACTGACACTGGATGTAAGGGTGTGGGAGCCATCTGTAATCAGCTATTTCCAATCAGTTGGAAATTCATATGCCAACTCAATTTGGGAGGAGGGGCTCTCTATAGAAGGCAGTGCACGAAATTTATCTCTGGGACAATCAGCTGAGAGGTGCTTGCAAAATCTCATATCTTTACTTATGCTCCTCTATTTCCATATGCCTGTTGCTGTGTAATAAGTTTTGGTCTATGCTGATTTGATTGCAGAGGTGCCAGCCACCACAGGGATTATGGTGGTGCTATGGATGCTCCAATAGTGAAACCAGATGCTAGGGATCCACTGCCTATCAAGGAGAAGTTCATCCAGGCAAAGGTGTGTCCCAGTATGTCTTTCATTTGTCTCTTTACTGGTCACTTATGTTTTGGTGTAGGACATGTAAAATGAGGGAGATATAGAGGTCAGCATATCCACTTAAAGCAATTTGAAGTTGAATGGGCTCAAAATGTTTGAAGCAGGTTAAGGTATTTGTAACTTGAAGTGCGCAACCTACTGAAGCTTTTTTATTATTACTGCCAATACCCTATGTTTGGAAGGTGTCAAGATAGATGATATTGATCCGAAGCTTTGAGTACTGGTCAGAGGCGTCTGAGGTCCTTTTTAGTACTACTGCCTGTGAGAGAAAATTGCTATGTTCAACCAGAATGGAGCAGACCAGTGATCAAACTTGCACAGATCTGCATGTGTCTGCTGTGGTTGAGGTGTTGCACAGAATATGGTCTGACCCTTAAATTGCTTTTTTCCTCTTTTTGGCAGTATGTTGAAAAGAGATTTGTGCAGAAGCTAAGGGTGGATCCACGGGGTCCAACTGTGTCCAGGCAAATCTGGGATGCTGTACAGATGAACAAGCAGCAACAAGCACTCCGACTGCTCATAACTGCGGATGCCAGCCCGAACACAACCCTGGAACAAGCAATGGGGACTGGGGAACCCTCTCGATCACCATTGGTGGCAACCATTGCAACAGCATTCTCAAGGAGAAACAGCAGCTCTCAACATGGTCGAAACAACTGGAGCGGACCTCTAGTTGGGAATCACTCTGTACAAAATGCAGCAGAGTTACAATCAGCATCTTCAAGCCCAGGACCTAGGGCACCTGCAGGCAGCCCAGCAGATAATGAATCAGGGATCAACCTCAAAGATACAAGTGGATGCACACTCCTGCATCTGGCTTCTCAGATTGGGGATCTGAGCCTGGTTGAACTTCTTCTCCAGCACAGGGCAGAAGTCAATATCACTGATTCCCAGGGTCGAACACCCCTTCATTACTGCATTTTGAGCAGTAAAAACTTGTGTGCGAAACTACTCCTGACAAGGTACTTGTTGAAAGGCATTCACTTTTTTAGTTTTTATTGGACCCTCCACACTGTTTTTGAGTCACCACATGTCTGCATCTTCCATTAGCTGTGCTTTAGGATTTGAATGGCTAGTTCTAGGAGTTATGGTTCCACTTATTGTTGCCTAATAGGACTTTGTGTCTTTGGTGATGGAAATGTTGTTATTCCCAAAGCATACTCTGTCATTCCAGCAGCACAGAAGCTCATATAATCTGGGCTCCTTGAAAGATGAAGTTAAGTCAGAATAAGTCTACCAAAGTGTAAGCACATGGCAAACCTCAGTGACAAATGTACGAAACACTATATCCCAAGTCATCAACCTGCTTTCAGTGTAATGCAAATGCCCATGCATGAATAACCTAAGTGTGGGATGGTTTTTTTTGATTGTGCAATATGGAATCTTCAAATCATAATCTGGTCTCACAATCCAGGTGTCTCTTTTGCAGAGGATCTAATCCTGGAGCAGCAGATGGTTTTGGGAAAACCCCTTTGGAGAATGCAGTGGAGCAGGGATCCATCACAGATGATGAGCTCTTTGTCATGCTGTCTGAAACAGGTCGATAGCTTGCTTTCTTCCATGTCACACTATACTGTAGTTAGCTAGGGTAGTGAGTTGTGTACACAGTTGATGTGATATTTGCCAGTCAAAATGTGTTGGTAGTCTAGTTTGATTGAAGTTCAGAGAACAGGATTTTAGTCTTCCTCCATTTTCTGTACTTTGTCTGGATCAATTCTCTTCACATCTGAGTCTGGAATTTCAGGACATGAACATTTTCTTGCAATCCAGAGTTTAGATGTCAAGAAGGTAGGTCATGACATTTAGTCAAGAATTCCACATGAGACATTGAGCAAACACTGGAAATAAAGGCTGAAGTAAGAGGCTTTGGAATGTCCATTGTCCATCCTTGGTCTGAGTTATAGCATTTGTGGCAGAGGGTACTAATTACAGGAAGTCTCAACAAATCTAGCATGGTGAGAATGGCAAGAATCTCAACAAGAGGACAAGAGCACTCACCTATGAAGAATGGTCTCATCAGCTTATTGGGACTACTGGCACAGTAGTATTTTGCAGCACAAAGCTTGGGACAAGATGGTGGCAATGGGTGTACCAGAACTGCCGCTGGTTGACTGAACCAAACAGAACTCGATGAGTAAAAATTCTATGTTTCTTTAGCTGGTATTAACAATGCTTACGTAATGTGATATTTTTTTCACATGCTTCTTTGACACCCAATTTCCAAATGATTTTGAGTTTGTGCTTTTTGAAGGTATAATAACTTGAACTTGTGTTTAGTGAAGGACACACCCTAATTTATAGCTTTATTGATTATTCATAAATTCATGGAAGAAATTTGCGGTATACTTGGTGTATGTAAATGTCATCAGTTTTAAATCCAAAATGTCCAACTATTTTGTGTCTTCATGCAAGCATATTAGAAGAGGATGCGATTATAAGAATTAGGATGTGTTGCATGTGTCAAGTATTTGTTGCAAAATATTAATGTTTTATAGTTATTTATTGTTGGAACCTAATTCAGTGTGAAAGAGATTTTTATTTTGTTTTTTAAATTTCATTTTGTGTTTGGAGGGTTTATTTTTAAGAAGTCATGTCTCTAGAGTCTCATATTTGATGTTTTGAGCTTGGATTCTTTCAATTATTTGTTTTTGAAACTTAATTTAATCTGAACAAGATTTCATTTTTCTTTTACATTTGGGGGTTTATGTGCAAGATAATTGTTCATAGAGTTTCATATCTTGGTTTTGTTTTGGACCCAAAAATCAGAGAAAGATTTTCAAAAGCTAGTAGTACTCTTGACGCGATCATCACTTCTTCCTCATCACATTTTATCATTGAATTGCAAGAAGCAGCTAGTTAGATAAAACAAACAGGCAAGCAAAAACAAAACCCATTGAATCAAAACAAACACAAAAGCTGGTGATTGAAAAACCATGAAAATCAGATGAAGGGTAGGTTAGGTTTGGTTATGAAATGTTTATGCATATTTTTGGATATGAAATATATGAAGTAACAAATAAACATGAAAAAAAATTTATACCACTCAAATTTGGTTTAATTTTTGTTTGGTCTTAAATAATTTCAAACCCCGTCTAGTTTGGAATTTGGTTCCCAATTCAAAATGGTCAATTATTGTCAATCATAATGCCAAAATCAATTTATACGCCTTAACATTTTTCTTAATCCAATTGAATCACACAAAATGTTTAGTGATCTCATTTAAAAGGTCAATTGAAAATTTGATTTTTAATCTTTTTTTATTGTTTTCAAAATAAAAATTCTAATGACAATGATTCATTGGAGCTAGTTCATGTTGGACAACTATTAGTTCCCAAGATGAAACCACACTATGAAAAGCCAATTTGAGCATTTTCACAACAAATATTATAGTATATACCTTCCAAAATGTGTTATATTTAATTTTGGGTTTCTTTTTTGATATTTGGGTTTTATATTTTAATTTTCACAAAGCTAATATTATTTAAATTATTTGAAGTTAATTTAAAATTTAAGGAAACATGATATAATAGAACATGTTTCTTGTTTTATACTACAATAATTTTTGGTTTGAATTAATCATCCAAGAAACATTTGAAATGGAAATTTAAAAAATGGTCCACTTCACATTTCATATCATCTTTCATTTGAAAAATGAATGTTTGTCAAAAAATTTAATTTATTACGTTCTTATCATCAATACCCTAAAAAAACTCATTTGCAATATGATAATTTTCAAACTCTTCACATTGTTTATCAAAATTCAATCATATATAATTACAATGTTTAGTAAATATTACAAATTTCATAAAGACTTAAAATCATTTAATCTTTTTAAAAGTATATTTACTTGTTTTAATACACTATTACATGCAATTTTTTTTGTAGTAATATATATTTACATCATATCATACAATTTTAAAAATATAGTTTCTTCAGCACTTGACTTCTTTGTGCTTTGGCCTACCATAATCTGCAAAAACATTGTGAAACCCTTCTTTAAAATGACATGATTGAAATTCAAACATGAACACCCTTGTAAAATAGTATGTGTGACTACATTATTATCCCCTCACCATTATGTGCTTTCACCCCCACCCATAGTATTTTGTCTTACCAAATTCCAACCCAAAATCTTTGTAACATGTTCCCAAGTAAAAAGGATTGGAAAATGCATCCTTTTGGAATTTGTGTCTTAATTTATTTTTTCCAACACCATATTCATGAACCTATTTTCAATACTTTCTCTACCAATTTGCATCCCATTTCTTTTCAATTGAATTTTAATCCAATTTTTTAATAAAATTTAGTTGAATTGAAATTCAATTCATTTAAATTCAAATCAAATTCAAATCAAATTCCACTCAATGTATTTAAATTTAATTCAATTTAAGAATTTGAATCTAATTTAATTGAATGGAATTTCAATTCAATTCAAGGTGCATGCAACATCATTCAATATTTTCATTCAAGCGGAATTTAATTTTCACAAAATCAATTCATTTTCTCATCAATTGATTAAATGATTCTCACTAGAAGTGCATAGTAATGTAAACACAATTCCAAAAGAGAAACAATCAATTCATAAATTAATGATGATTTTTCAAGATAATGGAGGTACATTTTTTCATTACATTCAATAACTACTTGGCCTCCTTGTATCATGGCAACACCCCACTTGGAGTGGATCCAAACCTAAACCAAGTAAAGGCCTTCTCCACTTGTGGAGACAAATGTTATCTCCCTTGATAAAACTTTCAAGCCATAAGAGTCTGACAATGGATTAGAAGCCAATGAAAAAGATGGGGATTTCATTGTAATTGGTCTTTACCATAAATGTAGAACTAATAATTATTGAAGTTAGTTCTAGGATGTGTTATAATGAGATATGATCATACATAAAATGGCACCATTGAAAGGCCATATTGAACTAAAACACACTAGCACACCATCCATTGGATGCTTGTTATGACTCAATTGTGGATGAACCTCAACTAAGTTAATATGTGGTATCACCTTGGGAACACATTTAAGAAATAGGTCCTATATAAAGACAGATAGGTAGGATAATAGGCGCCTATTAAGCAAGTAGAGAGTTTATACATAAGTAAAGGTTGTGTTTACTACCTACCTTAATTATCTAATGGTTTGGAACCCAATTGGTCTAGGTTTAGGTCAACATTATGTTTATTGCCAGTTGGTCATTACCTTAGATGTGATTGAACATCCGCATCAACATTGTAACTCATAATTTACAAAAGCTCCAACATGGAACCACCAACTATAGATATATCTAGATGGTGGTTTAGTTCCATTACACACTCCATAGTTCCTTGCAAAGAACAAAAACATACCTCCTCCCAGGAAGCCCTTGAAAACGGAACATCTCCCAAACTTTTTCTTCATGGAGCCAACAGCTTCATTCTCCTGGATGATGTCCTCAAACAAAAGCTTCAAAGATGTTGCCATAATTTGACCTAACAGTTGGTTTCAAAAACTTAATACTGTGAAGAGAAGTGGGTGTTAGATAAAAAAAAGGACTGCACATCCAATTTAAATACCAATTGACTGTGTAAAGATTGACAGACCAAATGTGAGGAACACTTTTTTCTATCCGGATGGCCAAAAGTCTAGAAGACAGGTTGAGAAATGGAAAATAAAACATGGATCAGGATGCAAAGAAAACTAGAAGATAGCTCATATAGCCCTTTCTAAAATAGCAGATCCTGATTTCTTTTTGTCCACAAGAAGGTGAGTGAATAGCTACAAGGGCCTTTGATGGGCAGACCTGATATCTTCTCCCCTAGCTCCAGACAGTAAGATAACCAGCCACAAGCAGACTAAGTGAAGATCTTTCTAAGTTGAAGATACAAATATTATGGGTGCTGGCATGTCCACTACCCCCAAATTTCCATCATAGGCAGGACTAAAGACAAAGATACACACTTAAAAACAAGATACAACACATTGCAACACACAAATTGAACCAAAAGGACCCAAACAAACCACTCTTCATGGCACAGGAAATTACAGTGCTTCCTCATCGCTGTCATCCCTAAAAACTGCTGCAACTTTAGTCGCCACTTTAGACTTTTTGGTGATCAAACCCAAGGACATCTGCATGACAAAAGTAACATTGAAATGTCTTGGTCAGTGGTGTTTTACATTGATAAGCACAATAAGAATGCTTAATCTAACTAAACAACGTAACTGAGCTTTGGTTTTTTATCTTTGTTAATATAGTAGGAGGTGCTACAACAGAAATTAAGTCACATTCAATGCATGTGAGAATGAAAGTTTCTACCTTGGATGCAACTGGCTTGGAGCCAAATCCAAATTTAAGACTAGTTCGCTGTTCTTGTACAATCTCCGTAGTTGTACTGCTGCCTGCATTCTTTGCATCCTGCTGTTGCCGCTGTGCTTCAGCTCTAAATACCAGTCAAGACAGAACATCCTGCCTCCCTTTACCTCCTTGGGACTCTGCCTATGTAAGCATCTACTTTCAATACTCATCCAGACATCACTGGACAACTCTTTCTTAACATTAGTTCAGGATTTCTGGTCAATGAGTTATCTTAGATCATGATATGAAAACATCAATTTAGTTTGAAATAAGAATAAGATGAGATTTATTCTAGACAAGAGATTAGTCCTTTATGGTTTTTGTGTTCAGATGGTTTCTGGTCTTATAATGATCCATGTCACAAAGGCTGCCAAAGGACAATTCCCAAGAGCTCCATATCACAAGAGGAACATGGATATGACCCAGACATTGCTCACACACAGATAGCAACAGGATACATTTGAGAAAATCTAGCCATCTCCTTGTCTTGCCGTGCTTGCTCCCGTCTCTGCCGATCATCACGGCTCCTGCTCGATTGCGATTCCCGCATCTCCTTAAAGCGCTGTGCCATGAACAGCGTCATATAACTTCGTCAGGTTCAAGAAGGGTCTACTTAAAGATGTGGACAAGCTGCAATAGGAATGCTTGGGAACATGTGAAGCATAGTTGACTACAAAATCTGGTACACAATTTTGAGCATGAGCAGCAACTACTGAACAAGTTTTGAAAGTGAAGCTAGGGAAATAATTACCTTTTTGTGATTGTGATCGTATGAACTGAGATGTGTTTCAAATTCCATAGCCAATTTGTACTGCTTGTTGCAAAGTTCACAATAGAAGACACGATGGATCTCCTTCACCTCACTCTGGATCTTGTGCTCGCGCTCTGCCTCCACCTGTGATGTACGCATGCAGCCGGGCACAAGTGCCATCCGGGTAATACAGCGCACCACACATGGACCAAGGGCCCAGAGGCTTCTCTCTCACAACTCTTTGCCAGGCAATTTCCCTTCACCAACAATACACTCTCATAGCCTACAGATGCCTGCTCATTGAGCAAGGAGACCCGTATGATGCAACCCCGGTTCAGCCCATTAGCCCATACATCAATGCTGGAGATTTCCAACATTTTTTGCCTCCAGTTAACTATGGGATTCATGAGTTATCACCAGGACAAGGGAGATTATTATTGAGTTGGCATTGCTGGCATCTATCCCTCGAGCTCAGGACAAGTGGATAAAGACACCGGGAACAATCCTACAGGTTGCATTCACTGGACACAGAACCTAAGACAGTACCAGACTTTCTACCAATCCATGAGAGAAAGAGGAACTATTACATACAGATGCATTGAGATATACCTCACGTTTCTTTGCCTGTTCTTCTGTCTCCTCTAGTTCAACCTCCAGCTTCTTCCGTTGTATATTCTCTTCAGCTGTATAGAAGTCATCCTGCTCTTGCTTCCCCACCCCAAGCTTTGCATCCCGAACTCCAGCCTTGATAGGTTCAACTATGCCTGAACAGCAGTGTTTCCAAGGGTCAAACAAGCTGCTTTGCATGGGTGTAGGGAAGAGTTGCATCACTAGAAAAAACAGGATTGGGCAAGACAGAAAAAGAAAGTGTGCAACAAACCTTGCTCATCTTTGCCAAGACCTTTTCCTTTCCAGCCCATTTTCTGCAATAGGCGGAAGCCAACATTGGAGGAAGGGAGCTGGGTATCTAGGGTTGCTTGCTCTAAGTGTGAAGTGTCCAAATTCTCCACTGGCCTGTGACTAATGGGAAGCTGGAATTCCTCACCCAAATCTTCAGACAGTGAATCTGCATATGCCTGTCACGCATAGTCCACAAAAAGATTGGTGATACATCTTTCACATTTGTACAAAGAAATGGAGAAAGAGATGAATGCAAATAACCCCTTGATAAAACTAAAATTCTCTGAGGCAAATCCAAGTATGTACAAAGTAGTTAGGATATCAAAAATTTCTCCAATCTGTAAGTTGAAGAGAGCAACTCTAATGAAAATACCTGCTCCCGCTCTCGTTGTCGCTGCTCTTGTGCAAAGAGGGCATAACCACCTCCTTGCCGCCTTCCTGAGTCCATCTTCTTAGCCCTTGCTAGGTCGCCTTTTGAAGACAAGGTCACCTATTATGGAAAAGAAAAATCCTCTTTGTGCTCAATACATGTGCATGAATACTCCCTATAGTCCTGCAAGGTCATATACAGACGCCAACGATCCAACTGAAACCCTAGTTCACACTTACGACATCTGAAGCAGTCCGTCGGCAGCAGTAGTCACGGACACAGGACTGCCAAATTATCAGATAGACGGGATCGGAGTGTCGCTGGGAAAATAGATCTCAAAAAATATCTGCGCATACTACAACAAAACCTTGCAGCTGAAACCTAATTGAGCATCTTCCTAGATCCAACGGAACTGATACATAGAGAGGCTTGATAAGATGATGCACATGGATTCAAATCAACATGAAAAAGGCAGCATCCAAACACTCACTAGCCAGATACTCGTACAAAATGCACCGTTGAAAACAACAACTGACCTTCAAAACCCTTAACCTAATAGAACTACAAACCCTGAAACTTTTCGAAGAAGAAGAATAGGGGGGGGAGGGTGAAAAAATTCATACAAAACGAAACTGAAATCAGTTAACACACCACCGCGCTTCTTAGGTCCTCCTAGGAAAGTGCTACTGACGATTTTCTTTCTACGCGAGCTTGTCCAACAACATCATCGCTGCCGCCTCCGCCTTCTCACGACAATCGCAAACGCGCACAGACCCTTGCGGCGCTGAAGGGAAGTGAGACGATGAGAGGAGAAGCACAAGGCCCGATGGATGTTTATCATCCGTAGTTCCAATAAAAGCAGCTAAAATACAAAGGGATGACAAATGAAAAAACGTAACAGAAGTAACGCATTCATCTTGGATGCTGCAAGCAGCAAACGAATCCAGAGGATGAAGGTGAGAAAATGGATACACATTCGTCGGACATGGTAAAACCAACGAAGTAGAGACGGATGAAAATTAGACATCATTCATTAGACATACCAACGTCAACGAGGTAAAGAGGATGAAAATGGACATATGTTCATCGGATATGCTAAAATTAACGAAGCAATACAGATGAAAATTGGTATAATTTCGCAGCCGCCTACTGAATGCAACAGATAACTAGGGATGAGAGAACAAGACTCAATAGATGTGTATCATCCATTGACATCCTCTTGCGGAACGCTTGAAAGCAGCGGACACAAATGGATGACAAAATGAAAAGCGGAACAGAGGAGCTCACTCCTTTGGAATGCTAAAAGCAGCAAGTCAAGATGGATGGAAAAAGGAGTATGGATGAAAAATGGTATTGTTCGTGGATGCGCCGACGCGGCGCCATGCAAGCTGATGGCGTGTCCCCTCGGCGCTCTCAAGGACTTTTCATCCACAACATCTCACGGAGTTTTCATCCATAACATCCCTTAATCATCTTCAACCAGTGCTTTTGGGGTCTGAGTTCTCGTCACGGAATGGATGATTTGGATGAATTCGCGTCTGTTTCATCCCCTTTCTCCGTGTGTCTACCACCCGTTAGAGGAGGCCATCTGCAGGAGGGGAGAGGCATGCCGTGTCGTCTATTTCTTGCGCAACGCCATCGATCCGGGCTTCGTATTCGCGCGGCTTCTAGGTAAGATTCGGCCACCGAGACACAGAGCTGCATTGCAGAAGCCTCGGTTTCTTAATCCTTGCAAAATTTGGAGCATTTTGACGTCTTTTTGAGGTAGTATTAGTCGGTTTTGCCCTTGTGTCTGGCACCTTCTTGTGTGTGTGTTTTTTGTTTTGTTTTGTTTTTTTTTGTGGCATTGTCTTTCAACCCGTTCTGCTATCGATCTCACTACCGGTAAGAAATCGATATATCATCTGTACCCTAAGAGTGGCGGCGGTTCTTTCTACAACGGCTGTTGGTCAGTTTTTTCTTTGCATCTGTTCTTTGATTTCGCATTCTAGTTGGAGGTTTTGTTTCTCAAGTATAACAGCGTTAGCGTTGCTTCTGGAGTTCTATTGGAATGAATCCGTCTTGGTTTTTCTGTTTTTTTTCGTTGAGGTTCTATTCAGACTTGTTCATTAGCATCGTCATCTGGCTTTAGAAAATCGTTAACTGCCAAGAGCTTTAGAAAATCAGACTTGCTTTGACGAAGCATTTGTTACCTCCTTGCTGTGCAGTCTTCAGGAGCCCTAGCCTGTTTTTCTTTGACTGTAGCTTGAGGAGAGAGGGGCTTAGTTTTTAACCATTTCATTACTATCGAGGCTTCAGGGGTTGAGGATCTGAATATTGGAAGTGTTGCAGCGTCTATGACCTCTGTGGTTTTGCTCTTGATACATAGTTTGCCATGGTGGTCTTTGTGCTACAGGTTTCAGAGATTAGACACATACCTGCCTTTCAGGTTTTGACAGTGAATTTGATCTGTTTGGACATCCTATTATATTGAATCTGGTCACAAGATGTCGACAGTTTTCAGCGGAGATGAAATTGCTCCTTTCTTTGGCTTCATTGGAGCTGCAGCTGCTCTCGTCTTCTCCTGTATGTCTCTTTCTCGAACCTGATGCTGCACAGACTGGGTTGTCTTGTACACACTCCATCTTGATGTCAGTAGTGATTATGAGAAATGCATTAAGGATTGGTTCATCTCTTAACTCTTTTCTTCGTGTCCAGCAGCAAAGTAACAGTGAACATGTATTAGTGTCATCTGCTTTTCCTCTAGCATCCTGTCTTTGTTATCTTTCCTTGTGAATGGTAATGGTCTGAATTTTATCCAATAAATATGTATATGCCCTCTGGGACCATCATTTTTCTCGATCAGAGCCAGTTTATTGTCATGCATGAAGCCAATCAACTGTAGCTTTGCAAAATGGCAAGGGCGGTGTTATAGATTCAGGTCTTGCATTATTGCTCATGAACCAAACAAATTTTGGCTTCACCTGCTACATTTTTCATAGAACATGAGCATGGAAGAAGAGAAGCAGGTATATCTTGCTGAGCCCAATTGGGATCCAGATGTACAGCCTCACAGCTGTAAATTGGAAAACAAGCTTATAATGAGTAACCATTTTTACTGACCCTCTGGCCTGTTTCATCCTGGCTTACAGTCATGGCTTCAACTTGAACTCAATGTCATACAGTACTGACATTTACTTGTTTGGAAATCGAAGTAGAGAGGAAGAGAATGCACAAACTTGTGGTTTATTGTTTTTCTACTTGCTTCCTGTATCTGATGAAGAATAGAATGATTTGCATGCTTTCAGGCATGGGAGCAGCTTATGGGACAGCTAAGAGTGGAGTAGGAGTGGCCTCCATGGGTGTTATGCGGCCAGAGCTTGTGATGAAGTCAATTGTGCCTGTAGTCATGGCAGGAGTGTTGGGTATCTATGGCCTCATTATTGCTGTGATTATCAGTACTGGAATCAACCCAAAATCAAAGCCTTACTATGTGTTTGATGGCTATGCACATCTTTCATCAGGCTTGTCTTGTGGCTTGGCTGGTCTCTCAGCTGGCATGGCTATTGGCATTGTTGGTGATGCTGGTGTCAGGTTTGTTGTTTGTTCCCTTCCATTCCCATTCACCCTTCCCCTTTTTGAGGTCCTCATGGATTTCCCCATAGAACTAATGAACTTAATTGAGAACAAGTTTACTTCATAGGAGCTCTATCATGCTTACACAGCATAGGCTCATGTCCAGATAAGAGAGAGCTGGGAGGCTGTCTTACATTGCACCAAAGGAACTAACATTTTTGAGTTTGTGCTTGTGCAGAGCGAATGCACAACAACCAAAGCTGTTTGTGGGTATGATCCTCATCCTCATCTTTGCTGAGGCACTTGCTTTGTATGGACTTATTGTGGGAATCATATTGTCATCTCGTGCTGGCCAATCACGAGCAGATTAGGGGCCGTACATTTGCATACTTAGCTATTCTTCAGGCAGCTTGTCTTTGAGGAAAGAATATGGATATCTGTGGCAGTCCCGTAGATAGGGCCTCTCAAATTGGCTTCTCCTTTGGGCAGTGTTCAATTATGTTATTGTCGTATTGAGCTGAGTTCTGGGATGCCCATGTAATAATGCAATTTGTGGCAACACTGGAATCATTTCAGATAATCAGCTGAGCTCTGCAAGAGGGTGTAGTTTATGACTTTTCCTCAAATTTTAGGTTATTTTTGTGTGTTCTGCCCATCTTTCTATTCTCATCAATCCTGACAAACCTACCACTGACCACAAATGTCGCACCCACTCATGCATATATTGCAAGTTTACGCTTAAAACACACTGACTTTTGATGTGATTAAACATCAATGTCATATGAAGAAACTTGTGCATACATTGTATGTCTAATTAGAGCCAATAAAGAGGGTTGCATCAAGACAATCCTCAGTGCATTCTGCACACCCATAATGGGTTCGGAGTGAATCTTCTGTGATTTTGTTGTTATCCCTTCTTCAGGTAGCCCATCTTCTTCACAAATAAACCGCCATCTGTGAAATTGCACCACAAGAGACCAGCTGGCTGACCTTATGGTTTTGTTTGCCTGCACACTACATGGTTTTCTCGGCCATGAATGGCAGCAGCAGCAAATGTCCTATCATCCTTTTGTGCAGGATATACAATGTGCAGAAAATTTAATTCAGGCTGCCCCAAAACCTACTGCTCCTCTCCATGCAGCGTGATTCCCAAACTGGCAAATTACTCATAATTGTTCTGGACTAATTCATCACCTTTGGCCGCACAAAGACTGCACATCAGAGCAACTGAGACATGAATCTCATCAGCCTGCAGGCCTAAAATGTATGTGACCATGCCCAACCAACCCTTGTACTCATCACTCATCATCTGTGTTTGCAATCCACGTCTCAATTCCATCTCCAGACAAAGTTCTCATTTATCGAACAAGAAACCAAGACATGTCCAGGAGTGGAGTGATTTGTGTATCCTTTCCTATGAAAGGAGTGAAATAAATGGCCCATGGAAAATTACCCACTTTGATTTCATCAAATGATTGCAACCTTCCACTGATGGTTCAAGTACAATGGTTCAAGTACAACATCTCCACTGTGCATGTCATGTGGCTGGCAAAAGGCACATTCTTCTTCTCTTGCCCAGTGTGCAGATTGCAATAAACTCTGTCTGCATTCACCCTGTCAAACACCTGTTCAGAAAGCCATTGCAATTTCAATGCTTTGTCAGCCAGTAATCCCAGCAACAACCTCCCCCCTAAGACATGTGAAGCCAGATATAGATGTGGTACCTCTGTTGCAGGAAGTTGAAGAATAGACCACAGTAAATTCTAATTGCAACATGCATAAATCAATGAAGAGCCATGTATGTTTTCCCACTATTTGTTGGGCCCTAGCAATATAGTATTACCTTCTGTTTCCTTGCACAAGCAAAAGGATACCTAACCAAAGCCCATCCATTCCATAATCAGAAACATCTCTTTCCACATTCCAAGAATTAAAGAAGTCACATATTCTTTATGAATGGAAACTTTGAGACACTAGAGCCTTATCCCACAAGACACAAACCTAGAACATGCGCCAATTACATCCAGATATACTTAACATAAGCAAAAATTTCAAAGAATTTGGTAGATGTGCAAGACTTTTGACCTAGAGCAGAATCCACCACAAGAGGAGTGCTTACTAGGCATCATGCGCTGGTCAAGTTTGAATTGCTCACAAGATCTCAATAGTGATTTATTTCAGTAGCAAACTCATTGATGCAAAAATTCTGCAAAAATTGGCAAAAGGAATTGCAGTGCTTCATTACTAGGTCCCATTCTGATCAAATGGTGACCAATTTGAGAAAAACTTTCGAGACTTAGAAACAGCCATTGGGAAATACTTGGAGTTGATGTAAATGGGCAATCCCTAGTTTGAAATCCACCTACACAAAACAACTTTTCCACTCGGGACAAGAGGACAAGTTGTTCAACATCCTCAACCAGAATTATAGTGACTACAAACTTCACTAAGCACGTTGTTACAAATGGGTAAAACATTTTAGTTCAATTTTGTTAGTGAAAAGGAATGTTGTTATGTTTGAATGATATGTCAAGGTGTTAATAGAACAAGCATGAAAAGATTTCACATCATCAAATATGAAATCTAAGGGACAACGATTTATATTTTGCAAAATAGTGAAAAATGGAACTGAAATATGTTTTTTCAAAGCTCGAAACACCTCCACGCTTGGATTGTTGCAATATTGAAAAGATCTTTTGTGGATCCAAGTATTGGTCTGGAATGGGAAACTTCTTGATCTCCCTTTTTCCATCATCACTAAATTCTCCTTGTGGATTTCCCTTGGTAGCATGCATCTTCCATGCCACATCCATGTTTGGAAATTTTGGTGGCACTTGTGGCTTTTTGAAGTCTCTATAATACTAATTTTCCCACAACATGTATTGGATGGGTTTCTCACCAATGATTACATGCCCTTGTTTACAATTGGGCGATAATACAAAATGAAAATCCTCCTTAGTATCAAAGTCATTTTTGCAAACCAACTTTTTTACTAGTGCCCTAGTAGTTTGTTAATTCCTGTTAGAGAATAATTGTGAAAGTTTTCCTATTGCGCTTTAGATTTTTTTCATCCTCATTAAGTTCCTGCAAATTGCAAAGAAGAATATTGATAAAGGAATTTGAATCTCTTGAATTTATAAAAATAGATGGTGTCTTTAGAAACACTGCATTTCTTCTTGATAACCATTTTCGGGTCTTATTGCTTTCTACTAACCTATTGGACCCATCTTCTATGAGGAGTGTAACTAGGTCATGACATCTGAATGTTGAACCATGAACAATAAAGTAAACACATGTTTAAAAATTACTACAATGTCATATATTTTATCCATTACATTCATGTGCATCTAACTACTACATTCATCCATGATCAACTTATCCATCATCATTTGACCATATACATGCGCATGATCCCATTCATGATATGAAAAGAAAAAGCATACAAATGCATTTGAAGCCATTTTAATCAAATCATTTGCCAAATATTGTTTGGATTGGAGGAATGGATGTCACATTTGCACATTGATCAATATTGAATTCCATGTATGTAAAAGAATCACATTGTGAAAATGATGAAGGCATGATTGTTGTGAAAAATCATGAAACGTCAGTGCATGTTAATGAGGGAAAAAAATAAATCTTGATTACTTCGATGTGAATTTCCAATGAAACCTAGTGGAGTTCTAAATTCTTGTTTACATGTCCCAAACTTTTCTTCCCCTTCAAAGCCCACCATTTTGCTTTGAAGGGAAGAAAAGGATGCAATGTTGCTAAAGGCTTATGCCATCTTTTAAAGGTCACTTGATCAATTTATTGCTTGTAAACACAACTCATAATTGTAAAGACCATGTTTTTTACTTCTCCCCACGAGGTAATATTTATATCGTGTTTGTTGAATAAGTGTTTGAATGAGGTCATTAGTTGTTGTATCATAAAGATCAATAGACTTTTTGCCAAATTGCATGGACCATGCATGATGCACAATTTTTGCCAAGTTACACGTTGGCATGTTAACAACTTTTTAGACATTCACGGTTTGCAAAAAGAATATTTGTATGTTACAAATGCAACTTCAAAACACAAGAAGATATGAAATAATCAACAATAATTAAATAATCAATGGGAACAAAGGGAAACTCACTATTTTAGCATATTCCCCCAATTGAGGATAACAAAAAGTGCCAAAAGGCAAACCAATTGTTCAATTCATGAATGTTGTTTTCACATGTAACACTAGATGATAACCACCAAACATGAATTGTTTAATATTTCACTTTTACTAATGTTGTGGCAATTTTATAATCATAACAAACCTCAATATGTTTGTCACAAAATCTAGGGCATATAAGCTCTTTGTATGTCGATCATAAGATTGAATTCAAGGATAAAGACATGTGCATTCTTGATTTTCCATAGGGATCTTCAAGTCATCACTCCCACCCGATATCTTCACTACATTGATATTAACTTGAGTAGAATCTACCATGAACCTTTTGAAATTCACATTCAACACAACATGTTCTTTCATGATCTCAATGAATTTTTCCACATCCTCAAATTGCATTTCACATTGCAATGGTTCGAACACAACAATAAAAAGGATCATAAAAATGTTACCCCATGGTTGTCCACTATTGCACACATTTGCAGTGGTTAAACATCAACCATACTCCTTCCAAATCCCCTCTTGGTTGCATGTGCCTCATAGTATCAACCCTAATAGTAGGACCATAAATAAACATCTTAAATAGAAAGCTTTTCAGGTTACTTTGATTAGGGAAGATGTTGTCTTAGATGTAATCATACAAGGATCACTTCTTCAAGTCCAATATTTAATTATTAGTTATTTAACTACCAAGTTTATTCATTTGGTTCCAAATGTTAAAAAAATGCAAAAGGGAAAACTCCTCCAACAATAAATCATATTCCACACCTTGCAATTTGGATTGCAATCCATCACCAAAGCCAATGATCTTAGACCCAAGAAATGTCTTATTAATAGACATGGTGATGGCAAAAGGTGTGGAAGTGGGTGATTTTTGTACTTATGTCGTAGGAAATCATGTGTGATTTGTTTGTTTTGACGAAAAGGTCTTGTAGCAACTAAATGTTCCTAACTCCTAGGTTAGATGCAAGCTTGTGTCATGGTTTTTTATTGATGCAAAACAAAATACATGATGGGTACACACTTCACCATGCATTTTGGTGGAAGCTTGCAATGTCTACACAAAAAATTAATATAAGTTGGAAGTTTTTTTCTTGCTTCGGGGAATTTTCTACAACTCTTAATTTCATTGTAAGCATTGTTCTTTAAATAATAAATGCATTATAAATTTTGACAAGAAACATGACCAACACAACATGAACATCTAAATTTCAAATGATTGTTACTCTTAATGCCTATAGTATTTGTTTTACACCAAGGGTGAGCATCATGTTTTTTGTCCATGCTTTGCATCAAACCTATGGAAGACAAGAAGATTTCATTAGTGGCAACTCAAACATAACATCTCCATCATTCTTGGGAGGTAGATATTGCACAATTTTCCTAAAAATGGCATCATAATCTAAATGTCACAATTCCCTTTTGAAAACATCTACAAATGTCAATTATTTCAAACACAATTATTCCAAACACAAAACGATGTTTGATATCTTTTTAACATTGACACCCAAACACAAAAGATTTTGATATGATGATGATTGTAACTATCGCAACCCTAGCTTTGGGCTCGTGACCAAGGCAAAGGGGTTGCAAGGTTGCGGGCCAAGAGGAAGCCTGGGAGTTAGGGCAAAGAGGCCGCAAGGGTGCGGGCCAAAAGGAAGCCCGAGAGTCACATCACATACTCCCGGGAATGGAAGAAAGTGTGAGGGAGTGTGAAGGAGTGAACATTCACACTCCCAAGGCAACTCCCACTTTGGGAGATGGAGTCCCGATGGACTTTCGAAATTTCAGAGAGCAATTTCAGGGGTCAAAACTCAATGGCTTGTGGTGTTCTTTATATCATTGGAAAGATCTTGGAACGTAAATGTCTAAAATGGGCTTGCATTGTTCATTTGGACATCTGAAACATGTTATGGCCAAAAGAAGGTCGGGAGTCAAATTGCTAATTTGATTCCCGACCAAGAAAAGTCGGGAATCGACCTGATTTACTTGGCTGCAAACAACGTGCGACATACCGTTGGAAAGCTCTCGACAAGAGCTACAATTTTTTTTAGACTACACCTTGATTCGAGGTTTGTTCGCAAAGTTATGGGGCTCTAAAGTTGCAAGAATCCCCGTTGGCGTAATTTCGGGACTCCCACTCGGGAGTCCCGAGAGAGAAAAACCATTTGGATGTAGGCTCCGTGGCCAACCACAGAGTATACATAAGAGGGAAGGTGGTGGCTTCCCCCAAGTCTGGGCTGTGGTGAATCTTGTGTGTCTGTGTTGCCCATGGCTCATCCTAGCACCAAGGGTGCTCCAACTATGCAGTAACCACCTTGTGTGGGTTGTGTGTAGGCCCATGTGAGTGAGTGAAGCTTGTCAACTCTTCCTAGTCCCATCTCGAAGCTCCAACACGCCCCTCTACCCCTCAAAGTGTTGTGAGTTAGGGAGTGTGCCCTGACTCCTCCTCCTTCTGATGTTTTCTACTTAGACCCACATTTGGGTCCTTTGAGGAGTTAGGAGTGCGTCAATAACACAATTGGATTTGGAACGTCATGTACATATTCATTTATGTAATCACTCAACTCTAGGATCATTAATTCTACTTTGACATTGTCAAATCTTGATGCCTCTAATTGAAACTAATATTTGTTCATTTTTCCACCAATAATTTGATATCTACCAACCAAAAGGTGCACTTCTCTACAAAAGGAATTCTAAATGGGCTCTTGCAAGATGGCTTGTGTTATTTCTCCCATTGAATTCAATATCATTTTTCTAACAAAAAGGGATTGATTTGAAGTTTGAGCTTAGATGAAAGGGTACGTGGTCATGAACAACAACCCTTGCATCTTTCACAAAAAAGACCAAAGGAACTACCCCATTATCAAGGAAGATTTCAACCTCCATTGAATCTACCATTGTGATCCAACATAGAGAGATTAAAAACAAACATGTATATTCTATTTTGCACCCACAAAACAAAACATTGCAAAATGTTCAACTTCCTCAAATAAATGAAGGTTAAATCATAATACAAAAAATACATATGTGGACAATATGTTTAGGTGGGAAAAAAAATTGATTGTTGAAGGCATTAATTTAAAAAATTTACTGGAATATAAGGGTTGGTGTTAATGAATGGGTAGGTATGAATTTTGGAACACATGGAACATCAAAATGATTGAAAAACTTGTTAGGATCATGACTATAACTATTAATTAGTTCATGATTTGGGGCGGGGGAGATTATAAAGGAGTTGTTATACAATAAGAAGGGGAAACTGATAGACTCATTTTCATATAAAAGTAAAATATAAGAAATAAGGAAAGGAATAGATGATTATATAAAATAAGAGTTAATAGACCCTTGGGATTTGTACATGAAGCTTGGATGCAACTTCAATAGGAAATAAACATATTAAAAGTTAGGGGATTGTGGCTTTCAATTTCATAATAAATAAGATTGAATAAAAAAGGAAAGGAAAACATAGTTATATGAAGTATAATAATTGATGAACCCTTGGAATTTGTAAGAGGAGCTAGCATACAAAGAGGGGGGAAATCAGTGAATTTCAAAATTAAAGGATTATGGGGTTTTAATTTGAGAAGAAAAAAATAAAGTAAAGGAAAAAAGGAAAAGATGGTAGATTTGAAGGTTAGGGATCATGGCCTTCACTTTCATCAAAAATTAAGATTGAATAAAAAAGGAAGGAAAAAAGTGGCCATATAAAGTAATAGTTGATTGACCTTTTGGATTTGTAATTGGAGTTGGCATACAAAGAAGGGGAAGTAAATGGATTTTTAAATTAAAGGATTGGTGGCTTTAATTTCAAAAAAAAAAATTGAATAAGAAGGAAAGGAAAAGGTAATGAATTTAAACATTAAAGGAATGTGGTTTTTTATTTCAAAATAAAAAGATTGAATAGAAAATGAAAGAAAAAAATAGTCATATAAAATAAGATTGATGGATCTTTGAGATTTGAAGATGTGTTGGGCCAAACAATGAGGGTTGGGAAAGTAATTTACATTGAGCGACCTTGGCATTTTATTTCAGACATAAAATTTTGACAAATTAAAAAAGGAATTGGATATGGGCATGGACCATTAGGAGTTTTAATGCAATGAAAGGGATTTTTTTAAAAAATGAAATTTCAAATTTGATCCCCCCCCCACCCCCTATAAGATAACCAACTTGCTTCTAGATGAAATTGAACTCACAACCTCTTGGGGGGGGAAGGTGAAATTCCATTTTGGGTTAAGAAAAAATCAATACAAGATGTCCAAAACCCAAGCAAAGCCAGTAACTAACCACCACAAAAGGCACCCAAAAGGGCATTGTAAAGGGCAAAGAAGAAGGTCACAAGAGCCAACACCCAAATAAAAAAGGAAAGGGAATTCCAAAGGAGAAAAGAAGCCCAAGAAAAGGCCACCTTTGAATCAAGAAATCCTTGATGCACCTAGAAAAAATAAAGATTCTTAAAATAATATAATGTTTTATTCATCAAATGTATATTTGAAAAGGAAGGATTGGAAGAACATTTTCTTTGTCATGAAAGTTATCTATTGTAGCATTAAAAAGTGGTCCTTTGAAGAGGTTCTATATCCCATCCTTCAAATTGTTGTTACCCTTTTGGGATAAGTTGAGTAGTTGGCTCCAATGGAAGTACAAGTGCCATCTTCCAAGATGAGAAAGTATTGGAGGAAAATCTTCATAAAATCCCATATATTATATTAATAGTGATGTAAGTATCCATTTGATGCAAAGTTGGTGAAGTTATTTTGGTGTAACTTATAATTCCTAATTTTGAATATTCTCATGACGTTGTGAATGCACATGGAGTGTGTCTTCACATATGATTCCATATCTTGGGTGGGGATTTCCTTGCGGAAGAGGTTTGATCCTATCAATAAAGTGAACATGACTAATCACCCAAAAATCCTTCAACTCAGCAAGTGTTCTTGGCAATTGTAATTTTTTTGGAAAAACAAAAGTCTTTTGATTGATCAGCAAGTTCACTATTTGACAAGATGTCATTGTCTTGCTCAATTTTTTGAGCTAATCACAAAATTTGATCTACAACCCTTTATTCATACTCCTAATCTTCTAGATATAGTTGAAAATTTTGCAGGGTTGGGTTTTTATGGTCCATATCCTCAAGTGAATGGAAGTTTGAATTAGATTAATTGATTTGGTTGTTAAACATTTGAATATGTCACTGGAAAAAAATCCCATTCTTTGATCTACCAAATGATTGGGAATGAAAAATCTATTGGGGATTATCTACCATTGGAATGAGCCTACATCCTTACAAAAAAGGCTTCCTTGCATCCAAACTAACTTTAATTTTTCAACTAAAAGCTCTTGCTTTACTATAAATCTTTGTATCTATGAAGCTCTCTCCAAGCTACCATCCCAACTTATCTTTCTTTAAGGTCTTGCTCACATTTCTAACACCATATGGACCACAATAAAGAGGATTCAAGAATGTCCTAAGGGGTTGACAATGCGATGATGCAAGGCTTGCCAACATCCCATTCTACTTCCTCTTCATTTGTGAAAGTTTCATTATGAAGAGGGTGAAATTTTCCAAGCAAATTGTTTTCCCATGAACTATGCCCTATTGAGAATGCAATTCTAATCCAAAGCTCCCTAACCTTATTCCATGCTCATGTACAACTACACACTTCATGAGTCCATTATCTGATGTCTCCAAAACACTTTCATCATAGAGATTATAAATCCCTTCTTGGCCTATTTTTGTGCACCATGCCCCAATGGGGAGTCTTTTTGCCATTATGAGCCACAACATTACTACAATCTACTTGGGGAGCTATGGACACCACACTTTTTTATAAAGTTTGCTTCTTTTCTTTTGTATGTATCCTTTCTCTCATATGATTGTGTCCATTTTCATGGGTTTTAATTGTTTTGCAATAGTTATTTAGTACACCTTCTTTTCATTGCGCAATTGAAAATTTTGGCAAATAACATATTCCTTTGTTTCTGCCACAACCATTCAACTAGATCCCATTGAAGTTCTTTAACGACCCTTGATCTAAATGACCAAACATCTTGATCCTCTCTTGGTTGCTATTGAAGATAAAATTTTATACAAATTCCTTCCCCCATATTTTAAAGAAGAGTACAAGTTTCCTTGAATCTCTAGTTAGAAATTTCTACAAGGCCTTGGGAGACGTTGTTGAATAATTTCAAGCTCTCAACCCTTCTATAAATAATAGCCAACATTCTTCCATTCCTTTCCCTTTAAACATGGTAAAATTCTTGAACATTTAGTGCCTCTTGAAGAAGATTTAAGACTTTCCATTCACCTAAAGATGGTTTAGAAGTGAAATTTGATCTTCTTAAAACCCATGGCACACTTTGAATGAGAGCTTCCTTTTTTCATCATTTCCTTAATTGAATAATTCCTTTGACATTCCTCAAATATTCCCACCTATTCTTTTCTTCTTTCCATAAATCTTCTAAATTTTGAATCCTTTTTGAAGTCCAATGATAATATCTAAACTTAGGTTCTAACACCCATGGCAATCCTTCTTGATCACATAACTTCATGTTCCCAAACAATGGTTGGTATAACATCTCTTCCCTATGAGTTGGCTTTTGCTAAACAAGGTGAAAACACACTATGGTGACCCCCTTTGGTGCACTTTTGGGTTTACTATTATAGTACATATAGTACAATTGTTCCAAAAGTATGTTACATTTAATTTTGGGTGTCAATTTTTATTTTTGGGCCTTACAATGATTTTTTTACAAAATTATTGTTATGTAATATTATTTTAAAAATATTAATAAATTTCATTATCTATATTGAAAGATCCATGATATATTTATAATATGCATTAATTTAATAAAGCCATTGTCTCATTTTGACTGCATTAATTTTAAGGCTTCATTAGTCAGTAAAATAATCAATTTTAATGAAGTTTTAAAATGTCCCATTCAACTATGCTTTTCATCCTCCATGTGAATGGGATTACTTGTCAAAATTTCAATTTATCACACATTTATCACATCTTTGTTAAAAACATAAATTTTTGAAATAATTTTTTTCAAATTCATCACATGATATCCAAACATGGTTCAAACTGTGTGAAATGACATGGTTCAATATACTTTCACCTTTCATAAATATTAAATTCATTAAAATTGTTGTTGGAATATATTTGTGTTTTTTAGTACATAGGTACACTACATTTATTTTCACAAATATACTCTAATCTACCATTTTACAAAATGAAATGAAATGAAGTAAGTTCTTTTTTAATATCTTGCCTAAGTTATATTCTAACATAATATGCAAAAATATTGTGAAATCTTTTCAAACATTTGAGGTGGGATACATTCAAACATGCACACCCTTGGAAAGTAATACAATGTGACACCCCAAAGGGAGTCACTATCATGTATTTTCAACCTAAGATCACCATGTGAAATTTGCACTATGCTACCCAAATCCCTTGCCAGAGATGACATCCTTGATCTATGATTATTTTAATTGACATTAGCCACCTTATTAAAGGGTGCCACTATCCCTTAAAGTTATGTTTTAAATTATCCACCTTCTGGTGAATAAGAATCTTCCATGGTTTTGGTCTTGGGTTAAGACCTTGAATCAAGATTTTTGCAAGAAGAGTAGATGTTTACATTTCTGATTATAAAATTTTAATCAATGGCATAATGGTTGTAGCTCGTGCTACTTTAACCCTTGTTTTACAATTGGATTTGCCTAACCAAATAAATTGCAAACCAAAGTTTTGACTTTCTTTAAAGATAACAAATATATGTTCACACAAGCAATTATGTACCACACAGAAGCAACGATGACCTAATTTGCAATTAGTATCCTTACAACAACTAAAAATTGTTTGTAATTTTAGCCTATTAATTTGCTTTCACCACTTGGAACACCTTATTATCCTTCTCCTTCTACAACATTTTGAAGTTGATTGGGAACCCTAGGTATTTAACTTGTTGTTTGGAACTAACCACACCAACTTTTTTTTTCCCCCCAAGCCCATATGGGACATGATTTATGCCAATCAACCTTCCTTCCTAAAGCTTCACAAAATGTTTAAAGAACTTGTCTAAATTTCCTTTCAAAAACAACATTGTGTCATCCACAAACATCTTGTCCAGGATTTGGGTACCATCAAGAAGAATGAACCCTTCAAATCCATATGACGGTTTTGAAATTATGTATCCTAATACATTTGCCATGAAGAGATATAGGCAAGGTGTTATGGGACATCCTCAATGTACTATTTTTTCCATTTGAAAGGGTTTCCATTTCTGTCCATTCACCACCATTGATGATTTTGCGTCTTCATACAAAAATGTTGTCTATCTAATCCACTGATTTGAAAAACCTAACTTTCTCATTGATTCTTGTAAGAATGTATAGTTAATTCTATTGTATGATTTTTCAAAGTTGAGAAAAAGCATGACTAGATTTTGATCACTTTCAATTGCCCACTCCATTACCTCAAAATTAAAACACATTATCCAAAATAAATCTACCTTGAACAAAACTTGTTTGGTTTGGTCTTGTCCATGAGGGTAAAAAAGGTTGTAATTTATTAACCAATGATTTTGAAACACTTTCATATGTGGATCCTAGCATTGAGATTGTTCTATAATTAGCGATTAGGTTGTGATCACATGGCTTTGGAATTTGTGATTTTAGACCAACCTTGAACTCCTTGTGCATCCTCCCTTTTTGAAATGTCTCTTGCAAAATATTTTTTATGTATGTTCTTACCTCTTGCCACATGTCATGATTTAGAATTCCATGGGAACGCCATTTATTCCTAGAGTTTTGTGTTTGGGAAGATCCTTTATTGCCCCATACACCTCGATGTTTGAAAACTCTTGCAACAAGAACTTGTTTTGATCCTCTTTCACTACTATTGGTACACTCCTAAAACATTGCACCCTTGCTTGGATGTTGCTATCCATTGAATGAACTTTGGTGTACATGTGATGATAGAATGATTGAACATATTGCTTTATGTCCTCCTCTATCATAGTTTGCCCACCATCCATCAACTCTTTGATCATAATGAAAGGCTTATGACCTTCATGGAATTCAAAAAAATCCCAAGAACATCGATTTCCAACTAATATCCACTTGTGTTTTTTATGGACTCTAACTTAAACATTCTTTTTTTCTCCAACAACTCTTGAGCCCTATTCAACTTAAGCATTGTCATAGTTTGTCAAGAATTCTTCTTCTCCTGCATCAATTTGAACAAATTGTTGTGAGTATAGATTTCTACCCTGTTATCTAAATTTTTTTGTGATAATGTCACTTTTAATCTTGGTGCAAAAAAGGCTCTAGCCATTTGAGAACCAACTCCTTGGCCTACTTCCTCTTCCATCCCTCATTTCCAAGCCTCCAAAAGTTATTTTCTTTTATCTTTTGATTGAAGCAATTGCAAATTGAATCTCAATTGATTTTTTTTTAAGGGTCCTTAAAGAGAGTTGTAGAAAAGTTGGAAAACGGTTAAAGATATGTGCCATTGTAGACTAAATCATGATCTTGCTTCCTATATGTTAAACCCAAGCATCTACATAGAACATGTCTAGGTGTGACCAAATGGGTAACGAAACCTTCCTGCATGACATGAAATTCTTATTCCTTATCTTCATGAATCACTAATAGAAATCATATCATTTACAACTAATCATTATGCAACTGTGTGTGACTAGGTGTTGTTTGCAACTACATTGGTTGTGCGTGCAACTACAAAATTGATACTATATAATTTTGGACCATACAATTATGTGTGCAACTAACATGTAACTAATAGTGTACAAAATGAACATGTGTCATAAAAATCATGATGTAAGCTATTACATACATATATATCTACCTAAGCTAGGTACAATAGTTTATAACTTAGGTATTAAGGTTAAACTCATGTTAACTAATGCTACCCAAGGTAAAACATTGGCTAAACCTAAACAAAACTCACATTAATCAAGGTTAAATTAACCATGTTTAAACTAACTTTGGCTAAATTAATTATGAGATTAAATAAATTTTGATTACATTAATTGTGGCTAAACTAACTATGAGATTAAACAAACTTTGATTAAACTAATTATGGCTAAATTAATTATGAAATTAAACAAATTTTGGTTAAACTGATTATGGCTAAACTAACTACGAGATTAAACAAACTTCGGCTGAACTAATTATGGCTAAACTAATTATGACGTTAAACTAACTTTGGCTAAATTAATTTTGGCTAAAATATTTTTGGCTACACTAATTATGAAGTTAAATTAGCTTTGGTTAAACTAACCATCGCTAAACTATTTTTAATTAACTAATTATGAGGCTAAATTAACTTGGTTAAACTAACCATGGTTGAACTACTTTTGGCTAACCAATTATAAGGCTAAACTAACTTTGGCTAAATTCACCATGGCAAAACTAACTACAAGGTTAAATTAACTTTGGTTAATCTAACCATGGCTAAACTACTTTTGGCTAACAAATTATGAAGCTAAATTAATTTTGATTAAACTAACCATGGTTGAACTACTTTTGGTTAACTAATTATAAGGTTAAGTTAATTTTGGTTAAATTCACCATGGCAAAACTAATTAAAAGGTTAAATTGACTTTGGCTAAACTAACCATGGAAAATTTAATGATGAGGTTAAATTGACTTTGGCTAAATTAATTAACTATGGGATATTAATTATGAGGCTAAATTAACTAAGGAAAAAAAAACTATGAGGTCAAACTAACTATGGTTAAATTAACCATAACAAAATTTATTGTTAATTTAAATTAAATTTGGTTAAACTAAGTTTTGTTAAATTAATGTTAACTAAATTAATTCTAGCTAAATTAACTATAGTTAAATTAACTAAAAATCTAAATTAACTAGGATACTAAATCAAACTAATAATGGTTAAACTAACATGATTAAATTAAACATGGTTCAATTAATTAGTTGATTTAACCTTTTAGCTAATTTAACCATGGTTAATTGATCAAAAATTACTTTACCACTTTTAATCTAACTTCTTTATTATTTAGAAAAAAATAGTTTATCCTTGTAATTAATTTAGTCATGATTAATTTAGTCAAATTTTATTTAGCCATGTGGTTAATTTAATCAAAATTTAATCATCTCAATTATTATATTTTAAGTTAATAATATTATTTAATACTAATAAATAATAATAATATCTTCTTTAGTTGTTATTAATAATATTATTCTTCTTCAATTACTATAATTTTAATTTTAATCATATTATTAATTATGGTAATATATTTATGGCGAATAGGCTACATTAGTTTGCGTATAAGTACCTTGGCCTAAGTTAGTTGTTAATTTAATTAATTTATTATATTCTTAATCATTGATTATTATAAGTAATCATAACTATTAAAATATTATTATAATTGTAAATATCAACATTAATATCTATTAACCAATTAATAATATTATTATTACCTATTAATTTTTAATACTTATAATATGATTAATTTAGCTAGTACATAAACTAGGTTAATATGGTTATTTGCATGTAGGTTGCAACTAAATTTTTTGTCCTATATTTTTTTGTCATGGATTCCAAGTGTGCACATTATACAATTAAATGGATTTGACTTATTCACAAACCAAGTACTAAATGTCATTTGGGATGGGCCAATGAAAAAGGCTCAACCTTAAAGGTTAAACCCAAAAACAAAATTGGATTATTTAAAACCTATCTACTTACAACCTACCTACCTACCTACCTACCTAATTATTTAAACTTAAATAATTAATGGGTTTTTAAAATTGTCGTGTGTCACCACATAATTGGCCTTCACAAATCGACTCGCATCAAATCCGATTCACATTTTATTGGAAGGCCAAATATTATTAATTTATTAATAATGATGAATATTGAAATAATGTTTAAATCTCATGTGCCACCATAATTGAACTTCACAAATGAACATGTGTCACCATGGGCAACCCTTATAAAATAATGTAAATGTATAAAGTATAAATTCATATTCTATATATTGTTCACATATGAATATCATGCATTCTAATTAATTGGTTACCAATTGTAAATCTTATATATAAAAGCAAACATGGTGTCTGTCTGTTTGTGCGTCTGTCTGTCTTTGATGAATGAAAGAATGAATGGATGAATGAAGGTGGTAGTTATTCTCTGTCTGTCTTCCGTCTTCCTTTCTTTTTTTCTTTCTTGGTTTCTGTTTGTTCGTCCGTCCATCAGTCCTTTCGTCCATCCGTCCTTCCCTCTAGTCACTGCCCGTTTCTTGTGGGGCCAACAGGGGGGCCCCCTTGGGGGGGCGCACGGGCGGGAAAGGATCAGGCGGGGGGGGGGGGGAACGAATGAAGAAGGACCGGGCGGGGTGGGGGACGAGCGGGGGGAGCTCGACGGGTGCATTGTGCATCGGGTTCACACTAGTATTATGAGTGTTTAACATATCAACAAAATTAACCTTGTGTTGTATCTTGCATGAAATATTCAATGGTTAATAACAACACAATTTTCACTATTATAATTCATGGTTTCTTAAGGTAGTAAACTCATTGTTTTGTTCACTTTGATGAAAATGTCCATTTTGACTATAGGCTTGAGATCTAAAAAACATGTAGGTAGTCTAGGGTAGGTAGTCTAGGCCTACGTATTACCTATTACCTAGGTTAAATAGATAACCTAGTTCTATTTACATATGTATCTAGTTACTATTTACGTTAGGTAAGTAAATAGGTGTCATAGACATTTCATTCATATGGATGTTCATCCATGATTCATAGTTAAATTTTAGTTCACTTTTAGTGAACTCCCAATTCATTTTTAGTTCACTTTTAATTACATCTTAGTTCATTGTCAATCATTTCAATACATTTTTAATTGATTCATAATTAACTTATAACTTTCACTTTTAATTAAGTCCTAATTAATTCATAGTTCATTTATAGTTAAAAGTCTTTAAAAAAGCTTCCAAGGTCGATCGGCACATGGAAACCTCCATGGAATTTTCCTTGAGTTGAGTCTTCAAATATGTATAAATGTAAATAAGGCCTCCATTACCTTTAGTTTATTTAAATCAATTTGAGGTACGATTTTGTTTCATAATCTTGGTCTATTCCTTTTGTGTTTACATTTTCATGTTTCATTGTGACAAAAATTTGTTTACACTTTTGTTTGCACATTTTCATGTTTTTGTCTTTAGTTTTTTATGAATTTTTTTGGGTTTTATATTTTGTGTTTAAATTTAAATTTAGGTTTGTTTTTTCATCGTTCATCATTCATCTTCATATTTTCATGCCCATGACAATAGGTAGCTTAAGCTTACATACCTACCTAATTATTATTTAAATTAATCAAGTAGACCAAGTAGGTGGGTAATTTAGGCCTATCTACCTACCTGCACATTACCTAAACTAACTAGGTAGCCTAGGTATATTTACATATTTGTTTGGTTACTATCTAGGTTAGGTAGGTAAGTAGGTAGCTTATGTTTATTTAACTACAAGTAAGGTTACATACCTACCTAGTTATTACCTAGGTTTATTTTGTCATTTATTGAAATTTACCTAGGTTCATTTACTTACATAGGCCTATGTTTATTTAGGTCTATGTATTTTATACCTAGGTCTACTTACATAAATACCCATACCTACCTACTTATGTATGTACCTGCTACCTTCGACATGCTTACTAATTATCTAACCTTTTTACTTACCTACATAAATAAACATGTGAAATATAAAACTTGACAATAATTGTCACCTTTTAGTGATGTATTCCCATTGGTACAAAATTTGGTTTATCGTTGTTGAGGTGATGGTTAAATTCCTTATACTTGTGATTCATGTGCATGCTTAAAAGATTAAGGTAACTAAGTAGGCTAACTTAAATAGGCTAAGTTAGGCTAGGTTAACATCTACTTACCTACTCGCCTTTTTATGAATTCAACCTATCTACTATCTATCTACCTAACTCTTTTTATAATTCAAAAAAATGATTTAAATTTAGGTCCATTATTTGCCACTCAAAATGACTAATCAAATAGTCTCCTATTTTGTCAATAAAAAAATCATCCTAATCATAATGATGGGTTCAAATTACTGGGGCAATTTTTTTTATGTGCATCATTTTGGGTATTTTATGATTGAATTTTCTAGTCAAAAAAATATGTTTTGTATTATTGTTGGTATTTATGTCCACTATAATTTAGAATATATTGTTTCCAACAACTAAAATTGAAAAAGATGCAAGTTTCATATGCAAATGTTAAACATGGTGTTTTTGTATTCAAAGTATTTCTACAAATGAAATCATGATGAATAATAAGTTACTTTTAGTATAAAGTAGTATTCACCCTTGGGTCATTAAACAATTGGTCAAATGTTTGAGTATAGACACATCTTATAGGCCTTCTATATTATTTATCACCCCTTTTCTTTCTTGATTTTCATGATGATCAAATCCCACTTGCCACATATGTTGCCAAGTGATGAGTGGCCAAGCTTTTTATTTCCCACCAAAAAGTAAAAACCTTTTAATAGTGTCCAATGCTTCTCCAATTTTAATTTGCACACGGTTAATATATTTTGTTATCTTCCAATATATACAAACTTCAAGTTTTAGTTGAGAGTCAAATTTATGTACAAATTTTAAAATACTTTAGCATATGAGCATTCATGTTAATGTACTTGTAATTTGCATGGAATAAATTATTGCTTTTTTTTACTTGAATTTTATGAATTAAAAAGTTTGCATTTTTTCAATGCATGGAAAAAATAAGAATGTTTTGTAATAACTTGGCACTTTAGTAACTTTGAAGTTGCATAATATGTACACATTCCAAGAAGACTTTTCTTTTTAGATTGTTGCAAGTAGTTTTTCATATGTTTAAGTTGGAGATTACTCTTTTTTCTTGAACCACTTTAAAGTTCTTCCACCATACCTAAAATCGTAATAAAATGCCAAACTTAAACTTACATAAAAATGTACATGCATCCTTCCATGAAATCAATAAGGATCAACAAATTGAACACCACCATACAAATTATGGATCCAAAATCCAATTGATGGTCTTCAAGTGCATAGATTGTCAATTGATTTCAATCACGACTATTTATTAACAAAAATACCACATATAACGAAAATACCTATCACCACACACCAATAATTGGAGACCTCTGAATGTGACCCTTGGTATGAAATAATGGATAAAATAAGCTTAGTTGAAATGTCATCAAGAATGGTGGCAACCAAAATTGTAAGAGTTTGTATTTGTTCCTTTAAGAGTTTGTCAAGGAAGTCCCATTTCCCCCAATTCAATTGGGAATTTGTTTCAAATTAAGCAATGATGTATTGGATTCCAATAAAAAAGTCTTTTGACAATCTAACCAACTCAACATTTGTAACAATCATTGCATTTGCCAACCTTCTTGATTAGTTCGCCAAATTGATAATCTTGTGAATGCTTTTCATTCAATCTCATTTTTAGCGATTATAGTGCATTCTTCCAAATTACTCCAAAATTGATGATCCCTCACTTGGCCAAATGTTACTTCGAAGTTAATATCAAATTTAGTTTGGTTTAAAGTTTGTGCTTGCAATCTATTCACAATTGCTTAGGCTTCTTGAAAGATTTGCGAATGTTTTTCATGTTTACATTCATTTTGTTCAATATACCATGCCACTTTTTTTGCACTATACACATTATTGTGAGGGTTGGAAGTAGTGCATTGGGACGAAAATGTGGAAGATTTTGTTGGTAGAAGATGGTGTGTTGATCCTTGTTCCAAATGTTTAATAACATTTAGAAATGGTTCATCATTCACTATAAAAAAAATAGTGTTTTTGCAACTAGTCATTTGTAACTATGTGTAACTATTAATGTATAAAATGGACATGGTGTCATAAAAATAATGGCCTAAATTAGTATAATTTTTTTAAAAGTATAATAATACTATATATACTTAAACTAGGTAACATAGCTAGTCTAATTAAGCTAATACACCTATAGCTAAATATAGGCTATAGTAGCTAACCTATTTTATTATAAATTATATGCTTATACAAATAATTATATTATAATAATTAACCCTATGGCAGCTAGTTACTAGTTACAAATGATAGTGAAAAGAAAAATTTAATTATTTTTATAAGATTAAAATTAAAAATTACTAATTTAGTATAATTATTTAATAATATATTATAATTACTGGGTATACTATATTAATAAATATTAGTAGTATAATATCATTATATTAAATAGAATACCAATATTATAATAACTTAATATAGTATTTTTATTCAATATTAATCAGAATTATTATTTCACTGTAATAAATAATAATATAATAATAATACTATTTAAATAATATTCAGTGGTAATAAATTAATAAATATCAGTAGTATATTTTTTTGATAATAAAATATTAATAAATTAATGATGATAATAATAATAAAATTATTTAATTTTATCTAATATTATTACTTATTTAAAATATTACTATTACTATTAATCAATATATTCAAATTAATTTGATATATTGAATAATATTAATAGCAAATATTTAACTACCAAATCACATGTCCAAATTTGATTGGTCATAGCCTTAACATGTGTCATAAATTATATAGTCATCAAAATAGTTGGTTGTGCCACTAGAAAGATGCAACTAATCATAAATGTAAAAATGTATAGCCGTATTGTATAAATTATATAGTCATATTATTTAATTCAAATATTGCCCCATGCAACTACATGTCAAGTACAACTTGTCCAAGATAATTGCAAGGAACTTTAGTTGCATGTGAGAGTTGCAAAAAGGAAAAACTTGATTTTCTTTAAGTGATTGTAACCAAGGGTCTTGAATTACTTCATGTAGCATTTAAGCTTATTTTCAAGGCACTTATATTTGATGACAAAAGGTTCCAAACTTGTAAAAAAACGATCTAGAAGAACCTTTTGATGTACTATAAATAATAATCCATGGAGTTGTTAATGCGTTCAACTTTTAAACAATGTGAAATTTCGGATTTTCAAATATCATTACTACAAGAGAATGTTGTTTTTTTTTTTTTGAGACAAGATGTTGTGGCTTGTGATACACATGGCTCATGACATGTGACAAGCACATGACACATGTGTCATGTAAACTTTATGGTTTCATCAATCATACATGACATGTGATGTAAATTGTGTTAAAGATGCAATTTGACATTAAATTATGACACAAAAATTACAGTCATCCGAAAGTCATGGGAGTAGGGGGCAAGGGTGGCCAGTTTTGGCATAATAGGGCATCAAACACATAACTCTGAATGAAAATTTTACAAAACAAAATAACTGGGATCCAAACTACTTTCTTCACCAATTTTGGTGGTAGACTGAGTTATCCCGTCTCTCCTTTTTCTTGAGCGATTCCACTGCTCCTACATATATTTTCATTGCTCCTACCTGTACAACTACTCTAGTTACTCTCGAACCTTGTGCATGAAATTGCTGAGTTTCAGCATTTCATACTGAGATTTAACAAAGTTTCACTACTCTGTGGATACCACTGAAAGAGAGATAATGGGTGAAAGGGAGGGCAAAAACAGGGTGACTTTAAGGACAATTCTATTGTGTATAGTGTAATACATTCTCTTGTATTGTATGCACAGGATACATTACTCTTCAAATCAAAAGGGGTGATACAAGAAAATATGATTGATTTTGATTGGCTAGTCACAATGATTAGACAATGTGATAACATTTTAATTGATCTTTCAATCATTGTACACTGATCCTTGTTGGACAATATTCAATGTTTACATGTGTGGCCTATGTCATCAAAAGTGAATATTGTAACACATTTGTGTGAAATCAAATTACCTTTAAAGATTTGATTTTTTGAATTTTTATTCAAGTTTCAATGACAAAAATTGCTCAAAACTCCATAACTACATGATCTGAAAATTCTGAAATTGCCTAGTCAAACCTAGAGTTGATCATTATTGAGGGCTTGTTGATCATCATGTAGGAAGAAGGCACTCCGGATTTCCTTAAGTATTTAATTTTTAATTTTTACTAAGTTTCCAATTTTGAAAATACTCAAAATTCAATAACCCTTGCATTGCAACTTGCAAGTCTAAATTCTAAACATCAAAAGATCACCCTGAGTGCAGCGTCTACTTGTCTACAGCTTTTTAGCTGTATCAAGAACATAGGTGCTCCAAGAAGATAGTCAGGTCCTCTTGGAGATCTCAAGATGACAAAACAAATTGCCATAGGTGAGGGAAGACAAGGAAATAACTTGCACACTATTTTGGATATGATATATATTATAGTACCTTGGCAATATATACTGTAGTACTTTGGCAGCTTTGACACTAATTATGTTATTTATAAATACGTTCAATTTTATTTTTTTTCGAAAGACAAAATTTTGTGAGGGGAAATACTAAAATCCATTGAAATATTAAATTTTTCGACATGGGATCTTCAAAGTTAATTAATTATTTGACAGAAATGTGTTGTTCAGCTGCCCCTTACCTCAGAGATCAATTCATAGTGACTCTGAATTGGACCAGCCTTTTTTTCACTGGTTATAATTTGGCCAAAATACAAATTATTAAAAATTAAAAGTGCTAAAATCATGTTCGTTTTGATAGTTTGAATAGCCAGAATTCAACCAGAATACTAAGAAATCACCAGATTTTTAATACATGGTTCAAGTAGGTAGCAGAAAATATAGAATATTTATTTTAAAAATTACTTTCACATTTAGCTTGTAGTCAAATTTGGCTAATTTATCCTCCTATGGATCATTGCCACTTTGTCTATAACAAAAAATTGCCCACAAAAACACTGAATCTGAGTGTGGGTGGTGGGTGGATCTGCTCTCTGAGCAAATCGAATATCAGAACTCAGTCTAGCTTACAACAATTTTTTTTTTAATAAGACTCAAAGTGCGAAAAATCTAAGATAACTAGCAACCAAGATCTGATGAGCAAGCTCAGATGAGAGATGAATTAAATGAACAATGAGAACAATAGTATTTATTAGCTACAGCTGATTAACTTAATGCATCATGTAATATGTGTCATAACTTAATGTCAAATTATAATTATAATATATGATATGCATATACTACATGTATGTGTACATTATTGTATGATGTACAATGTGCTATGTACAACACTATGTACATAGTATATACATATATGTAATGTATATACATACACGTGTTGTACTATGTAGACACATATATAACACATACATGTATTGTACACTGGAATGGATGAAACCACAAAGTTTTTCTTACACACATGTCATGTGATGGGCCATGACCTATTATTGTGTGAGAAAAATCACATTCTCTTGTAGTGTGGACCATCATATTCTGCAGCAAGTAAATTGCTCCTGAGATCACCAGCAGCAACAGCAAGGAGCAATTACAAGCTGCTATATAGTGCTCTTGTGTACCACTGTAGTATATACTAGTGTGCAGCAGCTGCAGGATCCTCCTAGTCTGATCAGGTGCACAATGCTTGGAACATTTTTAAGTGAATATTGGCGTGATTTAATTAACTGTATCATGTAGATCATCAGCTGAATCCAGCAATATATAATTAAGATTGGAAGATGAATTCTGGAGAGATCAATGAGAATATTGTACTAGACGTGATTGATTTATGTTGAAACAATATGCATGCATGATTCCACCACCACCTAGTACAGTGCAGCTAGCAACAAAGTATTGCAAGCTTGTACATGTGGATTATTGGAGAAACACCTGCTGAAGCTCTTAGTCCAACACGACAGTCGACAACGAGCGGACCCATCAGTACTCTCTGGGTTGCCGAGGCTATTCCGTAGAACCCAACAGTAGGGACTTCCACCCTCATCACTATAAAGGCAGCAGCTTGCTGCCTACCCTTCTTAGTTCCCAGAACCCTCCCCCCCACCCCCTCTCGCGCTCATTGCCTTTTGTCGTCGTGCGTAACCTATCTGTCTTGCTGCACATTAAGTTTTTTGCTCTAGATCTCTCCAGCTACTCTTCTAGCATTGCATCATCTTCTTACCAGCATCTGATAGAATTGAAGATCTTGTTGCTCTGGCAGTTTTTTAGTCTGATCGATGTGTGATTCATTCATATCGTGCTGCGATATTCGGGGTTTTACATCTGTGCTCATTTTGCAAGTTTCGTCCTCACTCTCTACTTCGATTGGAGCGATCTTGGATGTCTGTGATCGTGGTTTTGCAGAAGGTGTTGCAGCTCAGATTCAAGTGAAACTAGTACTCTACCGGGGTGTCCAAGTTCAAGGCCATATGGCTCATGTGCAGGTTGCCAGTACTAGACGTTCTGACCGCTACGTAGCTGCATGCAGCGGGGTGTTGATTAGAAACCTCAGTATGTCCACAACAAGTGAAGCTTTATGTGGTCATTTCAGTCGCTTCGGGAGCGTGAAGGACGCGCTCATCCCCAAATACAGAGGAGTTTCTGCAGGACTTGGGATCGTGAGTTTCAACCATCCCAGAGACGTCGAGTTTGTCATGGCACAAACCACGCACATCATCGACAGTCTACAAGTCGAAGTGGGCCGCCTACAGTGGGATCGACCCGTGCAAGATCATGCTACTTTTGTAGATCAGCAGCAATATTCGCAAGTCGAGGAATCACCACGGCTTTTCGTGAGTCGATTACGTGAATCAGTTACAGCAGAAATGCTGGAGACATTCTTTAGTCAGTTCGGCACAGTCACGAAAGTGAGAGTGCACGGCTTTAATGGTGAAAGGCGGCCTCAATATTATCACCAGGATGGCAGCACTAGATCACAAAGTAGTCTGGACCAAGCTGCTGCTACAGGCAGCGGCTATGGTTTTGTAAGCTTCAATTCCAAACAAGCACTAGATGCTGCAATGCCTCCGGGTCGTAATAGAGCTTTCCACCTTATCCATGGAGCAATGGTGGAGGTGAAACGAGCAATTCCGTATAGTCGACAACGGACTAGGAGCTAGCAGATGTTTTCCATCACGTGGGCAGCTGAATAATGTACTGATTGAAAGCTTGATCAGTCACACATCGATCTGGTTCACTGGTCGATTCTCCAACAAATACTTGGATCAAGCATCATGTTGCGGACTGTAGAATGGTGCAATGAATCTCTGGTGGATGTAGATCACATTCAAAGTAGCAAGCTACACCCATGAGTTGTTGCTTGCAGTCTAGTTGTCAAGTAGAAGATCAGCTGAGGCCTGAATAAGTATGAATCTCCACATGAAAAAACTACCATTTAAAAAAGATAAAAAAGCGATACCATAGTTTCTTTCAAATTTTCCTTGAATCTCAAAATGAATCAATCTCCTTTCAAAGGATTTGAATTTACATATTTGGTTCACAAATGAGCTAATCATGTACAATTTGACACATGACCATCCAACAATTTAGATAGAGTTTTTCTTAAGTCCAAGCCCCACAACAAATCATATAAGCATTCAGTTGTGTGTAATTTGTTTTATGCAACTATGGGATCTATCAGTTGCATGTGTTGCATGCAACTGGAAATCAGTTGCATACAATACTTACAAAATGACAAATTTCTTTTAGTGAATTCATCTAGGTTCCAAGCATTTAGAAGCCCTAAATTTACCATGAATGCATTCCCTGCATTAAGTTCCCTTCGTTTCATCAAGCTGCAAAAATATCCCTAACTATGATCTTCTATCAAATCCACATTATTGAAGTCTCATGTTATAATTCATTTGGCTTCTAGTAGAGCTACATCAGTTAGTGTTTGCTAGAATCTTGTTCACCTTATTGAGTAATTTTGTGCGTAAATACACATTACCCCCACCTTCATAGGAGATGATAATCTGAAAGTCAAGTATTAAACCTTTCTCGGATTGATTACTACATAATCTTCCACCAAAGGAGCTAATCTAGATGAAAGTATGATTTGTAGTAGTTCCTTTAAATCTATTATTCCTTACTGAGAACAAAACATCATTCCAAAAGCTCACACCTACTTTGAAGTTCATTTGACTTGTTTTCTTCAAACAGTCTTGCATACCCATGTGGTGTTCCTAAAACAAAATTACCTCTAGTTGAGGTGAAGTTTTCCTGAATTTTTTTAATATGTCACAACAATTCTTAACACCTTGAATCCCTTGGCTTAGACTACTAATGTTTAATGATGCTATCACCACATCTTGTTTATTCATTAGTATGGTGAAGGTCATCTAGTAAAATCTATTGGGAATGTCCCTCCTCCTTTGTTGCCAAAATTTCAAATACATCCTTGCAACATTTAAAAGTTGGTTTTGATGCAGAAATGTCCTTATCGATCACCTCTTTGCCTACTAGAGGGTAGAGAAATGTATATGCTTTTTGGATATGGATCTATTTGCCCAACATTGTTCCATGGCCAATGTCCTTTCCACATCTTTTGCAATTATTGTAAACAAACCAAATCTATTTGGGTTTTGGAGGAGGATTTCTTTGTTCAAATTGGGATGATTGCCATCTAGACACAATGTTGCAATCCATCATTTCTTTTAGCCATGTGTAATACATGGAAACATCTTTCCATGTTTTGAAAGGATTTCCTTTATTATGTTCATTTATGATGATGTTACACAACTAAAAAAAGGTTTTAGTGACAATGTGTTTCTTAGCCAACTTTGATGTCCATTGAATGATTTGTGTTATGATCGACACTTGAACCATTGATGTAGGTTTTCTTTCCTGAACCTCTTTGAAGATATGCATATTTTTCCCCCCTACTTATGCATATAATTTATAACAAAGATTGGGAAATTCTACCCATGATTTCTACTATTGACTTAAAGTAGTTAGTGAACAATGACCTCCAAAAGTCATTCTCCTTTTTCTCCTCTTGCCTTTCTTAGTCCTCTGAACGAAATGCATTTTGTTTTCCTCATTTGGTGAAATCGGTGAATTGTAAGGATCTTTGGATTGAAGGTTTGGTGAAGTTATGACATGTGTCTTTTCAACTTCTAGACCTTTATAGATCAATGGCTCTTGATAAGAAAAGTGGGTCGAAATTATTGGGTTGATTATTGAAGGTAGTGTTCCAAACTTGAATGGTGCACCCCTACTTTCAAAGTTGTTGCACATTCCTTTTTCCTTAACTATTTGAACTATTGAGGAAGAAAATAATCATGTTTCAATTTTGCATTTCCTTGAGGTGTTGTTGAATTTCCAAATTGGTTGGATCCCTTCATGTTTTGAAATTGGTATCATGTTCCTTCTACATGTCTTACAAAAGAACAACATATTTTTCAAGCCCTCTTCCTTTAACTATCCATAGGTTTCTATGCCCTTCCACGTAATTGTTTTAAATTACTTAAGCCCCATTTGGTTTTGGCTTCAAACAAAAATTCGCAAATGGGTTTTTTCCAACTTATTGTGGGCAAGACTGTGAAGGGAAGGTTTCTTTTATGGTCTTCCTATTTAACTTTTTTAGAGGACAAACTTTAATAAAATGGCCATGAATCCTACATCTATTGCATTGGTTAAGAATCCCATTAAAAAGAAGTTTGTGTATTAGATTATCTTCAAGTGTTTTTGTAAGAATCACAATTTTTTGAAACAAGTTTTTAATGTTCCCTACTAGCATTTTAACATGAGGGCTTGCAATATTTTAGATAGAAGTGTCTGAAAGTTTTACTAGAAGAACTTTTGCCTAATCCCTTCCCCATAAGGATACAAAAAAAAGTTTCATTTATGAGGTATTGGTTTGGACTTATAAATTGTACACACAATGGATATTAGAACAAAGTTACCAATTCCTCCTTGTTTGAGGAGAAACTAAAATGCCAAGTTGAGAAGACCACATCTACTCTATCATAATTGAAAGAATTTTTGAAAGTGTGTTTGCAACCTATTTAAAAAATAATTTTGCATCAAAAAATTGTTTCCAATTTGAACAAAAGATTGAAGAAATGCATATAAAATTAAAAAGGCCCAAGCTCTTAAAGCTTTATGACCAGGGTTAAAACCTTGAATTTAACCCAAAATTGTCACCTTCATTGTTGCTAATTAGAATTATTGAAAAAAATTCCATCTTTTTTTGAAAGGGTTATGGTGAACATTCCATCTTTGTTGTGTGGCTTTGTTCTAAAGTTGTTGGAAAACTTTCTTGCAACCTTATGTGTTGATGTTTTCCCAGACACTTGGGTTGTTTTATTTTCATTTGGAATTAATGAAGAATGTGATAAATTTGTGGTCGTAATTGTAATTATGAATTGGGTTTAATCATGTCCTTCCTCTACTATTGTCTTGTTATTACTTGTTGCCACCTGTTTTTCCATCTCTATTTCCTCCCATCTTACAAGGGGAAACCTAAACCTTGATTTTAATCATAAGAACTAGTTTAAAATCCACCTGGAAGCTTAAAAAAAAAAAATAGGAGAACATTTTGTTAAGTTCCTTTTTGCCCTACTATATTTTATGTTTGTTTTGTTCTATTCTACCATGTTCTACCACTTTATCACTTGAACTACGCTCTAAACAACTGAGTTATAAAAGTTGCCCCACTACCTATTTTACCAACTAGAAAAAGAAAAAAATTAACCATACAACCTTTTTATCACAAGTTTATAAACACCATTATTTTTAATCGTACTTTGTTTTTTTCTTTTATTCTACCTTTTTCATCACAAATTTATAATATTACGAAATTTCAATAGAATTCATTTGAAAATAGTAAAACAATACGTCTATGCAAAATATGTGGGCTTCAAAATGTAAAAATGGCATGAAAAATATATATGTTACTTTTATACAAATGATATGTCTTTTTTACTTGTGATGTTTTGATGTGAAGTACGTATAATTTATATTTTAATCAATTTGTGCAATTATTGTAATGTAGTTTTGAATATAATTATGCGATTTTTATTTATTAAATATACACATTCATTTATTTCATTCAGAAATAATGTTTTATCAATTTGAAACTTAAAAATATTGAATACATGACACGCCCCCGAATTTCTATTAAAAAGTGAAAGTAGTTGAAACTTGGTGCCGCTCCTAGCTTTTAGCACTAAAGGGGGTGAAAGGGGTGTGTTAAAAGCTCCGAGATTAGACTAGGAAGAGGGACAACTTATTTAGTTACTCGGTCCTGTATCAAAACCAACCAACAAGTTGATTAGTTCACATTCGAAATCACTCTTGGTGTTAGGACAAGCCACGGGCAACACGTACTCACATGACTCACCACAACCTAAACTCGAGGGAAGCCACCACCTTCCCCCATATAGTATTCTCTACGTTACTCCGTCGAACTTGCATCCAAATGGCATTTTTTTTCCTAGGACTCCCAAAGTGGAGTCTCGAAATTGTCCTGGTTTAAACTCCCGGGACTTTAGGCATTCATAACTTCTTGTTTAAACCTCCGATTGGAATGAGGTCTGAAGCAAACTTGTAGCTCTCCTTGAAAGCTTTCCAACAGTGTGTCCCACTCCACCTGCACACACCGGGGTCGGGTCGATTCCCGACTTTAGTGGTGGGGAATCAAATTGTTAATTTGACTCCCGGCCCTTCTTTTGCCCATAACATAGGCTACAGATGTTCAAATGGTTCATGCGAGGCCATTTTGGACATTTAAACCTTAAGACCTTTCCAACGGTATAAAAAACATCTCAATGTGAGGTGTTTTGACCCCTACAATCAAGTTCTAAGTTTTCGGGAGTCCTTGAGGACTCCAAGTTCCCACTTTTGGGAGTGTGAATTTCATCCTCACACTTGCCTCAAAGTGAGGTTGCGACAATACATATAAATATCATTCATATCAACCATAAGACAGAATTTATGTGATTTTTGTATGAACTTATGAAAATTAGATTTCGCACAAAATTGTATAAACCTGTGAAGCCTAATAAGTTTATGATGTTTGATACATTTTATCTTTTTCATTGTTCTTTTTCTTATCATAAACTTTATTTCTTGCACTATTTTTTTTTTTTTTACTAATATTATTTATAGCTTTGGATACACCAATAAGGAGTAAAAAACAATGACATCATTTGTATTACAACATTCAAAATCAACAATGACAAATGGCAGTGCGAATGGCTCCAAAGTTTACCACAACTTCTTGAAAAATAAAGCAAAATGTATTAACCTCTAACACATTTCCTTTTTACCATTTCAAATTTATTCTTTTTTTTGCTTCCCATATGTGTTGGAAGGTTTAATTTCATGAAAAAAACTAATATGTTTTTTTCTTGTTATTAAAGAATTTGATTTTTTAAACCAAATTAAATTTATTTTCTTTCTTTTTCATTGATGATTTTCTTACAAACTTTAGTTGTAGAAATGAAATTGGATTTGGTTAATTAATTTTTTTAATGATTTTTTCATTAACTTTAATTTCATTTACAAAACTATTCCATTTTTTTTTCCTACATTTAATTTTGTCATAAGACCTTTTTTTTATTTTATATTTATTTAAACTAGTGTGAACCCTATGCATGGTCCCCCCCCCCCGCCAAGGTCCTTCGCATTTATGGTTCTTTACCTCGTCGACCCCCTCAAGAGTGAAGGCATATTCGTGAAGCCGAATAATGAAGCTTCCCCTGAATTTGTCCCATCACCTAGCCGAATAGACATTTCATCCATCCCCTTAATCAGGATGGACAATAGCTAAAAGAAAAAAAACTTCCCTTAAATCCATCTTATCATCCAGCGAGACGGACATTTCATCCATCCCCTTAATTGGGACGAATAGTAGCTAAAAAATAATAACTTCCCCTAAATCTATCCTGTCATCCAGCCGAACGGACATTTCATCCATCCCTTTAATCGGAACGGACAATAGTTAAAATAAAAAAAAGGTAGTCTTAGTCAATACAAAAAAAAAAAAATTGATTCTGGGTTGTCCAAGGTATAAATTTTTTTTTTCTAGTCTAACAAATCTTTTGCCTCAAAAAATCTTTTTTTTCTCTACAGTCAGTTACATCTAGGGAAGTTATCCAAATTAGAAGCCGGTTCTACCATAGTGTTAAAACATAGAAAATGCTTTTGCAGCAGAACGCCATGTCACAGACAAGACTAAGTGAATTAATATATTAGATTTCTACCTATTTTCCAATTATGATTTTATCACAAACTCCAATTTTGTGAACAAAACAAAATTTGTTTCACTATATTCTTACTTTCATTTCTATGGCATTACATTTTTATTTTTATTTTTCAATTCTATCACATATTTCATTTTATTTTTATTTTTTCAATTTTATCACAAATCACATTTTTATTTTTATGTAATCTAAACTTATAATTTTTAAAATTTCATTGTGTAAAATACTAATCAATTAGCCTAATCTTAACATTAATTTGGAAACCAATCTTTAAAAAAATATTATTGTGAGTTACTTTCATAATGCATTAGAAACCATGGAAGACATATTTGAAACCTCTTCACCTACTTTTGATATTCAATAATGTTCATATTTTGTTTCAAAGCATCATCATTGAAAATGAAATTATGGATATACCCTTTTATAAAATGGTTTCAATATAAATTATTTGACCATCATTTCAAATTGACATAACCAACATGAAGAAGGAATTTTATTTGGTTAACATCAAATATTGCAAATGTTTATATCTTAGAATACATTCATGGCAACATCATAATGTGACAACTATGAATTTTGAAATATTTTCTCACATTTAAAGGGAAAAAATTTTATTCATGAAACCAAAATCATAAATTTTAAGCTTGTTATTACAGTGAAAACACATTATAATGAACATTTTTGGGTTGTCACATTACATTTTTAAAAAGTGTGCATGTTTAAATGTATCCCATTTCAAACTTTTAAAAAACTTTCACAATATTTTTGTATATTATGTTAAAATATAACATAAGTAAAATATTATAAAAAAAAATTATTTCATTTCATTTTTAAAAAGGGTGATTAAAGTATTAAATATATTAAAGGAAGAAAGTAACTTCCCTTGATTTTGGATGGGCAGTAATTAGTTGGGGGGGCAAGGGGGGGTTCAGAAATCCAATTTGATTTTTATTTTAGGCTACAACGAGCCAATTTGATTGGCCCATCACCCAAAAAAAAAAATTGAAATTATGGAGGTTCCCTAAAATAGAAGATTCTATAGCAAGATGGAACTACCCCTGTTGCAAACAACACGCATAGTAACTTCTGCACGTGGAGGCAAATGAACTCATTAAAGTGGGTTTCTCTAGCTGCCCCTCTCATGAAGAGTTCTTTCCCCTGAGTCTGGACGAACAGACTGCCCCCCCCCCCAAAAACCAACACGTGGATCCATGCCCGTTTTTGTACGCTCTGTTTTTCAAATACAAAAACGTATTCTCCATTTTGTGGGCAACCTAAAAAAAACGCCATACTCAGTTTCTATGACCTTGGCTTAAGAATTGGCCCTAGACCCAGTAGACAGACAACCAAGCCTTATTCATTTGCAGAACTGCCCGAGAAAAAAGAGGAGAGGAAAACCGAAGTGGGAAATGTGAAGGACCGGGCGGGGGGGGGGACCAACGGTTGTTTGAAATAACACACCTATGCATTATGCACGAGGCACACACTAGTATTTGTGAAAAAGAAAATATATGTGTATATTAAAAAACGTAAATATTTTTAAAAATAATTTAAATGACTTTTAATTTTTATGAAAGTTGAAAGTATATTGAACCATGTCATTTCACATAATTTAAACCATGTTTAAATACCATGGTGACTAATTTGGAAATTTTCATTTCAGAAAATGAGTTTTTCAACAAAGATGCAATAAATTTGTGATAAATTGGAATTTTGACAAATCATCACTTTTCACGTGGAACTTGAAAGATGACAAGCATGGCTACATGGGCCATTTAAAAATTTTCATTAAAATCATTATTTCAATGACTAATGAAACCTTAAAGTTTGTGTAATCAAAATGAGATAGTGACCTTATAAAAAAATAATATATATTATTAAAATATTCATGGATACTTCAACATAAACAATTAAAATTATTATTATTTTAAAAAAAAATTGTAGGGCAAAAAAATTTGATACCCAAAATTAAATGTATCATATTTTGAAGACAATTATATTATATGTATTATAACAATAAGCTGAAAAATGTTTTCATCATAATGTGTTTTCATCCACAATACATCAATGACGTGCATTTTAATGATGAAAGTTAACATGTATGTTTTATAACCTAGGTCTTTAATGTTGAAACAAAAAATGAAGGTTGTTTAAAAACATTAATGGACAGTGTCAACCTATGAACTTTTTCAAAATATAATATTATCACTATACCCATTTGAATTTTTTTTGTTACCATGTTTTTTACATCTTTTCATTTTATAATATTTAATTTATGTTTATTATTTTTGAGTCAAATGAAAATACCCATTTTACCCAAAAGTTTATTCACATAATCTTTAAAGTTAACATGATCAAAATCATAGATTTCAAGAAAATTTAAAAACATGTTGACAAAAAAAATATTTTAATCTAATGCACAAAGAAAAGAACATATTTAATATTCCTTTGTTCAAATTTTATTTAATGTTCAATAGTAAATTGTTCAAATGTGGTCCTAAATATTCATCTCCTTTGGTTTTTGCATGTAACATGATATTTTGAAAACCAAACATAATGTTACAAAACTATAAAAGTTTGAAAACTCAAACCATATTAAAGTAAGTAAGTTGAAATAAACAATGATTAAATTTTTTTTTAAAACAACAAAATGTTGTAACATAAGTTCATGAAATCAAAATTTATTTTAAATTTTAAGTTGGGATTGAAATTTTTTGAACAAGTTAAAATCATTATTTTACAACAATTGATTTAAAAATGACATTAAATTAATTGTATAATATTTTCATTTAAAAATATAATGCCAAAAGTAATCAGTGATTTATTATTTAAAAATGGTAACAAAATCATAAAAGAAAAAAATTATTTTCTTTCAAGCCCATTCAAAAATAATGATGTTTTAAACCCTTAATATAAGAATGAATTTGGTGGAATCAAGTATTCGTTCAAACATTTATAAATCAAATAGGTTTTCTTTTTCATTTCCCAACTTCTATATTTTCCCATAATGCATTTTCAAAAAAATGTATTGAATAATTTTATTTTTATTATGAAGTTGATGATTATCATATTATTGTTAAAAGTGGAATATCTGAAATAATGGAAACTTCATGCGCACAATAATAACTATAAGAACAATAATTAAACTAAAACATAGTAAGGAAAACAAATCACAATAAATGTAAACCTAAGTTTAATCCAAGATTGAAAACACAAAAACATAAGATAAGAACATGGTATAGGTTGAAACATGATCCAAATATAATGTTATTCTAATAATGTATAAAAACAAAGGTTATGATAAGAAACATGATCAAAATTGATGTTGAACAAACTAAAGGTAATGGGAGGTCATACTTTTATTTCTACCCATTAGGAATTTAATTCAAAGAAGTTTCCATAGAATCTTTTATCTATGCAACAACTTGAGAAGCTTGCCAACTAATAATGAGTTAAAAATCAACTAGAATTTTAATTAAAGGTTAATTTAAAATTAATTGAGGGTTAATTCAAACTTAATTTAAACTTAACTAAAATTTAATTGAAAGTTAATTAAGATTTAATTGAAAGTTTATTAAAAGTGAACTCAAAATTAACTAAGTTAAAGATGATGCAAATAATGATGCAGGCAACTATGTTGATGTAAGACATGATGCAAGGTACAAATGATGGAGATGTTTGTAACAAGGGGAATATATCAACAAATGAAAGCTTGTCCACTTTTTAAATGTTTTTTCAAAAATTGAAAAAATCTCTTTTCTTATTACAATGAATGTATTGACTAGTCAAAAAATACAAACAAATCATTTTCAAATGAATATATTTTCATGTCTTTATTTTTTAATATTCATATTTCAATTTGTTTCTTATTCATAATTTTTTTTTTGGTGCAAATATATCAAATTTGTGTTCATAGTTCAAAGTTATTTGGAAAATGATTTTATCTTCTATATGGCATGGATGTTTCTTCCAATGTTTCCTATATACACCCATTATCATATCAAATTATGTTCACCTAAATGGAAGTGGATGATACTTAGAATTTTTTTAAAAATTTAATTTTCATTTGTAATTTGAACTATATCAAATTTGTAAAACTTTGGCATCACAATTGTCAAAATGTATGCAAATTGATTTGCCAATTGAAAAGCTTGTAATTTTAAACAAACACTTTTATAATGCAAAAACAAGTTTTTATTGTGTTTCAAACAACAAAACCTAAAATCAAAGTGCAAAAATGAAAAAAAATCATCATAGGTTATTTACAAGCCTTTGAAAACTTTAATTTTTTTTCTTTTTACTTTCACCATTGGCATTTTTCAAATGGGTGTTCCATCAGCTTTTGTCCATGTTAACCAACAAACACAAGAACACCCATATGCTATTATTCCATTTTTATCTTGTAACAAAATTTAAAATTTGAAATGAAAGTTCTCCCAATTCATTTCATCAAAATGTTTACTTAAAACACAAGAATTATATCACCCTTTTTGGAAAAAATAATTCATCAGGTAATATCATATGCTTTGAAAAGTGGTTTGTGCTTCCTTATTATATTTACAATAATTTTGTTATATAACAATAGATAATATTAATGTAAGTTTATTTGTGTTTAAGTTTCAAATGGACATCCTAATGTTGTCAATGATAAGAATCAAAACCATATAATGGACTTGATCCTTATTGATCACTTTGATGTCAATTTTACAATTAATTGTTTTAATGCCCAAAACATTTTAATGTGGAACATTTGTAAACTAGAATATTGGAACTATATTTTTGACCTTGTTAATTCTTTTTCTCAAGACAATGGATGCATAATTTTCATTCAAACACCTTATGGGAATTTTATGGAGTAAGTGAAACATTGTGTTAATGGAGGTTTTACTTTTTAATGAAAAAAAATATCATTGCATCAATTTCAATCCATTTTACATCAACAATTAGAAAAGTAAAAATCTATTTACTGTAACTACAATGTTGGTCACATTATTAATACATCTATCACATTTATTTCATTAATGTGTTTTTAATATTTGACTTTAACCTTTCATTTTAATTATGTAAAAATTGAAAGTTAGGGTTCAATTTTGTGTTGTATGCGAACAATGCATCAAAGTTCCAATTATTTGAAATGAACAAGACCATGTCACATACATGTGTTTAGCAAAAACCTAAAGGTTGATTTTTTTAAAACAATCACAATTTGAAGCATGGCAAGGGGCACAAGATCATAATTCTACCTTCATGTAAATCCTTTTAAAAACATGTTGATCACTAAAATCATGTAACCTTAACCTTAATATGGGCATAAATTTGAGTTTCATCTTTCTTTAAACAATAAACATGTGAATATTAAGTTTTTATTTTATTTTATTTTTTAAAAAATTTAAATTATGTCTTTTTCCATTCCACTTATTTTGTGATTTTAAAGTTTTACACTCCTTGTTGCTTCAAAGTCAAGGCAATGTGTTTTTCATTTAGAAGGTCACATGTAGCTTTGGAAAAATCATTTTCTATGCTACAAAAGTTCAAACAACCTATGCCTGCAAAAACAAATGAATTTTTTGATGAGGATAATGACAATGATGATCCTCCTCAAAGATTTGCAAATTCCAACTTTCATCAATGTCATAGTGCATAAGTGAAGCCCTTACATTCTATATTTCAATATATATGTATTTGTGAATTTTTTCTTTTCTTCCAATTACATGTTTGTTGACATTCATTTTTCATTATACATGATGTAACCCATGGTTGTGATCCATCATTGACAACATACCAAAAAGTCCACCATTTTCCTCATAACTTCTTCCATGGAAAGAGAGTGAAGTTTTGAACTCCATTAAGCTAAGTTCTCAAACCACCCATGGTAGTGCCATGGTTTCTAAGAAGCGAAAGAAACATTCTCACATTTGTAATCTACATGGAGTTGAGGTCTTTCTAGACTTAAAGGCTTCTAAATCATGTGAGGTATTCAATGTGGAGGAGGAGCAATAGGACATACTCATGATTGATTCATATGATGACACTTGATTTCAACTTTTTTTTTTTTGGTCCTTTGGACCTTAAAGCCTTCTTTTACTCTTCTATGTTCATTTTGGTTTTTTTAAAATGTTGCATGTTTGAAACTTTGATCAACAATTATATGGTATAGTAGGCAAAATCAAGTATACTTACCACATTTTTAAACTACTCTAAAAGTTGTATTAAAATGAAATTAGTAATCAATTTTCATCCACAAACATTCATCCAACATTCGTCACCACTCATCCTTCAATGACAATTTATTATTGATTCAAGTTCATTAAATTTCAATGACAATGTTTCGTTGGAACTAGTTTATGTAAGATGGGATTTTTGTGATCATCACTGAGACAATTCAAGAGCCATTCCAAACTTTAATTCATCATAGATCAAATCTCATTTTACAATCATTTCTTGTTGTTTTTTCTACACCCTTTCAATGTTTTTGTCTATTTGTATCTTGTTGATTGTCTTACACCATTTCAATGTTTTTTTTTGGTAGGTCTATTTATATCTTGTTTTGAATTTATTTAATGAATTAGACTTTTGTTGACAAGAATGAAAAAATATTAATGAAACAAAATGACATATAGTAAAATTTATAAAATTTTATTTTTTGAAAAGACAAAATTAATTATAACAAAATTATTATGTTCAATTTATTTTTTTAATCATTGTCGTTGGTGAAGCAACATGGAGCCCAAATTTTGTTCATTGTGCTCATGGCTCAATGCTCATGCATTTTGCATGTGCCCTTTCATGAGTAGCTCACCCTTTTGTGAAGTTCTTGGTTTTTTGTTTAGCCTTTACTTCTGAGATCTCTATATCTATGGATTCATTAAATGGGAAACATGCTTCCCTGTGCCACCACAGATGAGCAAAACCAGATGGACTTGCAGGAAGTGCAGGACACACAAACTGTGACAAAAGAACAAATAGGTGTTTAACACTAACCTTGTGGTTGGATTTCAGTGACTTCTTTTTTCCTGCAGCTGCTGGGTCTGCTGGGCGTGACAAGAAGCTCCACCGTTGCACTCACTTCAGTGTCATCGTCTCCACCTTTGTCGCTGACACTGGCACTCACTTCAGTGTCATCGTCTCCACCTTGGCCCTGCTCTCTTCCTGCTGCTTCAACAATCTCCTCTTCTGCTGCTGTTGCTGCTGCTCCTTCATATTTTTTTGCTCCCTCCTTCGCAACCGAGGAAATCGGTCGCAACCCTAAACCATCCTCGCCGTCATTGCGCCAAGCTCTTCAACAACGCACTCTCCCCATCCCTCCACCGCGTTACTCCTCCTCCGCTTCCCACGCCAGTCCCATAAACACGACCCAAAACCCACCACGAATTCACTACTACCTGCAACAACGATTATGAGATCCCATGGTAGAAACCAACCACGAATCGCTCGCAACATGCGTACATGCAGGAGCCATCGCGCGCAAGAGGCGAACTGTGCAAAGCCCGCTTGCTCGCTCGACATGAAGCAGCATCCACAATTAGGGTTAGGGTTTAAGGATTAGGGCATCGGAATCGGTCTCGATTACCCTCCGCCCGGCTTTGGTGGGGGCCGCAAAATCGCGAAAGGAAAATCTTTGTAGCTACCGAGAAGAGAGAAGAAAGAAATGCTCAAAAAAGAGAAAGAGACAGTGGAGAATTTTGGACACGCCTGTTAGCACTAGAGAAACCGGGCTCGGACAGGAATCAGCATCTTCGATTAGGGCTAGGGTTAAAGGAGTAGGGCATTGCCATCGGCATCAATATCGATTCTTCGCCAGGGTTTTGTGGAGGCAGCAAAAGTGCCGAAGGAAAATATTGTAGCGGCCGAGAAGAACGAAGAAGGAAAGGCCCAAAACAAAGAAAGAGAAGGTGAAGGAGGAAGGGTCCTTGTGTTGGTGGCTGATATATTAGGGTTTCCAGTTTGATCGTCAAGCTCGCAAACTGTGCGCTCATCTTTTGTTGCTCGCGTCCTGCAGGGAGAAACGGAGGAGCCTGAGCGGACACATAAGACACATAGAGACAGAAGAGAGAGTTGGGAGAGCGAGAGAGAGAGAGGACACAGGCTGCACAAAGTGTGCTGAAGAGGTGAGATGGCGGCAGTCGATAGGAGTGGGGAGAAGGGAGGAGGATGGGGCAAAGGGCTGGCGGATTCGTCGTTGTATCAAAAAGCTAGGAGGGCAGCGAGCAACAGCGCGCGCTTCAGCCAGAAGCTAATGTGGAGCACGGGTAAGGCGGCATGGATCGCAGGCACGACGTTCTTGGTGTTGGTAGTGCCGCTCATCATCGAGATGGACCGTGAGCAGCAGATGGTGGACCTGGAGAGCCAGCAAGCCGGACTCCTTGGCAGTTCTCCCCCGCTTCCGTCCAAGTAAAAAACAAAGCCATTCGCCGCGCGGCCACATCCTGATGATGCACTTCCCTGAAGATGATCTCTGGATCTCGACAGTTTTGATACATTCTTGGCTGCACAGCAACTTGTGATCTGATGCAAGCATTGCAATGCACTGACGCTCCTCTGGATCCACATTGGACTTAGAAACAAAGGAACTACATCTCTCTCTATATATATACATATTTTTTGCTTCTGCTTTCCTCTGTTTTCTAGTAGAAGCAACCATCGTAATGCACTGACGCTCTTCTGAATCCACATTGGCCTTGGAAGACCAAGAAATGGCATCTCTCTGTTTTTCTGCGGCTGTTTTGTTGTGTTTTTCTATTAGCAGCAGCAAATTTGCTATGTGCTTTCTTTCTTTCTCTTCCAATTTTTGTTTGTTTTCCTAGAAGCTTGTAATACAACAACAACACATCTTCATACACCTTTCTTTCTACCTGTGGCAATTTTGGTTGGTTTTCTGAGAGGGTTGAAAAATAACCAATCTTCAAGATCATCATGAGTTCTAAGCATGGCTGCTGCTGCCACCACCTCCATAGATGCTTTGCTTTGTGGTTACAGAATGATCTATCTGTACACTGCTACTGTTGCCTCCACAGATGCTTTGCTTTTCAAATGCAGAATGATCTATTTCCTTCCTCCTGTGCACTGCCACCACCTCCATGGATTCTTTGCTTCTGAGTTGCAAAATGATCTGTTTTTCATTAAGTCTGTCCATTGAAGTGGATCATGACCTCAATTGATTGATCAGTCTTACGATGCTGTTTCTTCTTGATTGTTCTCATATCATCGATCTATCAGATCAGAGTGTAAAGCAGCAGTTGCAATTCTCAGTTCATGCTGAATGTATCTGCATTGAGTTAATGGCTGCCAAGCTGTTGCTGTGCTTGACTGAATGTACCTGTGTTAAATTGGAAAACTCTTACCACAATGCATTTGTGCTGCAACTATTTGCTTATCCACATTGGAAGTCAATTGGTGATGGAAAGAAAGACAAGTTTGATGTGGGAGTTGTGATCACCATGTCAAATACACAAAGAGGATCTTTATCAGGACAGAGAATTAAACCATCTTCATGAAAGATGAAGTAAACAACCTGCCCTTTTGATTAAACTGAAACCAGATTTCTACTTTTCCTCGCCAAACATTTGCCCACAGAATTTTTATTGTAGCAGTCAATTTAAGTTGCTGACTTAGTGAATCAGAATCCACACCTTCTCCCCAAGTGCCCAGTGGTACAGAAATCTCTCCTGAGCTTCTTGGAGAAAACTATTGGCAAGTGCACAAACAATAGTAGCATGGCATGAACATACTACCATGAGAGCATCAGAGTGTCCATGGCATGGGCATAGTTGCAATGGCCAAGACCAGGAATATATCTGCACATGCATTCTTCAGACTTCAACTGATGTATTTGCTAAATAGAGAGTGCTTGCAGAAGAAGTTGTATGTACAGAAATGGGGAGCTAAATCAGTCTGTTTTAGCTAATCCCTGATTCCAGAAGTTGCATTGGGATCTGCTGTCAAGTTCCTCAATGAATTCACCCCCATTTGCATCAGCAAGGCTGGGTTTGATTCTTTGCCCGCACGAGCATGCATGTAGAGCACAAATAGAACCCAGCCATGGAGTGCAAAGAGGTAGAGCCCTGCCAATGCACGAGCAGAACTGTGTGTCCTTAGAATACGGGCACCCCCCAGAAATAAACTGTCCATTTGAAGAACCAGTTGCATGACAGGGTGGGACCCTGTACCCTGAGTTATTGGATGATCAAAATCAGCTTGCACAAAGCCCTTGTCTTTTGAGCTATATGGCCTGCTAAGTCCATACTCAATGTCATCATCATACATGGACCAGTCGCCTCCTCCAGCATTGGCCTTGTTCCGCTTGCTAGCCCGCGACTGTGCCGCTGATTTTGCCTCCCGCAGAGTGTTGGACACAGCCTGTAGATGGTTTCACACTCTTCAATGGAATCTCGCAAAAGAGGTTTCTCAAGATGTACATGTGCAGGTTTCTCTTATCCATTTCAAAAAGCCAGAAAACTAGTTCCACATGACTAAGTGGGCAAAGTTTACAACCACAAAATCTGACAAGCATCTTACTGCTCTTTGTTCACAAAACTGGGTCTATAACAACACAGCATAAGTATCTATGCCATGCAGCTCTCACAATTTTATCCACTTGCTCACCTCAAGGCGAAAGTGCAGAGTTGCTTTCTCAGTTGATAATGCTTCTACCTACATCAGGCACAGACAGAAAAAGAACACAGGATCAAACCAAAATTCATGCTGTTTCCTGATATTAAGACTCTGAATAGTCTATGTGTATCCCCTTCCGAAACTGGGAAGAGACTCTTGCAACTCGAAAACAATGAACCATTGAGGACTATGAACAGTAGTACCTGGGCTTGCTTCTGTATCAAGTGGTCAGTAAGCTGGTTGAGGCGTGTCTGAAGCTCCAGCTCCATAACAGAAGGTGTGTAATGAGCCTCACTGGCTATGGCTATCTTCTCCTCCAGCTCCTTGGCCTGTTCAGCATAAGGCACAATCATGAGGGTCATGGATTTAGGGCCCAGTTCATATATGACTTTCATGCAAGCAACATTGTCACACCCTGAAATCACAGACATTAACCCTGCTGCCAGATTTGGTCAGGACCCAGAAAATTGACTTGAAATTTGCAGCATCAACTATGTAGCATCTCTGAGCAAACATAACAACCAAAACCTCATCAATGAAACCACATAAATTGCCAATTCATTGTTACAAAAGCTTTACCTTGCGCTGGCAATCTTCCAGTCTTGTTCCCAGCTCCATCTTTTCTGTCTTTGCATCTATTTGCTCATTTTTATCATATACTGACAACTCTGCCTGGAAAGCAAGTTTAAAATAGCCACATGTTAGTAACATGGAAGCGAACTTTTACCAAAAACCAAGAAGACAACACAGCCCTATCCTGAAATGCATCATTGAGTCCCCACAATCTCCACATTTGGTGACAAAACTTTTACGCATACCACAGGCAGCAAAGGTTGTCTCAGACAGCTACGAATACTTGAAATTTTTCGCTCCAAGTCTGCAAAATTACCACATCAAACGCTACATATCAAGAGGCAAGAAGCTGTCCCTTTGATTTCAATATGTGACTACAATGTTGCTTTGATACGTTTAGTGCCTCTGTGCTCTCCTCTTTCTCACATCAAGCTCATGGTGTTGGCCACAATGCAAAGAGCACAAATGTTGAGACAAAGTGGTACCAGAGCAGGAAGCGATCTTCAAGTTCACCTTGTTGTGAATTCCAGAAACATACAACACCTGCTCCCAGTACAGGAATGTCCACTATTTCACTCTCATCTCATACAATTTGTCTATGACAACACAGTGTCTGTAAACAACATGCATTTGAAGTTTGAAATGGTACTAATCAGCAGACCTCATCCTCGAGTTTCCGTTCAGCAGCTGCGAGTGCTTTAGTTAGCTCTGAATTCTTTGCCTGTTTCCACACACCACTCAAGCTCAGTTGACAAATATACCACAGACAAGCGAAATGAGATCTAGCAAAAGAGCACAACCTCTGGACATGGTCATCAAATTTGACAGCTTTCTTGAAATCTCACTGAACTGCAAAAGGAATGGCAGACCTCCAGGTGGGCCTCGCGAGCATGTCCCTCTCGGCGAGTGAGGGTATGTCGGTGCTTCTCTATCTCAACTTCATGTATGACCTCCTTTATACTCCTGCGTAGCTCCACTGCCTAAACTGACCAGAAACCAAATTTGTAGCAAGTCATTGTGAATGTAACAAAACAAAACCAGAAGAAAATTATGACCACATTCAACAGAGTCTTTCAGACAAAGTCCATGTATTATTGTGTCCAAAACCGGGTAGTTCTATGAGCTGGGTTGAAGACTTTTACATCTTTCACTTGCTCCTCCTCTTTTTCAGCCAGTATATGCTCTAAGGCCTCCTTCTCCTTCTCCAGTTTTGCAACAAGATCTTCTCGGTCTCTGATGGCTGCCCGGGCTGCCTCAGCTGCAGCAGCCTTGGCAGCCCTCCGAATGGCTACATCTCGTCGCCGTTCCCGCCGTCGCCTCACTCTTTCTTCATACTCTGTAAACTCCACAAAAAAGATATCAAGTGAAGCCCCTACCTCACAAAACTGGAAAGCCAACCAAGAGTTCAAACTAAGACTCTATTGCCAAATGTTGCACTTTCGGTAAGGTGGTAAGTGAACACATCTTACCTGAATCAGATTCACTGTCACTACCACTCCTCTCACTTTCTTCCTCACTAGATGAGATAGTAGAGCCCTCCCCAATATCTTCATCAAAGTCCTCTTGGTTGGTATTTTCCCAAACAATCTCACTTGGAAGATTTGTAATCTCCAGAGCTGCAGGGGTAGCACCAAGTGCTTCCTCCCTTTGCTCACTGTTCCCCCTCTCTTCCTCTGCTACTTCCTGTTTCACAGCAAAGTCATTTTTAACCAAGCCCTGAAGAAGCTCCTCCCTGGGTGTTGCCTCTGTTTGCCCAACAGAATCTGTAAATGTCGTCAATTCAGCATCCTTCCTTAATAGGGTTAGTTTCTTGTCAAATTCTGCTGTTTCCAAAGCATGATCTGCAGCTAAAATTGCAGCACTGCCATTGTCCTTTCCTTCCTCATCATGAACTGGAGGAGGTTCTTCTGCAAACACCTCACCAATTGCCTCTCCTGCTTGACCTGGTGGATTCAACTCTGTGCTTCCCACTTTGATCCTTATTGCATTCTCAATCATGGTTTGCAAGGAGCGTATGTCATGCTCATGATGGGCCACATCCATCAATTCCTGTTCTCTCGGCTCATGCTCTCCACTTCCTTCTGTCGCTGCCAAATCAAAATCCAGACGACGAAGATGATTGTCATTCTGAAGAGTGCTGGAGTATCCAGCAAGCTCTATGGCTGAATTGGTGGGCTTTGTACGGGAAGATTGAGCAGACACTGAGTACATGGGTATTGCACCCACGTTCGATGTGGGTGGACTCCCATTGTTGCCTTGAACATGCATCCCAGCCTTGCCTACATTGTTGATGTTCCTAAAGTCAACATTCCTCCATCCATGACTCTAGAACCCCAGAACTTCAAGAAGAAATGCATCACAGTCCACACAAGGCAATGACATCATTGTGAAAAAACCCTAGCTTGCAATGTGTTGGCATAATCGAATCATAAGAGCTCTGATTTGAGACAAAGCTTACCTGTGTTTTGTGAGCTTCTTTGCCCTGCTGCACCTTTTAGAGTTGGATGCACTGCTGCCGCAGTATGCTCAGAACTGCTGCCAACACTGCTGGAAGATCGAGCAACAGAAGAAGAGGCTGCTGGTGGCACAAGCTCACCAGACCCTAATAGCTCAGTCCAATCCTGTGTCACTGGTGCAGGCTTAGTAGAACCAGAGCCTAGAATGCTTCTCCTAGATCCAGGAGGACCTTGCGCCTGCAGTAGCATCTCAGACTGTCTAGCTTTTCCACCGCTCAATACCTCATGCCGTTCCTTCTTTGGGGTTTGAAGCAACGAAGTGTTGTGATTCTTCAACCCATCTCTACTACCATGCTCATCAATTGTACTGTGTGTAGGAGCCTCGACAACCTGTCTCTCCTGTTTGCGCAACGACCCGGCCGCTTGCTGATCAATCTGCCACCATAACTCCCATGTTTCAACTCTCTTCTTTCCCGAACACGCATCCGATCCCGGGGCCATCATGGACCAAAAAAAACACACAAAACGAAAAGGACGGATGATGAATTATAAAGTAGGTATGGTGCAGGCATCACCTGTTGCAGCAGCTGTTCCGCTGCCTTGAGCCTCGAGGATATCCATCCTGCCATGCCTGGAAAAGTCGCGAAACCAAACACACACCGATGAAAGATCAGATCTAAAAGGAAACCCTTGCCCGAACTCCTGCCATCACCATATCTCTCTCTCTCTCGCTCGCTCTGATAGTCGTCCCTTCGAAAATTAATAAAATTCACTAGCTATTCAAGCCTTTTCCGCTCCCAGCGCCATCAACTCTGCCACAACTCAGTGACGACGTCCGTTCAATGTAAGGGCTTCTTGTGGCCTCTGCGTCCGTCTCTCTCTCAAAAAAGTTAGGGTTTGGCGCTCATCTACACCAGGTCTAGTGTATTTTCCGCTCCTTTGGTGTTTCCTGGTGTATGAAAACCCTTTAACAGAGACCTACCCATCCATTGAACAAGCGAATGTAGACAAGAAAAAGCACCATAACATTAGGTGCTCATAAAGGGGCCACTTTCACAAAGACCACTGGTGGATGAAAACCCTTTAACAGAGACCTCCTGGTGGACGAAAAAACTTTTGACAGAAACCCACCCATCCACTGAACAAGGAAATGCATCAAGAAAAAATCATCCTAACATAGGTCCCCATAAGGACCTTAACAAAGACTTGATGGTGGATGAAAACCCTTTAACAGAGACCCATCTATCCACTAAACGACCCTTTAATAAAGACCTCATGTGGAAGAAAACCTTGAACAAACACCCCACCCATCCACTGAACAACCCTTTAATAGAGACCTCAAGGTGGATGAAAACCTTTAACAAAAGACCCACCCATCCACTGAACAACCTTTTAATAGAGACTTCTTGGTGGATGAAAACCTTTAACAAATACCCACCCATCCACTAAACAACCTTTCGATAAAGACCTGATGGTGGATGAACACTTTTAACAAAGATGCACCCATCCATAAACAACCTTTTTAATAGAGACCTTCTGATGGATGAAAACCTTTAACAAAGACCCACCCATCCACTGAACAACCTTTTACTGGAGAGCTCTTGGTGGATGAACAAAGACCCACCCATCCCCTGAACAAAATTGATAAGAATGGAAGTGTTAATTGTGTTAATTTTTAATCCCATTTAAATAGGCAAACACTAAACCCCAAATAAATAAATAAATAATAAAATAAAATAAAAATGTGTCACCAATCTTGATGTAGTTGTAAAACAATGCCTAGCTTAAAAAATATTTTAAATACTATTTTACTATATTTGATAAACATTTTAATTATTTTTCATACATGAAATTTTTCTAAGGAAAAATAAGTGATCCAATGGTTAGAATCTCCCCCCATTTAACCAAATGGTTTAAGGTTTAATCCATTTTTTCATTTTTATTTTTTTTTCATGAATGAAATGGATGAAAAAATACAAAATAAAAATGTGGGCAACTTCCTAGGGAAAAAGGGATTGAGGGCCACTTTAGACAAGGGTTCAAAGAGCAAGGTCCAATGAAATCAAGCATTCTTATTGGTCAAGAGTTTTAAATTGGTCCCAAGGCCTTTAAAAAGGGGTCCAAGATCAAGACAAATCAAATTGTGATTTAATTTACATGGCATCATTTTGGAGGTAAAACCAATTGGTCCTGACAGAAAAAAAAAAAAAAAAGAAGCTTAAATGGGAGCTCATGGTTTGAAGAATCAAAAGTAAGCTAAGGTTTTAAATTATTCTTTTATTTTTTTATTTTTATTTTTTTTCATTGTTTTCTTTTACCTTTGTTGCTTAAATTTTGTGAAAATGGAAAACATTTTATGGATTGAGGACAATGTTTCAAGAGCACACCAACTTTGCCATTTTTGATCAATTCTAGAGTTGACATGGTTGGTTTTGTGGATACTCGCACGATGGTTGTTAGAAGGAATGCATTTTCAGAGTTTTGAAAAAACAAAAAAAATAAAAAAATAAAAAAACCATGAAAAAAAAAGAGATAAAAATTTAATTTAATCCTTTCATATGTCAATCACATTTTTTTTATATTCGACCTTTGAATTGGATCCCAAGCCTTTAAAGACACTCAATGTGCCTTAAGAATTTTTAGTTTTTTTTAATGTGAAGAAGGGTCCAATTCAAGGTTCAATTTGCTTAAAATTGGTTCCAGGGTTTTTAGTCCTTGGACCCTGATTTTAAATGGCTCCAAATTGTCCTAAGGGAAGTTGGAACATCCCTTAAGGAACAACGTTTGTGGGGGGAGAAAGGCATTATGTTGTTTTGAAAAGCAATTTGTACATAGGGATCAAAGTTCTTGAATGTTTTCGTCAAGAAAATAAAAGGATAAACCTTGTGCAAATTAAAACATTCCTAATGTTACTATTGGAAAGCTCTTGAAGCATAGATATTTGAAATGACCTTGCATTTACGATTTGAAGCAAAGAGCTAAAAGTTATGAAGTTAAAAAAAGTAGTTATGGATAAAATTTTCAAAGCCCCTTTTCTCCATGGTACCTTCATCTCCTTCTCCCTTGGGGACAAGGTGCTTGTCCTCGAGGAGAAGGGGACTTGGAAATTTGACATTTAATTCTTTTTTTTGTTTTCATAATTTTTAACACATAGCTTCAAATTAATAATTCAAGATCAAACATTCAAGACATTGCTACAAGCGTTTTTTTTTTTTGTGGTGAAAATTTTCCACTTAATGAAAAAAAAAAGTGGTCAACGACATAGTTGAGGCAATTTTTTGAAAAAAATCCCAAAAAATCGCCACATTTCTAGTAAATAAGTTATGGGTTCCCCAACATTTTTGGAGAATTTAAGAATACTTTTAGCCTTCCTCTTTTGAAAGTGTCATATTAACTAATAGGTTGAAGTGGTTTGCCAACATTTAATAAAGATTGTTAGACTTTTTACTTGCCTATTTGTTTTGTAGCCAAATTTGGCCAAATCTTATGGTGGCTGATCATCACTTTTGGTGTGACATGGAAAAATTGAAAAAAAAAAAACACACTTGTTACTACTTAGGGGAAATTGCTCCTCAGGAGCAACGGAGTTTGTTTTTCCTGAAAGGAAAAAGCAATTAGACTTGGAATTTATTTTTTTTCATCATAACTTTTAGTTTATAGCCTTAAATCAAAGAATGCAAGATCATTTTAAATATATAAGCTTCAAAAGTTTTCTAATGATATAAAGAACGTTTGATTTGCACAAAGTTTATCCCATATATTTTCTTGTTTAACATTCAAGAACTTGATCCTTGTGAAAAGTTCCTCCCCAAAACAACTTAAATCTTTTTTTCTTCAATGAAGTTATTCTCCAAGGCAACAACTTAATCATTTTTTCCTCAATGAAGTTGTGTCCCCAAGGCAACTAAAACATTTTCACCATGGAAAAGTTGCTCCCTCAAAGAACATTATCGAGGCTATCATTTTGTCTCCTTTTCCTTGAGGAAAGACCTTTTCTCTTTATGGCATTTAATTTGAAGAAGGTGCTCATAGGTTTTTTTTTTCCCACCCATTTTGTTCATGGACAAAAAAATTAATTAAAAATAATAATAAACCCTAAACCCTTTGTTGAAAGGGGAGATCTTGACCATTATATCACCTTTTTTTTCTTTGAAAATATTATGTTAAATAGATATTTAAAATGTTAATCATAGTTCCAATATAATCAAATATTTTTCTTACTAGGCATGGTCCTACAATTTTGTCAAGACTATTTAATTCATTACTTTTGTTAAGTGTTTTCCATTTTAGTATGGGATATCAATAATCTAATTCAAGCTTTTAGAGTCTTTTAATTATTTGACATATTAGAGATTCTCTTCATGATCCCCCAATTTAGGTAAATGGTCTATTTGTTTACAAGCTTCCATAACTTATTGTTGCTTTGATTTATTTTTGGCTCTTCCTTAATGACCTATCATTGACCTTCTTTGTATTTTTCATAGACCTTAAAAATTTCCATATATTATACATTGATGTTACTCAAACTAAAGGTAATGAATTGCTTCATAGTTAGTTACATTTGATTGAAAAACTATGTTCTTTACTTTTAATCACTTGGAATAACGCCAAAACCATGAATTTGGTTAAAGTGTTTTCAAATTATTGTTTGATGATGATAGGAGTTAAATCCTTCACCAAGTATTTACAAATAACTTACGTTGAAGAAGAAATTTGTTGTAGCATTTTACCAACAATGTTTGAATTTAAAAGTGGTTTCGACTTGGTAATTACATCATGCAATTTGTTATAATAACTTCAATTTCCCTCTTAATGTATGAGATGTCATGGGCACATCAATTATTTCAAATGTCAAAACATTGTCATGTGCATAAAAATCAATGTATCTTTAACACAATATGCCTCAACATAAACCTAACCAAAACATGAATAGGAAAAGATAAATCATGAATTATACAAAATGCATACATCTAACAAACAAATCATAATGTGAAAAAACATGCATAGCAATTGTGAACATTATGTTGAAAAAAGTTGTGCTACAAGGTTGTAGCTTAAATTTGGGTTGATTTTTTCTTAAAATAATGCAATGCATTGCATATGTTTATATGTAGTTGGGGCCTTGAGTAATGGAAGCTTCCATTAAAGCTTCTATATATATTATAATACTTTTTTTTAATTCAAAAAATAAAGTTTCTTTTTTTCATGGACGAAAAGTAAAATACATATAAATTTGGATAAATTTCACCCATAAAGGAGTGTCTATTCACATGGTTAGATTTTCATTCATGAACAAACAAATCACATTGACTCGCATATGACATCTTAATACTTTGCTATAAAACTTAAGTTGTATGTATATGTCACATGATTTATGTTGGGATTGATGGATGCCATTTGTAATGCAAAGTATGAATGGCAAAATAATGCATTTGGTTTCCCTACTCCTTTGAAAGATGGTTTGTGGTAATGAACTAGAATTGGAAGTGACATGGTTTTATTTATCACCTTGACAACAATTCAAAACAAGTGTAATCAAAACAATATCAAGAATAGTTCTATTCCCAAAACCTTTAAGAATTGAAATGCAATTTGAACTTCAAATCCTTTCATCTTTCATAATATTCAAAAAATGAAGATATAATCTATGCAACAAACCAAAGATTGATCCAAAAATTTATTAGTTATCAAAAATAATGAATGCATTTTAAAGATTAAAAAATATCAACAACATATCCAAATGAATATTATGCATTTAGCATGTTGTCTTTCATATGTCACCTTTTGAAATAGATATTAATTTTTAAATCAATTTTGTTATACACCTTCAAATGATCTAATTGCCAAATACATATTCATTCAAAAGCTAATTTTGATACAAGTAAACTTTCACATGACCATGATTAAGAAACCTAAAAATCAAAGCCAAAAGGTATCAATTTTTACGTTGATCAAATTCAACCTGCGGCAATTAACACATATAAAAAAAAATCATTTTAAAAAAAAAAGCAATTTAAAAATGGTTACATGTCAAATGAAACCTAATGCTAGATTTTTCTCAATGTATTTTCAAAGTGTTGCAAATTCATTTGTGACAAATTATAAGTATTGGTTCCACATTTTCCTTAAGATTTTTAACTCTTTAATCAATGTTGTCTTTCCTTCATGTCTTTCATCACTTTATGAATGAAGTTTGAGAGAAAGGCCTTATTGTGTTTTCATCCTATTATGAAATTATCCCAACTCATCCCAAATTAATAGGCCACTCTTTATTTATTTAGAATGGGAAACTTTCCACAAGTTTGTATATGTTTTTGGTAAGTTAAGGTTGAGAGAAATGCTTTAAATGCTTGTCTTTTGTGTTTTCAAGGTTCATGTAACTTGAAGTTTGAGAAGAAAAAGCCTAATATGTGGCCTTTTAGGTTCTCATGGGTTTGTCAAATTTGGCTTTTATCCCAAATTAAAAGGCCACTTTTCAGATTGAGAAATTTTTGCAGAAATTCGTCACATGCATGTACTTGAAGTTTGAGGGAAAAAAGGCCTAATATGTGGCCTTTTTAGGTCTCATGGGTTTGTCAAATTTGGCTTTTATCCCAACTTAAAAGGCCACTTTTCAGATTGAGAAATTTTTGCAGAAATTCGTCACATGCATGTACTTGAAGTTTGAGGGAAAAAAAGGCCTAATATGTGGCCTTTTTAGGTCTCATGGGTTTGTCAAATTGGGCTTTTATCCCGACTTTAAAAAGCCACTTTCAGAGTTTTTGGACAAAAGGCCATTATTCAGAGAGGGACAATTAATTAGTTCACAAATTTGTACCAAAAGGCCAAATATGTGGCCTATTGGTAGAAACCCTGGCAAACTCCATATGTGGCCTATTTGGTTCTCATGGATGGGTTTGTCAACCGGACTTTCATCCTAAATTTAAAAGCCACTATTGTGAGAGAGATAATTTTAATTAATGCACAAATTTGCACCAAGGCCAGATATGTGGCTTTATTTGATTCTCATGCTTTTGTCAAATTAAAGGTTCTTCTACATCCTAAATTAAAAAGCCACTTTCAGAGAGCGGCAATTTTAATAAATGCACATTTTTTTTGTACACAAAAATTTCCTGTTAATAAAAGGAGACCGAAGAGTGGCCTGGGGTCCTTTTCCGCACGCGTGAGCTGTAACCACCTGAGAATGAAGGCCGCGTTGAAAGCCGTGTCGTTGCCCTAGGCGGTATGCTGCCGTCGTGCTCGCCAAGGTCCCCCGGGTGGAGGGGGGGGGGATGGGGGAGAGAGGGGATGGTCGCTCCTTCCTTGCCTGCGAGGAGAAGCTCCGCTCCGATCCTCCCGCTGTTATATGTGTTGCATACAGACGTACTTGCCTGCTTCGCGTGCATCTCTTCTTCTGCTGCAGTTCTTTGGTATGCTAGCAACAATTTGGATACTGGAGAGAAGAGGAGGAGGAGGAGTAGGAGGTGAATCCGGTTCTGGTTTCAGCTTCTGAGGTGGTGTTGTTGCTTTGCTGAAATGGAAGTGGAGAGAAGAGCAGCGAGAATGCTCTTGTGCTGAAGCAAAGGAACACTGACTGCCTTTATACACTGAGAGAGAAAGAGAGAGAAGCGGATTTGCAAAGGTTTTGTGTAATGGATCTTCGTGAGAGTGAGCAAGGGAAAGGTGCTGGGTAACAACAAGAAGGGATGTGTGTGTATGTGTAGAGAGAAAGTGTCGGGTATAGAGAAATCTGTGGAAGAAGAAGGATGGAGGAGTGAGGTGTGTGTGGCGTGAGTGTGTGTGTGAGAGAGGGGGGGGGCGGGGGGAGTGTGAGAACGGATAGGGTACCAGGAGATGGCATCCAGGAGGGATCACATGGAAGGCATTCATGCGGCAGGAACACATTTGTCCAAATGTCGGTTGAAATTTGCTGCAGCCGAGGGGGCGTATGGCACGTTCATGGGGCATCAATCGGCAGTGGTGGAAGCGGCAGCACAAGGAGCCAGACGAGAGGTTTCCAGGCTGCTGGAATCCGGCAACATCCCAATTCAGGACTTGAATTATGCCATCTTTCAAGCCGCCAAGCGTGGCCACAAGTATATCCTTCAGACCCTTATCGATGCTGGCGGCACTGACCTGGATGCGGCCATGGTGAGTGAAGAAGGCTCTCATCAATTCCATGTGCACAGAGAGCTTCTTTGTTTTTATTTTTATTTTTATTTTTATGTTTTTGATTGCATGAAATTCCTGTGCTTTGTGTGCGCTCTGATGACTTCATCCTGAAACCTGATTGTGGAAAGAACGTCAGCCAGCTTTCTTATTCTTTGTGAAGATGTCTTTGGATGTCAATTGCTCTGGGGCTGCAGCTGTGTCTTCTGCAAAGCAGAGCAGTGCACTCCCATTGCTGTAGTACTAGAGTCAATCACACTTTTGTTCTTGGGAGGAGGAACCACGGGGCTTGCTTGACAGTTGACTGTCAGCAGTGTCCATCCATCAAGCCTAAAAAATTCTACTCTAAAACCTAACCAAAGACAAGTCAATTTCTGGTGCAATTTGGTCAGGGTTTGAGAGGAATGACAAAGATGAAATTCAAGGGATTCAAGTATGTCTGGCAAGGGGTATAGAAGAAACAAGAAAATCTATGAGATCAGTAACTGCTGTGAAGAGGATGATGATTTGGACTTTGATCTTGTGGAGCCTGCAGAAACTTAGGGTTTTTCTGTAGGTTTCCAACTTTGTCCAGTTCTCACAGTGGATACAGTTTGCAAAAATATGGTGGATATATTTGCAAAACATGATGATGGAGATTGAAGTAGGTCATTTTAAGGTGTAGATTTTGTAGCTTTTGTGTCAAGCAATGTTGTTGCTGTTGAAGGTTTACTCAACATGCATGTGGCTATCACTGTTGTTGTTGTTCAAACTGCTTGTCAGTGTCTTGTCTTTTCTTTTCCTTCTTTTTTTGGGTTGGGTCTCTTTCTTTTTCCTGTTTGTTGATTTGTTCTTAGATATGAAATCTCTGTAACTTTATTGCTGTGTTCATCTCTCTCTTTGTTCTACTTGGTTCACTTGACTCCTATGTATGGAGAAGCTCTCAATCCATATGTAGATATCTATGTGTCTGACAGTTTGGTTGGTGCAATCTGCAGGAAGCAGCAGGGTGGAGTGGGCACATGCACATTGTGGATGAACTGATGTTGTCAGGGAATGTGCACATTGGAAGAGCATTTCTTGGTGCTATGTTAGCATGCCGGGAAGACATGATAGCCCATCTTATATCTGTGGCAGATGCAGATGGGCTTGAGAGTGGGTTGCGGGTGGGTGCCAGCCTGATCTGGTCACGGGCACCAGAGGAGGTAGATTTTTTGAGCCATGTCATTGACCGGTTGGTCAAGGCTGGTGCAAAAACCTTTGAAGATGCCCTCCTTTCTTCTTGCAATGGCACTGCAATCCTTCACTTGAATGGTCGCAGCATCTTGCAGAAGAGCAAGATTTTTGATCGACTGGTTTCAGAGTCTAGTAACTTGACAAAGGACTTCTACAATTCTCTTTTGTTGCAAGCATGTGTTTGCTTCTTGTACAGGATGACCATTCTGGAGGCAGGAGATGCAGCTCTTGTGGACCACTGTGATGTGAGCGTGTTTGTTTGTGAATCTGTTCCATTCTTGCCAAAGGTCAAGAGGATGCAGCACATATTGGAGTCAGGAACTGCCACACAAGACATGTTGAAAATATTCTCTATACTGTTTCGGAATGGGATTGGTTTGATCAGCTCTCAACTGCAGGCATTTGTTGATGTGCCAATTGAGAAGGCAAGGGCTTTGTTGCAGATTGGGGAGCTCTCCCAAGGAGGGCAACAAGCTGCAGGAGCACCCAGCAGTCGAGTTTGTATTGAGAGCCGGGCAGAATGGCCATTGAAGATGATGAAGTATCTTTTGACCCAATGTGGTGTGAATTCAGAATGTGCAATAGAGCAAGCAGTGGCTTCATCCACACACTTAGGTGTCATGCTACCTGTTCTGGAGCTTTTGGTAGGCTGTGATTGCTTGGCAATCACAGATCCCTATGTTGTACTTGCATTTGCCACAGCATTTCGACAGACAGCTGCTATTCGGTACCTTCTGGATATTATTCCCAAGCCTGTGAATGTACGGCCTATGATGGAAGCATTCAAGACAGCTGCATCTGAAAACATTGGACCTGAGGGAGTGCTGTTTCTTTTGCATTTGAACTTTTTGGACGATCCCAAGGCCACATTGAGAGCAGCATCTATGGTTGCTGAATTAGAGGATACCACACCAGACCTTAAACTTTGGCTTCGAGAGGAGTGGTCCAAGGAAGCTTATAATGCAGGTGTACAGACAGGATCATCTCACTACCTAAACCTGATGCGGGTCATAAAGCGTGGACAAGGACGCCTGTGCATTCGTGAGCTTCCTGCACAATTGCAGGCAGCCATAGGCTATCTCCCTCTCTACAAGGATTGCTGCAAGACCCCAGGAACTCTTCTTTCTCAAAGACAAAGGGGGGAGTTAGTGGAGGCACTTCGTCATTTATATAGGGGAAGCAGAAAAGTGAGCGAGCCAGAGATTTTGAGAGCTGACAAAGCAAAGCTTCTCTTGCTTCTTGGAGCCTGCCTGCCAGAGTGGAGTCAATTACCTGCAAATAGTGATGTTAGAACTCCAATGACCCTATGTAATAACAGAATATGAGCAGCAAAAAACTCTTTCTCTTCTGAGCAGTACATGTTTCAATTTCATTTCCTGAGCTTCTCAGGTGGGAAGAGTTTTCATTGTACGTGGAGCTGGGCAAATGCTAACAGCTCCTCTGGTGACTTAAAAGCAGTTCCTTTGGATAGTCAGTAATCAGTTATTGTAATCTGCTTATCTTTCTTTGTAATGGATGTGCGTATCTTTATTGTTTCTGTTGTGGCTGAGCAGACCTTCCTGTTTCTCCTCTTCATTTCATTGCAATGACACAGTTCATGGTGCAGATGTATGTCTCTACATGCTTTATCTGCTTGAAAAGGAGAGAGGTAAAGGAGTCTTCACGGCGACTTTTGTCCACTTATTTGTTTGCAATGGTGGGTTGCTTCACACCACATCTTTGTTCCCTCCTCTATATACTGTTACTATCTGGTCTGTCTCCACCATCTTTGTTTTTATTGGGTGTGTCAGGTGAAAGTTTTAGGGGGGCACTGAGAGTGTTTGAGAGAAAAAGCTCTTAGGATCTTATCATCATCAACTCTAGTAAAATCAGATGACTGCAAATGTAATACTGTCAGAGAAATTGCTGATCTGATTGACTCAGTAGTCAGATCTTCAGCATAGGAGAGGTTAAGCCCTGTGGGATAAGGTCTCCTGAGCATATGATCTTTTCAAAATCATACCTACACAGCGATCAAAGAAATTCTATGATGAAAGAAACTCTATGATCACAGTGCAAGATAACCCACTGAAAGTGCAACTACACAAACAACTCTGTGTTCAGAGTGCAAAGATAACCCAGCAACACTGCAACTAAGCAACAGCAAACAAAGCTGTGACCAGAGTGCAAAGATAAGCCACTTACAGTATAAATTAAGCAAACAGCAAATAATAGCAATAGAGCAATTTGATTACTGCGTCAGAATGAAGGATCTGTTCTTACTGGCTTGACTCTTGCAAGTATGCCAAGCATGTACATTTGAAGATGAGCGGAAAGGTTTTGTTGTTTCCTTCCCTAGCACACAAAACCAGGTGTGTCATACACAATGGCCCTGCCATTAATTTAATATCAACAATCAAAATTGTATGATAAATTGGTCAGAGCTAGGGGAATTTTTTATTTATTTTTTAATGTACACCAGCATGTTATTGTAAAAGAAAAATTGTAATGAATTTTTTTCATTTTTTAATTTCACATTAATTATGAGGAATCCAAAAAGCATCTCACATTAAATGATGACATGTTCTAGGAACCTATCTAAACATTTAAACATTGTAACCAAACCAAAAGCAATAGGGAAATGTTGCAACATGATTTTCAGTTTTTTAAAATTTAATGACTTAAAAATAAAAATAAAAAGTGATCAAATATTTTCTTTTCATATTTATTTTTCACATTTATCCAAAATTTCAAACGAAAAAAAAAGAAAAAAAAGACTCATCATGACATGTGTATTTGAATGTTTTCAATCATCTTGTCACATTTTTGAAAGAATCACATGAATTTTTGTATATGATAGGTGTCATAATCATTTTTGGTGAAAATAGTTTTATATTTAGTTTTGTGGGTTATGGATTGGTGATAAAGTCACTTGCAGCTGGGTGTGCACATTTGAGAAAGTGGCAGAGAAAACAAAATGCCAAAAGATGATGAATGTGAATGTTAAAATCACATTAGGATGAATCATCTGACCTCAGTTTCCAGGGGGTAAAATCCCTTGAAGCTACTATACTCTATAATGATTCTCAACACAATATCCCTGCCTTACAAGCCAGGACCAACAAATACCAAACTTGAAAGGACAAGAAACATCACATGAAGACACCATCACCTCTCAGGCTTTCAGTTTTCATCTTATACGTCACATTCATCCATCAGAGTGAATTTCCATCCGTGGAAGATCATCTTACAGGTCACAATTCATCCATCAGAGTGAATTTCATCCATGGAAGATCATCTTATAGGTCACATTCAGCCATCAGAGTGAATTTCATCTGTGGAAGATCATCTTACAGGTCATATTCATCCATCAAAGTGAAAATTCATCCATGGAAGATCATCTTGTGGGTCACATTCATCCATCAGAGTACATTTCATCCATGGAACTTCATTTTACTGCTTCACATTCATTAGATCACATTTCATTTTGTTCACTTGTGTCAATTCTCTTTTGAAGAAATCATCCCTATCAATTCTCAGAGACTTAAGTTTCATCATATGGGTCCCATTCACCCATCAGAGTACATTTCATCCATGGAACTTCATCTTACTGCTTCACATTCATAGATCACATTTCATTTTGTTCACTTGTGTCAATTCTCTTTTGAAGAAATCATCCCTGTCAATTCTCAGAGACTCAAGTTTCACAATATGGGTCCCATTCATCCAGGAACTTCCTTTATTGCTTCACATTCTGGCTCAAATTTCATTTTATAAACTTGAGTCAATTCTGTTTTAAAGAAATCATCCCTATCAACTCAGGGACTCAGGTTTCATCTTATGGGTCACATTTATCCATCAGAGCGAATTTCATCCATGGAACTTCATCTTATTGCTTCACATTCGTAGCTCAAAAAATTAATTTCAATTTTTGTTTCCTAGAATTCATTCCTATTAACTCTCAGATTCAGGATTTGTCTTCTGGGTTGCATTCGTCCATGAGGGAATTTCATCCATGGAAGTTCATCTCATTGTTTCGCACTCATCAATCAATATTCATTTCATCCAGTTACGTCAATTTTTCGTTTACTAATTGTTAACTCATGTTCCATCTTATGTGTCCCGTTCATCCATCAGAGCACATTTCATCCATGGAAATTCATCCCATTGCTTGACACTCGTCGACGAAAATTCATATCATTCAATTGCAAAAAAAATTATGAACACTACCAACTCTCAGACTCAGGTTTTCATCTTAAGGTTCACATTCATCCATCAGAGTGCATTTCATTTGTTGTACACCATCTTATTGCATTCATAGATCAAAGATTCATTTCATTCATTTGGATCAATTAACATCTATCAACTCTCAGACATCTGTCTCATCTCATGGTTTACATTCATCCACCACAGTACGTATCAACCAATTTCCCTCCTAAGAATTCATCCCAGTGATTAGCCATTTTCATTATCTATTCCATCACAACAATCCCTCTCTAATATCCTCATTTCACCCCATGCACATTCAAATTCATTTGACTTGCAATGAAAATGTCATGCATCAATGACAACTCCACATCAAATCATTTACTCAATTGGAGTCAATTGCATCTTATAAGTTGACATTACCACCCATTTCATTTGATCATCATTCATTCCATTGCATTCCAATTACTATCATCCATCCATTACATTCATCCATTAGACCCATTCACCTATCCATTTACAATAAGATCACATCCATATCATCCAAACAAAATCAACCCTTTCCAGTTTCACAACCTTCATCCAGCATCTTCCATTTGTTCAATGCTGACCAAATGGAGCACACAAAAAAAAATCGAAGCTACCCATTATAAATTCATCCTACAGAACCAAAATCCATTAATCATTCATCCAGTTGAGTCTATTTCATCCATTCAATCTCAGTCTTTATCATTATTCAACCAACAGTCATTCATCCATGGATTCACAAGGCATTGCATTCTACCTTGGAACATACCAACTCCAAGGAGCCTCATCAGAAACCCAATAGAATGACTCGCCTAAGTGACCATCTAAGTTTCTAAGTTTGTTTATTGACTAAACATGAAACCAGATTGAGCAACATCTGATAATTGGTGTTAGGACTTCTTCATTCAAGATTCTGAAGCAGAGGAAATGATTGAGTATTAGCCTCAAAACTTGGATCAAGAACAGACACAGAAGAGAAAAGAACTTATACAATATAGCATATGAAGCAGGACCCATACTGGCGAGAATTTACTCACCAGCTATCCAACTCTGATATCTGGGCCATTTGTCGTGAGGCAAGTTGGCTGTCCCTTCTCAACAACTGCGCCTTGAATTAACCTGCCAAAACCATCTTGCAGTTACTACATTACAGCCACCATACAGATGGATGCAGGCAACTTTCCAAGTTTGCATAAGTTTGTATACCACAGATGTCGAGGAGATTTCACTGCCATCTTCCACCAGATGGACCAAACCTGGTTCATGAGCTACAGTGGACATCACAAACAATTAGTGCACTCTAGAATGCTGAGAGAACTGTGGTTGAATGTGGAGAGTCATGATATGGAAAAGCAGACTACCAGACTGCCTTCCACCAGCTAAACTAATCTTGGTATGTAAATCAACTTTTGAAACAGAAAAGAGGCAGAAGAATAGGCACCAGAAATGGTTGGGACAAGTAAACAGGTGCCATTTCACTTTGTTATGTCGCTGCAGGAGCATGGGCATGCATCGTAAGACAAACGTATGACATTTATTATGACATGTTTTTAACTGGGGCTAAAACCTCATACCCAAAGGTCCAAAAATGCATAGCACAAGCTCTTGACTAAAGGAACCAAAGTCTAAAGTGCATTAATTGCAGAATGCATTACTACTTCAAGATGAATCAGAAACAGATATGACCACCACCAATCTGTACCCTGTTAACGTCTACTATCATAGGCATTTTGTGTTACCACATATCACTACTCCAGGTCTGGAGAATGTAAACATCTGACTCATAGATGGTACAACGCATACACTTATGATCCACCATCTAAAGTCTGGTAATTATACAAACCAATAGATCTAACCTGCGTGAACTCCTATTGTGCTGAATTGCCCCAATTGAAAAAAGCACTGCCTTTGGCATAGAAGCTATATCCATGCAAGGTCATATTTTGATTTGCAGAAGAAGATTTGCCAATAAATGGAAAAGGCTGCAAACAATGCTACTCTAGAAACACTTCCTGTGCACAATGGATGGGCCTGACTCGTCATACTCTGCCTTTGCAATCCACATCTGCATCGCAGCACATTTCATGGACATAATTAGTGCTGATTGGCAAACTCTGAAGATAAAATCTGCAGGACTCCACTGAGATCTATTAATTGCTCACACATGCCTATCAAATCACAAACCAAAAGTAAACTTGCGATTTCCTCAGCTTACATCAGACTTTGCAGTAAGAACATGGACAATCCCAAATGACAATGCCACACCAATTGATCTAGCTTCCTGGGTTGAGGAGGGGAATAGCACAATGTACAGCAGCAGTGAGACAGGCCCGAAACATACCTGCTGGAAAGTGCTGAGAGACGCAAGGATGGACCCTCCAATCCAAACACTGTATTTCCTTTCCGGAGGTGCAACAACCTTAATCTTCATGCTGCTGGGTGCAAGGGCAGTGATCTCTTTGCTCATACGGTCAGCAATACCAGGGAACATAGTTGAACCTCCACTGAGAACAACATTTCCATACAAATCCTTACGGATGTCCACATCACACTTCATAATAGAGTTGTAAGTGGTTTCATGGATGCCTGCTGCTTCCATACCAATGAGAGAGGGGTTGAAGAGGACCTCAGGACACCTGAAACGCTCAGCTCCAATGGTAATCACCTGTCCATCAGGTAGCTCATAGCTCTTCTCCAATGCAGAACTGGTGCGGGCTGTGTCCAACTCCTGTTCAAAGTCAATAGCAACATAGGCAAGCTTCTCCTTCATATCCCTCACAATTTCCCGCTCTGCAGTCGTGGTAAATGAGTAACCACGTTCTGTGAGGATTTTCATGAGAGAATCGGTCAGATCACGACCTGCAAGATCCAGTCGGAGGATGGCATGTGGCAGAGCATATCCTTCATAAATCGGGACAGTGTGAGTGACACCATCACCACTATCAAGCACAATCCCTGAAGCACAAACCATACAATGTCAAAATGGGGCCTCACATGCCTCACATGCTAGTGGGGATCTAAAAGATTCAAACCAGATCAAGATGACAAGAACAATTACTCAAGATGACTTACCAGTTGTCCTCCCACTAGCATATAGTGACAAAACAGCTTGAATGGCCACATACATAGCTGGCACATTGAATGTCTCAAACATGATCTGTGTCATTTTCTCCCGATTGGCCTTGGGGTTCAATGGGGCCTCTGTCAGGAGAACAGGGTGCTCCTCAGGTGCTACCCGAAGCTCATTGTAGAATGTATGATGCCAGATCTTTTCCATGTCATCCCAGTTGGTCACAATACCATGCTCAATTGGGTATTTCAGAGTTAAAATTCCTCTCTTGGACTGGGCCTCATCACCAACATATGCATCCTTCTGTCCCATGCCTACCATGACACCAGTGTGTCGGGGTCGACCAACAATACTGGGGAAGACAGCACGAGGGGCATCATCTCCTGCAAAACCAGCCTGCATCCATCCAGCAACAAGATGATTATACTCAGGACAGTACAAGTTTCATTCCAAAAGAGAAAAAAATTCCTTTCAGTTCATCCGAACTACATTTTCTCAAATTTGATAGGATCACACATTGGAAAGGTTTGCCCATTACCTTGACCATTCCGGATCCATTATCACACACAAGAGGCTGTACATCCTCAGAGCCGTCAGCCATTGTCAATGAATCCGCCTGCAGTAATACAGTCTCAACCTTAGATTCTAACAAATGTGGATGGAAAACAGAACCGCAAGGGCAGCATTCACAGGATTTCAGAACGTTTTAAAGGTAGGAAGTTCACTGCTGAAGCTAAACGGACATGAAAAACAAGGCTTATAGGATACATCTGCACAGAAAACGTCCGATTCGCCCAAGTCATCAGACGAAATCCTCTCCGTCTTCGAAAAGAAATGCACAAAAGCGCCTTCCAAGGCAATGATATCTTTCCAACGGACAACACGGATCGTGCCGCATCCTTTAGCAGAATCCAGCCACAGACGTGCTGGACCAAGGATAGTGACATGCGCGAAGAAGCAAAGAAATGAAAGTTCTGAATAGCCTAGATTAGCTCTCGAAACAACAAATGGCAATGAGAGACGACTTCATGTGCAACGATAAACAGGCCAAAGGACGTAGTTGGACAGCAAGGACTTCGTAACTACGCAAATGTGCCGAATGGCACGCACAAGTAATCCTACAGACACAGCGCAGATATAAGGCATGCATTGATCAGAAGAAGGACGCCAACACAAACTAAAAACCTGTACGATCAAAGGGGGAAATCAGACATCGCAAAACCAACAAAAGCAAACAAGCACGGAGAAACCTGGGCAAGAATCGGGCGATGACCACAAGCACCGGCATTGAAAAGAAAAAAGAGCTGCTATCCAGCGAAGAAAGGAGAGGCGATGCACGCAAAGAACACGATGCAGGAAGAATCCTTCCAGACCAAGCAACTGCAGAAACATTCCTACGAAAACCGAGCATAAACCACAGAAAAAAAGGAGATGCAACCAAAACAGTAAAAACCGACGCATCACACAGCAATCGAGTTGGGAAGTGGCGGGGTCAAGAGTTCGCACCTCGAAGGAAGAATGAGAGGAAATGAAGACGATGATACCGAGCCTTGCGCAATCGGATCCTAAGCTCTTCCTGCGTACCAAAAGATACACAGTAAAGGAGAAATGAGATGAGCAATCTGTAGATAGGAACAGATTAGAGAAAGGAAAGATGTGGAGCGCGCTGCAATGAGCGCAAAATGGGAGAAGAAACAGACTTTGCAGTGCGCGACGCAGAGAGAGCAAGAAGAGCGCGAGACGAGAAGACACAGAGGGGAGCGTAGGCCGTCTAGCCTAAACTACTACCTACCTGCCTACCTATCTACCTGCCTGCCTGCCTGCCTGCCTAACGATCTGACACAACTTCTCGTGAGTTTCGAAACCTCGTTTCGAGATCTCATTTCAAACAATTATTCGATCGAAACCTCATTTGAGACCTCGACCGTCCGCTTTCTTTCGGGACCTCGACAAAGACTAGTTTGAATGAAAAAAAACTCGGTCACTCTTTGAAGTAACTTTATTAACTTTTTTTTACTTTAATGAATTATTTTAGTACACCAAAGCTTCCGTGGTAATTTCTTAAGGCTTATGGTAAAAAATAATAATTAATTTTTTTGTGTGAAGAGGGGAATCAATTTTGAGAGAATTTTTAAACAATTTTATGGCCTTCAAGAAATCAATAGTATCCTTAATTTTTTTTTCATAAACAAGACTTTTATAATTTTAAATAATTACCCAAGCTATACAATAAAAGCCTCTTTTCAATAGGGGCTCACCACTATGGGACTAGACAATAATTTTAGGGATTTAAATTCCATAACCCTAGTTTCATATAGTGTAATGCCATGGCAACATGGTATTACCCTAGAGTTAGGTCAAAGGATGGCCTCAAATTATGTTTCATTTTCCAATGATGTATTATCAATTTAGGCAATTTAAATTGATATCAAATGTATTATTCAAACTCTTGGAACCTTTTGTTACCTTTGTACAATTAATATACGAGTAGCATTTTGAATTTTAAAAAAAATATGTTACCAAACCAAAATTTTGCAACTCAGCTACCAAAAAAATATTTTCACATTATTGGATTTAACAATGTTCCAACCCTAATTTTTTTGGTTGGAAAAGTGGAAAATATTGACAACCATTGTTATGATAATAATCAAATCAAACAAAAGTCTCAATATTCAAAACTTTTTGGAAATTAAGGAAGAAAAAAAAAACTCCACACCATTGATTTTGTGTTTTAAGTTCCACAATGAATTATTAAAGGCACTTGTGCTTGTCCCCCATTATAAATATCAATTTGAGCTTCACATTACCACTAACAATCAACTTTTTTTATAATGTTTTTATATGGATTTTAATAATTCATCATTATTTATGTAAAATCAAATTTAATTTGAAATAATATTAAATATCATGGACATGAAAAGACACATGTTAATTTGTCTTTTCATATTCATGTTGGTTAGTAGGGGAAAACAAATGAGGTAGTTATAAAAATGGAGGTACTTAATAAGGAATTAGTTGTGTTTGCCCCCATATATGCTTGGTAGCAGCTTATTGAAGTTTTTTTATATAACATCAAATTAATTAAAAACATTTCTATCTCAAAAATGAATTTTATATTAAATTTTTAATTTATTTTTTAAATTGATGTGTTTTATTATAATCAATTCTTGCATAATCTTTCAAAATCAATTTTCTAAGAATCTCATTTTAATAAGATTCAAAGGAATCAAAGTTAATTATTTAAATGTTTATAAAATAATTTTCATATTTTAATTAGTCATATGGCTTCTTTAGTACATTTCATAGTGATATGAAACCTCATGATACAAAAAGGCAAGTGACAACCCAAAAAAAATAAAATGATATAGAGGCATGATTAAATGAGTTACCCAACCCAACATTCAACTCAACATTCATATTTTGAGAAAAAACCCAACAAGTAGATGGGTAGATCTCAAAACAACCCATCAATTGGATGGGTGCACCCAAAATCTACACATGCACATCCATTAACTTCAATACTAAAAAGAGGGAGAAAGTTATAAGGATTTTAGGGTTTTGTTTTTGGAATTGCTTTTGGAAATGTTCAAGGATGACCATACGATAGGAAATGTTTTTGGAATTGTCCAAGGATGATGATATGATAGATTTCAAAAAATTCAAAGTACTTGTGCTTAGCCCCCCCCAATTATAAATATCAATTGAATTTTTAACCTAAATTTCCTAATTTCAAATTTAAACCACAATACCCAAAATTATCATAACCAACTTGGGAATGTCCCAACAATAATGCCTTCCATTCTAGTCGAATGTCACTTTAGTTTAGGTGTAAGTCATTATTTTTTTAACCATTCAAAGTTGAACCCCAATAAATTGCAAGAAAGTATACAACAACAAATCTTTCAATTGGGTGATTTTTTAAAAAATATATTTACAATTCTAATTACCAACAATTGTTTTGCTTTTGTACATGCTTTCAAAGATGAATAATATTAGAGAGAATAAGCCAAATTTGGCTAAGTCCTAAACAATTATTTACCCCAAAAAAAAAAAAAAACTGGAACTTGCCACCCATTGGCTCCATCAAATCTACTCGAACCCTAAAAATCTTTAAACCCTAAGAATTCGAACCCTAGAATTACATACGAAACCTCAAATGTATGTAAATACGTATGTACACGTACATACACCGTCGTCGTCGTCGTCGTCTGTTGAGCTTCCTTCCTTTGCAACGTGCATTGTGCTGCGTGCAGAAGTCTTCTGCTGCGAGGAGCGAGCGATTGTGTGTATGAGAGAGAGAGAGAGAGAGAGAGAGAGTGTGTGTGTGTGAGACCCAGACGCAGAGAGAGTGAGTGGGAAAGATGTCGGGACTAGGGACAGTGGTAGAGGAGGAGGATGCCAGTGAGCTCAAGCTTGGTGATGGTAGGTAGAGTTTTGTGTGTTGGCGTCTTCTTTCATGCTCTCTGTAATCTGCATTTTTCGTATTTCAGAAGAAAAACCCTAACCCTGTGGCGGAGGTTGAGAATGACTTTTTTTTTGGGGCCATTTTGCCATGTTTGTTTGTGAGTGGGCAGATTTCGTGAAGGCCAAGTGTTTGATGAATGCGGAAGTGGCGCTTGTGCTACAACGCAAGTATGAGCAGCTTCAGCAACTGTCTGAGGATCCAGTTTCGCAAATCTCTCAGTAATGTGACTTTGCCGATACCTAATTGACATTTGTGTGAAACCCTAATCTTTCATGAATGAGAGACTGTGTAGTAGTAGATGTTGGGATCTTGTGAAAAGAAAAAGAGATGCAGGGGATGAGCTCTAAAGTAATGCCATGGAGTAGAGTCATGTCTGCCTGTCTGACATTTGTGTGAAGCCCTCATCTTTTATGAAGGAGAGACTGTGTAATAGATGTTGGGATCTTGTGAAAAGAAATAGAGATGACAGGGGATGAGCACTAGAGTATGCCATGCAGTATAGTCATGTCTACTTGTCTGACTTTTGTGTAGAACCCTAATCTTTCATGAAAGAGAAAGTGTTTAGATGTTGGGATCTTGTGAAAGCAAAAGAAATGATAGGGGATGAGCTCTACAGTATGCCATTGAGCAGAGTCATGCCTTGTCTGGGGAAGACATTGTGATGTGACACTTTGGCTCTTCAGATGAGTGTGCATTCATGCTAGGTTTCTATCATGTATTCATGTATACATAGAAAAGGTTTTTAAGGCAGGTGAAGTTGGTGTGTATGACGAGGTGAATATGGGTGCTTGTGCAGAGTCTTCGAGAAATCTTTGCAGTATGTGAAGCGCTTCAGCCGTTATCAAAACCCAGAAGCTGTGAAGCAAGTCCGAGAGTATCCTTGTTGACAGTGTCTTCAGTCCCATTTTCATTGTATGTCTTGGGACTCTTTGGTGTCAACTTGATAAGCAGTTAGGCAGAAATGAGTAGTAGGAAAAGTAGTGGTCTTTTCCTGCTGTAAGGAGGAAGTTTTGAGGTTTTCAGTGCAGTCTTGTGCTGATAGTGTCCAAACTGTTCACGAACTTAGTCAAACAGAGAATATATGTTTGATGGAAAACCCTAACAAAGTAGAGTGCTCACCCGGAACAAGCTTCATGAATTTGAGGTAAAATTCTTCTCCCAAATCTCAGTGCAGGCTATAGTAACTCACAAACAAATAAATTTCAACTCTGGTGTCTGATGCCCTTGTAAACCACTTGTAGGCAGTTCTGCAGAAGCAGAGTGGTCTTTGAATCCTTCAAATTTCATCCAGTGGTGCCGTGTGAGAGGCTCACTACCCTCTATCAATACAATGTGTTCAAGCAGCTGATTCTACTTGATTCTCAGCAAACTCTGACTTTCTCCTCAAAAGATCATGCTGTCAGCCTTCTCCATCTTGTTCCTTTCTTTCTCCTTCCTCTTTTCTTGTTTTGGGCTTGTGTTTTCTTTTCACTTTTGGTTTTGTCTCTCTTTCATTGTCCCTCTTCTTCTTGGTTTCCTTGCTCTTCTCCTTCTCCTTTAGGTTTTGTTCCAGCATCAATGCCTGAGTTTTCCTGCTACTGCTGGTCTTGTCACAGAAACTCAAGAGATTGGTTAATGTATGGTGTTGGTCTCCACCCACTGTTGGGAACTGATGAATACCATACATGTTAGGACTTTGGACATGCCTCTGACTGTTGCTGTTGTTAAATCTGTTCCTCAGTTTTGGTTTTTGTTTTATCTGTTCTTTAGGACTGGGCTTCCTCTTTTTCCCATTTGCTGGTATGCCATCAGATATAAAAAATCTCTACAGCCTTATTATCAGGTCACATCTCAATTCTATTGAGGTTGACTTGAATCACAAGTATGGAGAAGTTCTTCATACTTATGAATTATTTGTTCTTGTGTTTTGACCTACTTATCAATCAAATTCTTCACTGTTCCTGATGTTTGTCTGCTGGAGAATGTCAGGTGTGTGTGATTGGCAACTTGTGCCCTGAGACTGTAGAGGAGGCAAAAGCTGTGGTACCTTCCATAGCGGTCAGATTTTGAACTTGTTGCTTTGTTTTTGGATTTCACAGCTGTGTATATTAGTTGATCCTTTGCATAGTCAGTTGGTGGTATCAGATAATGATGTATTCACTATTCTCTGCATATTATGCAGGCATTCTTACATGTTTTTGTTGGCATATCTCGCTGACAATCATTGTGTACTTTGGTATGTTTCAGAAAAAGGGACGACTTGATGACGAAAGAATTGAAACCATGCTGACTGATCTTGCCACAATAAAGAAGTTTGAGTAGTCCTGGGTATCAATCACTATTTTGCTAAGAAAGTGAAGATGCACTACAGTCTTGAAGTCTCAACACTGCCCAATTTCGGTGAAACTGCCACATGCTGGTTGTTCAACTCTGCTGTCATTTCCACCAACAAAACAGCATTGCAGTATTTTGATAAGGTCTTTGTTACTCCTGATCTTCTTTTGTCTGAGGAACTTCCTGCTTCACAAGCCCTCATAAGTTGACTCCCTTGCGTTGGAGTGTTGGAGTGTCTTACTGTTGCAGTGTAAAAGAATAGCTTCCATCAGTATGGTGATCTTGGATCAATGGGGATGATTCATTTGAGATTAAAGCCAGTTCAGACCTCTTTAACCCAATGCCTGCAGTCAGGTGTTAATTCTATTATTGTTAAACCTTGAGGTGATAGAGTATCCTGGGGGTAGTGTTAACAATGAGCAGACTTTGGGAAAGAAAAACTGGCACTGATGTGAGCAAGAAATCATGGACAGTAGAACAATTGACCATTTGACCTCATGTCATGCCAACTTTTTTGATCACTTCGGCTAATGTCATTCCAACTTTTTTGCTGCTATGATATAGAGTACAGTAATGATGCTCAAAAGAGTTGCAGGCTGCAAGTGATTATCTAGTACTTGAAGGAAGATTTCAGAGTATTTATTGTTATCATGTCCATTGTTGAACTCAGGTCTGTTAACAAACAGGTCAATAGTGCAAGGACTGAGCTGGTTTGCAAACATGTGTGAGCTGGTCACTTTTTAAAAATGGCCGAAAATCCCATGTTGATCAATTGGTAGTTGCATTGTGCTTGTAAACATTAACTATGATAGATTGTTTGTTGTGTACAGTTATGGATTGCAAATTATTCCCATTGGATGTGGGGTGCTGTATGTGGATTTTTATGTTGTTCTTTTGCCCCTTGTTCTGGTGATCATCTGTTGTTGACAATGTACTTTTGCCAATTCTCATCCTTCATTGACTTAAGGGTGTATATTGAACTAATTATATATATATTCAGGTAGTCACAGTGTGTAATGATGAGATGTGTGCAAGGAGAAGAGTAGCTTGCAACCTTTAGGTTGTTCAATGGCCCCATTGCCTGGAGATCAAGTATGCTATGAATCCTTAATCCCTGGCTTTTTTCCTGACTTGATTGAGAGATTTCCTTGTAAACTGCCATAAATACACAAATGGTTGAATTCATACCTGACCCCCCAAATTTTCCTGACTCAATGTTGATATGAACTTGACAGTTTCATTGCATGCAACACACTGTATGCTTTTGACACCAAGTTCCATTGAGTTTCTACTTGCAGCTGCTAATGTTGGCAATGAACAGTTAAATTCCTGCATAGGTTTGTAGTAATACGATTGGCCATGAAACAAATTAAGTTCCATAAATGAATATTTTTCAAGAGGTATTGAATGTAGTACTAGGGTGAAAATTTTAACATGAGCATATTCTCTACAACACTAATCATTCAACACAAATACATGGATGGTATATAAAACTATAAATGACTTGTGAATTGATAGGAACAAAGATAATAGTTAGCTCGCCTTTCTCTTGGTTTTGCAACCAATGTGAAAAGCCAAATCCACATGCTTTATATACTTTAGAAACTAAAGATTCAAAGATAGTTGAATTATGACATAATTGTCACAAAACATCAGATGTTCTTACATGCATTTCTCAACTATTACCACAACAATTTACATCTTTCTTGCATATGTAATTTGTGATGTACTTGATTATGAAAGTTGAAGAAAAATGTGATGGATAGCAACATGTTGAAAATGGAGAATCTATGTAAATACCAATAGTCGAATTGGATGGTAATGTTGATTTGTTATCTTAACATCTCATTCTAATATCGAAAACTTAATACACCTGTTTTTCTTCAATAACTCACCATACATTGACAGAAACTTAGAATACACATTTTTTCTTCAAGAACTCAGCATACATTGACAAAAGAAACAGAAAACAATGTAGAGAAAAAAATTTGCAACATCAAATTGAATGTTCTTTAGTATCATTATTATATGGTTCCAAGATTTGTGTCTTAAATGTTTGAAGATGTTTGTAAATACTCTACTATTTTAACAACAACAAAAGATACAAGTAGTAGTACTATGTTGAAAGGTCTACATTAACATGGAGGGGTGGAGGGTTGTTTACAATCTACATTAACATGTTTGCTCATGCTTTTTAATTTGCTTCCTAGCTAAATGTTAGTGTCTTGTTGTGGAAGGTGCAGAGCTTGAAGAAGCTACTTGAGCCAAAGCTAGAGCATTTAGTTGTTAAAGACATTGTTCCACAATGTTTATCACCATTGTAATAGGATTTCAATATGTTTCTACTTCAACAGTTCATCAATCTCAAAGTTGTTGGTGAATAAAGTGCAAATGGCATTGGCCTCCATGGCTTACAGTTGAAAATGAAAGGTAAAAGTTCTTGTTATGTCAAAATTCTCCCATCCTTTCACGAACATCTCCAATAATTTTTTTATTTCCTTTGAGCTTTAATGTAACCACTCACAAATTTATGGTTTTAAAGTAAACATCTTTAAATTAACAAAGCAATCATGGTGATCATCTTCAATTTGTCATTTGATGATTCATGATGTCCATTTGTTCAATTGAACCTTGATGGCATGTTTCAATGAATTCTAGAGTACGATGTTCACAGGTTGCAACTCAGATGTGCAATTAGCATGTGCAAAAATGACTAGAACATGAGGATGATTAATCCAAGAATTCCTTGCTTTTTTGAACATTCCAATAATCAATTAATCAAACCATATTGATGTTCTTTAGTTTGCATATGTAGGTGGGGCAACAAAATGTTTTATGCAAATTGTTTGGATGTTTCCAATGTAGACCAATGGTTTATAGAAAAGGTGGGGTCAAACCCATCAACAATGTATTTCCTTTTTCAATCATTTGGTGGTGGGAGAAAATGAGATGTGTTGCATGCAAACACGATTTGAAGAGGCAACAAGAGTCCACTAATTGTTAATGATACCACAATTGTAATTTGTCTCTTGTCATCCATCCCAAGAATTTTGACATGTTTCTTGCCTTTGATTTCCCAAATTCTTTCACCTACAGTTGGGACAAGGTGGATTCTTGTTTTATCACTATTATTACCAATGAAAAGGGAATGTTGTAAACTTCATTGGGTATGGAATTTGATGACACGTGTTACATTCTTCTTCACATCAATTTGTTGGAATTTTTCTTGCTACACTTGTTGCTTTCCAAAACAACCAATTCATGTAATGTTTAACAAATTGACAAGCCCATTCCCTTATAACCAAAAAGTCACCAAGACATTCGTAAAGAATTTCAAGAGTAATCCTCTTGAGCATCCTTCAAAATATTGGTTGGACAATGCTTGTTGAAAGAGGTTGGCATGCTTCACACATCTTTTGGAGCCTTGCAACCATAACATCTTTTTATAGTATGATATTCTTTTAGGATTGGCAAATTGTGCTTATGCTTGATGGGCAAATTGTGCTACAATTGTTCCATAAGTTTTTGCTTGAATGTAACTATTTTTCAAAATTCCCTTGTTTGTAAACCACTCCCACATATTACTTCTTGCCAATTTTTCACATGGGCTTAGGTGCATGGCTTTCCAAATGTTGTTTTCAAATGATGGAAAACATCAAAATTGTTACCATATCTTTTTATTATGTAACAATTAATGGTCATAGCTCTAGCTAAAACCAATTTTTGTAAACATTGCACTTCCCTTGCTTACATTCTTATCCAACATTTTCTTTCCAAAGGTTTTCATTTGTGACTAACATTGCAACTAAATTTCGTGGTCTCCCTATAGACCTCTTCTCAACATTCATTAAGGAATTTTTAACTTCCTTAACTTATGCATTTAAGACCTCTACCTCTCAGCAAATGATTTTTTCATGTTGTTAACATGATATTTTGTGAAAGCATGGCATAAGAACAAGGTGTTGTGATGCGCCCCCAAGTTCCTTGTTAAACCCAAAAAGGGTCCAACTATGTTAAAAAGCGAAAGTAGTTGGAACTTGGTGCCACTCCCAACTTTCAACACTAAAGGGGGTGAAAGGGGTGTGTTGAAAGTTCCGGGATTAGACTAGGAAGAGGGACAACTTATTTAGCTACTTAGTCTTGCATCAAAAACCAACCACAAGATGATTAGTCCACAATCGAGATCACCTTTGGTGTTGGAACAAGCCACAGGCAACACAAACTCACTTGACTCACCACAGCTCGGACTCGGGGGAAGCCATCACCTTCCTCCATATAGTATTCTTTGCGTTTTCCCATGGGACCTACATCCGAATGACTTTTTGTCCTGGGACTCCCAAGGAGGAGTCCCGAAATTGTCTCAATTTGGACTCCCAAGATTTTAGGAGCTCATAACTCCCAACGTAGACCTCTGATTGGAATGAGGTCTAAAGCAAACTTGTAGCTCTCCTCAAGAGCTTTTCAATGATGTGTCGCAATCCACCTGCACACACCGGGGTCGGGTCAATTATTGACTTTTAACGATCAGGAGTCAAATTGACAATTTGACTCCCTGCCCTTCTTTCGACCATAATTTGTGCTGCATATGTCCAAATGGCTCATGCGAGGCCATTTTGGACATTTAAATTTCAAGACCTTTCCAATGTTATAAAAAACACCTCAAGGTAAGGTGTTTTGACCCATGCAATCAAGCTCTAAGTTGTCGGGAGTCCCGAAGGACTCCAAGTTCCCACTTTTGGGAATGTGAGTTTCATCCTCACGCTTGCCTCAAAATGGGGTTGCAACATGTTGGCTCTTTTGAAAGCCCATTTTTCATCATGTGTTTATAGTGTTTACAACCTACCTATGTCTTTTTTGAACTTGAAACATTAACAACATTATTAAAATTACGATTCAAATCAAAATGAAATCCAAACAAAAAAAAAACAACAACTACAACTTTGGAAACATAATAAATGGAAGATGACCTTTGAACATTGAAAAAAGGTGAAACACGAAGGTAGAAAGAAAAAAAAAAGGAGGTGAAAGCCCAAGAACAAAAATTGTCCTCTTTAAAAAACACACATGGACATAAACCTTTGTCATCATTGCTTAAACAAAAAATTCAAAAAAGTAAACTACCTAATCTTCAAAAATGAAAATTGTGATGTCAGAGGTAAATGGGAAAAAATATATATTATTCTAGGTAGATTGGTGCTAAATCAACCAAGGTACTACAATAGTTTTTTTTTAAAAAAAATTTGGTTATATTTATGATAAATTTAGAGGATTAATGTAAATGTTAAAAAGGAGCTACTTTTTTCAATGTTCAACAAAATAGGGTTGCATATAATAGGCCTGAATTTTTTTAACGTTTTAAACTAATGGGTTGCTAGAGTTTTGATGGTTTGAATTTGTTCACATGGATATTTATTTCCTTTCCCACCCCAACCCATAAAACTAAAATTGCAAATGCAAATAGGTGGGAGATTATTAATAACAAACCACTTGGACCAATTATTATGATTGCCCAATTAAAAATAAGGAGTAGTAGTCAGGTCATACTTATTATATTCTTTTATGGCACATGTTGGGCTTGGCAAGTGTTGCCTTTTATTGCCTTAGTAAATTATGCCAAAATGTTTAGCCAAAACCATTCTCTTAACCCAAATTAGGCATGTTTTGATTTTTTTTCATCAAGTTTAATTTGTAGTGACATATGTTGAACACCCTAGCATAAAATGATTGCCATATTTTGATGGAAAATGCCTACCATGTGTTTACATTATTATGGGCATCTTGTCCCAATGTGGAAATGTGTGCATGTGAAATTTTTCCTATGTATCATTATGTATCATTGTCACCTTGATTACAACACAAAATTTACAAAATAAAACATTGTATGACCATGGTCATATAAACACCCTCACCCCATGCCACATGAGGGATTAATATCATGTTGCAAGACATAATGGAAATGTCATGCCACCATGTATGAATGTAACTCATGATACATTCCGCAATGTTAAACGTTACCCCATGAATTGTCAAAGTAAGAAATATATTCACCCCTTTCTACATTTTTCGAGGGAATTTGTGTAGGGACCCAAACATGGCAATCATTTTATGTTTGGTGGAATTGCTCTAAAAGCATGCCTAGGTTTAATGTTAATTGGAACCTCTATCAATATTAACATTTCCAACCTAGAATATTACTTCCCCCCTTTCATCCATAAACTTGGAAAAATGGACTATATTAAAGCTTCACTAAGACCAATCATTATAGTCAACCACCAAAAGAAAATCATTTCTTACTATTGGCCCTCTTGAAAGGTATTGTTGACATGTTTATGAGCTCCAAGTAGTTTCGCAATGATTAATTGCAAATCTTTATTTTAAAAGTATTGGACCAAGCATTAGAAACCTTAATTCATTCACAAAATGTGTTTGGTTTTGTGTTGATGAATTACAAGTTCCAACGAATGCATAAATAAATAAATTTCATTCCCATTGAAAATTTTAATTCATCAAACACATCTAGTTGTGCATTGATGAATTATCCCCTTAAATGAATGATAAGATAGATGGATTTTCTTCGTGTTGTTAACTTTACATCATTAAACATATTTAATTGTGCATTCATAAATTATGAACTTGGATGAATGTTGGAATAGATGATTTTCATTTCCATTAGAAACTTCAATTCATCAAGCGCGTCTAGTGGGCTATTGATGAATTACAAGCTCCAATGAATGTTTGGGTGGATGAATTTCATTCTCACTAAAAACCCAAATTCTTTGAACATATGTGGTTGTGTTGATAAATTATGAGCTTTAATGAATATTAAGATGAATGAATTTGATTCACATTGGAAACCCAAATTCTTTGAACATCTTTTATTGTCTATTGATGAATTACAACCTCCAATGAATGTAAAAATAGATGAATTTCATTCTCCTTAAAAACCCTAATTCATGGAGCTGTTCAACAATTTTAGTGAATGTGAAAATAGTTGAATTTCATCCATGTTGAAAACTTCAATTCAGTCATCAAATGTGTCTAATTGTATGTTCATGAATTATCAACTTCAATGAATGTTTGAAATGGATGAGTTTCAAGCCTGTTAGAAACCCTAATTCATTCATTACATGTGTCTAATTGTGGGTTAATGAATTATTAACTCTGATGAAACTTGAAATGGATGAGTTTCAATCCTATTAAAAACCCTAATTCATTCATAAAAAATATTTGCATGTGTAATGACAAATGAATTATCAATTCATGAATGTTGAAATGCATTAGTTTCATTACCAATGAAAAACCTAATTCATTCATTGAACATGTTTCTATGTGCAACAATAAATGAATTACCAACCTTAATTACTGTTGAAATGCACTAGTTTCATTACCATTGGAAACCCTAATTCATTCATCGTGTCCGCATGTGCTAATGAATGAATTACAAGCCCCAAGGAATGTTAAAATGGATGAGTTTCATTCTCATTGGAAACTTAATTCATTCATCGAACATGTCTATGTGTGACAATGAATGAATTGCTAGCTTTGATGAATGTTTAAATGGATGTGTTTCATTCCCATTGGAAACTTTAATTCATTCATCAAACATGTTTGTGTGTGTTGATGAATGAATTATCATCTTTGATGAATGTTGAAATGGATGTGTTTCATTCCTATTGAAAACCTTAATTCATTCATTGAATGTATTTGCATGTGCTAATGAATGAATCACCAACTTCAATGAATGCTAGAATGAACTGAATTTCATTCCCATTGGAAACCTTAATTCATTCATTGGGCATGTCTGTATGTGACGATGAATGAATTACAAGCTCCAATGAATGCTAAAATGGATGGATTTCATTCTCACAGAAAACCCTAATTCATTCATCGAGCATGTCTACATGTGCTGATGAATGAATTACCGGCTCTGATGAATGCTGGAATGGATGGGTTTAATTCCTACTGGAAACCCTAATTCATTCATCGAGCGAGCGTGTCTGGTTGTGAGTTGATGAATGAATTAGCAACTGTGATGAATGGTGGAATGGATGAGTTATTTTCGCAGTGGAAACCCTAATTCTTCGAGCGTCTCTGCTGGTTGTGTGCGTTGCTGCTCTCGCTGCTGCCGCTGTGCGCGCGTGCGTGTGGAGGCGGGTTCTTTGCTTTTCTTTCCCGTCTACCTCCCCACGTCCTTGCGCTCGTCTTCTTCCTCTCACACGCACAGCAGCACCGTCGTCGACATGGGGAAGGGACCGGTGTTCTACTCCGAAATTGGCAAGAAGGCCAGAGGTTGGCTGCTTCTTTATTTTTCCCCCTTCTCTTCTTCATTTGCATTCTGTCCGCTTCTTCTTCTTCTTTTGACTGATTCTCTGTCTGTCTGTCTTTATGTTGGTTTTCCTTTTCCTTTCCATGTGTCTCTACATGCGCATAGGCCGGTCTCCCCTCTTTTCCGGCTCGAGAGCCGGAAAAAGGAACCTTCGACTGATATTGTCATATTTCTCCAAGTCCGGAAGGAAAAAACCAAGAGAATAACAAACCTCCCGTTTCCTGGCTGAGAGATATGGTCACATGATGTGTTCAAATCTGGAAATGGAAAAAAGAGAGATAGAAGCCTCTTGGTTTGCTTGTTGGACTTCGGTGTTTTGTTTGTCAGTAAAGCTGTCATCTGTTGATAGCAACATCCCACATCTGTGTAGCATGATGTTTTCCATATGTAAGTTCTCTGTAGAATGCTTGCTCTGTGCTGCAGCAGCGACACAAAGACTGTTACCTATCGAAGTGAGGCTTCTTTGTCCTCTTTTTCTTTTTCTTTTTTCTTCTTTTTTTCTTTTTTCCCTTTTTTTTCTCCCCCATATGTTTATAGCTGTGGTGGAGGACCTAATTGTGTTGATGAGTTTTTTTCTCCTCTTTTGCAGATCTGCTGTCAAAGGATTACACCTATGACCATAAGTTTGTGATTGCCACAACCACACAATCTGGATTGGTAAGTCAGACAGACAGACATCCAGAAAGCCAAATGGCAGGCACTCACAGCTCAATTTGCAAATAGAAAAAAAGTATGTGTGGACTTTCCACATTTGATTTGCCATGGGAAGTATACCAGTATTTGTGATTGGCAGTTTTTTGAGGAAATGATATATATTATCACTATATATGGGTAATGGTGGTGTTTGCTGTAGGCCTTCACTTCCAATGCAGTGAAGCGTGGGGATGCCTTCTTAGGAGATATAATCACATCATTCAAGAATAAGAACATCACTGCTGATGTGAAAGTCGACTCAAAGTCCAATGTAAGCAATGCTTTTGCTGTACACAGTGTTGGCTGTAGGTTTTGTTATGTTTTGTCTCTATATTGTTTTTGGTTGCTTCTTGTTATGTTTCTATATTGATTGTACAAATCAGGATTTACAGTTTAGATGTGTTGTGTGTGTGTTGAGGTGTGAACTCTATTTTTCTCCTGTGGATTGTGCTTTTTTGGAGATATGTTTGAAAACTGAAGTGGTGGCTTCTTGGCTTCCATCACTGTAGAGGTTGCACTGGCTGAGGCCCTGAAGTTACTGAATAATTGCTTGCCAATTGTTGTTGGCAGATAATTACTACCATCACAGTTGATGAGTTTGCACCTGGAGCGAAGAGTATCTTTTCCTTTACCATCCCTGACCACAATTCTGGCAAGGTAAATATGTCTCTTCCAATGCATGGTTTGCAGCTTGATTGCAGTTTTATTGCTCCTTGTGGTGTCTTAAGAAACAGAGAAAAAAGGTTGATTTCTGCACAAAACAAATCTTCACATCACTTAATGGCCTGAGAGCACTTTATTGGATGCAGCTGGAACTGCAATATCACCAAGACTTTGCAGCGATCACAGGCAGCATTGGCTTGACAGCATCGCCAGTTGTAGAGGCTACTGGGGTTGTTGGCAGTGATGGGTTTTCTGTTGGTGGGGAGCTGGGTTTTGACACTGTTTCTGGAAAATTCACCAAGTACAATGCTGGTGTTAACTACATAAAGCCAGATTTCAATGCATCTGTAATTTTGTAAGCCTTTTTCCTATCCAGTTGCTGGTATGACTTAGTTACAAGATATCTGTTGCTCTCACCCCCTACTGACAAATGATACACATCTGCTTACCTTGTTTCATGCTCAAAAAACTGATTCTAGGTAGTGGCGGCTGTCTTTGTAGGGCTGACAAGGGGGACACTCTGAAGGCATCCTACTTACACACTGTGAGCCCAGTATCAAGAACTACAGTTGCTGCAGAAATTGCCCACAAGATCTCAAAGAATGAGAACACCTTCACTGTGGGTGGTTTGTATGAGTTGGATGTTCTAACCACAGTGAAGGCACGATTGAACAATCATGGAAAGCTGGCAGCACTTCTGCAGCATGAGTGGAGGCCAAAATCACTGGTCACAATTTCGGGTGAGGTGGACACAAAGGCTCTAGATAAGTCTGCAAAGATGGGCTTGGCAGTTTCTCTTAAGCCTTGAGAGGACACGGAACATGCAGTTATCAGCCTTTGCAGTGCTGTGCCTGGCTGGTGGATAGAATACCATTCATTTTCTGCATTCTAATTTTTTGGCCTGGAAGTTGTAGAAGCATCTCTCCAAAGTATTCTCCCATTTGCAGAGTATAGTGAGGTTGCACAAGCAGACAACAAGTGCTTATTCTAATGATATGTGGGGACTAGTTTGTATGAATCAGTTCTTTGACCTTGACAGGGCTAGAAGCATAGAGGTTGGCCCAATGTAGCTGGTCATGTGAAAGAGGGATTGGAAATAATTGTGCTATTTTGCCCAGGTTTTGTAGCTCAACTGTAGACCAGCCTTTTTTTGCATATCTGTACTCTGGTGTGTAGTGGGAGGAAGAGTAAGTGGTTCAGCAGTGCTGACTAACAGATGCTAATTTCTAGTGCTGACTGCCTACCTTTCCTGGTGGGTCCTTTGTTCACATTATGGCACTAGACATCTGGCCATGGATAATTTCATTACCTTACCTACTATTAGCTTGTCTTTGAATCTAAGTTTTTCCTATGTGCTTATCTGCTGATTGTTCATGTAATCTTGCTGGTTAGTTGGTAATGCAAAAACTTCATCTAATGTTGGCTGCAAGAGACAAAAAGTTGAAGCCAGAGGTTGATGAAAGGTTTTTATGCCCTGCAATTTTGGAGGGTAAGGCGAACATGTTGTAACAGGTTGTTGCATGAGATAATTTTCTGAATGTGCAGAAGATGTATTGGTAAAACTGGCAATCTCAGAATTCATTTTGTAAGAAGTGTGCAACCATATATGTTCAAACTTTCCCTTTGAAGAAGATGTGTATTGATGTTAACTGGCAACTTTACATATGCTTAGTAAATTGTTTTACAACAGGGTTTTCAAAATCATTTTTCGCTATTTTAAACGTAATTACATTTAATTGCACATTCTAGTTGGCTACGACAAAACAATTTTATTAAATTTTTCTATTTCCAAATGCATTTTTCCTTTACAATAATTATCAGTTTCTTAGGTCGGGTTTAGGCCTTGGTAAATAAGTATTACAATATTATAGTTTCATGTTTACATATTTCTGATAGAATTTTACATTTCGTTTATATCTGTTAATAGTGGAATGTAAATGTCCACTCTTCCAGACACTAATTGTCTTTAAAAATCTAGTTTCAAACATGTTCATGAAATAAGATGTGAATCACAACATATACCACAGCTTGAAAGCTTACAATCCTTTAGTCCAAACAAACCATTGTATAACATAAGAGGAAGTGGCAAACAATTTACATTGCAATTTCCTGAACAGTTCCAATATACATTTCAAAAAAACTGTCGATGTTTTACCCAGCTTAAAAACTATTGAATGCTTTACACTATAAAGGCTACAATGCTACATTCAAAGTGTCATCAGAGGAGACCTTATTCCAGAACCACCCACCTACCTCAGGGTTTGGACAAACTGGTTGGGAATTGAGCTGTGTACCAGTCTTCAAATTGCACAGAGATGTTTCATTCCATCTGCATGTACAGTGCAACAACCAGATTAGTAGTTCATTTTCACTATATTACCCAAAAGACACATCTACAGATTCTCCACTTGCAATACAATATAGGTGCCACAAGTTTATAAGCATATAATACTTGTACAAAGAGCATCACCAAAGCATGTCTCTTACTTCATTAGTTTGCTCAAATTCCAAATTAATCTCCCTCTTCTGCTTTGCTTGATGATTTCCATCATGATCTATCTGAATTGCACTTTGTGCAGCCTTGTAACCTGCACACATATTTTCTCTGCAAATTAAAATTCCATATTCACCTTAAAAGCATGCTATCATCAGCTTCCAGGCCACACCATATCACCTAGATGTATATCTAAGTACAAGCTGTGAATGCTCCACCTTCACTACTCATTACACATTCTCAGAATACAACCCATAGTTTAAAAAACCACCTGCAGAACTGAGGAAAAGTAACAGAACTTCATCATCAAAAAACATCTTACTAGTTAGGTGAGACAAGAAACCTAGCTCTGCATAGGTGTACCTTCAAGAAGCTAACCTGCAATGAATGTCTTCTGTGCATTCACAATAGTGTCTGCAAATCTTCCAAAATCCTTGCAGCCAAAAGAATGTATGGAGACAGTTGCCTTTTGAGGTATCATTTCTTTCAGGGCAGAGCTTCCATGTCTCAGGGATCCTTGAATTCCATAGGAAACCTCATCCAATGCCCCAGCTGATGAGAGAAAACTCCTCCCTCCACTATTCTTGGGTAAATTTATACCTTCTGGCAATGTATGCCAGACAAAATCAGGGAAACACAGACTAGTGCCAAAGTCCCAATGCCACTAATGGCATGCTTGATGCATGTCCAGTAAGCATGGACTTACTGCAATAGCAGAGTCAAATACAGGGGCTATTCATTGTTCACAGGAAGCACCAAATTTAGAAGACTCCTGTGGCAGCAGTGGTGCACATTCCCAAGAGGACTGGTATGTTTGTATCCCCTCAACAGAGTCAAACAAGTACTACAGGTGTATGCCCTCCTCATATGAACTACAGCAGCAAGAGCTACTGCAAGCACAACCTTATTGCAGAGGATTTTTATCCTGCAAGAAAAAGAAAAAGAACTGTCTGCCATCAAGAAAGCACAACTGCCAAGGAAAAGCTCAAGCTGGCCCTACAAAGTCATGGTGCTCCCAATCATGACCTGCCTGACATAGTTTTCTTCCACCTTCACACCTTACTATGTGGGGTGGCCTTGGCTGCCACACTGCCTCCTTGAACATCCTCTGCTTCTGATTCACTACCTGATGAGCTATCAGAGTCAGAATCTGCATACACCAAGGCCAACATTTATCAATATCAGCTTCTAGTAAGGAGCAGCTCACTAACTCAGTTTCAGGGTACTGAACTACCAACATGGAGGCAGTCATAAGAGGTGCAAAACTCATACATTTATCAAACTGCAAGATACACTGCTTTTTGACATACCACTGGAAGAAGATCCTGAATCCCTGCTGTCACCAGAAGAGCTAGCCTCTCCATCTGCTCCACCATCCTTGTCAATCTCCACAGGGGCAAATTGAGTAGGTGCCAGGTCATCATCAATATCCACATTCTCCTCTCCAGGTTCTCCACCTGAAATAGTGTAACCCCAACTCAGAAAATATTCAAACACAATACTCTATAACACAGAGAGCTTCAAGTCATGGCACAGACCAGTAGAAAGGAAACCTGCTCATTACCTGTGCCATTCATCCTGGCCTCCTCACCAGCTGCACTTGGTGGCTGCAGCCAAACACGAATGATGCAATCACAAACTATTTAGCAGAGCCAAAGAGACCACTACCTAGGGAGAAGTCAACAGAAAGCCACCACAACAGGCATGACTTGTGTTACACCCAGTAGCAACAGAATCTGACGTAGTCATACAGAAAGATGATCCCTTCAAGACAACACCAGTGAGTATCAGAAAGTAATATGTGGATGAGATCACACCTGTGATGCTTCTTGATTTCTCCATGGTATCATCTTTGATTTTTTCTCCTTAGATTTCACATAGTTTGATATAAACCTTTCAAGCTCCCACAAGGTCTCATTGTCAATAGACTCTATATCAACCTCCACTTCCTCATTATCTTCACCAATCTCTGGATGTCGTTTCCTCATTATTTGAATGACATGAATGAGTTTGTCCTCAGGAAGACTCTCCATTTGTTTACTTAATTTCTCCTTTTCCTCAAAAGTCATAGGTCTCTTAAGAATGTCCATAGATTCAGGCTTTGATTGCACCACTGTTCTGGCAACTGGCATTTCCCTTTTTCGAGGTAGGGTTGATTGTGTTTTCTCAACTCTATTGTTGGGCAGACCTGGGTTGTCTGAAAGCAGCCTCTCTTCCTCTTGCACCACTTCACCCCCAGCATCCCCTCCATGCTGCTGCAATTTCCCAGCAATACCCTTCCACAGCTTTTCAAAGGCTGCAGCCAGTGTATTTGCCATAATGTAGACATCATGCCCTTGTGGGTTGTAGGACATTGCATTAAAGAATGTGAGCCTGACGTCCTCAGCAAACCCTATTGGGTCAGGATAGTGACCAGATTCAAGCTTCTTCTTCACAGTTCCAAGATCCATGGGCTTCTTGATCACAGTGTGATAGTCAAGAATGCCCAACTCCTCAGCATTCACAGGCTTATTGAATACCCAAGCATGCCTGTGGCTCATGACCTTCTTAAGCAAGGTGCTGCACTGCTTCATTAAATCCATTCCACCCTTGGGTCGACCCACTCGCAAACCATGACCTGCCTTCTTCCCACCAGAAGAGATATGCCCTGGTTTCTTCCCACCAGAAGCTTCCTTCGGTTTCACCTTTTCTGTCACTACAGAACGCAAGTGATTCGGAGCCTCCAAGTTGAGGCACATTTGATGTCCTTTCGACTTCCTATTTTCCTTACTCAGAGGATGGGCAGCTTCTAGAGATGTGCCATGCTCTGACAGTGGAGCTACCGTCACTATGGAACTGGATTGCCTTGCAGAGCGAGCTTCCTTGTATGATATCTGAGGAGCAAAATCACGGTCAGACACCGTCCCCCCGAAAGGGGAGACCATGCCCATTCTTTCCATGTCTGGTTCATTTAGAAGATGTTCTTGCCTCGCTTCTATCATTCTTACAATCCGCTTCACCTCACTAAGGTCGAGCTTCAGCTTCTTGCGAAGGCATCTCCGCTCATCGCGGGAAAGCGAAGAGATGGCAAGAGTCCGCATGGAGAGATGGCCAACACCACCACCCTGAGGAGGCGGCTCCACTATGTCCTGGTTCAAGCTCATGGACTTCCGCTTCACATAGGGCGAGGAAAATTCCGATGGGTCCACATCCGCCACCTTGGCGAGCTTCGGAACCTTCTTCATTGTTTGATTCTTGTGACGGTCATGCGTGAAGACTAACGCCGATTCCATGCATCCAGTTCACGAGGGCGCCTCCAGTCGCCGCCTCCCACCCTCCCTCCAACGACTGGGGAACATTTCCAACACCAATCAAACCCTAGACACCTCAAAATCCCTCAACTCACCAACCACAAGCTCTTCCCTCGAGCAATAACAAGATAAACAAATAGACATGCAACACTACTGTTTACAAAACCCGATCTGGGCAGATCCCAAAAACAGAAGGATAACCCCATGCACATCACCAATGAAACTGCATTGTTATCGGTGATCGGCGATGCCATTTCCTACTTTCGAAATGACATCTACTTCCCAGCAGGCACCACAAAGATGAAGCGAAGAAACAGAAAACGAGATGATGCTAAATAAGAGAATCGCAGATACGCAGAAAAACTAAGCTAGAGCGACAAGGGAAGGTTCTGAGTCCTTACCCGTATGAGTCCTTCATAAGAGGTAAAGACACCAGAAGCATCACCGGCTGTTGCAGATTCCAACAACGCATCAAAGCGGCGAACAAACAAAAAGGCACACACAACGCACACACGGAGAAAACAAACCACGAGGGCGAAACACAAAAACACGTACTACGGAAGAGAATGAACCGGACGACGGAAGAACGAACCCCAACAATGATTAGGGCTTAATCTACCGGGCTGATTTCGGAGCCAAATGCAAAACTGAAACATGGAAAAACACGGCACCGATGCGGGCAACAAGAAGATGGAAGAAGAATCAGGCGCGAAGCGCATGAAATTGGAGAAATCCACAGAGAAAATCGGGGAATAAAAAAAGGTTGAACAAATTGCGTCGCTCTCGCGAGTTTATAAAGGCGAGCGCTTCTTCTCTCTCCTGACACCGTTGCCCTACTTTACATCTCATCCCTCCATTCTGCCCAACTCCATCTACGGTCCTCAAGCTCTTTCCCTCCTCTTCCTCCTCCTCCGCCTCGGCCAGTCGATCGCCGTTCATTTTGATTTTGTGCTGAAACGGACGGTTCTGATCTCCTTGTTTCGCTTCATGTGTGTGTTAGAATCTCTCTCCTCTCTCTTTCTCCTTTGCCCTTTTTTAACCACTCATTTAATTACACGTGTCTACTAATTTACCTTTTCAGGTTTTGCTTAGTGTAAAGGTCCTTAGTGAGGACAGGTTATATTGCTTAAGGTTCCCTTCTAGGCTGTACAGGGGCCCTTAATTTGTAGGGTCCCACTCTAGGCTGTATAGGTCCCACCCAAAGTGTTCATGCATAACCTACCATTCAGAGGTTCTCTCTCGAAGCTTCTGATTGGTCCTCCTCTCATCGTTCTCACAATCCATAGGCCTCTTGCTCTTTTTCTCTTTTTTTCTTTTTTTTTTTTTTTGGGGGGCCCTTGTGTATATATTATTTGACCGAGATAAATTAACCAAAAATATTTTATTGGAAGATGAAAATGAAAAATATGGGGGAGGAATGAGAAAATATTGAGTACGAGTTTTTTGTCCATTGAGCAAAAGGGAAGGTTTACATTAATTTTTTCATCCATCTACAAGAAAGGTTACATAATTTTCATCCATCAACAACAAGAGGGTTATAAGTTACCAACCCGTTCACTCTCGAACTTCATCCATAACCTACCACGGATTCGGTATCTTTTTTCTTCTTGGATGAAAATATCATAATTGCTCTCTTCATGGATGAAAATATGACATCTTGATTCTCCTTTATGGTTGGTTTTGTAGTACTTTTTTTTTAACCCCCTTTTTTGGTGGGGGGGGGGGTTCAAAGGGTTTTATCTTTCATACATTTTTGAGATTTTCAATACTTTTCAATTAGCCTAATAATTTAAATTGCATTTATCTCCATGGTCTAAATTTGTAGCCAAAAATTAAAAAAGGAAATTTCAATCCATATCTTGTTTGTAGGCAAGTTTGGTTACATCTTCTTATGAAGATCAATGGTTTTTTTCTAGTGAAATTTCACATTTCTTTGACAAAATAGTTGGGAATGTTTTGAATTTTTTTGTTTTTAGTGTAAATTCAACTAATTTTATTTATTTTTGTTAAATTTTTTCAAATTTTTATCCTCCCAAAAAAAACACTAATGAGAATCACCATTTCGATTACATGTCTCATAAATTGGTGTTAAAAAACATTGACTATCAAAACAATCCAATGTAGCATTGAATTAGAACTAGAAGGAAGTTCACACATATGATTGTGTCAATGAAAATGATAGCAAACAAAAGTTAATTGTCACTAAGAATCAAGGTTTTAAGGTTAATTGTCTTTAGAAGTTAAGGTTTCAAGGGTAGCACATCAATAGTTGCATCATTCAAAGTTCCTATTAACTTTACTTGTAACTAATTTAATTCACCTTTTATGGTCTTATTGTTTTCCGAAAACAAAAGGGCATAAATAATAATGCAAGATATTGACAATGTCTCGTACACAATTAATTTTGTGTCAGTTACATCTTATTTTGCATCTCCTTACTTTTTCTTCCTTTTAAGTTATAAACATTGTGCATTTTCTATTTCTTCATGCATTTGATCTTCCTTTCTTCAATTCCAAGTGTCAGGCAACACGTTTCATCTTGTAGTGGTGTAATGTCGTAACAATGTCATGACAATAACTGCAATGCCACAATAGTGAATGTTGCAAGAGCTTTGCGATGAATGTTGCAAGAACTTTGCGATGAATGTTGCTAGAGCTTTGCAACAATAGGTACAATGCAATGAATTACAAAAGGTTCAAAGTGAACATTTTATGGAAGGAGGTTTGCTACAAGTGGAAAGGGGAACTTTGTTGTTGAATTGTGTATCTTGCTTCCAATTTGATTAGCTAATGTTGTTGATAGAGGTGACAATCTTCAAATTTGGAAGATTTATCATGAATCAAAAAGACCATTTCAAAGAAACATTGGTGTAGTGCCCTAACCCCATTCATTATGGGGTTGTAAAAATGAACTAGGGGAACTCACCATTGTGTCATTTCACCTTAATGAAGTTAGAGTCATTATATGATCATCATGTCCACCTTTAGTTGGAGTAATTCACCACATTTAATTTTTTGAAGTTTTCAATATTGAAATATAGATATAATCATTCATTATTATATTTCATTTTTATTATGTATAAATTTTAACTAATTATTTATGATATCATTTTAATCTATTAATTAATTACAATGTAAAATATTACATGTTTTTCAATAAATAAATAAAATATTTATTCATAAAATCTGGAAAAAAATGTTATGTTTTGATTTTGGGTTTGCATTTAATGAAATGAAATACCATTCCAAAAAAAAAACATGAAAATCAATTTTCATTATGTAAAGTTAAATAGTGTTAACATAAAAATTAACACATTGGGTATAATGTTTTTATTTCAATGAATTATTGCATCATGACAATAAAAAAAAATCAATGTGAAATGTTCAGTGGGGTTTTTATTTTGAGAAAATGTGCAAATGTCACCATATTTTGAGGAAAACAATAAAAAACCACCATATTTAAATAGTAATGAGTTCTTCAAAGTCACCAAAACAAATTATAATCTAAAAAAATTATATTTTGTCAATTGATCTCCAACCAAATTTGGTTCAATCCTCTTGTGGATGATCACTAATCCACTTATTTGGATTATGTATTAATATATTACATATATAATATACGATATTTTTATATTTTTATTAAATAAAAAATCATGTACTAAATGTACATATTGTTAATACAATTTACAATATTGAAATCTTTTAAAATTATATATATATATATTTGGGTTTTGTGTTGCTTCATAATACCAATGGCAATTTAATATATATAGTTTTGTAATGCATGGTATTTTGCCATTTGCAAATGGCATTTCAATTTCATTAGATTTTTGTTCGACTTTATTTTAACTACACATTAAGAAGAGATTTTTAATATATTCTTTGTTTATTTACCTTTTTTTTCAACTCACAAATTTATTTCCTTCATCAAAATTGTCACAACCCCAGTTTGAAGGAGTGTGAGGATGACATTCACACTCCCGAAATGGGGACTTGGGAGTCCACCGGGACTCCCAAAAATTTAGAGTTTGATTGTAGGGGTCAAAACACATTTTTTTTATACCTTTGAAAAGGTCTTGAAGTGTAGATGTCGAAAATGGCCTCGCATGATCCATTCAAATATCTACAACACAAGTTATGTACAAAAGAAGGGACATGAGTCAAATTGCCAACTTGACTCCCGACCACTAAAAGTTGGGAATCGACCCGACCCCGGTGTGTGCAGTAGAGTGCAACACACTATTGGAAAGCTCTCATGGAGAGCTACAAGTTTGCTTCAGACTTCATCCCAATCGGAGGTTTAAGTAAAAAATTATGAGCTTGCAAAATCCCAGGAGTCCAAACTGGGACAATTTTGGGACTCCTCCTTGGGAGTTTCAGGACAAAAAGTCATTCGAATGTAGGTGCCATGGGCAAACGCAGAGAATATTATATGGGGAAAAGTGGTGGCTTCCCCGGAGTCCGGGCTCTAATGAGTTATGCGAATCCAGGGTTGCCCATGGCTTGTCCTAGCACTGCAAGTGCTTCTAAATGTGAATTAACCAACTTGTTGGTTGGTTTGATGCAGGTCCGAGTAACTAAGTAAAGCTTGTCCCTTTTTTTACTCTAATCTCGGAGCTTTAGCACGCCCCTCTACCCTTTTTAGTGCTGGAAGTTGGGAGCGTGCCCCAAGTCCCAAACATTTCTGCTGTTTGATTGACTTGGACCCAACTTGGTCCAATAAGGGACTTGGGAGCGCGTAAAAAATCAACATTTTCAATGTAGTTTTTGAATGTCATGTTTTGTAAAAGGTGATAAAATATTTTACCAAATCAAAATTGGTCTTTATTTTTGAATGATAATTTGTTAAGTGACATATAAGTCAAGTAGATAGATAAATAATAATGGCCATTAGGTAAGTAAATGCATGTGGATGGTTAATATGTAAGTAAAGGTTATTCAAAATTTTAAGTGGCAAACAAATATAATAATAAATTATATAAAGGTAATTATTAATGGCATTCATTGCAAACTTACAAAATTACAAAATTTTAACAAAATTTGTGCAAAAATCGGAAAACAATGTTCATGCAACATTTGTGGGCTTCAAAGTGTAAAAATAACCCAAAAATATACATATCACTTTTACATAAATGATATGTCTTTTCTATTTGTGATGTTTTGATGTGAAATACGTACAATTTACATTTTAACTAAATTTGTGCAATTATTGTAATGTATTTTTGGATAAAACTATATGATTTTTGTGTATTAAATATGAACATTAATGTATGTCATTCAAAAGCAATGTCTCATCCGCTTGAATATTAAAATATTGAATATGTACAAATATTATTCATATTTACCATATCACAAAATTTGTGTGATTTTTGTACGAAGCTATAAAAATTAGATTTGAAAAATAATTTGAAGAAACCTATGAAGCTTAATAAGTTTGTGATGTTGGAATCTAATGGAAAAATATGTCTTGTCCACCTACCATCCATCCTCCACAATATTTAAATTTGTCCCAAATTTTCAAAATAATTTATTTTATTGATTTTGCAAAAGACAAAAAGGTTCATGGGTCAGATTCTTTGGAACAATTGTGAACTTGTTTTACTTCATACTAGGTAATTCAATGAGTGCCAACAAATAATAAACCTCATTAAAATCTTACAATGTTAAATCCTTTAATTCGACTAATGAACTAAAGGATATTACATATGGCCCTCTATAATTACAAAATTTTTAAAATATAATTTGCTTTCAAATTCATTTCATCAACTTTAATTTGTTCCATTATAAAATTTCATCAAAATTCACAATTGTTTTTGTATGTCACACATTTTTATGCCTTCTTACATTAAGAACAATCAAATAGGTTTTCGGTTATTTTGGGGTCAAATTTTTCATTACTAGAGATGTCGTACATTGGTCTTCATATTACCTATGATCAAGCAAACAAACTCATCTTCATTGATCACGATGGGCACATACAAAAATTTATTCATTACTATATACTTGAATGATGCAAACCTTATCGCTATACCTATTGATTTTCATAGCCATATGGTTTTATTCTCAAATACAAAAGTTTTCCTTTATGAGTTTTTTCCTTACAAACAATTTGTCTCGTTAACACTCTTGATTTTACCTCTTTGGCTTTGAGGCCAAACATATCTTTTGCTATGATCGATGTAGCTAAATTGAATGAAAGACCAAGTAGAAAACCATTGTATGGCTTTGAAGCACATTGCACTAGTTGATTGGTACTCCTCACTTTGCTATGTACCAACATTGCTTATTAAGTTCATTGAGTTTTCAAATACAAATTATGCCAATGATTTGGATGATTGTATCTTTCAATCAAACCAAACAAAACCATTCCATGTCTTTGAAGTGCATTGTAAAGCATCTAATTTGTGTACCTCACTTTGCACTTTCCTATGGACCAATGTACGAGCCTAATAAGCTAATTGCATTTTCAAATGTAGATTATGCCAATGATTTGGATGATTGCAACACTTGATTTGGGGTAGCTCCAAACAATATCTATCTATGAAGGAAGGTAGTTTGTTTTGTAGTTATGAGATCCATTGAATTGGGATGCTTGAGATTGTGTTCTTGGTGTCTTTGGAAAGCTCTCGATGAGGAGGGGTGCATGGGCTTTGGTTCCATGACATTAGGACTTGTGGGTGCAAAAGTTCTTGAATATTGAATGACTTTTTCACAAAAAAACTTTCAATTAAATCGTAGCTGAAAATTTCAGAGGAATTGGATTGTGCCTTTGGTGTTGGTGGAAAGATCTTGATGAGCAAAGATTTGGATTCAGAATGTGGGAGATATTGATTTAAAAATGATTTCTGCTGTTGAAAATTCAAGTAAATTCCAAACCCAACAAAAAGTTCAACCACAATGGCAACAACATCAATGCAACCAAACTTTAGGGCAACATCCACACAAAAACAAACATTGAAGAATGTGTGTGATGATGGGAAGTTGCCCTAAATTCAAAACCCTAAAATTCAACACTTTTCTTCTTCTTCTTTTTTTTTTTTTTTGAATTTTGAGAATGGTAGACATTAAAATTTGTTGAAAATTTGGACAACCTAAAACCTAATTATTTAATTAGTCCACTTAAAATAACTTAAAAAAACTTTTTTCCAGACAACAAGCCCTATTCAATACCCTAAAACCAGTCCAAAACCCTAAAAGCAGTCCCAGAGGAGCAGTTTCTTCAATCCTTTGCTAGAAGCCGATTTGTTGGGTCTTTGATCATCGTCCAGAGCTTATTAGTGGGTTTGGAGATTACACAAACTTCGTGAGCTAGAGAGAAAAAAATCCAACACCCATTGTCTGGTTTTGATTTTTTTTCTTTTGGGCGCGTTGTTGCAGAGAAAGATTTTTCTGTTTTGTGTGTAGAAGAGGACACAAGACAGACATTTTGTTTGTGAGAAAAAGATTTTTTTTTTTCCTTTCTTTCTCCTCCCCCTCCCCCTTGTTTTGTTGCAGAGGACACAGACAGACAGACAGAGACATTAGGGTTTTTTTGCAGAAATTTTGATTGCAAAGAGTTGTGTGTGTTGTGGGAATTGCATTTTGGAAGTTTAGGGTTTGTCAGATTGCTTCAGAAAAAGAGAGATTCTTCAGAGACGTTTGTAGAAGAGAAAGTAGGAGGTGGAGTTGCAGAAGAGAAAGTAGCAGTTGTAGAAGAAGAAAATTGGAGTTGCAGGGGAGAATTGAGAAGAAGAAGAGAGGAGGAAGAAAGAGATTCTTACTTTGCAGAAGAAATTGAGAAAGCTTGGAGCAGGTAGTTGCAATGGCCACACTGGAGCTTCAATATCTGTCATCAAGCGCACATCAGCAGCATCCACATTGTTTGACGACATGGAGATCGAGATTGCAGCAAAGAGTTTCTTGGAGCAGCAGCAGCAGCAGCTGGTTGGGAAGCTCCTCAGTTGTGCCATCATCATCACTCAGAGGATTTAACTCCACAACAGGACCACCTCTCACAAAGAGACCAATCTCTGTAAGTCTTTTCTTTTGCAGATTGTCTGTCTGTCTGGATTGATTGATTGATTGATTGTCTAATCTGATCCTTCTCTGTGTGATGACACAGGCGTCTATGAGATTTCAGCCTGCAGTGTTTGCGGGAATGGCAGAGGTTCATACAGAAGCTGTTGCACCAGGCAGCTACATTCCAGCATCCCCGATTCTCTTACCTGATGGACCCTGGAAACAAGTATGTTTTTGCTATTTAGGATTTAGGGTTTTGCAAAGCAAAAGCAGATTATTGTCTTGGGTACACAATGATCGGGATCCTGGAAACAAGTATGTGTTGCTATTTAGGGTTTAAGGTTTTGCAAACCAAAGCAGATTATTGTCTTGGGTACACAATGATCAGGACCCTGGAATCAAGTATGTGTTGTTATTTAGGGTTTAGGGTTCTGCAAAGCAAAAGCAGATAATTGTCTTGGGTACACAATGATCAGGATCCTGGAAACAAGTATGTGTTGCTATTTAGGGTTTGGGGTTTTGAAAAGCAAAGCAGATTTTGTCTTGGGTACACAATCAGCAGCATATGTCATAGATAATCATGAAGGATCCAAAAAATTCCCCACATACCAGTTCTGATTACTCGTCCCTGGAATTTGAATAATCCAAACCAATTTATGTTTTTACAAATCATTTGTTTCAATGCTCATGTAGGAAGGTTTCTTTTTTCAAGTTAGTAGCCCTATCCATTCCAAAATTGGAAAGCCCAACAAGTTGTTCTTCAGAATCTTTAATGTTCAAAGACATTGGTACCCAATACAATCAGTTCTCAAATTTATCAGAACTGAAAACCGGTTCAAATTTAAAAAAAAAAAACTTTGATACCTTGCCTTGATGTATAATTAAAATAGAAGAAGAAAGTGAAAACCAAAACCTTTTGTAAATTATTTTGTGAAAATCGAGCAGCACATGTTGTAGACAATCAGCAGTGCATGTTGTGGACAATGAGGAGATGATAGACCAGGGGGGCTGGGAGATTAGAGAGTACCTATGATGTGATCCCTTGTCTTCTTCTGCATGTGGTGGTTTTTTCCAGATTCCAGGGGGTGTAACGGCAGCAGCAGGTTTTCAAGCAGCTGGAATGTATGGAGGTCTCCGTGCTGCTGGTTGCAAGCCTGATCTTGCGCTTGTTGTTTGTGACACTGATGCCATCTCTGCTGGTGGGTGGGTTTTGTTTTCTTCCTATCAAGTTTCTTGTTCTTAAGCAATGTACTCAAAGCTTTCATCCAAAAAACATATGCAGCTTGCTAGCCTAGCCCACCCACTTGAGATTGCTTGTGCTTTTATTCTCTGGTACTGTTGTGGTGGTCCAACCTTTAGCTGACAGAGGTCATCTATGGCAGCAAATCCAATTACAAGTGCCCCCCTCTTTTTTTTCAGGAACTTTCACAAAAAATGTGATGGCAGCTGCACCTGTGATGTATTGCAAACAGGTGTTGGCAGAAGCACCTACGGTGTGTCTCATTAACACAGTCTGTCTGTCCCTTTGATGAAAGAAGCTGTTAATTATCTGTATTTGTGAAAGGTCTTTCTTTTGGTGATTTCTTTCATACGATGATGGTTGTTGTGGGCAAATTTGTTTCGGGTCCCAAAAGGTGCTTTCTGTATTGCTAGGGTTTGGATGGCAATCAATTGGATCTGACTTTTTCAGCACTTGCTTTTGGGTCTGTGACTGTCAAATTTTTGGGGTTTTGTGATGGGGGTGAGTGATCAGGCTCGTGCAGTTTTGATCAATGCAGGACAAGCAAATGCAGCAACAGTACGCACATGTTCAATATTCCCTTTTCTTTTATATTCTTGGTTGCGCAGCATACATCATCTGCTTTGTTGCATTTATCTTATTTGCATCTATCTTATTGCAATCAAAATCATTCGAGTTCAAGAATGATGGAGAAATAAGAAGTTTCTCTCATGAAAGATGATCCAATGTCCTGATGATTTTCAAAGCTTGATCATCCAAGAGCTTGCAAGAGAGATGGGTTTTTTCAGAATTGTGGATTGTGTTTGCTCTGTTACATAAAACATGATCTTGTGATCACCCTGATGAAATTCAGGGCATGGCCAGGGGGATGCAGGTTACCAGGATACCTTGGACAGTGCTGAGGTGTTAGCCAAGGTACATATGCACACCATAAACAAAATGCTCCTTGTGCGCATGGCTCTCCTTTGTGCAATGAAAGTCATCACTTTTTTTCAAAAAATTATTTTTTTAAATAGAAAAAAAGTTTGAATGTAACAGTGAAGTTGAGATTAAGTTTCCCAAAAAATAAGTATTAGATACTGCTTTTTTCCTGTTTGCAACAACATCTCACTTGAATTTCTGGAATTGTATGTTTTGGGGGTGAAGCATCTTGGAGTGTTGAGGGGAGCAGTGTTGATCGAGTCGACAGGTGTCATAGGCCATCGCATTAAGAAAGTGAGCATTGAGTGTATATCTTCTTCCTTTCCCCTCTTGTTAAGACTTCTTGGACAAAGGATTTTGGAGTGCAATTCTTGGATGATGAAGGATTTGAGGTAACAGTTTTGGGTGATGAAGGATTTGAAGTGCAATTTGTTGGACAAAGGATTTCGAAGTGCAATTCTTGGATGAAGGATTTGAAGTGCAATTAGAGTACTGTACAAAAAAAATCTGACAATGGGTTTCACAGGGGGCCTTGCTTGAGTCTCTTCCCAAATTGGTGGCTTCATTGTCCCCTAGTGTTGAAGGGTAAGTTTTCCTTTGACCTAGTAGGGCAGTGTTATGATACTGCTGTTGTTGCAAACAAGAAAGGACTATATACTGTCATAGAGTGCACAAGGACATCACTCTTGTTTGGTTTTGGACATACACAACAAACTCCAAGTTCTATGGATATGTTGTCCACTTTATCCAGTTGTGTGAGGGAGGCTTAAGATTGCTCCCTGTATTTGGCTTCTCATCGTGTACACCTAGTATAATCTTGCAATGATTGGTTTTTTTGTGTCAAAATTTTGACTACTGCAGAGCTGATGCAGCAGCAGTTGCAATCACCACAACTGATCTTGTTAGCAAAAGCGTTGCCATTGAAACAAAGGTAAGAGTTTTGATGCCAAATTAAAAAAATAAAAAATAAAACTATGGTCCTTCTGCAACCCTCAAATTTGTCATATCAGAACTTTCAAGGGAAGAAGTTCCGTAGACTCAATTCCAAATTGGTGGTTGTTGCTAAAGCGCATCAGGATCAAAACCCACATTTTCAAATAATGCTGGGGGGTCTGTTTAGTAAACCCTAAACCCCAGTACTACAGGTTTTTGGAGACTTTTCTGAGAGAATAGTGCACAATTAAGAGCATAAGTTAGTTAGAAGGGAGATGGGTTTTAATCACTAATACTTGTGGACTGTGTGAAGATAGGGGGTGTGACAGTAAGGCTAGGTGGTATGGCCAAGGGATCTGGCATGATTCATCCTAACATGGCAACTATGCTTGGGGTAAGTACCATAACCTTTTGATTTTGGCTTATTTTTCACAATTTTTTTCTGACATGTTGGATGTGAGAAGGTTTCATGGCCCACCCAAGATTGGGTTTTCACTGGGACCTGATGCCCTTTTTGGCTCCTATTGTGACTGTGATTGCACCCGTACTGATTATAGGGATGACATTTTGAATTGGGATTATTGCACTATTTATGTGCTCATTGTCAAGCACTGAAGAATGCGAGCTCATTTTTGCAGGTGGTGACTTGTGATGCAAATGTGACTGTGGACGTGTGGCGACCTCTTGTGCTGAAGGCTGTCAAACGCAGCTTCAACCAAATCACAGTATTTCCAAGAATCCAGCCTTTTTGACAATTTAGGGTTTTGAATGTGGGAAATGTGTGCATTTTCCTAGAACAACTCCTTATTGGTTTCCTGCTTGAAACTTTCATATTCGAACAAAGCTAGTGGGTGGGTGGGTGTATGGGGGATTTTAGGTGGATGGTGACAGCAGCACCAATGACACATTACTGGCACTTGCAAGTGGGGCAGCAGGTGGTCCTGTAATCAGCAACCCAGAAAGTCTAGAAGCCCAACAACTACAAGCGGCAGTTGATGCAGTAAGTAGTTGACTCCCATTATTTTGTGTTTTTTCTTGTCAATGTTTATTTCTGGTTTTGAGCAAGAGAGTGCTCAAGGGTGTTCACTTTTGGGAGTCCTGATCAGGGTTCATCAGGCACTATCTTTGCTATTTTATTAATTTTCTGCAGAAGTTTCAAAGCAGACAAAAGAAGGCAGAGTAATCTGTTGATTTATGATGCAGGTAGGATTTCCACCAATGGGTTAGATGGGGGGGAATTATTATGTGGGGCAGGTGCTGCAGGGACTTGCCAAGTCAATTGCATCTGATGGGGAAGGAGCGACATGTTTGATTGAGGTAATACTTCTTCTACAACTTACCATCTAATCTTCCTGGTAATTACATAAGTACTGCCAGTGCCAGATTCTTGGAGGTTGAACATCATAATCTCAAATCATGCATGGTAACAAACGATCATCAAATCTGTGATTTGCAGGTCAATGTAATGGGTGCAGATGACGAAGAATCAGCTGCTGTAATAGCCCGCTCTGTTGCTGCATCCTCGCTAACTAAGGTCCGGTTGTGTTTTCCTTTTCTCCATATAAGTTTTCTGCTGTTTGTTCTTGAATAATATCCATGTCAAAAATAGGAGCAGATATTTAGTTCCTGAAACACTTCCCACATCTTGACACATCTTCTTCCACTTCCACTTCTGCTTCCCACTGGTATGCAGGCGGCAGTGTATGGGCGAGACCCAAACTGGGGTCGCATTGCTTGTGCGGCAGGTTATGCAGGAATTCCATTTGATCCCAACCAACTGCGTATTCACCTTGGAGATTTTGCCTTGATGGAGGCTGGTCAGCCTTTATCTTTTGACAGGTCAGTAGTCTGTGCCATCTCTGTATCTGAGAAATCTATCAGGTCTGTCTGACATTGAATGATCCATTGTAAGCATTTGGGCAATTGTGCATTTGCATCTCCCTGTCAAATGGGTATTTTTGTTGTAATCTGTTATCTACTAAATTGACCACCTGCCACCTTTTATCAGAAATATGTTGGTGAATTTTTGTAGTTGCGATTTCTGTCTAGTTTCTATTCATGTGACATGTTTCTGTGATGATACCCATGTTTGATGCAGGGTGGGAGCCAGCTCATATTTAAAGGCAGCTGGGGAAGTGCATGGGACTGTTGTAATCAATATAAGCGTCGGTAACACTACAATTTCTTCATATCAGACCATTCCAACTTTTTTAATGTTTGTATGTGTACATTCTGGTTCATACTGCAGTGCCTGTGTGTACTAAGAATAATTGGGTCTTTGTACACACATAAAATGTGATGCTACCTGTTTTGGATTTTCTCTTCAAAGTTGGCAAAATAAAGGAGAACACATGTTGTTTTCTTTCTCTGTGGGTCATCATCTTTTCAGGTTGTCCATTGCTGTGGGAAGCAGCCCACATTATCTAATGTTGCTTCCCTGAAAACTCTAAACCCCAAAACCCTAGGGCTAAAGGTGATGATGTTGGGTTTGTTGGATTTTTGTTGTGAATCTGCAATTTTTTGATGATTGCAAAATTTGTCTATTTCAGGGAGTGGGATCGGCAACAGCCAAGCATGGGGCTGTGACTTGAGTTACGACTATGTGAAAATCAATGCAGAGTACACCACATAAAGGATCATCTTTTTGTGCACTTCGTGGATGGTGGGTGTCCTGTATGAACCATCTTAGAAATTCTAATGTTCTTTGTTTTTTGTATGATGGATTTTTGTTTCTTGTAAATCAGATCTTATGCATTTCACAGCCCAATTTTGATAGGCAAACAAAGTTCTGTGAGCTGGGTGTGGAAAATTGTAATCTGTCATCAGGTTTTGCAATTGGAAACAAAAACCCTTTGGGAAAATTTCCACACACCACACACCAATTTTGAGCATACTCAATTGAACTTTTGTTTCATAAGAGCAGTTAATTAATTGTTGTGCTTTTTGATCCAAAATATTGTTGTGCTGTCATTGCAGAGTGTTGTACAATGAAGCTTTGTAATGGGTATTCATACTCCTTTATGAAATGTTATTCTGATGTGCCAATAATTTGTAAGTGACACATGGAGATTTTATAAAATAGCTGCACAGATGTTCAAGAAGGGGAGAGATCATGACAAAAATCTCAAGATTTTCAAACCCAGACACTAAACCAAACCCATCAATTTCATCTTTTGAATCACCATTTTGCAATTTCTTTGTATTATCTTTTGTTTTGAATCTATCAGCATAGTCAAGAAAACGTTGCAACAACTTAAAAGCTTTTTAGAAACACATCTCTACACATATTTGCACTAAGGACCCAACTCAAGAGAGCTTACCACCACAAACCTCACTCAACAACGCAAAGAAATGTTTGTTTTGTTTTTGCAAAGTGATGATGGCCATTGATGATGCCATTGATGATCAAACCATAGCTCCTCACATAATTCAAAATCCCATTCCATCCAAAACCAAAAGAGACCTGAAAGATGGGGAGGGAGCTACACAATGTGGGAGGTTCTTGAGAGAATGAAAAAGAAAATGACAAAAAAAAACATAAGGGAATATCTCGAAGCTTGTATTGATAGCTTCCTTTTACTTCCTCACACCCTCCCTTTAGGGGTGAAGATGGTTTTAGGGTTTAGGGTTTAGGGTTTTAAAGGTTTGACAAAGTATGTCGAAGTTAAGGTTTCAAATGCATGCATGCCTTATGGGTACCAATGCAAATTTCCTATGTTTATCCGAAAACTAACCAACCCATTGAAAATTAACCAACCCGTTGAAAATTAACCAACCCTTATGGTTAGAGAGATAGGTATATGTGGGTCCTTTGCTTTTATTTCAAGTTTTTTAAACCCAAAAATTGTACAAGGGACAAGATCAACTGGACACACTAAATTATTGACCACCAATATATGGAAAAAAAAATTAAAAAAAATTAAAAAAATATATCATTGAGTATATATATATATTCCATGTTTCAAACATGTATTTAAAAAATAAATTAACATTAAAAAAAATTAACCTATTGAACTTGAAATTTTTATGTGAATATTAAGGTAAGAGAATATTTAAATGAAATCATTTGAGCTAATCATTATAGCCGGCTAAAATCAAGAGTAATCACTTTGATGTTCATTGCCATTTATAAGCATTGGCTCTTGTGCACATTTTATGGTAGCCAATTTCTTGTTGCTAATAGAGTTTCTCTAAACAAAATGACCAACAACCCACCTTACTTATTAGATTTAGCTTCTCCACTACCAACACTTAATCTATCATGTTTGGGCACTAATTGATTATGAGAAAAATATTAATGAATTTTGAGAAATTATTAAGGTGTACTTTTAAAAAAGAAAGCTTTAATAATTAATTAATGATTTTTCCAAAATCTTGGAAAAAAATTAAATTTACTAGATATTTGACATCAAAGTGAGCCTAATAGGTAGCACACTTGGGAGATGGGCAAAGGCCATGCACACACTAGTATAGATGGATGGATGGATGGATGGATAGATATCCTGAGAGTTGTGATATTAAAGGATTGGGAAAAACCAATTTACACTCCAATTATGTAACCCTAGTTTTAAAAAAGGGTTTGAGAAGTGAGTCTGAGTACTTTACTTGATTCTTTTGAGCTTGTGGGTTTTTTTGCCTTTGAAGAAGAAGTAACAAGAACAATTTTGAGCTTTGTGGGTTTTTTGCCTTTGAAGAAGAAGTAACAAGAACAATTTTGAGCTTTGTGGGTTTTTTTGCCTTTGAAGAAGAAGTAACAAGAACAATTGTCAACATAAACAACAACTGGAGCTGAACATACTAGTGGGCTGGTGTTACAACTTACAACAACAATGTCCACTCCATGAAAGCAAAGTATGGTCTAAAGTGAAGAGACAAAAAAGCAGATCTGACACAACTTTGCATTGATTACCTGATTCCTACATATATCAAAACAAAAGGACTGAACTGCCATTTCTTACACTGGTCACAACAACAAACAACAACAACAAAACCCAAAAAATTGCTACTATCAGGATCTGGATCATCACCCAAAAACCTTACCTTTTGCTAAACCAAAAAACAAAAAAAACCCTAAACCCTAAAACCTTACCTTTTTGCAAAGCCAAAAACACCCTATAACCCTAAAACCTTACCTTTCTACATCACCCAAAACCCTAAAACCTTGCCTTTCTAAATCACCCAAAAACACCCTACTAAACCCTAAAACCTTACCATTCTACATCAACCCCAAGAGCACCCTAAACCCTAAAACCTTAACCTTTTTGCTAAGCCAAAAACACCCTATAACCCTATAACCTTACCTTTCTACATCACCCAAAAGCACCGTAAACCCTAAAACCCTCACCTCTCTACATCACCCAAACCCCTAAAACCTTGCCTTTCTACATCACCCAAAAGCACCCTAAAACCCTCACCTCTCTACATCACCCAAAACCCTAAAACCCTCACCTCTCTACATCACCCAAAACCCTAAAACCTTGCCTTTCTAAATCACCCAAAAACACCCTACTAAACTCTAAAACCTTACCATTCTTTATCACCCAAGAGCACCCTACACTCTAACACCTTACCTTTTTGCTAAGCCAAAAGCACCCTATAACCCTATAACCTTACCTTTCTACATCACCCAAAAGCACCCAAAACCCTAAAACCCTCACCTCTCTACATCACCCAAAACCCTCAAACCTTGCCTCTCTAAATCACCCAAAAACACCCTACTAAACCCTAAAACCTTACCATTCTACATCAACCGCAAGAGCACCCTAAACCCTAAAACCTTACCTTTCTAAATCGCCCAATAACACCATAAAGCCGAAAACCTTACCTTTTTACATCACCCAAAACCCTAAAACCCTGTCTTTCTAATTCACCCAAAAACACCCAAAACCTTCAAACCTTACCTTTCTCCATCACCCAAAAAAAACCCTAAAGCTTACATTTTTGAAATCACCCAAAAACACCCAAAACCCTAAAACCTTATCTTTCTAAATCACCCAAAAACACCCAAAACCCTAAAACCTTATCTTTCTAAATCACCCAAAAACACCCAAAACCCTAAAACCTTACCTTTTTATAATCTCTACTTAATTTGAGAAACATATGGCCAAACATTTAAAAAAAAAAACAATTTGGAGAAAACATTCACCACTTTTCCATACAACTTTTATAGTTTTTTTTGGCAAGTATTTTTTGATATTTTTCTACACTTTTAAAAATACTTTTCTAAAAAAATGTGTCATCAATAAATACTAAATCTTCTTTAAATTTTTTAGGGTTTGATGTTACCTCAAAAAAAAAAAAAGGGAAAAAAACACCTAGTTTGAAGGCAAATTTCAATCAATTTTGAGCATTAATAATAAAATTTTAAAAATGGTAAATAATGTAGTAGTAGTAGTAGCAATAATAATAATAATAATAATAATAATAATAATCATAGAAATAAATTATTTCTACCAAAATGCTCAATTTTATGTTGAAAAACAAACAAACAAACAAATATATTGTGTACATCTATTTATATTTGGAAATACTATTTTATTTCCAATTATCAATTTTAAAAAGAAAGTGTATACTTCTTGCATTAAAATGAGGTTATTTAATTAGTCATTTTGGTGATAAATAATGGCACTCAAGGATTTAAAAAAAATGGTTATCTAAAAATCCTTAAAGTTGACAAATCACAAGGATTTTAAAATATTCATCAACTAAAAGAAATCTCAAATTAATTGTAATTGATTTAAGGAATATATTTCAAGAGTAAAGAGTTTCATTTGAAAGGAGATTAAAAAAAAAAATTCAAAATTTCTTAAAAGAATTAAATAAAATATTTTCATTATATTTCAAATACTCCATTATTTAGCAATGGAATTGTTTTTTGGAAATTTGATTTTTTGAAAAAAAAAACTTTAATTTGGTAAAATAGCCAACCCCCCTTTGGAATATCCCATTTTTATTAAGTATTAAAAAAAAATCCACTTATTGACATTAAAAATAAAATTTATGAAATTATATTTTTAGATAAATAAATAAATAAATATTTTGGGCTTTAATATATTTAATTTTTACTGTTAAAAAAGGCTTTAAAAAGTTTTAGTCAAAATCCAAGGTACTAACTAGAAACCTACTAACTACTTATAGGTAGGTAGGTATAGGTACCTACTAGTGTTGTGTTCCGGGCCAGATCCCAAAATGAAATCGGGACCTGGAATGACGGGCCAATGGGCGTCTCGACATGTTCGGGATGTCAGTTTTTGGTCCCCCGACGTCAGTCCGGCACGTGCCTAGGAGACCCCACCCGCGCCATCCTTGCTGCCCGTTCCCCAAGCGGGCAGCCCAAACTCAAAAAAAGAGAAGAGGAAATTGACCTGCTGCCTTTACTGGTTGGGTTCCAACCCGGTTCTCACCTTTGGGAACCTGGAACCGGTGGGTAAGAATATCACATAAGTATATACCCTTCCTGGTTGCCTATTTTCTCAAATCCAAACAACCGGGCTGGGACCCTTGAACCTAGGTTTTATTTATTTATTTATTTCAATTTTGTGATGTTGCTCGAGTGGTAATTCACCCATAAGTATATTTAGCCAGAAATTTAGCAATATTCAAAATATGAAAGTAGAAAATCCTAAGCATCCTTTTCATATTGTTGACAATTGTAGCTAATTTTTGGCAAATTTTTGGGATTTGTTTCATATATTTGGCAATTTTTATTTTTATTTCAAAAACAGGGGATATGTGACATTAAATTTTAGTTTTTTTTTTTCAAGCAGGGATTTAAAGATAATTTGTGACAGAATACTATTTAAAAAAAATAAATTATTGTTCACACAATGGTGAAAATTAGCCACAAAAAAGAAAAAAGAAAAAGAAAAAGAAAAATTACTGCATTTAAGGCACAATGTGGGTTGAAATTGGCGAAACAAGGGTGGAGATTTGGCGAAACTGTGAGTCGTCACTGCAAGGGGAGAGAGAGAGAGGGGAGTGGGAGAAGAAGGGACGAGAAGGGAAGCGAAGGAAGCGGAGCGCGGAGAAAGAGACTTGCCATTTGCACCAAACTAACGAGAGAGAGAGAGAGAGAGAGAGAGAGAGAGAGAGAGAGAGAACAAGGCGGCTGCGACACCAGAGGAGGTAGTCTACAGTACGCTCGCTGCCTGCACTTCCTTGCAAAAATCCATGTCTAAGGTATCAGATTAGTAAGCTTTTTCTCCGTTTTTTTTTGGGCCCCCTTTTTTCTTTCTTGCTAGTGCCGGGATTTACATGTCGAACGGAGCTTTTCACTCTCTGTGACAAGCAAGCAAGCAAGCAAGCAAAAATACTTCAGCATCACTAGTCGTCGGAGCCGGTGGCGGCAGCAGCATCAGCTCCTCCTGAAGCTGCTGGAGCTCCTGATTCAACTGCTTGCAAAATTTGACGTCGTCATCGCCGAGCGACGTACCCGACGATGACGACCATGTTCCGGCTTCTTTTCTGAATCCTTTCTCTCTTTGTGCAGCCGCTGGCCGGCCGGCCGGCGCGGTCTGAAGATTTTTTGGAGCGAGTCTCGATTTTCGATTTATTATATGTTATGATCGACTGATCCTTCTCTGTAGCCGGGCGCGGGGAGGCCTGCTGCACGAAGACAAGTTTTCTGAATGGTTAGAACTCTTTCAACTCGTGCAGGTCAATCGATTGATAATGATGATGATGATCATAGATGACATATTATCATGCGATGTTTTAGCTTGGTTTCTAGCTGAGCCTAAATATGCTGCATCCTGTGGAAACAATTGCAAGTTACGACATGACATTATTGAGGCAAATCGCGGCGATGCAGTATATATGAGAGCGCGTGACTAGAGCAGCAGCAGATTCCATGCTTTTGTTCGCAACAAGCTAGTAAGTGTAGTACTGCACGAGATGTTTCTGTTTCTTCTGTGATGTAGATGTGCGGCCGCGACGACTTACTGTAGCTTCTTCTTGCTGACGACGTAATACGTTCTATTGTCGATAAATTTCGCAACTAGACGTTTCTTGCTGCCCAAATCCAAAGTTCAAGAATCACATCGGCGGCCTGCTCGCACGCGAATATCTTGTATCGGAATAGTTTCTTGTCGTCGATGTTCCGTGTCGAATATCTTGCAGAAGTCGCGGCTGACTGGATCGCGAAGTAGTGCATGCTTTCGGAACTGCATTATATGATCTGCTTGTATTTGTGCTGCATATAGGACTGCCGCTTGAGCAGCATTGAGATCCGATGAAGATCACGTCGTCTCTAGCTAGCTCCTTTCGTGTTGCAGCCGCTGCCATAATGAGGCCGCTAGCTGCTAGGTGCACATGATCTGTAGTACTGTAGAAATGTTGATTGTTAAAGGTGAATCGAGATTCTCAAATGTGCTTGTTCTTTTTCGAGGCTTTGCGGATATCTTCAGAGCTGCATATTGCACGAGTACTTGAGATTCTGCATGTCATCAGAAGCATTCTGCTGCATCTGAGGTCGCGGGACTAATTGTAGCGCTCGTCGCAAGTGATCATCTGCGACGCATCCATGCAGATCCGTTGACTCCTAACTTTTAACCTCCTTGTGTCGACGACTTCAGAGCACGGCGCATGAGTCAAAGTTTAATGTGCATTTGTTTGTGTGAAGGAAGGCATTGAGAGGAAGAGGAGGAGGAAGAGCGAGAACAAGTGTGCCGCAGCTGCTTACACCGATTTACAGCGTGCTTGACCGCTGATCCATGAGCTTTCTTCAACAACGCTGCTCACAATATACGATGCAGCAAATGGCGTCGACCTATGGAAGTTCCAACATGCCGATCACCACGGAGCTCATCCAGAAGGTCATTCTTCCTCTCACGAGTCATGCCTTGGATGCTGCTGCTTACAAAAGCGGCGTATAGAACGTCCACCACTGCATGGCTCGCTCGCTCGGTTGCTGCGTGCCATGATATGATCATTGAAATGCTCAGATTCTGTGCAGCTTCAGTAAGAAAATCAACGAGAAGTACATGTAGGAGGAGATTGTAAGATGCCGTGCAAGATCTCACAAGTTGTTTGTTGCACGCATGATCTTCGGTTTTCTAACATCACGCGCAGGGGACTTGTGTGTTGTGGTGGTGGGTTACTGTGCGACTCACAGTATTTGGATGAGAACAAGCAGCTCATTCTTGCTATTCTTGACAACCAGAGCCTCGGCAACGATTGCGCTACGTAAGTACCTAATTGGGCTCCTCCTGCTGCACACACTCTTCATGGCTGATCACCTGCATTGCTTTTTTTCAATGGAGTACTATGATGAACTCGTGTTATTTAGAGGATGATCGAGTGCACATGTTTTTCAATTCGGCATTGATGAAAGCTCATGGGTACCAAACTCAAGATCGTGTGGGGAGAAATGAATGAGTGCTGCAGGTACCAAGCGAAGCTGCAGCAGAATTTGATGTACCTGGCAGCCATAGCTGATGCGCAGCAGCCACAAGCTGGAACGACAGCTGCTCACAACCCACCACCTCAGGTACTGTTGTGGTTTTTTTCGTCGAGAGCAGAGTTCATAGTTCATTCCATGCTGCTAGGATCGCTTTGCTGTACATCATGTCGCTGTCATGAAGATCTATTGAGAATTCTGGGGTTGTGAGAACCTGATCACACATGTGGGGGCGTTTCTGGAGAGGATTCTTCTAACTAGTTAGGAGCGTTAGAAATTGACACCAGCACTTGGGTGCTTGTCTTGGAATTGCCATGTATGCAGGCTGCTCCAGCACCCCCGGTCCATGAACAAGCAGCTGCCCAACAGTACCTGCAGCAGCAGCAGCAGCAGCTATTCATGACCCAACGGAACTCGATTCCTCAGTACCTGCACCAAGCCTCGCAGCAGCAATCCTTCTACACCCAACAAGCGATGATGCAGTCGGGCGGCGGTTGCAACAGCGGCGGACTCCAAATGTTTTCGAGCGAGAGAGGCATTCATGGGGACTGCAACGGATCATCGCAGCTGTCAGCAGGATTCTCAGACGGCGGCGGCTCGACTAGAGATGGCAATCAGTCCTGCCTAGGTTTACGCGGAGATCAGATCCATCATGGAGGTGGACGTCACGGACCTGATCTTGGGATGGTCTCCGATCCCCAATTCGCGGGACACAGAGATGGAGGTGGATCATCGGGGCAACAGGGAGGAGGTGGAGATGATTCAGAGACGTCTTATCTGAAGGCAACTTCGGATGCCAGTAGTTTGTGAAAGTGGGTAGAAGCTGGAAGAATTCTGCTGCTTCAAAGTCGAGATCATCACGCCCAACTAATTTCTCCCAAGTGCAGCTCCGGTTGCTGTGATCTCATTCGCGGTTGTTCCAAAAGCAAAAAAAAGAAGGGATTCCTGACGCACTGAAGACAGTTGCCGCCGGAGGTTAAAGAGAGATCCACTTCCTTTCATTACTGTAGTAGCCTTATGAAACTTACGGTTGCTATAGTAGCACCATTTTTTTCTTGAACATTATAAATTTCTCTCGAACTTCGCCACGAGTTACAACAATTGTATCTTCTTTTCTCTCGATCTCATGATCATCAGGGAACTCTAGCTTTCAATACGATAGATGGTCAGTGGGTGGAAGGGGGAGACCCGGGTGATTATGGCATTAGGTCTCCTGCTCCTCACGGTTGGTTAGTTCACATGACCGCACAAAGATTGGGCAATCAGACTCTGAGAGAACAAGATCTGTAAATCCCCATTCCTTGCTGCGGTATTGTTGGGAATCGGGAATAGTTGCAGGAGGCAGCAACAGGCAGTTCTATAGGCGTTTCCTGAATGAAGGCTCACGGAAGCGGGCATAAATGGATCGATCTTCCGAGCTTCTGACAGTACTCGTCCACGACCAACTTGGAGAGAAGGATTTCCTCCTTGACCACCTTTGTCTTCTTCTTCTGTTTGAATATGTTGAAATGTTTTTTTAGGTTGTTTTTTCCTTTTTGCCCTAATTTCTTCCATTTCTTCCTTAACCTTCTTGTGTCTAATTAGACTCTTGCAATGAAACTGTTTTTGCCTGACCTGTTTTTACATCATCTTGGTTGTGAAGGAAGTGGTTTTCGACTGTTGGTTTTGCAAAGGGTTTGTTTCAATCTTCTCTTTGAAAAAGAAAATTCAAAGGGTTCCTGAAAGGGTTTTATGACTCTCCACTACCTGACTATTCATTCTGAAATTTCTTCTGTCTGCTGCTACACCTATTTTTGTTCGTTATTTCAGTCTCATGCAACGCAGAGAGAGTGCAGTTCTGGTTCTGGTTCTGGTTCTGGTTTTGAATTTTTTTTTTGGGGGGGGGTTTTCATTCAATCACTAGGACTCTTTCTGATGATGGTGATGATGATGATGATGGAAGGATCATCAAATCATCATGGGTTTTTAGTTTTTATCCTCCATTTGCTGTTTTCATCCATGTATTTGTTCTTTTAATGTTGTCAAGCTCATTTTGTCACAAATATAATATACCTATTAAACCTAAAGACTCCAAAAGACTCTGCTTCAATTTATATATATATATATATACATTTTAGTGTAATTGAAGGGGCATGTTAGCCAATGCAATTTTTTCCTCTGTTGTTGTGGTTGTTGGGGGCTGTTAAAACAAACAGAGTGCCTACTTTGGTGGGTGCGCATTGTGTTTATTGGGACATCCCCTATATATATATTTTTTCCAATTTCTCCTATGTTACTTGACAGGTAGCTATTGCATATCATAGATTTAAATTTTAAGAAAAAAAATTGAAGCATGTCCTTACATTTGATACAGCATTTGATAAGAAGCTTTATTGGAATGTGGCTTGCATTGACTTCACCTCACATGGGTCTTTGTGTCAATAAAGCTTGAAGCCTCAAGGTTTACTCTATACACTATAAGGCCCACTTTAGTAGATGGGGGGTTCCAGGGTCCAAATTTGGAGTCATTTGAAGCAAATTGAATCCTTGAGTTTGGACCTTGCCTTAGACTCTAGTTTGCATCTTGGTTCTTCAAATTATGAGCTCTTTTTTTTCCCCTTTTTTTTTTTTTAGGGTCTGAACCAATTGATTTTCTCTCGAAAATAGTGCCATGTAGATTCAGCCTTGATTTGCCACTTTTTGGCCTTGGACCTTAGCTTACATCTTGGTTCTCCAAATCATGAGCTTTCCTTTGAGTTTTAGTTATCTCTAATGTTTTGGGTCTGAATAAATTGAATTTCCTTTCAAAACAGTCTTATGTAAGGTTTGTTCTCGATTTGCCACTTTTTGGTCTTGCATCCTAGAGCTCTTGCATCTTGATTCTCTAAATCACAAGCTTTTGTTTGAGCTCCTTTTCTTTTGTCTTGGTTTTTGGTCTGAACCAATTGAATCTCCTTCCAAAATGGGTGCCATGTAGGTTTAGCCTCAATTTGCCACTTTTTGGTCTTGGTCTCTCATCTCAAGGATGTGAGTCAAATTTGTGGCTCTTAGCCAATAGGATTGTTCTATTTCATTGGAACTTGGATCCTCATCCAAAATGACCTTATGATAACCCAATGATGATAGAGTTTTTCAAAGATGAAATGACATTGATCTCTTGACGTTATTTTTATGTGACGTATTGATAACTTCTACCATTTGGTTTCATAGATCATAAGTTTGAAGTAAATATTCAACCATACGTGACTTCCACCATTTGTAAGTGTTGGTTTCGATTTGTGTTGTCAAATATAAATTTTCAAGGAATGTTCCAAAGTAGTTGAATATGAAGAAGATCTATTGTTTTGAACAACATTGCCACGAAGAGCTAAGGTTGGTTTTCTTCATAGGATAAATGTCAACCAAATCGAACCTAATTGGGCAATCTACTACATTAAGGATGAGGTTGTTCTTGATAGAATAAACATTGATGAAACCAAAGAGGGTAGGACTACATAATGATGAGGTTCTTTCATTCTACAATGATGTCAATGGAACCAAATTTGTCGCAATTACATAATGATGACAATGGAGTTGAACGAATGCAACCCATGAATCATAAACTATTTCTTGATACATGATATTCTTCCCATGATATATGGAAAAACAATATTCATCCATGAAAGATGAACCTAGTTTTGGTATTCAATTTTGTAAGGTTTTTAAATTGGTATTTTGTAATATACACCTGGGTGAAAAGATTTCATCAATGCAATATAAAAAATAAAAGGTCAATGAATGCATGAAATTAAAATAAATTAAGTTTGTCAGATATTATTTGACAAATTTTCAAAAGAAAAAATTGATTACTAAGAAATAACAAAGAAATAGCAACAATATTAGGAGTAAGGACACATTGTAAAAGGTCAATGAAGAACTTATTAAATGGTATTAAGAGACAAACAATTTGCAAATTCTTGGATGAGTATCAATTAGCACATGATCATTATTTATGACAAATTATGCACGATATTGAATGCCATTCATGATTGTAAAGGCTCTTATTGTTGAGATCCTTTGTTGTGGGCCATTTTACCCTTCAATTTTTTGAAGTGTGTGCAATGATATGTCCCTTATTTCTTGTTTCATTTAGGCCAGCAAAGACTTTAACAAATCACCTTGGATCAATGGTGGTTTAAGGTTTATTATGTATGCAATATGCAATGGTTGTACCTACAAATGTGGGGATTTTTCATCCTTACCATGATGGGATATATGAAATGACAAATGTTGAAGTTGTGATGTGAAGAATGCTTAAAACCTTGAACTTATTGTTAATGACGCGCTCCTAAGTCCCTTGTTAGACCCACTTGAGGGTCTAAGTATGTTGAATTGCAGAAAGTTGGGACTTGAGGGCCGCTCCCGATTTCTAGCACTAAAAGGGGGTAGAGGGGCATGCTAGAAGTCCCGGGATTAGATTAGGAAGAGGGACAAGTATTATCTCACTCGAATTTGTATTCAAAACCAATCACAAGAAGGTTAGTTTACATTCGGGAACACCCTTGGGTGTTGGGACAAGCCACGGGCACTTGGACACACTTGACTCATCACGGCCTGGATTCGGGGGAAGCCACCACCTTCCCCCATATAGTATTCTTTGCAATTCTTTGCCGAGGCTACATCCAAATGACACTTTTTCCCGGGACTCCCAAGGAGGAGTCCTGAAACTATCCCGGGTTGGACTCCTAGGACTTTGGGAGCTCATATCTCCTGGCTCCAACCTCCAATTGGGGTGAGGTCTAAACCAAAGTTGTAGCCCTCCTTGAGAGCTTTCCAATGCAATGTCGCACTCCTGCTTCAGACGTCAGGAAGAGGTTGATTCCTGACTTTTAGTGGTCAGGAGTCAAACTATTAGTTTGACTCCCGACCTTTCTTTTGCCCATAACTTGAGTTGCAAATGTCCAAATGGCTCATGTGAGGCCATTTTGGACATCTACACTTCAAAAAATTTCCAATGACATCAAGAACACCCCAATGCAAGGTGTTTTGACCCCTGCAATCGAGCTTTGAGTTTTCGGGAGTCCCGAAGGACTCCAACTTCCCACTTTTGGGAGTGTGGGCTTCACTTTCACATTTGTCCCAAAATGAGGTTGTGATAGTTAAGGGTACTAAAGAAGACGTGAATTGGAAGGTGGATTTTGCATTAAAATGTGAAAGATAATGATATTCATGGAAGCATTTTGTCATATGTTAATTGTGGTTCAATTGACAATTTTTATGCTTATCTATTTATGTGGAATACTTGATTATGTAAGGGCTTGAATTTGTTATTTCTCTTCTACCATATTTTATTTTTCTTACAATACTAGCAACCCTATTACATTGGACCCATCTCTTGCTTATACTAATGGGAATGCGTTGTTCTTGTTGTCCAACATGGCAACATCCGAGATCCTTTCTTGCCCACAACCTTGTTACTTGAATTTTCCTATTACAAATTATCTTCTTCCACTAATTATACAATTCCTTCTTTTCTGCATGGTGCGATTGTCAAGATTTTGATTATGCATTGGCATCATTTGAACATAAGGCATGCGGAGATGAAAGAAAGGCAAGATTGTTATGATCAAGGTTGCTAAGGCTTTTTCTTGTGTATCCTTTAAGAATCAAAGCATTGAAGGGCATGGTGATGAAGAAGCCAATTGTTCGCCAAGTGCATGATGAGTTGCACTACATGGTGGTAATGATTGGGAAAATGAGAATTGAAATTAGGTTATGCTCTTGTTTTTGAGGTTGAAAAATGTTAAACCTGGGCTAAACCCTAAAAACCCTAAACCTTGATTCAAATGTAATCCAGAAATGGACCTGCAAAATAGGAGCAGTACTCACATACCCTAGACTTGAATTTGCCATAAAATGGGTCTCTTAAACAAACCTATTTTGAGTCAAATTTTCATTTGTTCTGGAAGCATTGCAAAGCCATGGGATTTTGTGAATCTGTGATGATGATGTAGATTTGGAACTCATATTTACAACATCATTCAACAAGGAAGATTTCAGAATTTTGGACAACTCTTACATCCAAAACTCTTGGGCTAGTTGACACTTTCAAAAAGTTTTGTTTGGCACATTCAGAAGCATAATTATGTTGGTGAGTTCTAATTCAAATTGCCATGGCAGGCCAGATCCATGCTCCATGATTCAGTGTATAAATGCTAAAATCTGACAGCAAAAACAAAGCCTGTGTGGTAAAGATTACCCACTCCAGCATAGGCAGTGCACTTAGGATGGAGCTATCACTTTTCTTATCAAAGAACAAACCAGTGTTGGTCAGTTGTTTGAATTTTGTTATAACCTCCAGTTCCACGTTTTGAAAATCTTCAGGATCAAAGAACCTTTGGTTCCGGGCTATTGAAAATTGGAGGTTTTGAAAATCTTCAGAATTCAAAGAACCTCCAATTCCAGGTTTGTGATGAAAACTTTCAGAAAAAGACAAAACCTCTAGTTCTGGGATTTTCTGAAAATTTTCAAAGAACCCAGTGAGTTTCATGAAAGAACTGACAAAGAACCTGCAGTTCAGGGCAGGGTCTTTGACAGGTTCTTTGGTTTCTTGAGAACCAGGGTTGCGGGTCATGCCCAATTCTCTGATATTTTGAGAATCACTGGTCAAGGGTCCAGATACCTGATCCATACCCACTCGATCTTTCTTTGAAAAAGAGAGAACTACCAAACACTGGAACATATTATATATAGGAAAAGAGGTACATGGAATTGTGGCCATGTGCAAAAAGTTTGCACCATGGCCCATTTCCACAATGACATGGCAGGATGCAATCAAGGATTTGTGGTCAAGAGGTCGCTGACCACTTTGCCAGTTAAGGTCACTTATTTGAACCCTGGAACTCAACAGCAAACCAGTCCCAAGCAAAATAGCCACACCTTTTTTATCTAACCCACTCCTCTAATAAAATCAAGTCTTTTAGGCGTGTTTGCAACATCAACATAGGTGCATGCACACCTGCTACTACAAGAGCACTAAACTGGACCCTTGTCATTGGTACATAAAAAGAGGGTCACAGTGTATTCAGCAGTTTTATTTTGGTGGAGAACACAGAATAAAACTGTAGACCCTCCTTGGTCACAAAAATGTGAAAGAAACTGTCTTTCACAAAAATGCAACCAATGTAACACTAATCAATTAAAATCACTAAGAAACTATTGTCAAACACTACCGCCTGGCCATGTATGAGTGTAAAATGATTCTACTATGGGGAGGATGTGGTGGATAGACCCATGCATTCTCTAGATATATATTTATTACTACCATACCTTCTTCATGGAGCTAAAACCCGGCCCAATCGTTGCACTGCATTGTTTGGTATATCCCTTCCTGATACGCTCACCTTTAACAAACTTGAGTATCTGCATCAGGATTTCCCCCACAATAAATATCAAAGATTACAAAGCTGCTGCTGGCTAAACACTAGGGTCAAATCCCTACCAATCACCCTAACACCTACACCCTAAACCCTAAGCCCTAGTGTTATTGCTGGGTCAACTTGCAGAATGACAACCCTGCTGTGAGATGATTTGATTACAAAGGATTTGATTCTGATGTTATGGCAATGATCCTGATCCAGATTTAGGTAGTGGAAAAATATCGGGATACCATATAAGAAGTGAGGTAGGAAACTGTTTTCCAAGTTTTATCATGAAAGAAGGCAAGCAAGTATGTGCAGAATTTGCATGTCAAAAAGGAGGGAGAGAGAATTCCAAGCACTGGCATTTCAGAACTGCCAGAAGTTTCCAACTTCACTGTTGACATTCATTCTATACAAGGGGTTCAGATTTTCACCCTCAAATCCAAATAGGATAAGAGGGTGGTGGGTATGGAGTCAAGATAGGTGAGGATCAACATGCGTGATTTTGACAAGTAAATCATCAGAAATAGCAAACATGCATGTGCAGGAGGAGTGGGAGACATACTCTGGAAAAGAGAACAGGGCATCATGTTCAGTAACAAATGCAACCAGCGCCTGCAGCCAAAGAAAAGTCAATATCATTATGGAGTATACTACTATAAGACTAGAACCCTAAACCCTCAAAGGAAGGTCCAGAGAGACATGGCTCAATCTACAGTGATCTGGTCCTTGTTCAGGTAGCAGGAGATGAAGGATCACTATACAGATGCCGGGATTTTGCAGGGAAACATAATCACCCATCAATAGCTTAAAATTGATGATGCTCTTTTCAGCCAGGATTTAAGATTTGCAGAGCATATAGAATACTGTACACTTGCAATGAAGCAATGGAAAGGAAGAGGAATTACCTCAAAGGGAAGATTGAGGCATTCATAGTAGGTGCGCACACGGTCAAAACGCTCCTCCACAAAATCACGACTGCTTGGTGATACTGATACCAAAGCCTGTTTCCCAGCACAGCAATTCAAATCTAGTCAGAAATATAAGATTGTTCCACATGAGAGTTGCTGCATTCCATGCATAAGTGGAATAAGTTCATATATATGTCTTTTATAAATTCTGATAGGTGTCCCTTTGAAGCTCTTCTGCTTTGATCTGCCATTCAAGTCACAGCTGGGAGGGAAAAAATAATTGAGACCTGCTGGAGGGCTATGCAGTTCCTGCAAATTTGGCGCACACCCAACATGTTGATTGACTCCATCTCATTCAATGCCTGCAGTGGCGACAGAAAGACAACCAACCCATGATGTGAAAATCAAACCAGAAAAGAGATCCTTCTAGACATCTAACCTTGTAAGGTACACAGGATAACCTGCCCCATGACAAACCAATGTTTAGGATTTAGGGTTTTAGGGTTTAGGGATTAGGGTTTTCATACTAACCTTGATGAATGCTGTTGCAGAAATGCTGCAAATTCCTCCAAAAATATAACTCCGCTTTAAAGGTGGCACATATGCAGCCATCTCCTCATCTATTCTCGCAATCTGATCTCAACCAAAAAGCCCATCAAAACAAGCAACAACATGGCAGTCTAAATTTGACCAACACTGACCCCAACAACCAAGAAGATTGATGAAGTTGCAGAGAAATCTCCACAACAACAATTAAAGGTAACACGACAATGAGTGCAGTCATAACCTCATGAGAGTCGCTCACAAAGTGACAGACCATCACCTTCATCATGAACGGCAGTGACGAGCTGCCATGACTACCCACTGAGTTCATCGGCTCCCAACAGTGGGTGTAGATAAGCATATAATAATCTTCCCAAAAACTTGGGCAAACCATTATACACAATCTGCGTCCTGAGTTTCTGTTGCCTTTCCAGAAGCAATGGGAAGACTCAGACGTGATGTTGGCTAGCACTCAAGAGACATTGCTAATAAAAAAAGTCAACAGTATCCTCATTCAAGCTGCAACAAGCTTCTGAAGGAAAGAACTTTTATTTCATTTTAGCATGTCCCTGTATATGAAAGCATCTATGCTTAAAAGACATAGAGGCCTATATATAGGTTAGTGGTTGGGGCCTCCTGCACCCTGAACATATCCTTTAAGCACACCACCGGTGACTACTTGGATGCAGAACAACAAGTGGTAGCAAGTGCATTAGTACAAAGAGTTTCATTCACAAACCTGTGTTGTGAGGGCAACAACAAACTCTTCTGGTTCCTCTGCATCCTGATCACTTACATAGACACGTCCTGCCATGCCCTATCCCGACACTCCCACATGAACTTCCCATTAGCCAAGTCTTCAGCAAAGCAAGGATCTCAACTTGCCAGAAAGCTCAGATTATTGGGTCTGAGGGCTACCCACTGAATTCATCTGAAATCATTGTCAATCTACCTAGTACTAGTCAGGATCTCTGCAGAAAATTGGACATACTGCAAAGCAAAAGTCTACAAAATACCTACATAGCAAAGGCTTGGAAGGAAGATCACTCTACCTGAAGGTGATAAATTGCTAGAAGTTGCAATTCAACTCTAAGGGTGCGCAGGCATTCAGCAGACAGGAGGTGGTACTTCTCAGTCAAAACCCCCAAGCCTGCAGTTAATGCACTGTTCATTCGTCGATGGCGCACTGCAACATGATGAATCGAATTCTTCTTCTTCAGTGGTGAGCCAGGTGATGTATTGTATCCCAACCTAAACACAATCCGGATCATAGTGCAAATTCCATCCACAAAAAGATGTCAAATCCAGAAACTTAATTGCAAAATTCCTGGGTTGAGAAAAAAGGTCCCAAACTATTTCCATCCATCCACAGCCCATGTTTGAAACCCGATTCTGTTTGGAAACTTGGGTTCTCTGAAAAAATTCTCAAAAACAAAATCTACTTGTTTATCAACCCAAGACCCAGTTCTCGAAAACAAATCTCCTTGTTCATCAAACTCAAAACCCACTCTCAAATACATCTTCTATTCTTTGACCCACGTTTCCAGGAAATTTCCCAGCTTGTCTTAGCATTCCTCCAGTACAAGCTTCTCACATTTTCATTGACAGTGAGTGCACTCCATGCAATGAAACTAGCTAGAAGAAGAAATTTTCCTATAAGTGCTTCCCTCTAGACATGACATATGCATTCTTCCAGCATGAAATCTTGGGTTCAGGGACATACTGTTGAACAGATTCAGACATATAGTCCAAAGAGTCACTAAGCGCAGCTAGCAACACCATCTTGTGATTTGGTGATATCAGTTGTTCCTGATTCACAACACAGGCACCCATCCAACAAGCATCAATTTTGTTGCAACCAATGGTTTTGTTGCTTTGCTTGCTCGCCAAAACCTGGAAATTCTAAGCAAGTGTAAAACGTACATAGGAAGGAAGAAAGAAAGCATCTTCAGTGACAGCAACAGACCTGTCTAATTGGGCGCAAGCTAAGCAGGAGGTTGTTCATCTCCATCTCCACTTCCAGACCTTCAGTATCAAGGGGTGCATCTACCACCACCTTCTGCTCCAGCTGACTGAGATAGGAGACATCCAGAAGCAGATGTGCTGGCTCTTGCTTCATTAGGTTACTCATGTCTACTCGCCCAATTATACTCGAACTTAAACTGCCAAGAACCGCCTGCCCAATCCCACCCAACTCCTTATTTGACCTCTAGTTCTTCAACACACACAAAACATGATTTTGTGCATTTCAGAAGTGTAGCCAAAATGGAAGCAGGCAGAAATTTCAAAGTTAAAAGAACCTCCTCCCGCAAACTGTGACTTGCCACCAGTAAAATCAAACAAAAAATACCATGTCTTCTTCTTATTAAACATATATATATATATATACCTAAAGCAACATTTGCCTGTAATGGAAATGACAAACCTCGGTGTATACGGCCCGGCAGCGCTCCAAGGTGCGATCAAGAAGTGTCTGAACCAGTTCCAAAATCTCACTTGCATACATTGGCATTGCTTGTGCCCATCCCAGTACCTACCAATCCCAATTGTTACAGAGCAAGAACATACATAGCTAGTAAAATAAAAAAAGAAAAAAAAGAAATCAATGAATAAATGTATTTTCATAAAAAAAATAAAAAAATGAAGAGAAAATTGCATGCCCTTTCTCTGTACACAGATCTATATGTACATTCTCTGCCACTGCAGATGCAAAACACCCAACACTGGAAAAGTGTCCAAGCAGCATCTAGAGAGAGAGAGAGAGAGGTATTCCAACACCTACTTCAGTAATAAGGTGGTTGGCAGACATGGGTCCCTGCAATATAGGCCTGCCTTTCTCCACCAATGTCTCATACACTGCCCCAGGGTAAGCTTTAAGCCGGAATGCAGCTGGGCCTGAAACCAACCAATCCATCCACCCACCCACCACAGATTTGACTAGTGTATGTAATAGGTGGAAGAACAAAGAAATGAAATGAATCTCAACAGATTTTTTTTTCTAACCCATCAATTCTATTGCAACAGAAGTAGTTTCTTTTTTGTTCCAGTAAATTATCTTTTGGATAGCATTGGGTTTTCTTGGGAGTAAACAGTGGTACTGATGATGGAAAGCTTACTTACTTGCAAGAGCATTTGCTACACGTGTACGGTAGTCAACATGTACAATAGGCAGAAATTGATTCTTCACAAAATTCTCCATAAAACTCTGGAGGTTATTATCCCTGGAATTTACAACTGACAATTAGTGCAACCAGAGAGAGGGAGAGTGTGTGTGACTTTCTACTAAATGTGTTCAGCTGGAATTCGGGTTTCCAGCCAAAAAGAATCAAATCCAAAGTGCCATTTCTGTTGATTAAGAGACAAAAGAGTCTATAGAAACCCAAAACTTGAGTTGGATGTTTAACTGGTGTTGCACAGTTCTTGACGCTTATGAAGAACCTCCAGTTCAAGTTCTTAAAAAATTAGAACAGTTTGGGTTCTGTTTCCACAAAAAAATGGAACCCCGGGGTCTGGTTCTGGTTTGGTTCTTGGAAAAAATTAATTCAGGTCCCAGTTCCAGTTCTGGAAATGAGACCTGGTTCTGGGTGATCCAGTTCAAAACCGGCAGATAACTGCCAGTTTTAGGCCAGTTCTGGTTCTGGTTCCAGAATCAGATCCAAAATCAGACCCACTTCCAGTTTGGTTTTAACAGGAACCAGAACCAGCGGTTCTAACTGGCCAAACTGGGCAGTTCTAATCCAACACTGGTTTTAATCTTCAATAGAGAAAGAATACAGTTTTTTGGGGCAAAGTCTACAGAGTTACATCACTTACACAAGGCTTGTATATTTTGGAGGAAGAAGTGATGTCATTTTGTCCATAAACTGCAAAATAAGAACTCAAGCAAAATGTAAGAATTTTCCTTAAAAAAAATTCCCTGCATACAGAAAGTCTCTCATCAGCTTGCAAGAGGACCAACTGACCCATGTTGATTGAAGGCATCTCAAGCAAATGGACCAACACCCAAGTCAAGGTTCAGAGTTTAGTGTATACCTGAAGAACAGGACGATAAACAGCTGAAGTGAGGTAAATCCCACGTTCAGAAAGAACAGCAGCAGTTCCATAGCCTTCTTGAGAACCCGGCGGTGATTTTCTACGGTTCAGTCCATGGAGTAAAGTGTCAGCAGTCAAACTATCAGTTTGCCCTGCAAGAACAATAGCCCAGGACCCCAAAAAATCAGGCTTTTGTACTACTATACACCAAAAGAACCAGCACTTTGCGATGACACTGGAAAACAGGAACACTTCTTGAAAATTGGCATGTAAAATCCCACAAGTAAACACATGTCAGGAGTGTCCAGGAGAATCAGACCTGGTGAAGCAAGGATAGTGTCAGTGAAGCGGAAAGCAAACGACAAACCCTCCTCTGATTCCCCATGACTGCCACCATGTACACCACACCAGTATATCCAGAATCATTTCAAACACCCATTTGCACTTTGTGTGTCATTCAGTGAAAGTTAAAAGTGTACAGAGCACTTGCATTGACCCCAAGTGCAAGCTTGCTTGTATGCATGAGTTCCTGATCTAAAAACACTAAAGACATACTTCAGAAGAGCAAGGAGAATCCCAGAGAAAGGTTTCCAATGTACCTCTCTTCATTCGTTATGCGTAAATATTGCTTCCTGCAAAATACCCACCAACAACATAGGAATTTTCATGAAACAGCAATGTGTGAGACAAACAAAGCTGAACGAAGTAAACAGTTTTTAACCCTAAATCCCATCATCAAAACTCTTGCAACTTCTCAGTCCTTTTACTGTTCAAATGGAAGTTCAGGTTTGTTACTTGGCATTTGCAGGGAGTGCCTTGCTTGCAAGCCTAGCGGTTTGTGCTGCAGCATCAGCTGATGTTGCATCTGGAGTGGCCCTCAGTATATCACATATCAGCAGCTGGCACTCACTCTGCACTCATATATACACCAAAATTTTACAAACCGCAGGTGAGAACTGCATGCATCTGGTTTGCATGTTTCAAGACCCTAAACCCTGCTCACACACAGAGAAAGAGACTGTTCCTTTGCAGCAGCAGCAGCTGTAACCAGTTCTATCTGCCTCAAACCATATCATGTACAATGTGAAAGAATGACTGTCAAATCTCAATCAAAACCAAGGACCAACTGACCTGTATAACAGTGAGGACAAAGCCCAGGTTGTAGCCACTGCCTTCCAAATGGCTCATGTCTGTGTCGCTACTCCAAGCGCCCACGCCATTGGCTGTGGTCTGCGGAGAATTCTCATGGCACTCGATCATCTCTCCAACAATAACATGATTCTCTGCAGCCATTGAAGCCAAAGCAATCCAACCCAGTTTCATGATTGCAAATCTGGTGCTGAAGTCTCAATCCTTATGTTAAAATCCCCTGGAACTTCTTTTGTCATAGTACGTACACTCATATAAACTGGAATTATTATCTGCATTTTGAGTGACATGAAATTTTTACCCAGGACTTGGGAGACCAAGTCTAGAACTGACTCCAGAAGTTCATGTGCATCAGTCTGCGCCTTGCCCACCGGTAGTCCCCATTCTGCAACGGGTGAGCTCCCATTGATTCCGTTCCTCTGCTTCGGTGCCAGATACATCCCAATGCTGCTTGATCTCAGAAGCTTTGCAACTTGGTCCACACGTGGCCTGGAAGCCTCCATGGCTGCTGCACGTGCTTTGATCTCTGAGGTTATCAGCTCATGCACTGCTGGTCTCACCCGTTGGCTACAAAAAAAATTAGAAAAGACAACAAGAAACCATATCAAGTACGACCATATAGCATAAGAGGTTTAGGGTTTAGGATTCAGCCAGGATTTGGGAATTTTGATGTTTCTAGAGAGAATTCTTAAACCCAAGTATTGGCAGCCAGGAGCAATGATGCAGTGATCCCAATTCCAACAAATTGTTCTATGATACTATGACACCTGCAAATCTTCTTCAGGAACTCAATTTGCACAGAGATACCAATCAGAAGATACTCATGTACCTGATAATGGCACCTCCGGTGGCACTTTTCCCTAACAATGTGAGGCATTCCACCATTGTCTTTATATACTTCACACTCGATGGTGAATCACTCTTCATCATGGATTCCTGGGTCACACACATTCCCCATCCAACAAATTTGGTGTTCAGAGTCTGGTGGGTGGAGCTGCAGAAGAAAGCTTACTAAAGCTTTTTTTATCACAGCCGCGAGACACCCGGACAGAAAACATCAATGGCATCAACACCAGAGTGAAGCACGCACACAAAAAAACTTCAATATAGGAACCAAAACATATGGCAAGAAAGTTCAAGATCCAGTGAACCCACTGTGAATTCATTAGGAGTGGAGCCAACAAGCCAAATCGGGAGGACATGGGCAGCCACGTTATGACCCTCTTTGCCCATACCATCAGTATTCCCATTTGTTGATGCTCTGTCAGAGGCAGCAGCATCTCCACCACTCTCTATTCCAGCAACAGTAGTGCTATTTCCGTCTACTGACCAACTGTGACAAAGCCCACCCACTTGATTGAATTCAAAAGCCTCTATCCAATATGGTTCCAATGCTTATGAATTCATTCTTTAGCGATCTTCTTCGGAAGAGGAACAACAACAACATTACCAATTGGAGATGATGAGAAAGTTCAATGCTTCTGAGAGAGCAGAGGAACTTACCCATCACCCATATGCCGCACATCAGCTGTTCGATCTACACTTGAAACATAGGAGACCGTCCGTGTCAAGGTACGGGTGCGCCTTGACACAGGGTGCAAACTTCCAACTGCTGGAACTGGAGCTGGGGTTAGGTTTGATATGTCGTCAGCTTTATCTTGGCTGATTGCTAAGTTTAAGCTGTTTTTTTCCCAGAGCAATAATGTACCACACACAAGAAAAACCCACAAAATTGCAACACACAAGATTACAGCTCTGCCAGAAAACACAGACTGGCTCAAACCTAAACCCTAAACTCAAAATAGGAATTCAGGAAAGTCAGGAATAATATTCTAGACTAAACAACAAAGAGCTTTGTCTAAAGAAAAACAAAAAGGAGCCTCAGACCTGTAATCACCCTTATTGTAAAGATGAAGGTGCAGATCCTCAACAACCTTGAAGAAGAGTGCTCCACGCAGCTTGTTTAACTCAGCTCGCACATCCCGAAGTGCACCCACCTGCAGCAAAAATTCAAACTTCTAACTTTCATATTCCTCCTGGTGGCAGCAGCTCGTCCTTGTTCCCAAATTTCCCCCAGTTGAGCAGGCGATACAACTCTTGCTTGCACCTAAGCCAGTTTGGGAAACCAGTTTCCAAACTGTCTGTCCAAAGGTTGTGCACAGCCAATTTTTTTACTATTCTTCAAACAGTTCAAAGAGGTAGAATTGCACCCAAGAAAATTGTGAACTGTAGGTATAGACTACAGCAATGGTCCCAAGGTTTAGGGTTCATCAGAACAACAAGATGATGGTCTCAATTTGGTGTTTCTCTGGGAATGTCTGTCAGAAGCTTTTACCGATTGAATGCCTTCACGGTCCAACATACTGATAGACTGAAGATGGAGCTGCACTGCCGCATAGTAGCGTTTTTCAGCAGCCAGTTTCTCAATGCGAGCTGGGACCTGGCACCACCAATTGACATAGACACCAAATGATTACTGCGCAATTTTCTCCATGCCTGGTAGACTGATTCTTTGTAAAAGGAACATCTGCAGATTGTGCTTTTGAAGGTGGAAGGAAAAAAAGGGAAAAAAAAAAACAGAAAAAAAAAGAGCCACCCATTAGAAGCTCTGTACTTCTAACCTGAGCAACTTTGTCGATTTGATCAAGTAACGAAATCACATGGCGGAGTGTGACAGAGCGGGACCATTGTTGCTGCAGTTGCTTGTGCCGTGCACCCAGCAACATACGTGCATTCTCTAAATCTCCCTTCAATTCCTCTACTTTGCCTGTGGAATCAGAGAACACCCGCAAGATCTGCACATGGAGGAAATAATAATTATATTCAGAAAAAAAAAACCCCCCAAAACTTCTGCTGCAACTGCTATCTGTTCAGTGAATTCTTTTCAAAAAAGCTTCAAGAATGCAGAGGAGGAGCTGCCATTATTCTTAGATGATGAGATTCAGGTTACAGAAATCAGAGTAAAAGAAGTAGTACAAAAGAAAGAAAGGACAACAAACAGACATACCTGTGAATAGTTCTGGATGGCTTTACTGAAGCCGGTGTTGTAATTGTGCACAACGCCATCCACAAGATGTTCAACCAGATCTCGCTGCTCACGCAAGCTCTGTAGTGTCTGTTCGGGATTTGGGGAGGTGAGCACTTCCACCACATGTGGCAGAGAGTCAAACCGTGGCTGCTTCCATGGATCACCTATACTATCCAGCTGCACCTGCACTACCTGCAAAAAACCAGGGGGAAAAAAAAAGCCCCAACAAAACTCTCATCACCAACATCATCCAACAGAACTCCCAGTGTTTTTTTTCCTTTCTCCTGCTGCTGCTGGAAGGAATCTCTTGTAAGGGATAGTCACCACCCAAAACTCGCACTCTCTTTTGCATTCTCTCTTGCATTTTCTATTGCATTTTCTGTTGCATTTTCTTTTGCATTCTCTATTGCATTTTCTTTTGGAATCTCTTTTGTATTCTCTTTTGCTTTTACAAGCAACTTTGTTTGAACTTTGTTAGGGTTTTCTCTATGCAGCTACAGTTTTCTTCAGATGGAATTGGGTTTGACAAGCAGCACAGTCTTTCCGATGATGGGCACAGTGAGAAACAAATCTATGCTGTCTACTATCCACCAAAGATCTTGACCCAAACAGATAAATAGATCTCCACCTCCACAACACAAAAAAGCAGAGTAGAAGTTTCAGATCCTTCAACCCATCAAGCAGATAGATCAAGCTCCAGAACCCCAGGTCTTCACATTCCCACCAGTTGTTGATCACCCAAAACCCCAATTCCCATGCTACTGAATCAGAGCTCCCAGACATGATCACAAACCCCAGGGACTTGCCCACCCAAAAGAACACAGACAGAAACACAGACAGAGACAGAGACAGAGCGATGTGTGGGATGCAGAGGAGAAAGGGAGCGACATACATTCCAGTCCACAGCTCCGGCCTCATCGTCTTCCATGTTTGGTGCTCATGCACACCTCTCTCTCTTTGTCTGTCGCTCTGGCTTGTTCTTCCACTGCTGCTGGCTGCTTCTTCTTCTCGTTTTTTCGTCTAATTGTGAAGAGTAAAGAATACCCAAAACAGCAACGTCGTTCTCCTCCTCTTGCTGCTGCTCTTCTTCTTATTCTTCTTCCACTGCTGCTGCTGATGCCGGGTCTTCTTCTTCTTCTTCTTCTTCTTCTTTTTTCTTTCTTTCTATTCTGTTTTTTTTTCCTTGTTTTCGTTTCGTTATATGTTTTTTTTCGCTTCTTCTTCTTGTGGGTCTGGTTGTGAAGAGGCAGAATCTCTTATAGGGGTTGCTTGCGATCGTCGCAGAGCGAAATTCCGCGAGCTCGAGCGCAAGTGAGGGAGGCAGACTTGGAACAAAGCGCGACAAGAGACGGGAGGGGAGGGAGGAGAGAGGGACCCAGCGAGCGCCGGATTATGAACTAGAGAACGGTGTGATCGAGGATGAAAACTCCCCGCATGGATGCTTTTCATACGTTCATCCATATTCATCCATCTGGCCTAAAGCTGGCAATTCATAATGTGGTCTCACTTCACTGGACAACAACAGCTGGCAATGCCTTTATGGTAACTAGTAAAAACAATTTTACTTTCTGGGCAAAATAAGGTAATTTGTTTTTTAACCTAGTTACTACTAGGTAAATAACTAAGTAGGTAGTAGTTACTATGCAGATTTTATTTTTAAAATACAATTTTTAAATTTTTAAAAATTAAATCGATTTTGAAATGTAGCCAATCCTGGCGATTATTTACAAGAAGATTTAGCCAAATTTGGCTATTGACCGGGTATGAAAGTTTAAAACATTTTCAAGAATCCTTCATGTTTTTTTTTTTTTTTTGTTTTGGCTATACATGCTAAAAACCCAGTAAGAGAAATCTGATGATTGTTTTACATAATTAATTTATCAAAAAAAATATGGCGACTAGAAAACCAATTAAATATCTATTTTGGCCATTTTGAAAAGCCAACTGGCTAAAAATTTAGCTAAAAAAAAATTTAAAAAAAAAAAAAAAAAAAAACCCTCCAGGACTACCATGAGAACTTTACTCTAGTTAGGTGAATTTTTGGGGGATGTTTTAGGGGGTGAAGTATTTTTGGCTATTTCTGGGGGATGTTTTTTTTTTTTTGGGGGGGTTTTTTGAAGTCTCTTGACAAAGATTGCCCTAATATTAGTTGCTCCATTTTTGGCTTCCTCCAAGTTTGGAGGAGAAATCATTTTCATGGTTTTTTTTAATATATATATTTAAAAATTTAGTAATTATCTTTGTAGGTCAAATTTAGCCTACAAATTATAAGGGCACTTGATTTATGGTCTTTTTTATTATCATTTTTTTTTGGGGGGGAATTTCTAACTACTAAACCCCCAATTTTAACTAGAGCAAAAACAAATTTAGATATGCATGCAATTACATAATCTAAGTTTCCAAACTATGGGAACATTATTGGGAACATGAAAAGGGGGAACAAGTTCCCTCTCTATACCTTCCTATCTAGCAATGGGTTAGATGTTAGATCCAAATTGTGGACTAGGTAAATAAATGAAAGCCTATTGCTAGTTTACTAGAGTTACCTACTAACCCAAGGTTCAAGAGCAACAACATCATAACCACCCTCATGCCTGAATGGATGAGAAGTCGTGTAACCCATTCTCTCTCAATGGATGAAAACTCTTATCCAAACATCCGGTCACAATGATATATGCATGAAAAAGGAAGGGGGCAAGAGGTAAGTAGGTAGGTAGGCAGGTAGGCAGGTACTTGGTGGGTAGTAGGCAGGTAGGTAGGTATGTAGGTAGGTACTTGGTGGGGAGTAGGTAGATAGGTAGGTAGGTAGGTACTTGGTGGGGAGTAGGTAGGTAGGTAGGGAAATTGGATGGAGCTACTTGGTGGGTAGTAATAGATAGGTAAAATTGTAGGTAGGTTCTTGGTGTGTAGTAATAGGTAGGTAAAATTGTAGGTAGGTAGGTAAATTGGATGGAGCTACTTGGTGGGTAGTAATAGATAGGTAAAATTGTAGGTAGGTTCTTGGTGTGTAGTAATAGGTAGGTAAAATTGTAGGTAGGTAGGTAAATTGGATGGAGCTACTTGGTGGGTAGTAATAGATAGGTAAAATTGTAGGTAGGTTCTTGGTGTGTAGTAATAGGTAGGTAAAATTGTAGGTAGGTAGGTAAATTGGATGGAGCTACTTGGTGGGTAGTAATTGGTAGGTAAAATTGTAGGTAGGTTCTTGGTGTGTAGTAATAGGTAGGTAAAATTGTAGGTAGGTAGGTAAATTGGATGGAGCTACTTGGTGGGTAGTAATAGGTAGGTAAAATTGTAGGTAGGTTCTTGGTGTGTAGTAATAGGTAGGTAAAATTGTAGGTAGGTAGGTAAATTGGATGGAGCTACTTGGTGGGTAGTAATAGGTAGGTAAAATTGTAGGTAGGTTCTTGGTATGTAGTAATAGGTAGGTAAAATTGTAGGTAGGTACTTGATGGGTAGTAATAATAGTAGGTAGGTAGATAGATTGTATCATAAGTCTACTTGATGGGTTAGTAAGTAGGTAAAATGCATGTGAATGGTTCCAAGTTGCTACCCTAGTTAACCACTATGGTTAGCTTTGGGGATAGGAAGACAATGGGCCACATGATCCCATCTTCTAATGCATTTCTAACCATCTACTACTCTTTGGTGGGTTTAGTAGACATGGTAACAAGAATTCACACTACTACTCCACAAAACAAAACAAAAAGGGTCAAAACTACCCATGTATAGTATAAACCATATTAAACCCTACTAAACCCTACTAAAACCCTAATAAGTTGTGTCGGTGATCTTATAGTGAGCTTTTATCTCTAATTGGCAAGTTTCTTTTTTCTAAGAAAGAAGACAAAAAAAGGAATAGTGTATGAGGAGAACAAGCTTTATAATATAAGGGACATGAAAAACCTTTACCTTTTCATGTGTAAGATGACAATTTAAGGTGTGTAAAGTGTGTACCTAAATAAGGCTTACAAATTGTATTGTAGAGTCTATTAACCTAATTTCAAATGACAACTTTTTTTTTAAGCAATTGAAACCACCAAATGCAAGAAGAAGACTTACTATATGGGGATAAAAATGTGTAAGAAGCTCGAACTAGATTTTGGTTGGTCTTTTATGTGTAAGAAGCTTAACTAGATTTGGTCTTATATAAAGCTTTTTGTATAAATTAAGAATCGAAGAGGAGAAGTTTTCAAACCATTGTTTTGGTGTTGGGAGCTTGTTGTCTCCCTTTTGGAACCTTGTGCTACTACTACTACTCTAAGGCAGGCTATATATATTATGTGTTGCCCTTGGGCCTTGTTAAAGAACCCATCTGACCCTTGTCATATATCCCACATAAACCCTGAACCCTAAACCCTAAACCCCTCCCCTCCCCTCCCCCACAAGGCCGCCCTCTTATACCTCATCATCTACTTATGTTTAGGTTCATCATAAGGTTCACCTCATGCTTTATAATGGATATAGCCCATGGGTGAGTGACATTTGCCAAAATATAGAGTTGGGCCCATTTGGGGCCTTTGTCATTTGGCCCTTATTTTTGGAATGCCCCCACCCTAAGGCTTTACCTATTGGTAAAGCCGAGTTTTTGGACAAGGGGATCCATTATTGTTAAAATTGTTCTAAAGATCATTTGCCTCCTACACACTTACCCCCATAGGTCAACAAGATACTAAGGGTCACTTTAGATGAAGATCCAAGGTCCAAGGGTCCAATGAAATAGAGCAACCTTATTGGATAAGAGCAATAAATAGGACCCATGACCTTTAGATAAGGGTTTCCAAGACCCAAAGGTGGCAAATCAAAGCTAAATCTACATGACACCATTTTGGGGAAAATCAATTGGTTGGAAAAAAAAAAAACTACAAAGGAAAGCTCATGATTTGAAGAACCAAGATGAAGTAAGTTAAGGTTTTGAACTCAAGGATTCAATTTTGCTTCAAATGAGTCCAAATTGGTTCATAGAAATTTGGACCTTGGAACCCCAATCTAAAGTGGGCTTAAGATTTGCCCACAATGTGTAAAATTGTGTTATAACCCACGTCATGAGAAGTGTTGTTGTTTGATCCACATTATTGCTTTTCTCATTCAACAATCCACTCTTATGGTTTCATTAAAACTCAAATTTTAGTCTAAAATACTATTCCTTACAATTGATAAAACCCCATAGTAAGCAACTAAACATTCATGTTAAATAGTAAACCCAACTTATCACATTTGAGCTTATTGTGTCTAGTTTGGTTTGGTTAACATTAACATGACTTATGTCAATTTAGACCCACAACCACTTGCAAAGCAACCATAGGTTTCAACACTTGGGTTATTGGAGTTCCATTTTCTCCGCACCCTAAAATACCTAAAGGTGGTCACTATGTTGGTTCATACTCCCAAACAAAATGATTGAAATTGGTTTGAAAAAAACCCTAAACCTTATTGGATTGTATGTACCCATTTGAGTTAGCCACTAGTAGTATAAGCAATATGCCTTGGATGTACTAGTAGTCAAATGTTTGAGGTGGTTAGGTTTGCTTCCATTTTGTTTGGATGATTTTATGTTTATTTGGTCTCCAATAAATTAGACAATTCTTTCATGGAACCCCCATAAATCTAGTCCAAATAATTTTAAAGCAACATGGCACTAGTGATAATAATAAAAAAATTTGGTGGTGACTTTATGCCATTTTCTTTTTTAAAATAATTTTAAAGGAATATTCTATAAAAGATTCCCTAACGTTTGAACAAAATTTGTCCTAAAAAAATAAAATAAATAAAAACAATCTAAAAAGTTGCCAAAAATTGCCACAATTGTTTACAACATGAATACGTTCTTAAGATTTTTTTTACTTGAACCTTATTTTGAATATGGCGAAATTTGGCTAAATATTCTTATGGATGATCACCACTTGAGCAACTAATGGGAGAGAGCGAGAGGTAATTTGGCTAAATGTTATTATGGGTGATCACCAATTGAGCAATTTGTGGGAGAGGCCAAGGGGTTGGAAGGAATAAGGTGTGTTTGTTGGTGGAAGCCAATTATACTAGAACTTGGGTGACATCCCACATTTCTAAGACCATTTTCAACATGAATTTCCAATGGGAGGTGGGGTTTTGCATTGCAACACAAGTTTGTGAGAACATAAAAGAATGGACAAAAAAAATTCCTTTGTATGTGGAGGTCCCTTTGTGAGGCTAAATAGGTATTTGTCAGGCATCAACTTGTACACAATGGAAGAATTCTTACAATGTGTAATAAGGTTCGTGCTTCGATTTTGTCATTGATCAAGAAAAAAAAGATGGATCAAAATATGTTCAAATGGATGAAAAAATGGTTGGTTCATTATGCCAAATAATGGCTATCCTCTTGGCTTTTTCATGTTTTTTTTATCCCATTGCTTTGGCTATCATCGTTGCGATGGGCACAACCCTTTTTCCCTTAAATTTGGTTCTAACATTGATTCCAAAAAATCAAACTCAATTTTAATTTTATTTTAAAGGTGCCCTACAAATAAAGTAAAATTTAAGTGCACATGATTATCAATCACTATTCATAATTACAATCATAAATATCTACAGTCTTATTTGCAATATAATCATATTTTGATTGTAGTTGTAAAAATGGGAATAACTCAAAACACATTATAACTACATGATTACATTAAGACAATAGTCACCAATTGCCATAGTCATGAAAACCACATTTTGGCAATTGCCATTGTCATGAAAACCACATTTGGGCAATTGCCATAGTCATGAAAACCACATTTTGGTGTAGTGATAGGTTTCAAGGACCACCAACTCCACAATGTAATGTATCTATAAAAAAATCAATTACTTATAGGAATTATTTTTTGGATTCCCTTCTTGATAAATTATACAATTATTTGAATAAAGATACTTCAATCAAATTTCATATTTTGAATTGATAAGAACTTTACAAAATTCATCCAAAAAGTAAATTTGATTTGTTTACTTTACTTGTAATGAGACCTTGAATAAAAATGTTAGCAAGTCCATTTCAATCAAATTAATAATTGGATCTAGTATTTCAAGATTTATTAGTCCATTTGCAAAATTAATTTAAATAAAACTTCAAAACCCTTTATTTGGAAGTTCCCCAAGTTGAACATTAAAATGGTCATATATAGATTTATTTTTTTATATTACCATTCTATACAAAATAAATCATTGATATGAGTTATTCTTAATAAAAATTAAAAGAAAATTTTACCTTGTTAAGTTACAACAATTTACAAATGTTAAGTTCAAAATTTCTACACTATGACATACATAAATCATGTATAGTGTAGCATGCCATATCCATCAATAAAGTCTCTAACATTTTACTCATTTCAAGTACCTAGTATTACACATATACAATATATTACAAACTCATACAAATATATTATAATATAACATTGATTATATAATGTCATATGAAATGATAATATCAATTTAACATATTTTTATTTATGAATAAATGAATACTTATACATTTGCTATATGTAACAACATAATATTTTGCATAAATAATTAAAATTGCAATTTGTCAAAACATTTTTTTTCCTAAAATGTTTTTAAACAAAAAAATGTTTAAAAATGGTTTGGAAATTTATACATCTTTTTAATGTAAACACTAGTGTGGCCTATGCCATTGGCCCAAGTGTTACCACGTCCTCAACTGATTTTTCCTTCCAAAACCTGGTTTTTGGGAATTTATTTGAATTTTTAGAACCAGAAATCACTTCAAAATCAATATCTCCCACATTTTGAATCCAAGCCTTACCAAATAAATTCCATTAAATCTTTTTCATGAAGATCTTTCCAACAACACCAAAGGCACATTCCAATCCTTCCAAAATTTTCAACTATGATTTAATTTAATTTTCAGGGAAAAAATCATTCAATATTCAAGAACTTCTACACCACAAGTCCAAATGCCACGAAACCAAGCTGATGCACCCCTTTTCTTTGAGTTTGTTCCAAAGAGACCAAGAATGCGATTTGAAGCATCTTGGTTCAGTGGATCTCATCAATACAAACAAAACAAAATAATGGTTGAAATTCTTTAAGGTGTATCAAAATTTTTGTCATAGTGTCACCCTTTTCTATCTTTTTAACCTAATCATTTTTTACCCTGTAAAAACACATTTATGGATAATTGTGATGGAATCTAGAATTGTAATGGTCTAAAATATAGTCCTTGTAAAATTTTTGACAACTTTTGATTCATTATTTTTTATGGGGATCAAAATATAAAATAAAAAAAGATTGGATTAAGGACTAGGCCTTTTTCCTCCTGTGTGGTACACCTTAAAGGATTTTCACCCACAAACATACTACTTTCTTTCATAGATAGATAATACATGGTCTACATAATAAATATGTTAAATTTTGAAAAGCCTTCAAAAATAGTTTTCATTTGTTTCATTTGAACAAAGTATGAAAAAATATATGTATCAAAGTTTGATTTGTAAAATAATAAAATGTATTTATATTGTGATATATGTAATCTTTGACAGGGAATGTTGTCAAATATTTCCCACAATTCACCACAATATGAAATTTGGTAGTTAGTTGCCAATAGAATACAAAGTGACATGAAGCTAAAAAATGGCAAGGCATTAACCAAGAAAGAAAAAGAAAAGGAAAAAAATTTAACTAAAGGCATAATAAAAACTACCATGGATTAGGAGGGTGGGGGAGCCTTTGAAGGACCTACTGAACTAGGGCCTAAGGTTTTGTTTTGATGAAAGCCCTATGATGGAAGGGTTATGTGGAATTTAACATTGTCCAATAAAGGGGATAAGACTGTTGGTTGATTCTTTTGGAAAATTGATTGGGTGGGAAAAATTCCCCATGTTGCAAAATATTTAATAGCCCCATCCCTTTTACACCATTTCGCAACCTAAAAGGGATTCAATCCCTCAAAACTTTTTTTTTGCATTTGCACTAGATGGATTCATTTTTGTTGAATGCTAGACTTGCCCTTTCTTTCTTTTAGATGCTCTTTAATGTTCCATTAAGACAATGGTTGGCAAAGACAACGGATCCTTTTCAAGGATACTAAGGTTTAAACCTTATACCAACAACCATATATGTTTTGTATGTTGATTGTATATAGGTCATATGTTTACCTTATATAAGCCATATGCTTTTTAAATAATTAATTTTTCAATTTTCAAATATCATCTAATTGTATTTTCATGTGTAAATTTCTTATTCAACCAAGTGTTAGTGAAATCATTATCTTTATAGCAATGGATCCCTATTCATTAACTAGCTAGTGACTTTAATTATAATTAACTTGTCCTAATTTGCCAAAAAATTATTGGTACATAGAATCAATTTGACCACATTTCATGGTAGTAGTCAACTTCATTATATTGAATTTGTTATTATAATGAAATACATGGTTATAGTATTTACATTTTCAAACTATCATGCTAAATGTCCAACACAAAATGGTTTAAAATAATATGTAAAGAAAATCATAAAGTTCAATAACAATTTGTTGAAATTTGACATGAACCATCAAAGTCACATTGGATAAAAAAAGGTTTATGAACAATTAAAGGGATTAATTTGAAGCATAGAGACAAATGGGCATCATTTTGTAGCTCCATGAATATACATGCTAACATGGTCATTACGGGGTTCATGCACAAATGAACAATTGAAATTAAGATATATTAAAAGATATATTAAGTACTCTTGGGCATACATAAAATTTCACCAACTTCCATAAGTCCATAAGTGGCACATAATGGAACATTATTGTTTAATATACTTGAATAAGTATAAAATGTGTGGAGTTTGTGTTGCACCCATTCAAGGATTTAACATCTAATTAAATTTGATAATTTTCAATGTTGGGACATGAAAGCACACTATGATGAAAAGAAATGTCTCATCACAAATATTATTCTTCAAGGGGTTGTGTGTTTGAACTTTAACAATGTTAATATAAAACCCTAAATTTTCAAAATATTTTTGGATATTATTCTAGTCCAAAACACAAAGAAGTAAATTGGGGAAGAAGCAATTTTTGTTTTTCCATGTCACATGGATGTTAGAAGATGTGTGTGTGGTTTATGATGTATGTCATAGTTTATTGAAAAATGAAAATATACTCAAAAAATAATTGAAATGATAACAACCTTTATGAAATCTATATTTGAATTGGTTGGCCCATAAAAGTGTGATGAATTGAACTTTTGGACATACAATCGCATTCACATGGAAGAAAACAAAAATCGTAAGGTGGATTATATATTGTTAAAACTCATTCATTTTGGATGTTAATGAAACCAATTACTAATGCAAAGTTGGAAAATGAAGTCTAATCATTATTAAATTTTTTAATCAAAATCATAAGGCTCAAATTACAAAAATGAATTTGTATGGTGGATTATTCTATGCATACATGGTGTGTTTTTGCCAAAATGAGCCAATGATGCCCATTTGGGGTGAGTCTTTATAAATAGTGGATATTTTAATCAAGGTGAGATGACATAATTTGACTGGTCATTCTAAAATAATCCTAGGAATGTAAGGAAAATGATTTTTTTGGCCATTTGGTTGAATAGTTATATTCATTGGCCTTAGAATTCATGACCTTGGTCCAAGCCACATGTGCAAAAAAATTGAAGTTGTCCATACAAAAATTATGTAAATTTTTTCTACATTTTAAATTTTGAACTAAATTATTGATGCAAAACAATTTTCCCATGTGAAAAATCACCACCATATGAATTATCTTAATTTGGACTATTCATTTTCCACCCCCCCCTTACATATGTTGTTTATATATATATATATATATAGTCATGAATAGTGAAAAAAACTCTTAAAGTCCTTATTCTTGAAAGAGTTACTTCAAACTTGAATGAACTTGTATATTATAATTTATTCAACCCAATTTTTCTTGGGTTTGCAACCCTAAATGTGTTTTCACCCTATTCTTGAAACCCATTCTTGGATGTGGACTAAATATCTATTTTTCAAGGAATTTGGTTTTTTTTTTACTATGCGATTACATCATATATTTATTCAAATTGCAATAATGTTTTATTGTAATAAAAGGTTTACTACTGCCTTTAGAGTGCATTCAAAGTTGGGATTTCACAATTGGAACCATGACACCTTTTTGTCCTGTGTCTTGAATCTTAAAGTAAAATGCACACGCTTTGAGATGTTAAACAATGAAATGGGGATATATATGTTTAGGCTTTCAACCAATAAGTGTTATAATGAATGATTTAAATCAATTGAGCAAATTTTGAATTTCCTATTCAAGTATAAACCAAAAAGGAATGTAGGACTATAGGATATTTCTAAAATGACATATTGTCATTTTGAGCACCAAAACCCTATTAAAATATTATATAATGTCCCTATTTTTGCACTCATGTCTCCTTCTTTCCGAACCTTTGGAATGTAATTTTGTAATTAAAAACTTAATTTGATTGCTTTTACTAACATAGTTTTTTTTACAAAAAAAACTCAAACATCAATTCCACAAAATTTGGTGATTTATCATATTAAAAATTTACACCATCATAAATAACACATTTAATTCTATTTGTGGTTAAAACATGGAGCAATTTGAACAAATTGCGAAGTGAAACACAATTCTTAAGCCATATTTTATGATGTTTAAAGGCATGTTTTAATCATCAAAATCACAAAAAATCACCACCATTTTAATAAAAAAGTATGTGAGTATCTAATGAAAAAAATATATATAATGTTCATTCAAAACTTAGTGTCTTGAAAATGATTTTGGGGCAAGACATTCCCTTTGTGTACCCCAACCTTGAATGGACCCTTTAAAAGTTGGCTCGCTTGTTTTAAACACAATTTTGAATCATTGCATCACATCCAACCATTATAACAAATCTAAAGTTACATATAAGATATTGAAAGAATACATTTATGCTTTGAAACTTATGAAGATTGTTTCCCTAATGTGAACCCAATCCCATAAATCAATTTTATAGATTATGTTAGTTTTATTGTAGGCCAACATTTAATGTACAAATTCAACAATTTCTTCTAAAATGTGAAATCTTATGCCACTATAAAAATATCAAGATGTATACCCTTTGGATTAGTAATAATTTATGAATCTCCATTTATTAAAGTGTAAGAAAATAAATTTAAAAAATATTTTTGTATTCATACTTCTAACATATGAACATGTAAATAATTTCAAACACAAGGTATGATTTTAATTATACTATATGGATAATTAAAAATTCAAGTTAATAAATCAATAGATTGGCCTACATCTATAGAGGGAACACTTGGATTTTTTATATGCAAAATCACAAATGTGCAAAGAACATTATTTTCAACAAATGAACATGTGCATGTTTAGGGAATGTTATATTTAATTTACTTTGTAACAAGCAAAAGGAATGAAAGAAGGCAGTTCTTATTGTGAACATCAATGATAGAATCATGTTTAAAAGAAATGTACACTATTAAAATCAAACTTGGTATGACATAAATTAATCCAATATAATAATAATTTTAAAAATAAAATATTTTGAAACAAATTAAAGTTAAACCATGTTGGGTTCATATATATTGGATCAAATAAAAATTTCACATGCAAACAATATAGGTTTCAAATTGAACACATACAACAATGTTCGTATAAAATTATTATGGTTTGAATGCATTATTAAATGACAAGTTTGATTTATGTTAGAATACACTACACCAATGTCATGGTTTTAACAAACTAGTAACATCACAACTAAATTGATTATATAATCAAGGCTACTAGTTTAAAATAATTGTTTATTTTGACCAATATTAAAACCAGGTATGTCTCTTATGACTAGCAAAAACTATCAAATTTAATATTTAGTCAAATCAAACACAATGATATATATGTGTGGTGGATGTGTCACCTATGTGGAAATTTATAAAGTTTTGACTATTGTGAGTAGAATTAATCATCTTGAAACTCTGTTGCCTATGATTGTAATGTTAATTTTGGTGCTACACATTAATGTGCAATATAACAAAATGAAAAGTAAAAATGAATCATACTACTAAAGTTTCGTACATTCATTACATACGATAGATTGTAATTAATGTACCTATGAAATTTGACCTATACATATAGTAAAAGCCTTACTTCATTAATTTTTTTGAAATCTAATAGAAGTTATGTAACTTCAAACCAAACTAAACATCACCCTAAAGGTTTAAATTGGAATTTTTTACTTTACATAATAGGGTATATCATATTAGTAGATTCTTATACATCCACAAACTAATTTTGAAGACCTATGAAAATCTAAAATCAACTTGAACTGCACATTGCTATGTATTACCACTGACAATCAATTGATCAATTGATGAAAAAAATGAATTGATTTTATGAAAATTAAGTTCCATTGGATGAGAGTGCATGCACCTTGACTTGACTTGATTTCAAATATGTTGATTACAATTTGATTTGATTGGATTTGAATTGAATTCTAATTCAATGAAATTCAATTTTAAAATGAGGTTGAAACTCAATTTGATTGGACTAAAATTCAATTAAAAAAATGGGACACAAATTGGTGGAAAAGGTATGGAAAATCTATTCATGAGTATGGTGAAATTGGGAAAGAAAACTTAAATATAAAGACAAAAATTTGAAAATACACCTTTTCATTCCTTTATTTGGGAATGGGTTAAATATATTTTGGGTTGGAATTTGGTAGGATGAAATATTATGGGACCCTATAGTCATCCTACTTAAACCAATTACAATGAATTATCATCATTAAAAATTCTAATTATGTATTTCCCAATTTTCATTATGAAATTATAGAATTACATTGAGTTAACTACATTAATTAAACTCATTACATAATTGCATGTTTCCCTAATTAAATTATTATAAAAAAATCATATTTGCATTTTTGGAATTCATTTTTGAACCAATGTAATCAAGTTTTTTTTTTCAAATTTGTTAAGTTACGATTTTTTTTCCATACAATCTCAAAACATTAATATGTTAACAAAAGGGTAATCAATCATTTTTCCTCATCTTTTGTGCATAAGTTTTTTAATATCTTGATCATTGAATAAATTTCAAAATAAAGTACCATAGTGCCTTAGGGGCTTTGGCACATGTTTACTAGGAAATTACTTAATTTTGAAAATTCCATTTCAAAAAAAGAATATTTCAAAAGAATCTTAATTTTTTTTCACACAAATTTTCTTTTTGAGAGAATATTTTTTTATATGATATCTTTTGAAAATAATATAATTTGTGCTAAAGCCACCAAGGTACTATGATAACATGAACAAGAAGATGTCTTGTTTTTCAATTGTGGGTGATTGATCAAGTTTCTACCATCTTGGGTTATTGATTTTGTTCAACTTTTGAACCATCACCATAGGGTGCCAACATGATTGCCCAACTTTCCATGAAGGTTTAATAATGAACATGGTTTCGGATAACTAGTTGATGCAATCATCCAAGTATCATACTTGATTTGACTATATTAAACAATAACGAGCATGGCATGTGATGATTTTAAGTCACAATCATTACAAGGTGGTCATGATCCACAAGTCCCATCATCTAGTCCATTTCCTAATTGATGTTGACAAATGTTATATACATCAATGTTGATATTTAGTCTCCTTGGACTTTATAAAATAATAGAATCTCAACCCACATTTCAAATTTATCGAATTTCAAGGTTTTCTTTAAAAATGAACATTACAATCCTAAATGTTTGGATTCATGGCATCAATGGCATTAGCAAAAATGATTTTGCAAATTAATCTTTGTTTTTGCAAGAACAATGTTTTTCACAAATTAGATTTTCACATTGCTTTTGTATGCTTTTACACATAAATGGTTATTGGTTTTCTCAATATGACAATCTTTGAATTATTGTTTTAAAGTCAACATTTCTACAATTAATATAATTTGTGTCAAAGTTGCCAAGGTATTATGGTATTCAAGTTTTGTTAAATTATTCATCCAACATATGTTGTTAGATGAAAAAAACTAACACCCATGGAAAAATATATGAACAAATATATGGGCTTATTCACAATTGGGTTCCAAAAAAAAGAAAAGGATTCATGGGCTTTTGTGGGGCTACTTTTTATAAATAACATTTACTTGAAACAAATTTAAGTGAGAAAAATCATAGTAGTGACATACTCTCAATTCAATTCAAACATATGGGTATTATACGTTTTTTTGGGCTTTTTTAAAAATACTTGAAAATACTTGATCATCATTGTCTTTGTTCACTGTTTCGGAAGTAGGTGTAAAATTGTGTCAAAAGCTCAACAAGGACCAGACCCTAAAACTAGTGTGCAATTTTATTCAAGGTATGCCTATGCTAAGGGTTTGGGCATAATTTAAGTTCAGCTTGCTCAGCGTTTTGCTCATCGTATTCATGTATTTCACGTATTCACATTTTCAAATTTTAAAATACTTGAAAATACTTCTTTTTGAGCACCTTCAAAAAATACGCGTATTTCGTATGTCATTACTATGAGAAAAATTGAATAGTTCATTTTAAGACAATTCATGTGGTGGTGGTGAGTTTTCACAATCATACATAATTATGTATGAATATTTTGGTTTATAGCCAAAGACGCAAAAATTCCCATAAATTCCAAAAATGAGTTTCGATGGACAACCAAACATGTTTTCTAGTAATATATTTTCCTACACATGTGACCTACACCTCAAGCTAAAAATTTTGAACCCATTGAACACAATTTTTATTTCAAATGGTTGTAGGAAAAAGTCCTTTTTCCTTGCAACCCTTTCCTTCAAAATTTAAATACTTTGAAATTTTTGTATAATTTGGTTTTTCATCAAGTTCATATAATGAACATATACTTTCATAGAAGGGGGCATGTTTTTGTTGTACAAAAAGTTTGAAATCAATTGCATGACTTTATGCATTCCTTTTTATTCCTTTCCAAAAAAGGTGTAGTTTAGACGTTGATATAGTTAGTTTATAAGATTCAAAATGACGTTTACATAGTATCCAAATTATTTTAAAGTACTTTTATTAATTTAACAAGACAGTGTTTTATCTATTGGCATACACCTATTCACTATAACTATAATAATGTAAGATAAACAAAAATCCAAAGTTGTCCTTTGTAGTTCTTTAAATACAAGTCATTCTTTTTTAGTACCCTAATCATGAATACACCCATATATTATGCACACAAAGAGATTGTTACATTTAATCAATTGAATTGGTGATGTAATTGAATCCATGATTACAAACCACCAAGTATTTAACTCGTTATAATTTGTAATTTAACTGTTGGCACATGATTAACAAACCATTAACATGTTATCCAAATTATAGGCCCATTGGTTGTTTTCATGATTAGGCTATAATGTGAGACAATGGTCACAAAAAAATTACAAAAATGATTTTGAAGTATATGATTTTTTCCCCATTTAGTGCTATTTGTAATTTAAATACATCATAGTAATGACATTCGTCATTTTGCACTTTAAAATTCGCGAATTTACATGGTTAAAATTCGTTAAATTTTTTAAAAATTTGTTAAAATTTGTTAAAATTTGTGCTTCTTTGGGCTTCCATAACATTCCCGCACCAAGAATGTCATAACTATGAAATACATGTTACACTTGAATTTTGGGATTAAATTTTTTGAAAAAACAATTGAAGAGTTTGTAAAATACCATCAATTGCTCATGGTGTGCACAAGTACTAATAAAAAGTGTGGGGCCAAAGGAGAAGAAAATTTAACTCACACTCCAAAACATTCACAAGTACATGTGTGCCCATTGCCATCATGAGTACTAAATATTATTCTCTCATTTCATTGCACAAATGGAAGAATACATATATGGGTCCCTTGCCTATTATGAACCACCAAGTCATAACTCCATGTACCACATTTTTGTTGTCATTTTTTGTTGCACATTACATATAATATATGTTGTAACATTCAAGCAACCATGAAGGTCTAGTTGTGTGTGAGGATTGCAATAGTCTTGGGACTTAGTTGTTGTTTATTATTAGATGATAACCGAATTCCTAAATGCAATGTTGGCATTGGATTTTTGAAAACATCCAAAAAAAAAAAAAGAACAGCATGATATGTGGGCCAACCATGACCCAAGGGTTGTCCCACAAATCCTTAGCAAGGAAAAGGCCACCAAGTTAATGAACATTATCTTACTACAAACCTTGGGGGAAGAAAGTTGAACATTACATTATTGCCCATGTTAGAGTTGTTAAACAATAATAAAATAAAAATGAAGGCATTAGAATGCCACATTAAGTTAGCAAATTTAGTGGTTTTTTTGTCATTGTTGTCAACACTAGGTTCAAATGTTTCATTGTGTTCATGAAAAATTGGTTGGGAAAAATTCATCTTTTGGTGAAGGTAAACTAAAGTCTTTTGCATTATTGTGTGCTTGATCAACTCACATGTAATTTGCTAACCCAAATGAAGAATCCACATTTGAAGATGACAAAACATAGCTTTTTCACAAATCAAATTAATATAAGCAAAGGTGCAACTTGACAAGACAAATGAATTCCTATTTCCTCTATCAACAAATTCAATTAGGCTATCATTATGGCAACACAACACAAATGAACAATTCATCAGCAAAACACCTACCCTAAAATAATAATTCAAAAAAAGAAAACACCTACATGCACATCTTGAATCTCAATACCACACAAAGGCTAAACATGTCCCTATAACAAGATTAGAACTACACACCTTACTTGTTACCTATTTCTTTTGGATTGTATGGATCATACTCTTCTAATCAAGGTAATGACTTTATTTTGGGTTGATATCTAAGCTTTATAAGTGATATAGTTCCCATGCCTTGCCTTCCTTCATCCACTTATTATACAAGAGGTAAAGAAGAAAGGAAAACAATGCATATTCTTAGGCTAGTTAGTAGTTGGGGCCCAAAGGAGCAAATTAAGCCTCTCAAATAATTTGCATTGCCAACTAGAAACCTTGTTGGCCCATCAAGGAATGGGGTTCAACCAATACAAAGGCTAATAGCCTTGTGTATAGAAATGCTCTTATTTTCTTCCATGTTTTCTTTTTGTTGTTCTCCTCTTGCTAAGTCCCATCATTTCTGATGTCTACCTTACAGAGTTGTAGAAACTTTTGTATTGTATTCCAAGGTCATGCTTTAATCTTGGTTTCCATCCCATAAGGGAAGGGTTATTTTGTTCCAAGATTGGGGTCTTGTGTTTCATGGTGGAATCTTCCATTTTATGAGTAGATTCATCCATTCTTGGAGTGGGTTTTTCCATTTTCTGCACAATCTTGGCCGTGGAAAAATAAAATCTAAAGCATCCTATTTGCGGAATAATGCCCAACACAAAACCACCCACCACCCATGCCACCTCTCTCCCACACTCCTAGATTTGCACCCCTTATTTGCATGTGTTTATGGACTAACAAATAGGCCCTTACTTATTGTATGGACTAACAAATAGGCCCTTACCTATTGTATAGAATTCTACATGTTATCTATGTGTGTTGATGTACTATGGAATTGGTTGGTTCCGCCTAGAAAAACAGAATGGGCTAGTTCCACCTAGAAATGTGACCAGCCTAGTAGGGTGAATAACGAGTATTAGGGCATGTTCCAAAATATAATTGATATTCTTTAGACCATTGATTCACATCTCAAGCACAATTTCCATCATTGTTGCACATTACAATTGAAACACAAGTGGAAGCTAGGAAAAACATGGATAAAATGTTTAAGTCCAACACTTGACACTAGTTATGGATAGGGTAAGGCTCCCCATTGAGTGCATTATGGTTGTAAGCTCCCCATACCCTCTCTTGTTCTGAGTTCCCTATACCCTCCCCTAGGCAGCTTACAACCATAACTTTACCCTCAATGGGGGAGTCTTACCCTTTATAATAACCTATTGAAAATGGTTTAAGAAAAAGAAAATCCAATTGTCAAGTGGTCTTTGGGGTGTTATGCCTTGTAAACTAGGGGCCTTATGAATATGTTGCCCCGCAATGGGCAATGCAAAATAATGGAGTAAAGTTTTGCCCCCCACAATTACCTTAACCAACGAAGGCAAAACATGAATTTGATCGTGAAAAACGACAATAATAATTTTATTTTTTTCTAGCCAAAATAATTCTTCTAGCCTTTGTTACAACTCACAATTGTCTAACCTAGTTTGTTATAATAATAATAATAGAAAAAAAAGAAAAAAAAGAGAAAAATATCATTCATTTTCATTCCCATGACAAACATGATGATCAATGGGCTGCTAGCTTGGCAACACAATGAAACACAATCCATTTTCACATACGGACTAGTTACCTTATTTACCTATTCATCTATTTATTAACCGTCTCATCCACCTACCTACTTACTTTGTTATAACAATTGATCCAATCTCTATGTACCCATCTGGTAGTGGAAAGAAGATAATGCCATAGGTGCCCATATTTATGATTTCCATGTATTGAGGATTATTTCCCAACTAACAATACCATATATACTACTTGAAAATAAATATTCCTTTACTTTAGTTTATCAAAAATATATTTTAACCTTAAGGCTGGAGGTAGATTTCCATTATTTTCGAGTTTTAAAATAATCTTTGGATCTACGTTACCATCTTTAATAAAAAAACGTTTGTCTCTTAGACAAATTATCCAAATCATCCCAAGATATATTGACTTATTTGTAATCAATCTTAAGCTTATTAAAATTACTTTCATTTTGAATTGCTATAATATATATTTCCTTCACTATAATAAGGCAAATTGATTTGAAAAAAATTATTGCTTACTAACCCACTCACCTGCCTACCCACCTACTTTGTTACAAGAAATGATCTGATATTTACTAGAGTGTGTGACAAGGTTGGTTGGTTGGGTGGTTGATTTGTTTATTTATTTGTTTGTTTGTTTTTTGCCTCTTGCTTTTGAGGTTGGTATAACCTAGTGGGGGCTACCATTATTAGTGTGTTGCATGTTCTTTGCAAATGTTCCCTTCCAAGTTATGAGCTTGTTTTTTTCCCCCTAACTATCAAGCTTTTAGGAGTAGCCAACTTTGGCTATAGCTCCCAAATCACACATGTCTTGCTCTTCTCACTTCATCATCTTGTAAAGGCTCCTACTTACAACCTAGGTTGAGGTTGTTGTTGTTGTTGTTGTGGTATTTGGAAAATCGGGAGTTCACAATCATTTTGTAGTTTATGAGTAACTCATTAAGAGGGAATCAATTGTGCTACCTAAATTACAAAGGGGATAAATGTTGTTGTTTTATATTAGTGTTGGGTAATTGTCAGCTTTGGTGGGTTAGAATTATCGATTTTGGTTGGTAAGAACCAAACTAGAATCAAGTCTAATTTTGAAAATTGGAACTAGAACTGGAATTGTATACAAAATTAGAAATGAATTATTTTTTAACATGGAACTAGAAACTAGGTTCCTTATACTACCCATTGCACTCAGTTTTATCTTAGTGCTCTTGCACCTTGACTCTGTTCCATTCACACACCTTGCTAAACACCTACCTCACTTGCACATGACAAACCATGCATTGATGAGCTTCAAGATTCACATTTCATTTTGTAACTTAAGACTAATCTCAACCTCTAAACGGATGAGCCTAAAAATCCACTGCACACTTCCGAAGTGGTCCAAGATCTGTTGTCTGAAATCACCATCTCCTAGTTTGACAACACTCACAAACCGCATAAATGCCAACAAAGTCCTTGAACTAAACAAGTCTGCAGTTAGACTGGAAAAAATCAAGTTTCTTGTTCTCTTTATGTGCGGAAAGGAATCACGGAATTTGTTTCTTTGATTGAAAAAGAACACGACTAGAACCGTGGTTTACTTGATGTTAATTTGCAGTTAACTTAACTATGGCCTGGAACTAGTGGTCCAGTTCTGGTTAGTAAGACGCAGATCGTAATTGGGTTTGCTTTTCAAAACTGGAACTGGACCGAAAACTGGAAGTTCAAGAGTTGTAATAAATATTTTTTAGAACTGGAACAAGAAGTTCTTCATAAAAGTAAAGAACCACATAACAATGCTATATTGTTCCTTTGTGTATTTAGTAGTATGGTAGTTGTGACAATTGATAAATATTTAAAATTACTTATAAATGAAATAAAAATCAATATCTATATTTTCAAAATGCATTGCTTATTCTACAAAAAAAATTCAATTTTTTTGTTGGGAGGCCTAACATATTTTCAAAAGCTTTACCACCATGGTTAGCTAGCTAACTAGGGAACTGGTTCAGCCAGCCAATACAAAAATGTTTCCTGGCCAGTTGGCTGAACCAGTTGGTGGGTACTGGTTCACTCTGGAGGGGAGTCTGGCCAGTTGAATAGAAAAATAATACTAATAAGTAGCTGGCGGTGGTTTTGTGAGTGGGACCCGGTCGGTCGGTTGCTGGCTGCAGCCATCCATTTCCTTTCCTTCCTTTTGTACTGTTGCAACCTGTCTGCTTGCCTGCCTGCCTGCCTACCTGCCTGCTTGCTTGCTTCCTGCTACTGCTGCTGCTTTGTTTTGATCACTTGGATGTCTGCACTCTGCACACTACCCAACTGTCTTCGTGCACCTGCATTTGCTTTCCTGTCACCACCACTGAGCTGCTCATTGCTGGTGTGCAGCCAGGATCAGCTGATCCTACCCCCCCCCACCCCCACCTTCTGCTCCCCTCTGCTCCCCTCCTCCCCCCACTCTCACCCTCCTCCTCCTTCTTTCCCAGCTGCACTTTCCGCTTCCTAACTGTGGGTCTCTACTTTCTCCAGCTAGCTAGTGAACAACAAGTCTTTCATCTCTTGTGATCTGTTAGATCTACACACACACACTCTCTCTCTCTCTCTCTCTCTCTATAGAGTTCACTCTACCATCTTCCGCTACTAAATCTAGTTCTGATCCGGGGCACTAGCTAGCTGGAATCAGAGTCCTACTTTCCCTGAGCTGCTGCTGCTGCTGCATCACCTAGCTTCATTCTCGGACTCCCCGAGGTCTAGTGCTTTTCCTCTCATTTTCTACACTTTGATCTGCTGCTGCTAGCACTACTAGTGTATCAGTTATACTACTTTACAACTGTGCTGCAAGCTGCATCTGCATATTAACGCAGTAGTTCTCAGATCATTGGTCTCATTGTACTAGCTAGCTAGCTTTGCGGTTAAAAAAAATCCGTGTACGCATTGTTTGTGATTGTTGTTTCTGCTTGTTTGTTCAGGATCTAGATCGATCCAAGTAGTTTCCGTGTTGTTGGTCTCAAGAGTAGCTTAATATTATCAATTTCTATTAACGAAAATGCTGATCTGATCAGGATTGCTTCGGCGGATTCATTTGCAGGGTTTGGACTAGGAAGAAGAAGAGAGCAGACAGACAGGCCAATCCCGCGGGGGAGAAAGAACAATCACTGCAAGGCACGATGTCGAAGTCTCGGAAGACGTGCAGTTTAGATCAAATGCAGCAGCTGATGCTGGTGGTTGTATTGGTGATGACAAGTGCGGTGCACTCGGTGTCAGGACAGAACCTGACGGCGGTGTTACTGGGATTCGCCCAGTACTCCCAATTCAACAGCCTATTGAGCAGCACGGGAGTGGCGCAGCAGCTAGCAGGGTTCAGAACCTACAGCGTCATGCTTCCCAGCAACGATGTCCTCACTCCATGGCTGGCTGCCAATTCCAAGTTCACGACAGGGGAGATTGCCAACGTTCTCAGATACCACGTTCTGATGAATTACTTCACAGTGGACGAGCTGCGAGGTCTCAACGGAGGCGAGAATGTGACCACCTTGTACCAAGACACTGGCAACGCATACGGACAAGACGGCATGCTCACCATCACCGATGGAACTGGCGGTGAAGTCTTCATTGGTCCTGTGGGCGTGACACCTACAGTGCAAATCCTCACCAACATCACCCAGTTCCCTTACAACTTGACCATGTTCAAGATCAGTGGAGTTCTAGTCCCCTTGGGATTGGTAGCCTTGCCGCCATCTCCCACTCCTGCTCCTGTTCCAGCTACAGCTCCAGTACCTGTCAAGGCTCCTGCAAAGGCGGCTCCCACTCTTTCTACTCCTGCTACCAAGGCCACAGCTCCTAGCCCCAATGCAGCAACTGCTCTGCTTGTACATCAGTACAGTTACATCTTGCTGCTCTCTTCGCTCATGCTCTTCTCAGCAAGTTTTCTGTTGAACCTCTAGTTTGTTGCAGACCGCTGACAATGATTATGATGGTCATCAGCAGCAGCTCTCATGAACTGCATCTGCAATTCACCGTATTCATGCGAGGAGGAAAAAAATTTACCAATGATCCATGTGCTCAAGGGACATAAACTAGCAGCTAGTAGTACAGCCGGGAATCAGGCCGATCAAGCTCCACAAACTCTCCACAATCCAAGTCTGCAGCTTTTTAGTACACCAGATCCAGACTAGATTTGTTGTTTTTTCTTCTTCATGTGTTCAAAGTGTTGAAGCAGATGATGATGATGATGATGATCCATTCCCTGATGAGCAGCAGTTTTCAGAAGATGTGTTTTTCCCCCCATTCATTGTATGACTGCACCCGAGTAGCTAGGACTCCTGAAATCCTGATGAATTCATTACAGCTTCCTGTTGCAGCTAGCTAGCTTGTCCATCAAGACTGCTGCTGGTTTATTTAGTGATCCTGTCCCCAGTACTAGTAGCTAGCTAGAGAGTGAGTGTATCAGAACTTACACAGTTCTCCCTTCTTTTTTTTCCTCTTCTTAAATAAAACTATATTTTCACTTTGGAACTAGCTAAGGCATAGTAGTATAATTAGTACTGTTAATCTGCTGATCTTCTAGTGAATGATTCTTATAAATCTAGCAAAGGTTTGGAAACTTTTGTCTGTTGATTGAATGCTCCCAGGCTAGTAGCTTAGTTAAGAATTTGCAGTCACCTTGTTGATCTGCTTCAGATCATAATTTCCTAGTAACACAAATTAGGTTCATGTGTTGATCATCATTCCTAGCATAACAACAATACTGCACATTGAATCTGTTTCTGATTGGTGTGGTGATGAGTGAGTTTTGGGTTCCTGCAATTTCCAACAAAGGAACTGACAGTTGCAAGCCATTATTCGCTAGGGGAGAAATTATTCAGGCAGAATAATAATAATAATAATAATAATAATATAATTTGAGGTACTACATGTGATGTAGGTCTACAAGAGCAATTTTTGGCCGTAATTATTACGACCTGGTACCTTATTATTATTATTATTATTATATGTGGCTAGTTCATTCATCTAGCTGGCTGCACACTTGAAGAGCTCGTTGTGATTTTTGAGCTGCTAAACTTTGGTTTTGTTGGATTTGATAATGCTCTCACCTGGATAAAGACAAACTGACTGATTGTACCTACTTCATTTGCACGTTGGTGGCTGTTAGTTCGGTCTGGCCACTGGAAATTATTGTTGTTGTATTTGGGTACGACTGAGTCCCAGAAGAAGGTTGGGTGGGGTGGTGAACCAGACAACAACCAGCAGCAAACCTGCATCCATTTGTCTTGGCCTATTATGACTCAGTTACAGTGGATAAACCTCACCTGAGTTAGTGGATGTGTGGGCAATTTTACCCTAGATAACTTATCTGTCAACAAATAGGCCCCTGTAGGTAGGCAAGTAGGTAGGTAAGTAGGTGATAGGACAACAGATGCCACCAAAGGAAGTAGAATAGATGCATTTAGATCTGTTTATAGTAAGTAGGTAAAAGGCAAGTTGGTTGGCAGTTAGTAGTAGGTACTATTGAAGGCTGCAACTGAGCTTACCACCTTAGGTCAGGTAGTGAACTGCTGGAACCCAATAGAAATAATGGCCCTAAAAGTAGTGTCTGATTGCTCTAATGTCACTCTACTCTGAGTGACCCCCAAGTGTTGGACAATAGCACTGCAAGTATTGTGCCTCTTCACTAAATGGGCCATTGGGTCCACCAATTGGGTTTATATGTATGTTTTCTTCTAGCCCATCTCAAAGACTGAAAGCCCTCTTGATCTCTCTCTGTCCCTAACTGATCAGGAGTGTGAGCTACCAAAGACCACCAAATTTTTTTACCAAGTTACTTAGGCTAGTACCTCTAAGTTGTCAAATGGGTTTTACACTTCAAGGAAGGTCCATTAAACCAAATCCCAACAATTGACAAATTTTTAAACTAAAAACTATACAGCTTTATCTGGATCAGGATCATGCCAGTTTGGAGTATAGGGGATCAGTATTAGGCATTTTTAGGCTGGCTCTGGCTCTGCATCTTTTTCTTGCACATGGTCCTGCACATCATTTCACACATCATTTCATGCATCTAATTGGGTGTACAACTTTGCCTGGTCAACAATATATGCAACAATCACTCGGTTGGCAGTAATTTGAAACCAGTTGTGTGTGAAAAATGTTGAACCTACATTTATTAGGGAAGTGTAATGGTTAGGATCAGGGCTTTTTCTTTTTCTTTTTCTTTTTCCCCCAAATTTTGTGATTTTAAAACATTAGTCAAAGTAGTCAATTAAAATTTTCAAAAAACATAAATTCACATATATTTTCCAAAATTTTTAAATTTGCCGTTCACTGGTTTGGAGTTAGGACCCGTGTTGTCTGGTTCTTTCTTTTTCAAATCAAATTTCAAAACCCACGTTTCCAATTTTGGCACTATTTTTTCAAATTCAAGAACCTCTGGGCCCGGTTCTGAAACATGGCCCAGTTTCGTGTACACATTACACACTATCCAAGATTAGGAATTGTAAAAGTATCAAATTTTACAATCAATTAAAACTCAGATTTGTAATCTATTAGATAATCTACTTACAAAATTCAACCTTCCTGCTAGCTTTTAAAAAAAAATCATCTTATTTGAAAAGCTTGCCATGTTTTGAAGAAGTTTTATTCACGAGTCTAGATTCAGTTTTGATTATTGCAAAGCCAATCTCACAGTCTGATCCTAGTGTCAATTTCCATCTAAAGAGGAACCGATTCAAGTATAGGTCACATGAACTTGAAGTTTCAACTTTAACACTTAAAATTGAAGAACATGCCAACACTTGTCACAATCAAAAATTTGTTTTGTGACGAATTTTTGTCAATTGGTGATAAAAATAAAAGGGGACTATAAATTAGAAGTGAATGTAGGATCGAAATTATGTATGTTTATTACATAGTTACAAAAATCTATGTTTTTATTTGCACAAATATGTTTTCATTTTTCTATTTTCTATGTATAATTAATAGGTCACATCATTTTCCTATTATGGATTTCACACACATAAACTATGCCAAAACTATTCAAAATAAAAATTTCAATTCTCCTCATAATTTTATTTCATAAAACTTTGCATTTCATAAAACAACTTGATTTTTTCAAATCAAGGTGTGTCTAAAGGTCGCAAACATTCATTTATGTATTAACCAAAAGGAAACTAAACAAGAAATTTCTTAACGTTTGCACATCACATGGGTCCAAATGTGATTCAACAAGCACATTAATTGAAATTATCATAAAATCATAATTAAACTAACAAATAAATCGCCAAACTTAACTGATAAGTAATTACATAAGTAATAGTCTAATTATATCAAGTTACAAGTTTTTGTGGGAAATGGTTCAAAATGTACATATTTTGAAAAAAAAAGGTGGAATTTAACATATTTAAGGCATAGGTTATTGTGTGTCAGAATTATATAACAAGGTTTGAAAAAAAAAAATCTACTTTTGTTTCTAACCTTTTAGCCAAAGTTGGTTAAATCTTCTAGTGAAGGATAATAAATCCACCTATTTCACAAAATTGAAAAACAAAACCCTAATTAAGAGTGAAAACTCTAAAGCAACTACCTTTACATAAATCATTGTGAAAACCAAATGCAAGCATTCCCCTTCATATCAATTATATTTGGCCTCTACTTAGTTATTGCATTGACACAAATTCCCGAATTTTTCATCAAGGTGTGCAAAAACTATTACAAGTCTCAAAACACTCCAATTTGTATGTAATTGGAAAGGAATGAATGTTAACCTAGTCAATGGCGGTCGGTAGCCTGGTTCCATGCCTAACCATTAACCAAACCAAATATAACCCCAAGGTTCATAACTTTTCACCTTGGGTTTCTCATAAACATGCGTGTGTTTTAGGGTGTTGGTCCATGATACACAATTTGACAAACCCCCTACCTTTTGAAAATAATTAATAGCCCAACCAACATATGATAGGAAACATGCACATAACCCAACAACAATAGATAATTTTTTTGATAATTCTAAAACAATAATTCATAGACGATTCTAGAAAATGTATATTTTTCTAAAAGAATAATTGGTTGATAGAAGTTTTTTTTTAAATGTGGTCAACAAGATTTTTTAAATGTTATTTATTACAAATTTATAGAAAGTTTAATTGATTGAACTTTTCAAAAGGTTGATGATCTTTAAAAGGTTTTGTTGAACAATATATGAAGAAGTCTAAAAGGCACCATCCTTCAATTTCACCAAAACAAGTTGTGACATTTATACTTCTAGTTCATTTCATGTCTAACTTACATCATGCCTTGTTCAACCAACAAAGTTGTTTAGTTCTTATTCATTATCAAATTCCTTGTTTGTTAAATCTTTTAATTTTTTCCAAATCACGTTTTTGTTTGACAAATTCCTAAGTAATTATTAACCCTTGTTCATCAACCACCTCAACCATGTTTATTGACTAGTATGGATGAACACCAACAATCATGCAAATTATGGATGATTTTTATTCTTCATGGATGAAAACACCATCTTTTTAAAAAGGGAGGCATGGGGAAGGTTTAAATTGGACCCCCCACCACCTTATCTTGCACCTACACCCCAAAGCACATGAACCAAGTTCATGTGTTGAACTTGTTAAGTTTGACAAGCTTTGTGATCATGCTAGTGATAGTGGGCTTGAACTCGAACTTTTGTACACCATCACTACTTTGCTCCCTATTACAATTATGATTATTATCACTTTTACTATTTTCTTAATGGGTGTGGTAATGACAAAGGCATTCAAAATGAAAAAAATGACAAATGGTTATATTCAACACTCATTGGCCAGCTTGATGGAGCTCAAAGCCTTGTCAACAATAGGAATAATTTAGCCTAACTATTGTTGTTGTTACATTATTATCAATCACATTAGTTAGTTGGGTATTTATTTTTTGTTATCTAGTTAGTTAAATATTATTACACAAATCCATACCAAAGATAACAAGGCCTAACAATAATGGTAGTGGCATAAGTTGGTCAGTTGCACTTCCCAAGGTATTTTTTAAAAAAAATATCCCTCCTTTCTCATTTTAAGGCACCAAGCCTCATTTGGGTTCAACTGTCGCAACCTTAGCCTTGAGCTCGGGACAAAGTAAGGGTTTGCAAAGGAACGGGCCAAGAATGAGTTCGGGAGTCACATTTCATGTTCATGGGAGTGCAAGAAAGTGTGAGGGAATGAACCCTCACATTCCCAAGTGAGCTCCCATTTTGTGTCGCAACCCTACTTTGGCCAAGTGTGGGAGTGAAGCCCAACACTTGGAAAAGTTGGGGATTTGGAGTCCTCCGGGACTCCTGAGTGTTCAGAGCTCGATAGAAAGGGGCAAAACACCTCGCATTAGGGTGTTCTTGGTGTCATTGGAAAGGCCTTGAAACTTAGATATCGAAAATGACCTCGGATTGGTCATTTGGACATCTACAGCCCAAGTTATGGGCAAAAGAAGGGTCGGGAGTCAAATTGGCAATTTGACTCCCGGCCACTAAAAGTCGGGAATAGACCTCTTCCCAACATCCGATTTGGGTGTGCGACATGGCGTTGAAAAGATCTCGACGAGGGCTACAACTTCGGTTTAGACCTCGTCATGATCGGATTCTGCAGTCGGGAGTTATGGCGGTTCAAAGTTCTGGGAGTCCCGTCGGGACAATTTCGGGACTCCATTTCGGGAGTCCCGAGAATTTGTGCCACTTGGATGTACTCCCCACTACGAGCTGCAGAGAATACTATAGGGAGTAAGGTGGTGGCTCACTCCCGAGTCTAGGCCATGGTGAGTCTTGTGTGTCCAAGTGCTCGTGGCTTGTCCCAACACAAAAAGGTGTTCTGAATGCTAAACTAACCTCCAGTGGTTGGTTTTTGGATGCAAATTCACACAAGCTAAGTTAGTCCCTCTTCCTAGTCTAATCCCGGGGCTTCCAACTCAACCCTCTACCCCTTTCTAGAGTTGGAAGTCGGGAGCGTGTCTTTCGGTCCCAACTTTCCGCAACTTCACATTGGTGAACCCTCAAGTGGGTTCACCCCAAGACCAAGGAGCGCATCATTTTGGGAGTTGAAGTCCCAATGGATTGTCGAATCTTTAGAGGAAAATTGCAAGGGTCAAAACTCATTGGATTGAAGGGTTCCTTATATCATTAAAAAGCTCTTGGAACATAGATGTCTAAAATGGGTTCACATGACCCATTTTTTGTACCTAAAACACAAGTTATGGCCAAAAGAAGGGCTAAGAGTTAAATTGCCTATTTGATTTTCAACCATTAAAAGTCAAAAATCCTTTTGATTCCCTTGTGTGCAGGTGGTGTGCAACATATGATTGGAGAGCTCTTGATAAGGGCTATAAATTTGTTATAGACCTCATCTCAATCGAAGGTTTGCACACAAAATCATGGGACTTCGAAGTTGCGGGAATCGTAATTTTGGGAATTTCAAAACTTGGGAGTCCCATGACAAAATGACATTTCGGTGCTGGTCTCATTGCCAGGCATAGAGTATACTATAAGGGGGAAGGTGATGGCTTCTCCCAAGTCTAGGCCATGGTGAGTCTTGTGAGTCTGTGTTTGCCTGTGGTTCATCCGTGCACCAAAAGTGCTCAAGCTATGCAGTAATCAACTTATTGTTTGGTTTGTGTAGGTCCATGTGAGAAATTGAATTGCTTTTCAATCTTTCTAATCCCCATCCTAGAGCTTTAGCACACCCATCTACCCCCGAAAGGCTGTAAGCCAAGGAGTGTGCCCCAACTTTTTTTCTTTTTGTTGTTTTCACCTTTGGACTTGCAATGAGTCCATCAAGGAGCTTGGGGTGCGTCATCAACTCCTAAATGAGTGATGAACAAAAATCAAGATATAAACACCACCTTCACATTCAAAGTTTTTGTCAATTCAAAAAATAAATGAAGTTTGATGTTAATTGCAACTCTTACCTCCAATTGTAACAAGTTATCATGAAAAATTATTTTCCAATGGAAAAGGAAAAAAAACTCCAAAATAACACCATCATATAAATTGCATCTTTTATGTTTTAAGAAAACTCATGTGCAAACCATAGGAATATAAGTTCAAAACACACAAAACAATCACATGTTTTTCTTGTGTGTTTCGTAATTTCAAAAGATGAAAAATGATACTCCAAAACCACACCATGGGGATAAACCCCCAAACACAACAAACATTAGTTTTTATTTTTTATTATTATCTTTAAATTTTAGTAATGTCCTAAAAAATGCTTGACACACCAAGAAGCCTAATTTTTTTTTAATGCAAAATTTTGTGAAAACCTAATTTTTTTTTTAAAGCTACAAGCCCTATAAAGGTTTTTTTTGAATTTTTTTGAAATAATTTGCCAAAAGCATAGGGGTTTTAGATTAGGTTTATCAAGTTTCACTACAACCAAAGGTGTCCCTATATGCAAATGATTTCACTAGATTTTGAGTGAATTCATAGGTCAGAATGAACAAGACCTAGCAAGGAAGTAGTGAATTCACTAGTCTAGTGAATGAGAACTAGTGAATTTTGTATTAATGTTTTAAAAGCTTGTTCCCAAGAATTTTGGGAAACTAAATAATGATGCAACATTCGAAAAATGGAAAAAAAAAATCATTAACATGGCCAAGAAAAAAATAAAATTGAAATATTAGCCTAGATTCATTACAAAAACATTTGCCAAAAAAATGAAAGGGTGCATGCACAAATGGGTGGACCAATTTGGGTGATGTAATCCAATTTGTCCACCTAGCTACTTGAAGGAACTTTTAATAATCATCAATTTTTTATTGCCCTCACAAATGTTTTTTCAAAAAAAATTAAAAAATTAGTTGGAATGCCCATGGTTCATAATGATGTTAAAATTAAGAAAGGAAGAAAAACATCATCATGTGCATGCATAATGATTATACATGTTTGATCAAGTTTATACTCAAAAAATTATTTGTTGTTTCACTTTGTTTTATCACTATATTGACTTGTTTTATGTTGCATGATCAGATTGAATTTTCTTAAAATTCTCATTTTGGATTGTTATTTCAAATTTCATATCATATTGGATTAACTAGAAAATACTGTTGGAACGTATAACATTTATATGCTAGGTGAAAGTGAATAGGTAAATATGAAAATGGTTTTCACCAAAATGGCAATATTTTTTAACAACCTCAAGGCCTTCCTCGCATTCAAAATTGAAGGTGATAGCAACCCTAGTGGGGCTCATGTGACCCAACACCCACCAATGCACTAATTGGAAAAGTTGCATATTGGGTTTTCATGATAATGAACCTCAAATTGAATTCATGTCCCACTTTGGGTGGGGGATTTTTATGTTGCTTTAAGGTGCATGGTTTTTCTTTCCCGAGTTTCTTTTGTTGGTCCCCTCATGACCTACCTACCTACATACCCCCTAGTACTTACATACCACCCAACCTCCTCTACAAGATGGACAATATATTGTCATAATATTTTGCATGAAATTTTGTCTAATTATCTAGTACAATACCCTCATTCTACCATGGCTATTACCATTTTCAATAATGTAATAATTCCCTCATGGTAATGTAGCTTCTCATTTTTTCTAGTTGCAGGCTTGAAGCCTATTGAATTTCCATTTGGGGAACTTTCAATTGCAGAGCTTGCACAAGCCACTTGTACAAATGATGCCATGTAAGTCCTAGCAACACATAGCCAAGGAAATTGCAAGCCCAATAGGAGGTATAACAACTTCCTAGCTCTTTAGGTTTTGTTGAAGCACTAACTATAGTAAGAATAAAAAATTTAATAAAAAATTTATTTTATTTTGCCATAGTTAGTTTCCATAGAATCACTTCTAGATTTTTTTTGAAAATTCTTTTCAGGATGCTACATATGAAGAAGTTGTTATTTGAACTCCCCCACCATAACTTAAGAGGCCGTAGATTGATAAATAATTGAAAGTAGGTTTCTTTGAAGGAGATTATGAGGCTTCTTTTGCAATGAAATGGAATCTTTGCAAGCATGCAAAAGACAAGCAAAATTTCATTATGTTAGTTACCTGATATGGGTACCCTTCCATTTGAACCAGGGGCCCAAGAGTTGAAGACCACATTGCCATGAATGTTTGCATTCTAAGAAATGCATAATTGCAACAAAACTAAAATGAGGTGAAAATGGTGGTTTGTGCAAAGAAGAAAATTGCAAAAAAGTAAGACAAGTTACAAATGAAAGCAATGCAAGTGTTGGAGGTGTGAAAACCCACATTAGTGAAGTTTTATGAATCCTTCTTGTCTAGGTCTTGGGGATTTCACCATGAGTGGTGGGGCTATGGGCCAAAACAACCTTTTACAAATGGAGAAAAACAAGAACCTTGTTGCATTCATAAGAACTTGCAAATATGTTTATACTAAAGACTTGTACATGGCTTGGGACGACCCCAAGCACATGAAGCATAAACCATGCAAGGTTCAATGATTCAAGGATATGCATATTATTGCCTCATAACATGAATCACAAATGATCCATGGCCAATAATTAAACAAAAAAATTAATTAACCTTAATATATTTTTAAATTTTAAACATTATTATAATTTATCAAAACTAATTTGTGTGCACCTAGTGTAAAATTGTGGCACCACAAAGCATGACTTTCTGTGCACTTCACACTATAAGCTTAGGGCATCTACACAACCCAACATGTAGTTGTGACAAGTCAATCTACAACAAATTTCTATCAAACAATGGCCATTTTTTACAAGAATAATTCTAGCAAAGGTTCTCCGTCCAATTCATAATGCCATTCATTGTAGTTTTGTACGTGCCTATTATTGAGGAATAGTTTTGCCCCATATATTTTGTTACATTTTTGTTGTGTTTTTACCCATAGATTATATAACATTTTAATCCATCCATTTTCCTTCCCTTAATAGCTTTGTATAATCTATGTTAGGTTTTGTATTCACTCTCACTTTGTCTTTGCATCCATCCCACATACTCTTAACGATGGCAAACAATCCAAGCAAGAATGGGGGAAAAAAAAACATTGTGAATGTTTTGCAAACACGAGTGTGATGGAAAATTAAAGTTATCAAAATTGATGAGGATATTGTTCAAATGCCTTTTTATTATGATGGTTGTGTAGTTTGTTGGATGCATGTATTGTATTGCTTGAACTTCAAACATTTGTGCATTGTTGGTTAGAATACTCCACCATTGGATTCAACAACAAAACACCAAAAAATTAATTAAATCTTAAATCTTAACTTTGGCACTTGGTTTTTTAATTCTGAAAATTTTGCCAATTAATGATTATAATAAATAAAAAAACACATTCTCTTTAACTTTATGGGGGTAGTCTAATGTGTTTAGAATTGTCTCAATCTAGATTTTTGATCTAGAATCTTTGTGATTTAAAACTTAATAGTCGAAATCTTAAAGATTCTTAAATTTATCAAAATTTCAACACATGTAATAAATAATTTTTCAAAAAATCAACAAAACAAAAAATAATTTAATTTAAGTTGAAATCATTCAAGTACTACATGTGAACATTGCATATATATAAATAACAATGTATCTTTTGCTTTTGCATATATATCCATGCTTAAATGATAGGTGCTAATTTTGGAATTATCTTAAATGCAAGTATTGTAATTTTATCTTGTTCACCAAATGCAATAAACTCCCCCCATGACATTTTATTTCATTTTCCTCGCATCTTGGGATTGAAACTTTCCAAAATCACTTGGTTCAATATTTTTTTATTTTTTACTTTGCCAATTTTCTTTTTTGGCAAAATTTTGCAAGTACAAAAGTTACCCTTAGTACTTTGCACTATGGGCCACTTTAAAATTATTGAGTGTCCAAGGTCTAGGGTCTAATAAAATAGAGCAATCCTACTAGGGAAGAGCCATAAATTGAACCCCACTATGGCCTTGAGATGAGATTTAAAAGACCAAAAAGTGGCAAATTGAGGCTCAATTTACATGGCACCATTTTGGAAGGAAAATCAATTGGTTTGGACCCTTTTTAAAAATTAAAAATAAATTTACATTAAATAAATTAAAAAAATTACATTAAATTTTTTTTAAAATTACATTAAAAATTAAAAATTAATTTTTTAAATTAAAAAACACCTCAAAGGAAAGCTCATAATTTGGAGAACCAAGATGCAAGCTAGGTTCCAAATTGGTTTGAGCCTTGGACCCCCATCTAAAGTGGACCTAAGGGTGAAGGCTTAAAGAGAGCAAAGGAAAATGGATGAAAGAGGATGAATGAGATGAGATGAGATGAGATGTGATGTGATGACATTGGGAGCAAGAATTGGGAGGGAACTGCTTTGGAACAAGTACCAGTACTAGGGTTCGGACAATTAGGGTTTGGTAGAAGTACAGTGTTAGAAGGATTGCACGGTAGCAGGAGGAGGGGGCGAAGCAGCAGCAGCAGGAGCGATGCCGCCGAAGCCAGTAGCGGCCAAGGGAGGCAAGGAGAAGAGCAAGGCAGACCTAGCCAAGAAGCAGAAGCTCGTGGAGGACAAGACCTTCGGGCTCAAGAACAAGAACAAGAGCAAGAATGTGCAGAAATTTGTGCAGAGCCTCACCCAGTCGGTGCAGCCAAACCCTAAACAAACTGATGCCAAAGCCGCCCTCAAGGTTCGGTGTTCCTTCCTTTGTGCTCCCTTCTCTCTCTCTCTCTCTCTCTCTCTTATCTTGTTTTTCTTTTGTTCTGGCAATTTCATGTTGTGTGCTTGTAACGCTTGCTTAAAGTCTTGTGATGGCGAGCTCTCGTTCTCTGCTGAGAACTTTTATTGTTTTACTCAGTCAGCTAGTTGTTTTAGAATTATGTGAGCCTTCAGAAATTCTACAGCTTTGACGCTGAATGTTTGAATCATGTGCATTTTTTGTCATGCAATTCTTGTGCATGCAGAAGAAGAAAGAAGAAGAAAGTGCAAGGGAGAAGGAGTTGAATGAGCTCTTCAAAGTGGCCATCAGTCAGCCAAAGGTTCCGCTCGGTATGCTTACAGTGTTCCTCTTGTGCTAATAATCTCTGGTTCTTTGTACAAATTCTTCAGACTATTTTCATATTCTTCTCACTGGTTTCTGTGCAAACTATTGTAGGTAAATTGTATGTTGATTGCAAGTGACCAAGATTCAATGTGGACAAACATTAGTAACTTTGTGGCTGGCAGGTGTTGATCCAAAGTCAATTGTGTGTGAGTTCTATCGACATGGACAATGTGCGAAAGGTTTCAAATGCAAATTCTCCCATGATCTTAGCGTTGAGAGGAAGGGAGAGAAGATTGACATCTACAGTGATCAACGTGATGGAGATGTTGGTGCGCGCTTCGCCAAGCTGTGTTACATCAGTCGATATTGCAAGGGGCAAAAATTTGGCATCGCTTGTTGTAGGGTTAGGAAGGGGCAAATCTTTCACATGGTAGATTCCTCATTCAATTGTGAATTTGGCAGACACCATGGATGATTGGGACCAAGAAAAGCTTGAGAAAGTGGTTGAATCCAAGGGCATGGAGTACAGCAACAACAAACCTACAGAAATTGTAAGTTTTTTCCCCTCTTAACTGCTGTTCTCTTTTGTTGTGTGTGAAAGCAGTTTCTTCTGTTTTTAAAGGGATTGCTTGCCACAGGCAGCAGTAATATTCCTGGTGGTTTCTGCATTCTCATCTGGCTGTATACTGCAGCTGGAAAACTACAATTGACAAAACCTTACAGAAACAAGAATGCTGTTTTCAGAGTTGGTCTTAAGGTTGATCTGCAGCTTCATTTGTGCCAGGGAGATTGCTGCAACCTTTGACTTCAAGCCACACTATAAATAAAGTGGGATGAGTCTAGAACATTACCCATTTACTCTGACATGGATAAAATGCCAGGTCTTTTTAGCAGGGTTCTGTGGAATCTGCACAATTTCAGGTGGACTATCAGATATTCACCATCTAAATCTTTGGGATCTTGAGTCCACAGGTATCCCAAGATTTTCATCCTTGACATGGAAAATGGTTTGGAGTCTTTTGTTGTAGGCATAGCTGCTAGGGGTGCCACTGAAGGGGACCAATAAGGATATTGTGGAACTGTATCCCCTGTGTCTGGCCCTGGGTGCTGGTGGAGACTGTGCTATATTGTTTTGTCTTTGGAAAGCACCCCAATATAAGATTCAGTAGGGTTCTGTACATGCAATGATTATGTAGTTGCTATTGAAGGTCACTGAACATTTGTAGCAACCTGATGCAGGTATGCAAGCATTTTCTGGAAGCTGTGGAGAAGAAGCAGTATGGCTGGTTCTGGGTGTGTCCTAATGGTGGCAAAGATTGCCATTACCGACATGCATTGCCTCCTGGTTATGTCCTCAAATCACAAATGAAGGCCTTGCTTGAGGAGGAGGGTGAGAAGATGAGCATTGAAGAAGAAATTGAACAGGAGGTAGGTTCTGGTTTCTTGTGTGATCATTCTTTCAATGGCCTTTAAACATTGGATAGACTACCATTTGCACACTATCCCAGGTTTGTTTGTATAAAGTCTGCTGCATATCTGTCAGAACACTTGATCTTTGTCTGTCTCTGGGATTTTCTGTTCTGGAATGGTACTGCTCAATCATTGTAGTTTGGCTTTGGCTGTTTTGGTTACTCTGTGTGCATCAGGTTTGCACTCACACACAGCAACTGAACCTCTGACTAGCATGTATGCAGAGGTCAGCTACAAAGAGTTCAACACCAATTACAACAGAGCTCTTTCTACAGTGGAAAAGAGAGAAACAGGCTAAAAGAGAGGCTGAACTTTCTGCAAAAAGAGCTGAAAGGGCCAAGAATGATCGAATGAGGTACAAGGGCATTTGCATTTTATTTCTCTTCATGTTGTTGCACATGCAATTGAGATTTTCTCTCCCTGCAGATTGCAAAGCTATTTAGTGGCTATTGTTAAAATCTTGCAGAGTGGGAAGGTCTGAATGTAGTGATTGATACAGTCACATAGGATTACTGTCATGTATGGCTTGTCACTAGGGGAATTTGCTGAGCTAATCCCGTGGGTTGAGTAGAGCAAGAGTGGAAGTGTTTCTCACTGCAGCTCAGCACTGCAGGGTTTGTTTTCCATTTCCACTTACTTTCTTGGCAGATGCAGAATTACCTATACTTATTCTTGAAAAATGTTGTTTGGAACAGTGGGAGGGAGCTCTTCCTGGCAGATGCAAGTCTGTTTGTGGATGATGCAGAAGCCTTTGATCACTATGAACGAGAGGAAGAAGAGATTCCAAGTTCTCAGCTGTCAAGGCCTCTTGAGGAGGTATGACTTGTGCACCATCAGAGGGGACCATATAATAGTTGCCAAAAGAGATTCCTCCAAGTAGTTTTCCTTGTAACCTCTTTGACATGATTATTGTGAGAGAGACGATAACATTATGTTGTTTGGTGCAGGCCAAGGAAAGTGGCATCAAGGTTGGAGTGGGTATGACTGAAGATGATGAGAAACTACTTGTAGAGGACGATGATGAGCTGGATCTTGATGATGAGGAGTTGGACGAGCTTGAGGCCAGTGTTTCCAAAACCTCTTTACATGACACATGAGCTTATGTCAGTTGGTGTTGTCAACTATCCCACACTATGGCAGGGTTAGTAAAACTCCAACAATTAAGGGAGGGATGGAAATTCGAATCCCCAGTGGAAGATCTCCCTTTTTGGTAGATTTAATTGTTAATCCTCTACGAGTTTTTCATGTTGCTGAGAAAATATATAGGCTGTGTTTTGTCTCTGTTATTGGAACTAGGAACTTTTTACAAAATCATTCCTGGTGTAACAATTATGCTGTGTGATCCTGGTGAGGATGTATAGGCAGGGATTTAACAAGAGTTCAATCTTCCAGATGAAGACCTGTCGTTGACATTCTTGAATGCCATGGAGCTGTCTTTGATAAGTAGCCTGGCATAATCTCTAATCTGTGTTGCAGGTTAGGCTTTATGAGCAAGTGACATAGTCACTGAGAAATGCCACGGGGTTCACTCCCCTTCTGCCACGGTAGAATAAATGCTGCACCATTGTGTTTGGTGCAAGCTCCAGTTTGTTGTCAGATTTAATTGAATGCAATTTGAATTCAACTAAATTCAATTCAAAAATTGGATTAAATTTAATTAAGAAATGAGATGCAAATTGGTGAAAGAAAGAATTGAAATATACTCATGAAAGTGGTGTTGGGAAGGAAAAACTTTAAAAGACGAATTCAAAAGGACACTTTTCCATGCCTAAACAGATTCCAACATGGAGTGTCCAAGTTATGCCAAAGACTACAACTTATGATTTATAGAACTTCAAGTTCTCTTACTTAAACCAAGTTTGATGAGGCATTGTCATTAGAATTTATGCTATATAAATATATTTTATTTTAAGAAAACAAAAGAAAACATTGTGTGTTGATTGTTTGCTAAATATAAAATTATCAACTAATATACAAGCTCATGTTTATAATATGAAATTGGATAATATGACAACCTCAATTATGCAACACATTTTTCCACAACCAAATTATTGTTCAAATGTTAAATTCCTTCCTCAATATAACTACATGGCCTTCGATTACATGACACCTTCAACCCTTCCTTTTGTCATATTACAAAGGTAATTAGTTCTATAAAAGTTGTAGGACTTACATCATTCTTAAGGTCTATGTATACATAAATGTACATACCCAAGTACCATAACTATGTTATGTAACATCAAGGTCCTAAAGTGGTAGAATAGTCCTTCAACACACTTCAAAAGAATTTGGTTATTCTTCTCCATTCTTTTGTTGACCATACACCCACAAGAACCTTTTCAAGCTTCTTGTCTTACTCTTTGATGTTCACATGGGCTTGAACTTGGAGTCTCCGTTTGTTCTCACAACACCATATACTACTATACTTTGTGTCACATTGTATTAGCACTCATTTCACAAGCATGTGCCCACAAAGCTTCTAAGTCTTCATCTTGATCTTGGCTCTTTACATATCATTGTTTATAGTTTATTATAGTTCGATTCCTCACTTCATCTTTGCTTTGGCTTTATGATGGCTCACATATCTTAATGTATGTACAAGTTGTTTTGGGACATGGTTTTCTCGAACCTCTCTAATACACAAACATTGTGATGGTGGTAATGTCATTCCTTGCTTTGAAAATTTTCAACTTCCAGAAGATTGTGATCATAATGTTGACAAGTTAGGTGCACATGTGAAGCCCTTGTTTGGTCCTACTTGGAGGGAGCTTCTTTATGAGGAAGCTAGGGGGGTGATCCTAGCAGCCCTATTATATTGGTCCTTTGCAGCTCTACAATTTGCTATGTTGAGGTTTTTGGGTCAATCATTATTTCATTACCTTTAAACTGTTGTTGTGGAGATTTCTTAACAATCTCATTAGTATATGAGCTTTTTCGAGAAGTCACATGAACCATAATTTGGTGCACACATAATTTGTTTTCCATTTCAAAATGGAACACATTTTGTTTCTACTTGTCATTCCGTTTAAACACATCCCATCTTTGTGCCTCTGTGCCTTTTTGTCTTCAATGTAGCAGAGTGATGATAATGCATTTTACAATTGTTTTAGAAGAAGTAAACAAGATTGTTTGATAAAGGATTGTGTGGGATGACAAGGGAATGAAGATGTTCACAAACAAGTGTAAACATGCCAAGCTATTTGCAAAGCACATTAAGTTGGAAGAACAAGTGCATTGACATCATTTTGACCAGCCAAAGCTCTCTTGGTTTCTCTCAATTTGTTGTTGAATCAATGGGTGGAAAATGCAACAAGATATTGTTAGAATTCAACATTTTGTTTGATACATAAAAGTTGTGCACACATTGATGCAAGTGATTTATTTTTTCTGTATACATGTATCATTGTTGGAAAAACATGTTCAATATTGTTATAGGAACACTAAACAAGTCTATACTTTGTAACCATAATTTCACCTTAAGCAACAACTAGTCACATCCAACCCACATCCCATGTAAATGATAATAGCCACCTTGCATTCACATACTTCAACATGAAATAGCCTACCAATCACCCTTACCCATGTGATTGGTGCCATCTAGCCTAGACCTAATACAAGTTGGAGAGGCATGTTCAACGACATAGAAAAAAACAAAAAACAATCCTTGCCATAAATGGTCTCATTAATTGTGTCATTTTCTTTTTCACATTATTACACCATAAAACTAAAAACCATTTGGTAGTGGATCAAAATGATTAAAAAGATGAAACCCTTAATGTAGTAATAGATGGATGGTTCAATATTGTAATGTAGTAGTTATTAAATAATTGATTACTACTCAAACAAGGGGATAAGAAGACATGTCATCAAAATTCAAGCTAATAAAATGTGAACATGTACCCTAATGATTACTCATGTGATCAACATGACTACTAGGGATAATGTTCATAACTAGATGGGACAGATGATTAAATTTGAGACCTAATTACAAATTATTGTAAACATGGATGTTGAGTTTTGAATGAAAAATGATTTTGTTAAGTAAATAAGTTTTTACTCCTTGCCATTACTCAACTTTTCCAACTTGAGATTTGTGAATATGTTGAAGAAAAAAGAAAAATACAATCTTGGGTAATTATGTTCTAGGTTTATTTTTAATCTATAAGCTTGTTCAGCCATTGGGTGTAACAAAGGTGAATTGAACGTGACATGCCAAGGCATTTTTGACATTAATTACATTATTTGAAAAAAAATTGTAATTTCAAATTTATTTATTTCAAAGATTTTTTTGTGTGAAGGATCATAGTCTTTTGGAATATTCAAGAATGTTTTTTTTGACATGTAAATTTCAAAATTCATTAATTATTCTACAAACATGTGTTGAATTTGCTTTTGTATTACATTAATCAAAATAAGTTAAGTAAATTTGAAAATATTATGAATTTATTAAATCATGTGTGTTTTTTACATGCCAAGAATATGTTGTGAGGGTTACAACTTTCTTTCAATATGAGTCATTAATTGAATTGAATGCATGGGAGGATGAATGATTTATTGGCATAGGAACTTTACAAAAAGGAGGAAAAAACAAAGAAATTGAAAAACAAGAATGAAGATTCAAGGAAGCACAATAGTTTGTCAATAATTCACCAATACTTGCAAATTGGGTCCAAATTGAAATGGGCAAGACTTGAAAAATCATAAAAGTTGATTAAAAAAAGTAAAAAATTAAATTTCATTTATTTATTTCTAGTGTAATTAGAAACATGTTCAAAGTCTAGTTCTTGATTTCAAATTCTACATTACTCAATTCAAATTTTCTTAAATCAATTGCAAGTGAATCATAAATCACATGTTTCTCAACCTACTATCATTATGTATCATACCAAAGTTTTGAAAACTTTGAGATTCCTTTGTGCATGTTGTTATTTAAGAGTGCATGATTCACATTCAAGTGCATTTGTGTTTCATCTTTTCATTCAAAAATTACATTTTAAAGATTAATGACTTATTAAATAATACATTATTTGTGTTTTGAAAGATTAATCTTAAATTACAATTAAAATTCTCAACCTTCACATCATGATTGCAATTTTTTTTAAATGTTTTAAATTTCAACATTTTTTTTCATGTGAAAGAAACATATTTTGGTATATTTCAAACCACTAAACCACATTCTACATCCATAATTGTTTTCGTGGATTTCATACTGATTAATTCTCATAATTTCTGTAATTTTCATAATTCCAACAAGTGGTAACATTGAATTTAACATAATGGTAGCTTTTGGTTTATATTGAAAATGAAAATTTACAAATAAATCAATATAAAATTCCATTAAAATTTTAAAATTGATTTATCAATTTCTTTCCTAGTAATTAACATTTTTCGCATTTTTATTTAATAATTTTTTAAATAAAAATAAAAGTAATAGAATAAATTTACATTAATTATTTTGATTAATTAAATCAAATAAAAAATCATTAAATCATTAAATTTCAACTTATATATTTTTGGTAATATGTTAGTGGACACCATTTAATCAAAATTAAAAGCATGATGAAATGAACATTGAAAATGAAATATATCCATCCAAACATTTGATCAAAATTGACAAGTTTACATTATTTTATCAATGTCATGTTTATGAATTAGTTAGAATTAATTAACTCATTTTTAAATCAAATTCATTATATTTAATGAGAACTAGAATTTACAACCTTTTAATATCACCTCCACACATGATTTGGGGGGTGACCAATTTATTTTAACCCTTCTAACCACATTATCTTTGGAATGGGTATATATTTTTTCTTTTTTTAGTTATTTTCTATTTTCACATCAATTGAATATATTGCTTCTTTCAACTTTGATGTCTTTAAGATTTAGTGAGGGCTTGATTTATCATTTCAATTTTTTCTGAACCTTGAAATGACTACGCTTGTTGCTAAGCCAAGTTTTTGAAAGGTACAAGATGGGATGTTAACTTAGCAAACATTTTAAAATCTAAACACCCTTAGTCAAAATTCAAATTGATGCGATGTTTTGATTTTAAAATGTTTTAAATTCAGTTGACAACAAAAATGTACTAGAACAACACCAAGGACAATGAAAAATGAAGAAAAACAAAAATAATAAAAAATGACAACAAATAGTAGTAGAAAGGCACCCTGAAAACACCAAAAGTGTTAAGTTGGATATCAAAAAAATTCTTCTTTTTTGCCAATAAAGGGCCCAGGGTTGAAGGCGGTGGATATAATATTGGAAGACACCGAGAAATACATAAGAGATGATGTGAGCACTAGGGTTGAAAATATTATACATTATATATATATATATACATTTCAAACCAAGGGTGATTGGGAAACATAGGAAGGACATTGGAAAGGCCCCTAAATTTTTTTTTAAAGGTAGTAAAAAACATCAAAAAGGATATCATGGGTGCTAAAAATATTAATGTTTTGGTCAATGAAAATTAAATCTCATATTTTAGAATTAATGGAAGTAAACGATTTCATGGACAATCCATATGATGATGGATTGCCAATATCTGGTAACTAATTATTTTTTTAAAGAATGTATTTAAATAACTTATATATATATATATATATATATATATAATATCTTGTATGTCATTGGTAGTGTGAAGCACCATGAGCCCAAGTACATACATATTAAGAAATTCTAAGACAAGTCTCTTGAAGGCTCTAATCAATAAAGCTTTTCAAAAAACATTTTTAAGGCTTTAAACGATATGATTAAAATAAAACTCCACTTGTGAAAAATCATTGAAAAAAATTTAATCAATTTCTAGAGGTGAAAGTCATTTTCAATTCAATTGGGGGGAGTGCCCTGGAGAACATCTGCAGAACATGAAAAGCGGTGGAAAGTGGAAGAGGAAGTCACTTCCCAATTCACAGTCCTACTAGACAATACCAAAACCACCTCCTTTGGGGGAGAGAGGAGGCGGCGGGGGGGGGGGGGGGGAGATGAGGGGGCGGGGCGACTGGACAGTATCATTCATCCCTCTTACAGAGTCCCTTCCCCTCGACTTTCCCTCTTTCTCTCTCTCGACCCCAAAAGGAGGATGTGTTTTGCTGTTGTCCCTTGTTGACATATCATTCATCCGTCTTACGTGTCGCGCTTTTGGTGCCTGCGGGGAAGCTACCTTGGAAGCTACCTTGGAAGCTTTCCAAGTCGGAGAGCAGTTTTTTAATTTTTTTTCTACTGGGGAAATTTCCTCTAAAAGAAAAACTAAAAAATAAAAAAGCAAGTGATTTTGGAGGGTTTTACGTAATCAGCAAAGAGTTTGGGGGGAAAAAAAGAAAAGAGAAAAAGCAAGGAGTAGTCGCCAAATTTCTATATTCAGTTTTCAATGTGTTGGCCAAAAAGATCTGTTGTACTTCATATTTGGTTGATGGCCCAGATTTGGCTAAAATTTCTTAATTATGATCGCCATTTTTTTTGTACAACTTCATATGGTGACTGCTTATGAAGCTCCATGATAGAATTCCTTTAAAAAACACAATGCCGGACCGACTTTACCGACTTTGCCGTCACGACCGTCCTCCCGACTTTTTCCGTCACGGCCGTCTAGACGTTCTTCACACCCCTCATCGATCGTCGTTGCTCGAGCACAATCTCTACACAAAACCTCCATTTAATTCCGTCCAGAACCTGGGGGTGAGCGAGCGAGCGAGCGAGAGAGAGAGAGAGGATCAGCTTTGTCGTAGCTTCGTGTTTGCATTGATGCATCTGCTGGAGTGGTGGAAGAAGGATGCTCTTCTAGACACCGGCTGAGCTCCGATTGCAGCAGCTGGTGTCGGATCAGAGTTGGGGGACCGGGTGGAGAGTCGTAGTCGACGGGGTAAAAGAAAGGACGGGAAGGAGGGTGGGAGCGGCCGGGAGTTGGAGGTAGACAGACTGGTTTTCTTTCTTTTGAGCTGTGTGAAGCCGGATGTCGGGCGATTTTTCGCGCTACCTCACGCTTGTCGACAGGTGGATGCAGTATTTGTAATCAGTTGTAAAGAGTTGGTTTTTTTTTTTTGGAAGTGGTTCATCTGCTGAATTTTCAGATGGATTCGCCGACAGCTGAGGATCTCGCAAACCTTCTCTTCAATGCAGATGGTGCAGTGGGCCTGGACAAGAACCTGCTCTTTGGTGACTCTGATCTGTGGCGCGATCAACTCAGTGACTTGGTGCCGGCCTTATTTTGTCCTGACAACGACGACGTAGTCGAGCCTGCATCTAAGAAGAGGACTCTTCGGGTTGCTAGTTTTAAGGTCGACACGGCACGAGACTCGAGTGATATGATGCCAGGTGCCGACAATACGGAGTCTTGCCTTCATCCTTCCTTGGAACCTGTCTTCCGTGGATCATAACAGAAGCAAATAAGCAAGCAGAAACAACAATGGAAATCAACATGAACTATAATTAGTCTGTATCTGTGAGTCTGGTCGGTTTTCCTTTTCTAGAAAAAAACAAAAAGGACGTATCGATCGTGTAGTTCTGTCTGTATATATGTAAAGGAGTTGGGATTTTATTTTTCTTTCTGATGCTGCTCTCACCCATCGCATATCGCAGCATGTGGCCGATGATGAAAACTGCACTATTAGATGGAAAGATGGCATCCGTCCCTCAGGGACTCAACCAGGTTTCGTTTCGGTACTGAGTTGCAGTTTCATATCTGTACTTCAATCAACAGACAAGCTTTTAACCATGAGCAGTGACGGTGATGCTGCTACTTCCTCAGGCTATCTTGATCATGGATACTAGTTGTTTATACTACAGTATTGATACCAGTCTCAAATTGTGTGCTTGAGACTGGAGTGTACATAGATTGTGAGAATCTTCACTAGATCCTTGAGAGTTTGAAATGTGAATTTGTACCTATCATCGTAATTTCTGCCCTTGAATGTCTAATTCTTGATCTATCATGTGAATCTTCGATGTAAGAGCTATTGCTGCTAATGAGAAGCTCTTTGTCCAACTGGTTCTGGCAGCTTAGGATTGAGCTCTAGTCTGCAATGTATGATCTGCTGAACGTTTATGTTGATCAACTGGTAATCCCTAGTATTTTCTTTTGCCTTTGTTATCTGATGGACTTTCTGAGAATATAGAAATGACCAGTCCTCTGTGGAATGGAAATCCGTTGAACCTCAAGAGCTTCAATATCCATTTTAAAAGATCGTCCAAGCTTTTTTGAACTTGAGAAGCAGACCTCTTCCTTAATTTATGCATGGGAACTGAGGCTACAGTCGCCATTGTTCCTGTGCCCAGTTCAAACCATCCTTACCCTACAATCTAAACACAATCAGATGCCCTCATTTCAAGGGGTCTAGGTCAGGGTTGCTCAATGTTTTGACAGAAGAAGCCAGCTAGCTCCTCATGCTTATATCCTTCTAAAATTTTTTGGAGGTTTGATCTCTGTGTCTAATATATGAAAAGGATTTGCCATGAGTCCTTCTGGTGGAAGTTTGCTGTGCTAAGCTTTGTTTGTGTTTATGACTGCCTTCACCACTAGTACAAAATGTGGGTGTAGTTCACCAGTCCTGTTCACTAAACCTGTGAATTGGCTGCTGCATCTCACTAGGTCCTATTTCACTAGGATCAATGAATTCATTCAAAGTTGACTGAAATCACTTCAAGTGCAAGGACACCCTTTGTTGTAATTCAGATCATTCCAATCTCCAAGAAGAAAAATGTTCAAAAATCCAATTACCAAGGGTGGCTAGTAAGTATCTCTTCATGCAATTTGTTTAGTGTATTTGCAGGGCATGTTATCCATGTTTTTTTTTCCTCTAGATTTTTCGTCTGCTGTTTGGGAGGCATTTCAAAAAACAGAATGCCTACATCTTCTGCTGGGCATTCCATTTTTTGAAACAAACGTACCCCCATTTTATTCTTTTTCTGCTGTTATACTGTACCCAATGGGAATCACTGGCAAAATAAAAGGAAAACAAAATTGCAGCAGCTCTTTACACTCCATAAACTAAGTCCCCACTCTTAGGGTTTATGGGGATTGGGCCCACACATTCAGCTCCACCCAGCACAGGCCCTTATTCTGGTAAAGCCTGTGGTCTCAGACTTTACAATACAGATAAACCACTCAGAGAAAACTCTCCGAGGAAATTCCTAAGTGTATTTGGAGAGTACCTTATATATATATGGGTGAATAGATCCCTCCTACTTTCCTCTTTGCTCAACTCTAGACCTTATAGAAATATAGGTCTGGGTGGTTGGGTCACTGGGAAGAATGGCCAGATACCAAAAAAACCTACTGACAAATATCAGGAGGCATTGGAGGTATAAAAATCCTGAACAGAAAAGAGGCAGAAAAAAGGGCCAGGAACACCTCCAACACAAGATTCAAGCATAAAGATGAGAAGTTCAAACTTTTTCACTTGTATTCTAAGTTGGTGGGCTAGTTAGCTTGATTTCTTAACTTAAACTAGGTGGCCTAAATTATTAAGCTAGCCTAAATTGGTTCCTAATTGCCTAATCTAGAACTAGAAGTTAGCTTGATGAATTAACTATTGATGAGTTCACTTATCTAAAACTAGGAAGTTAGCTTGATAAATTAACTATTAATGAATTCACTTATCTAAAACTAGGAAGTTAGCTTGATGAATTAACTATTAATGAATTTACTTATCTAGAACTAGGAAGTTAGCTTGATGAATTAACTAATAGTGAATTCACTTATGTACAACCGATGATCATCATTCACTAAGGGGTTGATCACTTTCAACATGATAAATTTGTTCACTTGGTTTCTCAAAATCTAGTAAAACATTAAGTGAACTTGTTTGTATCTTCTTTTAAAGTGTATAAGCAAGATGACAAACATTAAACCATCAAATTGTATTTGAAAAAAGAGTTGTTATTCTATAATTCTTCTTGGGAATTGTTAACATTTTGATTATTCCAATTAGTAAATTTTAACCACTATTTTTGTTATGTCTTTGTTAAATCATTATATGTCCTAATCAATCATTATGTATTCCAAATCAAATATTGCAACCCTATCCTAGTCTAATGTTGATTTTGTGAAATACAACATGTACTTAGTGATGGCCATTTTGTAAATCGACCAAGCATGAACTAATGATTTTGAAAGAAGAAGAGTTTAAGAATAATATTTAACAAAAAAATTTGCAAAACTTTTATAGTGACAAATTTCTATAAATGTGGGAAACGCTTTTAAGAATAAAAACTACTACCAAAATGGGTTTATGTAAGGTGTGAAGAATTCCTCAAAATGCTCAAACCTTAATCAAATTTCTACTACATAAATACTAATAATTATGGGCAATGATCAAACAAATCTAAAGATTTTCCAACAAAATCCAAAAATATAAATAGAATATTGAAAAAAAAAACAAATTGTATAGTATGGTTTTATATTCAAATTGGAAGAAAAATACAAAAAATATTTAAAACTCACTTGAATATTTCAAATTGTGATCAACCTTAGGATTTCAAAGAAAAACAAAAGAGGGGATCCCATCACTCTCAAAATTTGGGTTCAAATGTTATTCTAAAAATCCATGTCATCCAACTTTAAAGAACTATGGACATATCATTGGCCTTTTGGTAGGGCTAATGTTGGTCTTAAAGGTAGCCAATGCCCTTATCAAACTACCATTGACTTTTTACAAGGTCACCATAAAAAATTTCCCTAATTTGGCTTGAAAAGAACTACTTAGGAATTTTCCAATTCAATAGTCCAATCCCTATAAAATTTTCAAATTTTCTACCTTTAATGATGAATTTTTGCCAATGTAGGTATTTCATCTCAAGTTCTTTTTCATATAAATGTTGATGTGTAAAATAAAAAAATAAACCAATAATTTATAGTTGATAATGAAAATAACTTTTACACCAAACTATTTCCTTGATGTGGGCAATAAAAATTCTTTGATTTTATTCGACATTAAAACTTGAGGCCATAATTTGGCTCTATTATTTGTTCCATGCTAATTCTAAATGTACATATTGAAAGTTGTTATCCTCTTAATAATTGAAATGGTGACTACTTAATGGAAGTTGGATTAGAAAGTTTAAACTTCCTTTCACCAATCTACTCGATAATACTTGTTAAGTTGAAAGGTTAAGTTCACCATATTAATTTCAAAAGCTTGAAATTCATACAAATTGAGATTTCTTGGGTGCTCATAGGTGAAATTTTGAATCATCATCATCATTAGTCTTGATGCATATGACAACAAATTTATAAAATGTTAAATACATTGCATTGATTGATCTTTGAGTATGTAATGTTTAAAAGTTTCAATATATCAAGGTCAACATTTAAGTTGTCTTTCAATTAGTGTTGGAAGTTGTGACAAATAATGAAAAGTTATAATAACTAGATGCACAACACATCTTTCATATTCTTGAAAGCATGGACATCATTTGATCATTTTTCAAAAAAAAAACTTCTAACATTTTATATGGTAATATTATGTATTGAAATGTGATGCATCTCACTGATTAATCGAGATATTGTGAAACAAGGAATAAGAAATAATTAATGATGACAAGTTTTTGTGCAAATGATTACACATGGGCATGTACAAAATATACCATTCTTTTTTCAATAGACCAAGATCCTTCTCCACCAAAATTTGAGTCCCCAAATGTCTAAAATCAAATTTTTACCTTGCACCTGACAAATAAATGCCATCAAAAGGAACTGAAAACCAAGGCCATGGGTCATATCCAAAGTCTTTGATAAGATATTCACGACTTGGAAATCCATCATTTATGTAATAGGGCCCACTTTACCTAACTCCAAATTCATGATCCATGAGGATGAAAACACGGTCAAAGGAGCCAAGGGTGCCAAGTTAAAAGTCCTTTTCCAAGGACTACATGTGATTTGTGTCATTTTTGTGTTGGTTTATAACTTGAAATTTTGTATTTTAAATACCCCATTTAACACTACATTTTAGATATAAATACATTTTGACTACAAATTGATTTTATATCATGTATATTATACATTCATGCCCTCTATCACATAAATATGATCAACTTTTATTAAAGGCACATTTTCAAAATTCATAATTTTCAAGGTCAAAAACATTTTTGAAGCAAATGTTTTCGAATGAATTATAAAAACAATTTTCATTGGTTCAAGTCCCTTTGCCCTTCTAATCATCAATGTTAAAATCTTCTCCAATTTTCAAAACGAATGGTGCACATTTGGTAGAAAAAAGAACATTTGAAAAAAACATGGATTATGTGTTTTCAAGATTTGAGTGCTTTGAACATGCAAAAACATTTTTTATTTGTGTCAAACTTTGAACATAAAAACTTTGCAATTAATGGAAAAAAAGTATAACAATCCAAACTATAATGTTTCCCTAGTAATTATCCAAACATACAAAAATGTAGTTTGAAAGAGTGTCCACTCACTCAAGGGATGAAAGCACACTATAGTGGGGGGGGGGGGGGGGGGGGGGGCAACACTTTCATGACATGTGTGTAGTGTATATTTTTGCAAAACATGTTGCATTTCATTTTTTGTGTGTGGGCCTAATATTTTGATTTTCACAAAGTTAATGATACCTAATTTTTTTTAAATAAAATTTAAAGATTAAATTCAAATAATAATGGGTATATTTATGGTATATGTAGTATAACAAAGCCTATTTCTATTTTTGTAGTGCATTAAATTTGGGTTTGAATTAGTTGGCTAAAAAATGTTTGAAATGAAATTTTGAAAAATGATAGTTTGTCAAAATGTTAATTTACCACATACTTATGGTCATCACCCCCAAAAATACTCATTTGTGATATGATAATTATCAAACTCTTCACATGGCTCACAAACTTATTCCAATCATATGGAATCACAATGTTTAATAAATATTACAAATTTCAAAAAGAATAAAAATCATTTCATTCATTTGAGTATATTTTCATTTTTTGGTACATAGTGAAGTACATTTTTTTTCCACAAATATATTTTAGAATCACACAATTGGAAAAATAAATTTTCTTTCAATGGAATTTTTATTGTTATGGTCTACCATATTATGCAAAAATTTTTGAAAAAATATGTTCCAAAATTACCATGGTTGAAGTTCAAACATGCACACCTTTTCAAAATATACAATGTGACAACATTTTTGGCCACCCCATAGTGTGCTTTCACCTTGGGTGGCTCCTTTGATTTTATTTTTACCCATGAAACAATTTGTTCTAACAAAACACTCATTGATTATTAATAGTTTCATGCCAACCAATAACTAAATCCATGAAATGCATATCCATGTCCATCAAAACATGAACACTATGTTGTATCTACCTTTTCTTATCAAATGAATCCATATTAATTTTTCTTACTAATAGATCATTAATTAGTAGATGTTTACAATTGAAAGGTCTCAAACAATTTGGGAATTCTTGGTGTGTTTTGAATTAGTATTTCATTCTATCTAATGTTAATATTTGTGGCAATTACAAATAATTTTGAACTCTTCTTCATTGAATGAACAAATTTTCACACAATTTTTGAGATTATTGGTTTTCAACCCCATATAACTTTGATAATGTAATAAGCCCATGCCTCAATCCATTCTACATAAAGTGATTAAAGAAAATTATTCACTAATAAAATTTTATCTTTTATGTTGCATAAGCTTGGAATGTCCATTCACTTCAAATCCACCTCAAAGAGTGTGCAAATGTATTCAAATGTTTGTTTCAATAACAAACAACATTGCTTCCATCTTTCTAGCCATCTCGCAATAGGTTACATCAAATCTATACTCCCCACCAATACTAGGGTTGATTTTTTGTGGTAAATTCACAATATGAAATGTCAAAGATATCCTTGTTGTATACTATTTCATATAGTACAGTATAACAAAACAATGTCAATTCCTATGATAATGAAATTATCAAAAAGGAAAATTGTATTGAAATAGTCTTGATCCTCTTCATATTGTAAGAAGTATGATGTGTTTCTTTTTTATCTTGTATCAAAAAATTAATAGTTGAACCAAAGCTATCTTTTTTTCATATTACATTAACCAAATCATAATCAAGATTTTAAAAATGATTGACAAAATTATAATTTGATAATTAAATTTGATACCAAAAATAAAAAGTCCAAATTTTTTTTATCACTTATAATGTCATTGTGAAAGGCAATGGAGTTGTCAACTTCCTTGCAAATGGATGATGAAACCATCCAACCTTCCAAATGTGGTGCATGAAGGATTGCAAGTGGAATTATGCATAGACACTCACAATGAGGAAAGCAAAGAGAGTTTGTGTTCACAAAGGTGCACAAATAGGAAGTTAGTTCTTATGATGGTATTTGAAAGGTTTCATGGTCCATCCACACCTAATGGTAATTGTATGGTAATTAGGCTTTACAATAATGTTAATTTAAGAAGTGTGGGTCAATTCAAGTTAATAGGAGCCAATCATAACTTAGGTCAATATTTATTTCAAAACATTCTTAAATATTTTCAAAATGTTTCATTTGTAAATTGAAAAAAATCATTGAAAATTTCTTATGACCCAAAAAAATGTCATACTATATTATTATGTAAAAATGTGTTTAATAAATCTCCCCACAAAATTTCATTTTCATACCACTTAAAATTTATTAGGAACCCATTCAGTAGTAAAAAATATTGGTTACAATGTTTTAAGAATGTTTTTAAATGCTTTGTCTTAATTAGATTTATTCCAAATCATTCCACGTGTTTCCATAGTATATATTTTTAAATATTATGTAAACACATCAAAAAATATATACAACATTAGTATTTCTTTTACACTAAAACATATAAATTTAAGTAATGGTTATCCCAATCATGGCTCATATTAACTTGAATCCACCCATGTCCACACTTGATGTTACACATAACATTTAAAATGATGTGGAGTTTAATGTGGCACGTGATGGTGAATGTAAGCTATGATGGATCATTTTGGAGTCACAATAGTAATTTTTGTAAGGTGCTTTGTGTTTAAATCCTTATGGTGAATAATTTAATCTTAAAGACATTAAGTGATGACTCATTCTAGAGTAACAACTTGATTATGAAGACATTTTCAGAATTACTTTTAGAAATAATGCATTCATTATCAATAATGCACTTTTGAAGTAAAAAAGATGGACTAGTTAATTGATTCGATTTTAAGAAATTCAAATTTTCATATTGAATTCCACTTCAAATTGTTTATAATGACTTAACATGGATTGAAGAATGAAATCATAAAATTAAGTGTGAAATTTTGTTTTGTGAAACCTTAACCAAATGTTAATTATGAACTTTTGAATGGTAAGAATTAGACCTTTTTTCAAAAATCCTTTTGAAATGATTTTTTTTGTTTGCCAAAATTGTTATGTCCAATGGGTACATAATTGAAATATCTAAATGGGCCTTTATTCTTATGGACTTTATGGGTTCTTCTTTTAGAATTTCCAAAATGACTTCACCATGTACCAACTAACAACATTTTTCAATATGGGTTTTGACCTAGTTTTAAAAGGTTTCATAAGTGAGTGAAATTAAGTAATCAAATATTACACTAATGAAATTTTAGAATTTAAAACTAGGTCCATAGGATAATTTTTTTTTTTAAATTTGGCATTCTTGTGAGTGTTATTGCTACTTAAAATGAACCACTAGATATTGCCTCCATCCATGAATGTTAATTCAATGTTAAAATTTAAAAAGATATTTTAAAAAATACACATTTAAAATTTGCATTGTTAAATTGTTGTGTGCCCAAAATTTGGACAAATAATTTGATAATAAGTTCTTTGCACCCTTGAATATCATCACACTCATGAAAATGCGTGGTTGCACTCATCCTCATTTCCAACACCTTCATAGCAACAACAACACATTCATTATTATTTGCCCAAAAGCTTATATTCATGTCAAATTTCCTCCCAAATGTGATGATAAAGTCTGGTAGAAAATTCAATGATCATTTTTCATGATACATTTTATGGGACAAAGCTAAAAGTGGAATAATGATTGGTTCAATGCACCAATTTTTCCATCCCCACTTTATAAATAGTTTTGAGAAAAATGAGCACCAAAAGGCTCAAAATGAAGGAAACAAATATTCATTACCTTACATCAACATCATCTTTAATCTCATGCCATATAAGACCAATTGAATTGCATAGTCTTACTATCTTATAACCTACAAAACTAAAAATCACACACCAAAGCTTTTTGATTTGTGGTCCTACAACAAATTCATGTGTACTTTGATAAGGGCACTAGTAAACCTACAATGATCCTTTTACACATGCATGCATACATGTAAAAATGTGCTTGATTTTTGCATGTTACTATAGAATGGTGGGTCTATAGTAAGATTGAACTAGAAGGAGAGAATGCTTAAAGGTTTATGTGTTGTGGGAAGTTCATTTTCTTGTGAAAGTCATCCTGTGTAAAATTTAATATTGCATCCTTGTCTTTGAATGCTAAAATCATTTTGTGTTCCGGCTAGACATTTGACAACCTTCACTTGTTGTTGAAGTTGGTTTTGATAGGTTATGTTTTGATAGATGTATTAAATCATGTGGTGAATTCTTTTTAGAACAATGCAACCTAGCCAGTGATGAATGAAGAGGAGGAGGAGGAGGTTCAACTTTTCTTTTTCTTTGGGTACCTGGAGTTCAACAAAAACCTTTGGATTCTAAGAGATGTACTTGACAACAAGATACCACCTCTTGTAAGTCTCCACAAGGCACAAAATGTCATCATGGTAAGTAGGTGTTAAAAACATTTAAAGGAAACCTAAAACCAATTATGAATGGGTCTATAGCTAACTACCCATCATTAGTGGGAAATTAATATCTAAGTGTTAGGTTAGTGAGCGGATTAATAAGTTAATGATGTTAGGAACTAACATTTTGATTTTCTTAAAATTAAATGTGGATGCACCACAAGGGACGTCCAAGGGTGATGAGTAGTACACAATGTTGTGGTGGAAACAAATTGGAAGGATATGTGAATCTTTTCTAACTATTTTTTCATTTAGTCTTTAGTTATTGGTGTTAGGTGTAGTGATTGGATGGGCCACATGGAAATTGACCTTAACTTTGAAAACTCTTTTTTGAATTAAACCAAGAATTCCAACATGAGGATTCATCTAACTTCCATTTGAAGTTGGTGACAATTTTCAAAGTTCTTCACATTTGCATTTTAGAAATTGTAAGGATTCATTCCTACTTGAAGAATAATATTTTGAAATTAATTTTTATAATTTAAGTCCAAAAACATGAAAAAGTTGATACCTTGCTTAGTAACATTAAATCAAGTTTTGGGCATGAATTATGGTTGGTTAGGTAAATCAAATAGGACAATTAATTTGTAGGTAGTAGATGTTTGGAGAGTGCATTCATGGTTGGGGTACCATAACAAGAACCATGACACCCATTTGTCTTTTGTATTAAATCCTAAAGTAAGGATTAAGCAAAATGAATGTTCTAAAATGTTAAACAATGAAAGGGAAATATGTATGTTTATATAGGCTTTCAATCGATAAGTGTTATAATGAAAATTCAAATCAATTGAACAAATTTTGAATGTCATGTTCAAGTATAAACCAAAAAGGAATGCAGGACTACTTAAACATTCCAAAATGATATATTTTCATTTGGAGTGCCAAAACCCTATTAAGAACATCAAATAATGTCATTTTTTTGCACCCATGTATCTTATACTTCTTTCCAAACCTTTGGAATATAAATTTATAATTCAAAAAATTAATTTGATTATCTTTATTAACGCATCCTTCTTACAAAAAAACTAACATTTGAGCATCAATTCCACAAACTTTGATGATTTATCATACTAAAAATTTGTGCCATCATATAAAACATATTTTATTTTATTTGTGGTTAGAATATGGAAAAATTTAAACAAATATTGCTAGTCTTGTTGAGTCCTTTATGTTAAAAAAATGTGTAATGGGATGATGCACCCCCACACTCTTTGAAAGACTTGAATGTGGGTCCAAAAGTGGAAACAATGGAAGGAGGAGGAGTTAGGGTACGCTCCTTAACTCGTAACATTTCGAGGGTAGATGGGCATGCTGGAACTTTGGGATGGGGACTAAAACAAGTGGCAAGCGGGTCAATTATTCACACAAACCTACACAAACCAAATAACAAGTTGGTTAGTGCGTGGTTGGAGCACTTTTGGTGCATGGACGAACCACGAGCATACACAGACTCATAAGACTCACCACAGCTCGGACTTGGGGAAAGCCACCACCTTCCCCTTTATAGTATTATTTGTGTCTGGCCATAAGGCCTACACCCAAATGTCATTTTGTCCTAGGATTCTTAAGTTAAGGGTCTTGAAATTCTTAAAATTGGGACTCCTGCAACTTTTGAACCTCGTAACGTTTTATGCAAACCTCTGATTGAGGTGAAATTTTGAGCAAAGTTGTAGCCTTTGTCAAGAACTTTTCAACGATATGTGACACGCTACTTGCACACAAGTAAATCAGGAAGATTCACAACTTTTAATGGATAGGTGTCAAATTGGCACTTTAACTCCCGACCCTTTTTTTGGCAATAACTTATGTTTTAAGCACTCAAATGAAAGGTCCAAGCCTATTTAATACATCTATGTTCCAAGATCTTTGCAATGGTATAAAAACCTCTTTAATCCAATGAGTTTTGACCCCTATGATTGTTTTTTGAAGATTTGGGAGCCCATTAAAACTCTAATGCCCAAAGTGGAAGCCCACTTGGGAGTGTGTGGGTTATTCGCTCACACCTTCCTACACTCCCGGGAACATGAAATGTGACTCCCGGGCTTCATTTTCGGCCCACAACTTTGCAAGCACTTGCCTTGATTGCGAGCCTAATGCTAAGGTTGCGACATGGGACATAGTTCCTAAGCCATCTTTTAGGACATTTAAGGACATGTTTTAATCATCCAAATCACAAAAATTCACAACCATTTTAATCAAGAAGTATGTGAGTATCTAATGGAAAAGGAAAATGTAGTAAATAAATCATTTCATAATTGTAACGGTCATTCAAAGTAGTGTTTTGATAATGATTTTGGGTTGAGACATTCCTTTTGCATACGCCAACCATGAATTTGCCCTAGAGGATTTTGTCTATGGATTCATCCATTAATTCCACTCATGATTTGTGTTTTTCATGTTGGACATTCAAATTTCATTAGATTTTCAAATTTTAGAACACCATTGATTGCAAATTTTCAAAGGAAATATGTTTCACTTATGTGGATATGCATTTAACTACTAGATCCTCCATTGCAATTTTTTGTTTAATGTTCCAAAACATATTCAATACAAACCAAAATTTCATTTGTGGGTTTTTACCCTACTTAACCTTTGTCACTTAAAATATATAGCAAATTAACAAAAGCAATGGCTAGTTTCATTTGAAATTCATTAGATTTGGCATTTGACCTTCAACAAGAGATGTAAATGAATGATTTATTTGTTCAAAAAAAATAACTAGTACTTTCTATCTATTATATATGCCTTTTATCAAGGCTGAATGTTTTTCCGAAACATAACACATAACGTTAAAGAGTGTTGAGTTCCTTCCCTCTAATGCTCATCTAAGTTAGCCAACAACATAGGTTGTGAAACCTTGTCTATAGGATCATTGCCTACCAAACCTCCCAAGGCTAAACTAGCCAAAAGCCTTCTACTATTAAAAATTTGTGCACTTTTGGACCTATAAAAATAATTTTGAACTATTGAAGTGCTTGATTCTTGAAATTTTCAGAAAATGGACAACAAATGTTTGAAACAAGGATTTGGGATGTTGAAATACCAGGGTTAAGTACAAAATAGCATGTCATTTTTAAAAATTACATGAAGACCAAATTTTTTAAAGTTTTATGGAGATTTTGTCTAAGCCTCCTTGAGGCTGTGTGGTTGGAACATGCTTGCTTTAAAAGCTCTTCATATAACCACTTTCTAGATGTTAAGCTACTTGTTGGCCCCATTTCATAAAAATAGGTTGCATATGAACATGTAAATTATAATATTTGTATCAACAACCTTTGGAACCCTTATAAAAATTTAATGAAACTAAAAAGGAAAAAAAAATCAACTGTAAAAGGGCCTTACAAATGGGTTAAGATGAACAAACTTTGAGACCAGACCTTCAACTTTTTGAGTAATGTAAAATTTGGAATTACAAACCCTAATTTTATGTTCAAATGGTATATCTATTATACTTCCACACTAATAATGACAATCAATTTTATTTATTTTTCTTTTATTTTCATATGGTTTTCGATAATTCATCATTATTTATGTCAATGTCAAATTTAATTTCAATTAATATAAATATCATGGACATGAAAAACACATGTTAATTTGCCTTTTTATATCCATGTTGGTGGATAGGGAAACGGAATGAAATTATTATTAGGAAAGGAGTAAGGTTGTTAGGCTTGAAAATGAAGTAATTGTTTTTAAATTTTTCTTTAGAATTGTTTACAAACATCCATATGAAGGATCATGAAAAATTAATTATCAAGAGGGATGAAAGCACACTACGATGACCCCCTTTGGGGTGTCACATTGTCCTATTTTCTAGGGATGTGCATGTTTGAATGTATCCCACCTCAAACTTTTGAAAGATTTTCACAATATTTTTGCATATTATGTTGGAATATAACCTAAGCAAGAGATTTTTTTTAAGAATTATTTCATTTCATTTTATAAAGTGGGAGATTGGAGTATATTTGTGGAAACGATTGTAATGTACCTATGTATTTAAAAACACAAATATACTCCCAAAAAAATTAAATGATTTTTGGTTTTTATGAAAGTTCAAGGTATATTGAACCATGTCATTTCACATAATATGAACCATGATGGGATACCATGTGATTAACTTGTAAATTTTCATCTTAAAAAATATTTTTTTTAACAAAGATGCAATAAATGTGTGGTAAATTGAAAATTTGAAAAGAAATCACATCCACATAGAAGATGACAAGCATAGCTAGATGGGCCGTTTTTCTAATTTCATTAAAATTAATTATTTCAATGACTAATGAAGCCCTAAATTTCGTGGAGTCTAAACAAGATTGTGGCCTTATTATAACAATGTATATTATAAATAATGAAATTTAATTTTTAAAAATAATATTACATAACACTAGTTTTGTAAAAATAATTGTTGTAGGGCCCAAAAACACAAAATTGATACCCAAATTAAATGTACCATGCTTTTGAAACAATTATAATGTATGTATATTATACTAGACCCAAAAGTGCCCCAAAAAGGTCACCATAATGTGCTTTCACCCAAAGATGACTTTACAAAAGATTGTGCAAAGTCTCCCATATACCAATTCCTCAAAATTTCTTGTCACTGAAATTATATTAAGATGCCAAAAAAAATTATTTGATTTTAAGCTATGACAAATATGATTATGGGTGTCGATTCACCAAAAGATTAGAGATTCACAATGGGTTCCCAACATGTTTCTCACATTCCCAATGTGTTCAATTCAATATGAATAAGTTTCCTTAAACTTAAATTTATAAAATTTCTTGAATAGAATTTCAAATGTTTTCATGTGCATTGTTTTATCCATCAGTTTTAAATGTCACAAGTTGTAAAATAATCCACATCTTAAAATAAGTTTGTGTCAACTATGTCACTTGCAATTGTTTTTGAATTTGTATTTTTTTCATTTTGTAGTTTGATGTGTTCATCATTGTTGCAAGGAAGGCAATCAACAAACATCAATGAAGATTCATTCTATAAACATGATCTCTATTAGGCTTATAATGTATGTGAGAGATTCAATTTTGCAAATAGTTAATAACTAGTTATGTAATCCTTTATCAATATACTCTTAAATTTTGTTAAGGTCATAACAAGTTTGAAGCTAATAAAGTTTTACTTCTTAGACTTTAACCTATGTGATAGTATGTATGGAGGTTTTTGAAAGATTAATAAAATAAAATTTCATCAAAAATGAAAAATCACAATGTGAAGTTTAAAATAACAACTCGTCATTTGCATCAATTACCTATCATCAATAGAGCAATGACAAATGACATGTAGAATACCAAATTTATTTTCCTTCATATTTCATCAAAATTTCTCGAATATTTGTATTTGAGAAAACTTGTAATTTACAAAAGCGAAAACTTGTATTTTTTATTCTAGCTCCTTCCTCCAAGAGAGCAATGTTTGCTCTACTTCCAAATTATTGAGAACTTTACTTTAATGGAAAAGTGAAGGTGGAAAAAAAAAAAAACATTATATCACTTGGGTGGTACAAGAAAATGCTTCACCATGTGAGTTCCAATTCACAAATAGTGATATTTTCTGAAACACAATCTTGAAAAATAAAAATAATTTGAGCTATTTATATCGACTAAAGTTCACACATCAAATTTAAGTTGTCATTTCCAATGCTTTGTTTTGCTCTTGCAGTTTTTGAAACAATGTTTGTATAATATTAATGTACTAACATACAAAGGGTCTTGTATAGGCTTGTGTGTAGGTGTGAAGGAAAATTGTTATCACTAGTCTAATTGCTGGATGTGATGGTCTGATTTTTTTCCCTCTTAGTTATCTTGAGTGAATTAACAATTAAATGTGTAATAGGGTTTGGTAGGTTTGTGAGAATTTTAGAGGACCAATGAAAATGGTAGAAAAGAATCACGATTTTCAATGTTTAGCATAATAGGGTTGGGTGTGGTTTTTAAATGTTTTTTTTCAACCCAATGAGATTAATGATTTGGTACGTGCTACAACAAAAGGTGTCCTTGTACACGAAGTGATTTCACTAGATTTTGAGTGAATTCACTGGTCTTAGTAAACAAGGACTAGTTGAAAGGTAATGAATACATTGATCTAGTGAATAGGGACTAGTGAATTGCACCCACATCTTGTAGTACCAGTGCTCTGAATTTGTTTTCTTAATTACCTTAAGTGAATTAACCATTCAATGTGTAGTAGTTCTTTACAACCAGGGTTCTTGCACATTACTTGTGCACTTTGTTTCGTGAAGAAGATTTCTGCTGATAGATTGACATCCAGCCACAACTATTCCTCACCCTCTTGTTGCATGCATTCTTGGTTTTGGTGTATTTGTTGTCCCCTCTATATGAAGTTGAAAGTTGTTGCATTCAACCCAAGTTGGCTCCACAGAGATTTGCCTACTAGTAGCCTGTAACTTGAAGTTTGGAAAGCATTTTCCAATTTAACCCTCAAAGGTCCAGCCTCAAGCTGATGATGTCAAAAAATTTGCCATAAGGATCAGGGTTTTCTTACCCACATTGTTTAACCAATGCCCTTGATTATGTACCACTTTCCTTGGTGTTCCTTTTTCAATAATACCCACATGTTATGCATAAGGGTTGATTTTGAAATATTCAACATAATAATCCAATGCCAAAGTAGGTTTTTAAGGAAAAACTTATCCCCCCCCCCCCCCAAAAAAAAAACCCTTCATTCCATGTGCACTTCTCACAAATTGCCAACTTGCAACAAGCAAATTTTAAGTTTAAAAGGTTGTTAAAAGAAACCGAGCTAATGGAGAATGCAGCCAAAATTTGAAGAGTGACACTTGAAAGGTTTTAATGTTTAAAGATTCAAGAACCTATGGAGATGAAACATGAAAGAATATAGGTTGATTTTTGGTTTTTTTATCAAAGCAATACTTGAATAAGGCTAGTCCTCTTGCCAGTTTTTTCACTGAAAACTATTTTGTTGAAAATTTGTCATAGACAAAACAAAGATACAACTTGAAAAAATATATATGAACTTGATAAATAAGGAACTCAACAATGAACAAAATTTAAATAATTTTATTACATGGACAATGTATGTTGTAAGTTAAACATGAAGTGGATTAAAAATACAAGGGTCACAACTTGTATTAGCAAGATTGACAAGGGTGCTTTCTAAACTTTTTTTAAAATATTATTTAATGGAACCTTTAAAAGCATCATCAATTTTGAAATAAATTTCACCAATTAAATCTTCTATAAACTTTTATTATATAACCTTTTAAAGTTTCCATTAATAACATCTTTTTTAAAATATTTACAAATGATTTTTTTTTTTTTAGAAGCTTTCAATGATTTTTTAGAAACTTTTCACTAATTACATTGTTTTAAAATTATAAACATATTCTTCAAAGATCTTTCTTTAAAAAAATTAAAACTTTTTATATCACTTAATGTCCATAACAAAATTACACATGACAATCATTTGGCCTTAACCTTGGTACCTAGGGTGCTTATAAGGTTGACCACCAGGTTTAATTTTCAACCAACTAGAGATTAAAATATATATAATAAGTTGAGGTAATAGGTAAAGGAAATTGGTAAGTGGAAACTCAAACCCAAAACCTCATTTGCAGTCAAAGAGGTCATTTATCACCAAACATCTTCATGGGCTTTAAAAACATGCGACAATTTTAAAAGTTTGAAGGTGCTGATGCCTTTAAAGTTAAGAACATGCACATACACATGCACATGTTTTTCTCAAATTTTAAAAAAATCACTCCTTTTGTTAGTCTCTAAAAGGCCTTGGGACTAGAACCTCTTTGAAATAAGAATTGGGTGAGAATGGGTCTAGTTAAAAATCAATGGATTGGGCTAGTTTTCTAAATTTGAAAAACAAAAACTCTCCAAGAACAAGAATTGGGACGATTCTTTTTTTAAATATTTTAAAGAACCAAAACCCAGTGGTAAACCAGTTTCTTTGGTGAAAGTGTTTAAATTGTTTATATTGGAATGGAGTTTTTGGGTGTCCAGAGTGTTGGTGATGCGTTGTTTCTAACCCACGATGACTCCCACTTGGTCATCACGTAGACCATTCATTTGAAATATTAAAAACTCCAAGAACAAAACACTGGTTCTAATTTATCGATTAGAAATGAGAAAGTTATGGCCCCCCAAAATAAAGTGGGGTCAAGAACTCAAAAAAATAAATCATTGAACACTACAATGGCCAGTTCCTGAACACTCAAAAAGCTCCTTTTTTTTTTTTTTTTTTTTTTGTTGCTCTATTGCTATTAAAGTTTCAAAATTATTTGTAAAACTTCAAGTGGCACTCCTTATAGCACTTTAAATCGTTTCAAATGAATAAAAAATAAGAAAGTTGTGAGTTTTGAAAATAAGAGAGGTCAAAATGAAAAAAAAAAAAATGGAAAAAAATGCATCCTGTTGATGTTTCTCTGACCTCAAAGCTCTTAATTTAACATTTTGTTTTCTTGTTTCATTCTCATGACAAATATGGGACAATTCATGGTACTTATGGTGTGCATTCACACTTGATGTTAAATCAATGTTAAATGTAAATCTAGGTGACATCCTCTAGGTGGCATTCAATGTTAAATAGGCGATAGTTTATTAATGTTTAGTGAATGTTAATTTAACATAAACTTTTCATCATAAGTAAGTTTAGTGTCTTAAATGACTAGAGTCCCTAACACCAAGTGTGAACACACCTTTATATTTTGAGGTACGTCGGTCATGGGACCATAAACTAGAGGGAAGTTAACCACAGGGGGCTTGAAACTATAGTTACATTGTTTTTTATGTGCAAGGTAAAGCCCAAAGGTATGTTTGGGCATTCCTAGAATAGAGGGGCCTAGGATGAGGAAATCCTAGGCCTCACATTTTTGGATTGACCCTTCACCCTAGGACTTGGCCCATAAGAAAGAAGGAGGTTATCATGATTCATGAACCTTAGTAGAGACAAAGGTAGATCATGAGGTGTTCGATTCTTCCCCTACTTCTTATGAGTGAGAGGGATCTTATGCCTACTCATAGGCAAAAGATATCCCTCCCACTCTTGACGAGTGTGTGTGATATTCCTCCTCTTTTTGCCAAGTGGAAATATATTCCAAAATATAAGGTGCTCTTCAAGTATACCCAGAAATTTCTCCAAGCACTCTACTAATGAATTAATCGTATATTCTGGAGTGATTGGAGCAAATTGTCCGTGCCTACTCCCTAGTAGTAGTACCTTGGCCAATTTGACACTAATTAATATTATTTTCAAAAATGTTGAAATTTTTTCAGAAATCATTTTTCTTCCCAATGACACTAATTAATATTTTTCAAAAATATCGTGAAGGAAAAAGGAGGGAATATTTTTGGGAATATTCCCATTTGTTGAAACGGTTTTTTTCAAAATTAATTTAATTATTTGCCCAGGACATGTGTTCAAATGTCCACTTGGTACTACAGTACTCATCCCAGTCTTGCAGATGCTACACATCCATGGTGATTAATTAGTCCAAGCTTTTCTAGTGTAGGGATGTTTCATCTATTCCCCCATTAAGCACACATAGTTCAAGTTATCCACTGATCAAACAGAGCAAACACCTTTCACAATGAAATTTTAATAGCCAAGACAATCAATTTCATTCATAAGAAAGAGAAAGGGTGTCAAGTGAATTGCTTGCAAATTGTGGTTGCTTATACAAATGTCTATATTCCATTGTTCACAAATTTCAGCATTAAAGAAATGAAATAATTCACATTATTGTCACCTCCATGTGAACATTTTAGAAATTTTCATTTTATGATTTTTGGAATTATTTAATGACGAAACTGACCGTAGGCTCGGGTGTTTTATTTAGCTTCGGTTAGTTTATTCCCCAGCAACTAATTGGCACCAAATTGAATGCAAGCTCTGGCCGCACATAGTTAGGAGTCAAAGACTTAGACCGGCTTGCAAAGCCAAAATGTGACAATTTTTTTAGTTTTATTGTTGCTCATACAAATGTTTTCTATTCCATATTCACATTAGTTTTGGCTTTTGCAAGTGTTGCATTAGATTGGTTATGTTCAAACTAGTGGAACCGTTTTTTGGTTGGAGGTGTTTAAGTTGGGGGGGGGGGGTTTAAGTTTTTGGTTCGAGAAGTTTAGAGGTTTGCAAAGCAATTGGATTTTTTTTTGGGAGTTTTAAAACATTTTGAGGTGAAGTTTTGTGATCTTTTATTTTAAAAGGTTTCAGACCTTCTACCACTACAAAGTTAACTACTTTAACTATTTTTTTTCATATTCGGGTTGTGACAACCTCTAAGTTAACTATTTTTTTTCATCCTCGGGTTGTGACAACCTCTAAGTTAACTATTTTTTTTCATCCTCGGGTTGTGACAACCTCTAAGTTAACTATTTTTTTTCATCCTCGGGTTGTGACAACCTCTAAGTTAACTATTTTTTTTCATCCTCGGGTTGTGACAACCTCTAAGTTAACTATTTTTTTTCATCCTCTAGTGGTGACAACCTCGGGTCACCACTTAGTGTAGTTAATGGCGTTTTAGTGGGTTTAGATTTTTAGTGGTAGAAGGTCCGAAAGGTTTTACAAAGACCTTTGTAATTTTTCAAGTTTCTTTCAAGGTTACGCTTGTGCTAGTGCAAGTGCTCACAGTGGTGCAGTTGCTTGTGTTGATGTGGTCGCTCCATGTGTGGTTATTTTTGCTCGTGTTTGACAATGTTGTAACTATTACCAAAAAAAACCTTTCTTCTAATGTCGGGTTGGTCCTCTAGCATGTACCATTGATAGTTAGGTTGTGAGCATCAAGAGTTGTGAAATTTGGTTTGGAAGCTACTCAATGAAGCCAAGGCAATCATGAACAACCAAATGTTGTTGGGATTGTTAACATCTTGGTTCAATCAACCAAGTGATATTTGATGGCACAATCCTCAACATGTTAAATGAGAAGTCCATTGGGTATTCTTTTTTGTTAAACATTTGCAATGAGTTCCATCAACACTCATCTCATTTGATAGTGTACTTCTTTAACAATCAACATACATTTCAACTCTTTTTACATGGCATTGATGAAAACACATCCATTATACATATGGAATTGGGGTGCATTGGCCATGAGTGCATAGGTTGCCGATTGTCTATACACAATATTGTTCTTGTTCATGCACTTCACAACCAATGAACTTACACGTGGTCGAAAAGTATTGAAGCTATGTGATCCGCAACACCAAACATAATGAAATAACATTTTATTGGTCCATCAACACAATTATAATGTTCCAAAGGTACCACAAAGGAGCAAACATTGTTCTAAACATCAAGTTCATATTGCATTTCCTCCTCGCATAATTCAACATGTTCATCTAGTACCGATTAATGGTTCAAACAATACAATTGTTCATTGCCAAGTTGCATGGATTGGATGATGGTGCCCAACAAGTACTAATTGTTGATTCAAATGGTACAATTGTTTCTAGCCAAGTTTCATAGATTGAACAATGGCACCCAAAAACATATGAAATTTTAAACTATTGCACAAGATGTAATCATGGATGATGCAAACTGTTCCCATGCGGTCATCAATGTTTTTTTAATAATACACAAACATGGACCTCAACATATTAGGTAATCAACATGTTGCAATGTTTTTTGGCCAATCCATTAAGCAAGATTATTATATCAACTTTCCAATCAACAAAACAACTAGACACACTACAGCCGCAACCACAAAATAATAAGCCAATTTTTTCACCAATACATATTCATTGATATGGAAGTAGATGTATACATATTAGCCAATAACAAAAACACAACAATGCCTCTTGCAATTTAGCAGTCAACCCTTATCAAATGGAAAGCCCAATGATAAGCCATCAACCTTTGATCATTTGCAAATCCATCCTCCTTTTTAGCCCAATTTGGTTTCCATGCTTGTATCTATAGTGGCATCTCTACTACAAACAACCAATCCTTTGACCCTTCTTTCCCCACCCAAAGATCACATGTACAAGGTGCATGTTTGACATGGTCTTCATCAACTTGGCCACCAAGATTAAACGTTCATGGAGTAAGACCTTACAATAACACTAATCTTGAAAAATCACCCAGACTTCTTAGTTGTCATGCCTTAGAAACATGACAAATATAATGTGTTCATGATTTTACCCATTGTGGCCCATCACATGATCATTATGATTTGGCCACTTGCCATTTTGCTTCGTGAACACAAAATCAATGCCATTCAAGTAAAAATTTGTTGTTTAATATATGACATCAACAAGGTCGCATTGGAAGAAAGCCAATCCATCTTTGGGTAGTACCACAAGGACTCACATCCCAAAATTTTGATACCCACCCAACTTTAGAACAACATAGGATTCATTTAAAGAAAAATTTTCATTTCAAATTTTATATCAAATGATTATCCAAGCCACGTTAAAATTTTGAAACTTCAATTGGATTTATAAAAAAGTTAATTTTAATATTCCAAATGAATGGTCAAAAAAAAAGTTTCGAGAAAGCAAGACTTGGGGTTTTTTATTTAGAAACACAAAAATAACATGTTTTTTTCTTTTTTTAATGATTTAAATTTCTAAGAGGGCTTCAAATAATCCTTTCTTTTAATTTTTAAATAAATAGTGGATTGAAGCAACCATAATTTTTTGAGCAATTTTTGAAGGGCAAGACTAGGAGGTTTTGAAGGGCCATTACATTCATGTTTATAAATATGTAATAATTTTATTTTATTTTTGTTTCAATCAAAATTTTGAAACATACCTTAGTGATTATAGTTGATAAATCAAAAAATAATAATTAAAATGGTGCAACTTAACACTTAATAATAAAAGGTCAATTTTTTTTAAACACATGTCAAGAATATTTTAGGAACACAATTTTTCTACCTATGTAGCCTTTGTAGGTGCTTACAATTTTTCCATAGTACATAGGTGAGGAACATGAAGCTCATGTCGTACGCAAGTAAATAATAAAAACCTCAATTAAAAATGATTAGATTTCTTTAATTGAATTACATTGGGTCCACCTTTCCTTAATTTTGATGAAGTGGTTGTTTTGATCATCTTCTTGGTGTCTATGGAACATGCATGCATTAGACCATTCATGTAATTTGCACATTGGACTATCTACAAAAACTACAATGCATCATGGTGGATTAAGCACATTTTTTATCATTTAATTTTAGGCGAATGATGAAATGACCACTTCCACTATGGGTAGTCAAATGCAAACTAGTAACATAAACAAAATCATTGTTCCCCTTACAAAAATTGGATCTAAAGATAGTGATGGTGACAAGTTTCATTATCATTCAACTTCCCACTATGCAACCATTTGTTCCATACAATGTGGACAAGGTGTTTGACATGGAGATGGACACAAAACTCATTTAACAACTAGCAAATTAGGTTTGCAATCAATCTAGAGGGGTGGAAAAGGCCATAATGTTTTGCTTAACACAACAAATTGTGGAATAACCCACATTTGTTGACACCAACACACCTAGAATAAGTTATGCTCATCTCCATGCCCATTTAGAGGATCAAATGAAAGAATTGCAACTTGAGTATTGGATCTCAAGTTAGGTGCCTATCATGGTTCTAATTAAAATCATTGGATGTGAATACAAATACCCATCTGTCAAGTCATTATTACACCACGAATTGTTTAGATCTTTTGTTGTTTTACATCAAAAGTTTAGTCAACTAAATTGCAATGGCCAACATGGTATCAACTAAATGGTTTATAACATACACAAAAATATAATGTGGTTGACATTTGTTCAAAAAACATTGATTGTGTTTTTGATAACATAATTAAAAACTTGTGAAATCAATGTCTAGCAAATACATTGTCATGTAAAACAATTGATCATCACATTAATATTCATTTTGAAAATAAATAAATTATCATATAAAAAAATATAACATTCATCAAATGATTTATCTTGAATTTTCCATGTTCAAAATTTTAAAATAATAAAAAATAAATTAACAATTTTAAATTTAAAAAACATTTAATATATTAATTTACAAAAATAAAAATTCTCATACATTTCATATTGTTTTATGCATGGATTCGTATTTAGAAAGAAAAAATATTATGTTAAACTTTTACAACAAGCAATGTGTCAAATAATGGAAACTTAAACAAAATTTTAAAATCTAATTTAGGTCATAGAAAATTAAGATATATTTCTAGATTATTTGAATGATATTCAAAAAGATATTTTCATAGTGATTGAGCAATTTAAACCTCCAAATTGTTTTGTGACATTTGTCACATATATAAATAATTATCTTAAAATGCCTTAAAACATTTACATATTCAACATGTTGGTAAGAATGTGAAAACAAAAAAAAAAAAACATTTTTGGAACATTAGGGATCTTATTCGAAATTATCCTATTGAAGGTATACACTATCATAGACACATAATGAATAATTTTCAAAAAGATATTAAAATTTTTAATAGTCTATTTGGTTAAATAGAAGTTTTATTTTTTGTAACAAAGTTTCAATTAGAAGGTGTAACTCATGATGAAGGATTATTGTCAAAATATCCTCCTTGATTTGAAGTTTTTTCAAATGAAAAAAATGACAATTTTACTAACAAATATTTAACAATTGATCAAACAAATTCACAGTGCACAAATACATTAGCACAAATGAACATGCCAAAAATTATGATGACCAATTTGTAAATTTCAATATCCCAAACCACTAATGAAATATAGAAAAATATTATTACCTATAAATGAAGAACATGGTACATCAAATCCATGTGAAAAAACAATTCAAACTTTTAACAAACTTGTTGATGTGGGATTAGGTTTTAAATTTCACTTGATGAATTTTTTGAGAATTGAAAATAAATTAAAACACTTAATTGTTTGCATTATGATTCACATTATGCAAACCAACAATGTTTTAAAAATCTAAATAAAATGATATACAAATAGATGTATTCAACATCACTACAACAAAAGGTGTCCATGTACGCCAAGTCATTTCACTAGATTTTGAATGAATTCACTGGTTGTAATGAACGAGAACTAGTGAAAAAACAATGAATTCATTGGTCTAATGAATGGGGACTAATGAACTATACCCACATTTTGTAGTAATTAACATATATGGAGGACCTTTATGGGAAACAAGTACAAATGCACAATTTATTTTAGATTCACATGTTGTAAGTTATTGCATTTTTTATCACCAAAAGTTAATAAATTTGTGATACGAGAAATCTAATTTATACTAGACAAATGTAAATGTGAAAAAATTAAAACATCCAAATGAATTAATAAAATACGTGATGCGTTTTTAAATGCACAATAATTATTGATTCAATAAGTAATAAACATATCCTTATCTATTCTATTTATCATTCAATAAAATCATTTCAATTTATAAACACATTTGAAGAACATCATAAAATTTTCGTCTAATTATCAAAAACAATTCTCCTTAACTTATTTCCAACTTCAATAGAAATCCATGGTAAATCATTAATTGAAAACTAAAAAAATTGACATCAAACATTAAATATCATATGTTGAAGAGATTTTGTTGCAAATTATGATACATGAACACATAACAAAACATAATTTATTATTCATTGGGTCTCGTTTAATCTTCACAAATATCCAAATAATCATTATAGAGAATTGTTACTATTAATTAAACCTTTTTTGGTTTAGAAACTAATTTTAAAAGATGGCCATATTTTGTGGAAAGATGCTTATACAAATCAAAAGTATGATATTGAAAAATATGTAAGTTTTTTTTGTATATAACTTTAGTATTTTGAATGAATATACTAATGAATGGGATAGTTTACATTCACAAGTACAACAATATAGTAAAATGCATGAAATAAACAAATGGGAAAACATTAATTTGGACGAAATAATTTTGTTACAACCAATCCCCAAAAAATGAATTATTGAAATTTACATAAAACAACTGAACCTTATAATTTAATGTATGAACATGTATCAAAAGCAAAAAAAATCATCAAACAAATGAAACACTATTCACAAATTGTTATCAACAAGCACATGAATGGCTACCATATGAAGAATTTTCAATAGACGTGAGAAAATAAAAAAACGAACAAAATTTTACAATAAATGATATTATTTACAAAAAACTCAAGCATCCATCAATGCCATTACATTTGTTTTAGTGAGGGGTGGATGCACAAGGGAAACTTCCACATTAATTTCCATCATACAAAACATGTTAACATATTATATAAAATATAAGCCAAATACTAACCCTTTCAAATTGAAAGTCATAAAATTAACATACCCCAAAAAAAGTTATATCAATGGTATAACTATACATTTTGCACTTTATATTTTTTTAAACAAAAGCTTCAATGAACTAAAAGCATTAAATGATGAAAAATATGACACTTCATAACAAACCTTTATGATCAACCACAACTATTAATTATAAATGAAATATTTTTAGTTGGTAAAAAAATGTTATCATTTGTTGATCATAGATTATAAAATTAACACATACTCAATTCATGGGTGGTTTTGATGTTACAATAATATGAGATTGTTACCAAGCTCCTCTAGTTCAAGATTCTTGGATTTTCAAATCACAAACTAATGGATTAAATGGTTTAGATATGAATTTCCTAGGATGAAAATGTTAAACATTATGAATTAAAACAAGTTATGCAACAAAATGATGTAAATTTCATCAACATTTTAAAGAAGTTTCAAATCGTTTCACAGACTTGTAAAGACATAAATTTCATTAATAAAGTTTGTTTAAAACCACCTTCTATGGACAATATTTGCATATATTACATTCAAATTACTTAATTCCGTTCCTCAAGTTATCTTACCATAAATTGAATACACAATTCAAAACACAACATGTTCATTTACATCTTCCTTCTTGAATCCCTTTAAATGGCTAAAGGGCCCATGTGTCTATGACACCTTGTTGATTAAGGCCCAAAGCTTTGAGCATTTCTTCTCTTTACTTTAGGCCTGGAGAAACGCCATATGCATGGTACAAGATGTTTTCTGTTGTTTTTTGGCACCAACTGGCCTGCACATCATGTCACATGTGGAAGTGAATAGTAGATACAAATGCATCTAGACACTTGACCATTCTCCAATAATTTCAACGGTCAACCCTAAAAGAAAATTCATTAAAATTTTTTGAGAAATTAAAAAAATTAAATTATGTATATATTTTAACACTTTTTAATTGCTCATCAAAATAATACAATAAATCTAAAATATAATCCAAAAAGGGTCAGTCTGTTTAGTGGGCCTGCTATGATGCAGTTCCAGGTTAGGGGGATTCTGAACTGGAACATTGGTTAACACCGGGTAAGTGGGCCCAAAGTACATGTGCACGGTGAACCAGAGCACCCACCACGCACCATCCACTGGATATCCGTTATTACTCAGTTATGGATGAACCTCAACTGAGTTAACATTTGGTTTTCATCTTGGTAACTAATTCCGTAGGAAATAGGTCTTGTATATAGGCAGATAGGTAGGAAAATAGACAACTTTCATGTAAGTAGATGGATGATACGTAGCTGGTGCTAAGATTAGGTTGGAGGTTTAGTTGTTGAGAGAAAATGACCACATGAGAGGTGAACTCTAGTTGGGTTTAGGTTTTCGATACACTGGTTAGGGTTTAAGGTTTCCATGAGGTTATGGAAGAGGTAATTGACACCCTTTTTCTTTTTTGTAATGTGTTGGGAAGCCAGTTTTGGGATTTAAAGATTAGTTGAAGAATGAAGATGATGGTGATTGCCATTGCTAAAGAAAGGAGGACACCTATGAAACAATGTGAGGGATTGAAGGTCACTAAAGGTTTTATGCATCTACAAGTTTGCATCTTCACATTTACTAGATTAACTGACAATTGTTGGTTTATTGTGAGATTTAAAACAAAGTTGGCTTTTTGTTTCAAAATTTGAAAGCAAGTTTGTTGGCATTGATTGGCTTTAGTTTTGAGGCTAGATTTTTATCATCTGGTCTGTTTTAAGCACTAAACGGCCTTGACGAGATTATGGCAAAATGGCAATGGTGGTTATGGTTCTAAAAGGGTATTTAAGGTCCTTGTACGAGTTGTGTTCCTATGATCTTGATGTTGTTGATGATTTTATGTACTTTGAATTGATCTTATTTTACTCGGAAACGTATGTCCAAAAGTTGATACCCGTTCAACACCCATCAAGAGTGTTGAAAAGCCGCAAATTTTTCAACTAATCTAATGAAGCACATCACATGGAATCACTGTGGAGGTCATCCATCACTCATAACGTGACCATGGGGACAAGAGCTAATCACCATAGTCCCAACTCAACCCCATCTCTCATCACTTCACCATGGTTGTTGGGAGGAGGAGCAAGCAGCAGCAAATTGCAAACTGTGTGAGCTGCTGCCTGAGAATGTAGGGACACTTCCAAAAAAAACACACACTGCGCAGTTGGATTCACCTGTCTATATTGATTTGTTAAATTATTGGGTTTTGTTGTGTCTGAAGGAAACACCGTTGGCATGGTCCCTGGATGATGATGATGATGATGATGAAGAATTCAGGCTGCACCAAAGAGACCTGTTTCAACCCATTATAGAGCTCTTTGCATTTTTATGCATCATGTATGTTTTTAAAACTGTAATGTCACAAGTGCAGAAAATCAACAATCATGTTCCCCAAAAATACAAAAAAGAATAATAGGGCTAGAAAACACTAAAAAGTACTACAATCCTCAGTAGTGTTTATTTATTATTTTTCAAATGTTTTTAAAGTAAGAGCAAAGAAGAGCATCCCAAGGTAGATTTAGCATTTATTGTATGAAAAAACAATATTGAAAGTTTTCTCCTATCACTTTTTGTGGGTAGTCCGAAAATAATGACATTTCTTGAAAAACCAAAATTTCCCTAGTTTATTAATTGAGTAATTTTTTTATTGAAAAAAAAGTGAAGAAATGTAAGAGAATATGCCAGATTTTTTTTCTTTAATTTAAAAAAAAAATTCCCCCACAATGATGCAAAAAATTGTCACAAAAGAACACACTGCCTACATTGGGCCAAACTCTTTTTCTTTAGAGGTCCCTACCTGGCAGAGATGAGATGAGAAGAGAGATCCCAGCCAGGCTGTGGGACAATTGTTTTATTAGCCCTTTATTGGGTACCCATGGCCTCAGCACGAATGTGGGTAGTTAAAGCACCCCAGTAAGGGCATCTGAGCTTCTTGGAGCTCCCCAATGTGGTACTTAGCAACGAATGGGGGCCCCAAAATCATCCATTGATGGTCCCCACTGCAGGTAAGAGCATTGGACCCTCCACCCCCCCCCCCCCCACATCCAATCCAATCCATTAATTTTTGGTCCATTCAAGAGTCAAGGAGTATTGGCCCGTGTTGAGCGGGTATCAGAGGTCCGACACAACACTCTTCCAGGTTTTCCAGGTCGGGTCTCAGCCTGAAAAGCAGAGGGGGATATCACCGTGTGTGAGAACCGTGTGGCTGAAAGAACTGCCAAGTGATGGCCCACTGGTATGGCCCATTCAAAAAGGATTTTAATTTTGTTTTCCATGATACTCGGTGGGTAGCCATCGGGTATCAAAAAAAAGAGGGCATCTCAAAAAAGTATGACCTGCTTCTTTTTCAAAGTGCCTGTCCTGTGCGGAGGAAAGATTGTGGGCTGTATGTAAGGCGTGCTCTAACTACACTACAAAACTTGTACGGGGTCTTTAGGACTTGGGGAGACTACCAAAGGTACTTGAGAGGTGATTAGAAAGGACTTGTTGACAGTGGTGTTTACTTGTAGCAGGTGGACTGACATGCCCTTTTCTGCTTGCCGTCTTGTGTTTCACATGTCTCATCAAAGCTCCTTTCGTGTCTGCTCCTTTAGTTCCTAGTTACCTCTGCATCTCACAACACACTTGGTTAGTCCCCAAGTCCCCACCACTCAAGATGGACTCAGACTCGCTACTTAGACTTGCTAGACCTTGCTCTTGAGGCTAAGTCTCAAGCCAGCTTGGGCCCAACTCCTAGAGCCGGCCCACATGGCCTTAAAGCCAAATTAGCCCCATGTTGATTTGGGAGCCTTCTAGGTTCCAACTCCTAGAGTTGGTCCAAATCCACTTAAGCCGAAACGACCCGAGTCATCCCCAGGCCAACCCTCTCTTGGTAGCCTTGAAGATTTAAAGGGACAACTTTTAATCGTCCCTAGCACTTTAGCAAGCTCACCCCCTTGGGCAACCCAAGACAACGTTTGATTGTCCATTGAGGGTTTTAAGGGGATAATGTCTCGCATTATAGTCACGAAGACAACCCCTAGTCGTCTTTTTGGTCGGTGAAAGCTCGAACTCTCACCTTAGCCCATTCAAACCTTGAGGTTCAGACATATCACGATTCCTAGAGGAGTCAAACCTCGCGGAGCCATTTTTGGCCTAACTTTCATAATGCCTTAGTGCCCCACTAAGATGGTCCCAATATGAAGTTTGGGTCCATTTAAGACATCTCTTAATTGGAAGGGCATGTTATTCACCCCCACCTTCAGGAAGTCTATGTCCTTGTAGACACAAATAACATGTCGCCCTTGTCATGGCAAGTCCACCCCTTTTGCCACCCTCTTACCTCAAGCCTTTAAGAAAATAGCTAGTTTTCGACTTAAGTATCGTTTGCATTCCAAACTTTTTTTATTAGATGCAAGAGGATTTTTAAACAATTGTCTTGTTTGTCTTTGTGTTGGTCCCCAAAACCGCATTACACCCCTCTTGGGCTCAGTTCTTTCACCAACTGACATTCCCCCTTTTTGGGTACCCTCAAAGGTTAACTTTCATGCCTAGGCATGTTTTCTTGGTGACCCTAGGCAACCACACCAAGGTATGACTATATAAATGTGCCAACAAATAGTGTCGACTTGGGCTTAGCCAAGCCGAACCCCCTTTCCCTTAAAAGGACATGGTTCGTAATTCCATGCACTAAAAACCTCGCCCCCACAAGCTTATTATCAGTTCAAGGACATGCCATTTAATGCATGCACATCACTACCATAATCTCACTTGATTAAGCCTTTAGAATTTTTCCTTTTGAGTTCAATTCTTTAAATCCATTTTCATTGGTTATCATGACTTCAACTCAACTTTCACTTACCTTTTCCATGGTCCATCCCATTTTGTACACCTTGACCTCAAATCGATTACCATCTCGCCTTAGCTTCAATTTAGATATATGTCCATTCTTCTAGGTTTTACTCTCACCCCCAACTTTTTGGAGGTTGATGTCCTCATCAACATTATATTGATGTATTGGACTTGTCCTTATGCACTTTTTTATTCCCGATTTTGTGGCCACGCTCCCACTTACATTTTTCAACCATTTCTAACAAGTGGTCTAAATGAGTGGGCTTCACCTATTATGATTTTGTCAGGTGACATCCTATCCATTTGACTAGGTATTACTTGCCAATTCACCTAATCTATCTTGTAGTTAAGATGCATTTTATTTCCCCTAACGAACTTGTGCTCAATCAGGTTGATTCTTGGGTGATAAGCTTGTTTCGATCCTTTTTTTTCTTGTCCTCATGAACTAACTTCAACTTGGACACATGGAAGGTCAAGTGGGCTACCAATGTTGTTGGTAATTACAAAGTGTACACATCGAGATAGGGTTTACAAATGATCTTATAAGGACCTACATACTTTGGGATTAACATATTTGCCAAAGTTTTTAGCATCTTAAAATCTTTTATCTTTAATCACATTAGGTCCCCCACCTTGAATTCAATGTGCTTTCACAACTTGTTTGTTTGTTTCCCATAACTAGCCCATGCCTTTTGTAAGAGTTTGATGGCCCATGTTTTCCTCTCTTCACATTATTTTGTCATCTCTTCGGCCTCCTTGCCACCTTTGTGGCACATGCTTCTTCTTATAGGAATGGTTAGATCCATGGTTTATTTCGCTTTAACTCCTAGGGCTAACTCAAAGGGACTCATTTTTGTTGCCGAATTTTTGTAGAATTCTAGCAAAACTCCACCAAACCCAAATGGTTGCCCCAGTCCTTATGATCAATGGAGATATAGATTCAATATCCTATTCACTCTTTCAGTTCGTCCATCGATTTGCAGATGAACAACAATACTAAATTTTAACTTGGTCCATGTTTTCTTCATCAATAGTGTCCAAAATTTCAACGTTAATTTCACATCATGGTCACTTACTATGACCTTTGACATACCATTATGCTAGACCCACATGTTGAAAAATAGTTTTGTCGTCCTCGTTGCCAATTTTGAGAATTCATCTACCACCAAAAAGATGGCATTCATCCCCTCCCATTCTAGGAGACATCACACAAAATCCATTGAGACACTTTCAAATGGACTTGAAGGAATTGGGAAGGACCTTTACAACTTGAACTTTTTTCTTATGTTCCAACTTGGTACTTTGGCACTTCACACACATGCGAACATAATGTTCTACACCTTCTTTCATTTCAGGCCAATAGAAAGTTTTCCCAAACAACTCCCTTGTTGTCTTCTCACCATGGTGTCCTTCCATGGGCACATCATGCACTTCTTGCATAACTTTTGTGCACAATTTTCCTTTTAGCACATAGATTCATGACTATTTCCATCTTAACAATCCGTTTAAAAGGGTGATTCTTTTCACTTCTTTTTTTGGTGCAAGTCATTGAAATAACTTTGCGCCAAGTGATCTTCCACATACACCTTTCATATCTTCCTCTTTATATCACTTTCTTCAATAAACATGGTTCGAAGAATTTGAATATTTTCCCAAGGCATATCCCCTTGGTATTCCTCTTTGCGACTTAATGCATCTAACACCACATTATTTTTGTTAGGCTTATGGATCAACTCGATATACATAAGTGCTAAAGTATTGTGCCAACATAGTTGCTTCATCATGGCCCCTGGTCAAGTTTCAAAATATTTCAAAGATATATTATCCCTAAAGATTTTGGTTTTATGAAAGCCTAAAAAATGTTGCCATGCCTTTAAGCAACTCACTATTGTAAACAACTCCTTTTCATGAGTTGGCCATTTTAATTACCCCCCCCCCCTTGCTTTTTGCTTTCAAAGGCGATTGGGTGTCCTTTTGGCATTAGGACCTGCCTATTGCAAACCCATTGTATGAACTTCAAATGGTTTCAAAAATTTTGGGAATCATAACATTGATTCTAACAACAATTTCCCTTTCAAGAGGTTGAATGGCCTTTGTTGTTTACCCTTTCAAACAAACAATCCCTCTTTCTTTAGTAGGTCGGTGAGCAGTTCTACCAAGGTCGAAAAATCCTTTATGAACTTCTTATATAAATTGGCCAATCCTATGAATGACCTAATCCCTTTGGCCGAAACATGGTTTAGCCATTCCTTAATTGATTCAATTTTCTTTGGGTTGGGCTTCACCCCTTCCTAGGACAACACATGTCCCAAAAAGTTCATTTTTAGACTTGCAAACTTGCTTTTTATTCGATTGGCGTATAATTTGTTTTTTTTAAACTTTTGCAACATAAACTTTAAATGTGTCACATGCTCTTTCGCAAACTTAAAATACACCTAGATGTCATCTATGTAAATGATCACAAACTCGTTTAACATCTCATGAAAGATCAAATTCATCAATGTTGTGAAAATGGACGGGGTGTTACACAACCCAAATGGCATTGACCAAGAATTCATATGAATCATATCTTGTCTTCATGGTCATCTTTCCACATTTTCATCTTCGATGCATATCTTAATAGCCTGACTTCAAATCAATGTGGGTAAAATAAGAAGCCCCATTTAAACAATCAAATAGATCGTGAATTCAAGGCAAGGGGTGATTGTTTTTAATGGTGATTTTATTTAACATGTGGTAATTTATGCACATGCATAATTTTTTCTTTTTTTTTGTCCACAAATAAAATGGGCGAACCATAAAGCGATTTACTTAGCCTAATGTATCCCCATTCCACTAAGTCATTTATTTGAACTTATGTAGTTTTTTTTTAGTAAGTCGGTAAGGTGATTTAGAAGGTGGTGCCAACTTAAACACCACCTCAATTTTATTGTCGCAACCTTAACCTTAAGCTCACGACCAAAGCAAGGCCTTTCAAAGGTGTGGGCCAAGAGTGAAGCTTAGGAATCGCATTTCATGTTCCCAGGAGTGCAGGAGAGTGTGAGGGAATGAACCCCCACATTCCCAAGCGAGCTCCCACTTTGGGAATTGGACTCCCAATGGATTCCCGAATCTTGAGAAGGTGATTACAAGGGTCAAAAACTCATTGGATTGAAAAGTTCCTTATATCATTGGAAAATGTCTAAAATGGGTTCGTATGACTCATTTGGGCACTTAAAACATAAGTTATGGCCAAAAAAAAGGCCGATCAAATTGCTAATTTGACTCTTGACCATTAAAAGTCAGGAATCGCCATGATTTCCTAATGTGCAGGTGCCTTGTCACATACTGTTGAAAATATTTTGAAAAGGGCTACAACTTTGCTTCAGACCTCACTTTAATCAAAGGTATGCACACAAAGTTATGGGCCCCCAAAGTTGCGAGAGTCCCAATTTAAGGAATTTCAAGACTCCAACTTCGGAGGTCCAGGACAAAATGACATTTGGGTGTTGGCCCCACGGTAAAACATAGAGAATACTATAAATGGGGAAGGTGGTGGCTTCCCCCAAATTTGGGCCGTGATGAGTTTTGTGAGTCTATTTTTGCCCATGGTTCATCCATCCATGCACCAAATGATGCGCTTCTAAGTCCTTTGTTAGACCCACTTGAGGGTCTAAATATGTTGAATTGCAAAAAGTTGGGACTTGAGGGCCTCTCCCGACTACCAACACTAAAAGGGGGTAGAGGGGCGTGCTAGAAGTCCTGGGATTAGACTAGGAAGAGGGACAAGTATTATCTCACATGAATCTGCATCCAAAACCAACCATAATAGGGTTAGTTCACATTCGGGAACACCCTTGGTGTTGGGACAAACCACGGGCACTTGGACACACTTAACTCACCACGGCCCGGACTCGGGGGAAGCCACCACCTTCCCCCATATAGTATACTCTGCAGCTCTTTGCCGAGGCTACATCCAAATGGCTCTTTTTCCTGGGACTCTCAAGGGGGAGTCCCGAAATTGTCCCGAGTTGAAGTCTCGGGACTTTGAGAGCTCATATCTCCCAATTGCAATATCTGATTGGAGCGAGGTCTAAACCAAAGTTGTAGCTCTCCTCAAGAGCTTTTCAACGCCATGTTGCACTCCTTCTACAGACGTTGGGAAGAGGTCGATTCTAGACTTTTAGTGGTCGGGAGTCAAATTGCTAGTTTGACTCCCGGCCCTTCTTTTGCCCATAACTTGGGCTGTAGATGTCCAAATGGCTCATGCGAGGCCATTTTGGACATCTACACTTCAAGACCTTTCCATTGATATAAAGAACACCTCAATGCCAGGTGTTTTGACCCCTAAACTCGAGCTTTGAGATTTCGGGAATCCCGGAGGACTCCAACTTCCCACTTTTGGGAGTGTGGGCTTCACCCTCACACTTAGCCCCAAAGTGGGGTTGCAACACCAAAAGTGGTCCAACTATGCATTAACCAACGTGTTGTTTGGTTTGTGCAAGTCCATGTGAATAATTGACCCACTTGTCATTCATCCTAGTCCCATTTTAGAGTTCCAACACGCCCTTCTACCCCCAAAGTGCTAGGAACCAGGGAGCACGCTCCAACTTTTTCTCTTACCATTGTTTTCACCTTTGGACTCGTAGTTGAATCCATCAAGGAGTTTGGGGGTGCATCATTAATGGTCCACATTGTGAAAAGGAGGTAGATGTTTAAGGAGCTTGTCCGTTAGGATGTCCAAAAATTTAGTAATTATGTTGGAAATACAAATAGGCCAAGATTGACGCGCTCCCAAGTTCCTTGTTAGACCCACTTGAGGGTCCAAGTATGCGGAAATGCGGAAAAAGTTAAACTTGGGGACCGCTCCCAACTTCCAGCACTAAAGGGGGTGAGAGGGGCGTGCTAGAAGTTCCAGGATTAGACTAGGAAGAGGGACAATTATCTTGATACACAATCCTGCATCCAAAAACCAACCACAACTGGGTTAGTTCACATTTAGGAACACCCTTGGTGTTGGGACAAACCACGGGCAACTTGGACTCACTTGATTCATCACGGCCCGGACTCGGGGGAAGCCACCACCTTCCCCCATATAGTATTCTTTGTAGCTCTTCGCCGAGGCTACATCCGAATGGCACTTTTTCCCGGGACTCCGAAAATGGAGTTCCAAAATTATCCCGGTTTACACTCCTGGGACTTTGGGCAACCATAACTTCTTACTCATACCTCTAATTGGGATGAGGTTTGAAGAAATCTTGTAAGTCTTTTTGAGAGCTTTCCAACGCCATGTCGCACTTCTTGTGCAGACGTCCAATTCGGGTCGATTCCCGACTTTTAGTGGTCGGGAGTCAAACTGCCAATTTGACTCCCGACCTTTCTTTTGCCCATAACTTGGGCTGCAGATGTCCAAATGGCTCATGCAAGGCCATTTTGAACATTTAAACTTCAAGACTTTTCCATTGATATAAATAACACCCCAATGTGAAGTGTTTTGACCCCTGCAATCGAGCTCTGAGTTTTTGGGAGTCTCGGAGGACTCCAACTTCTCAACGTCTCGGGAATGTGAGTTTCATTTTCACACTTATCCCAAAGTGGGGTTGCGATAAAGACTTAACCCTTTTGAGTTTAAACTTGGCACTAGATTCATCCACATGAATAAAAATTTAAAATGAAATATCCTACAATTCTTGTGAAGAAACCAAGTGAATACCTACCTTAATTAAATTAGCCTAGTATTCAACTTTTGAATTGACAGACCTATATGTTAGCTTGGTAATGATTATTAATTTAGAGCTTCCTTTCAAAAAATCTACACAATAAACATTTAAAAAGGTGTTCCCTAAAATGCTTCAAGGACATCAAAGGTGTAGACTGTGAAGTTCTCCACAAACTTTGTATTGTCGCATTCCAAAATGGCCCCCAACACTAGCTTGCTTGTTGGTGTTGTGGCTCCTTGTGTTAATTGGACATGGATGGGTTTAGCCACCTTTGTAGCCGCCCACCCAAGTTGCGCTACCACACTTGGGGTCACAAACGACTGTGAACCCAAGTTTTCAATATGTACATAATAATTGGTTAAACCAACTGGTAATTAATGAAGTAATATAACCTAATGTTATTTTAATTTTTGGTTCATAGGTTTTAAGTTAACCAGTTTATTATAAAAACTAATGACCAATCTGTTATAATCACTGATTGATTAACAAAACACATTGATTTGAACTTGTGACTAGTAAGTTCCTATTTTGATTTTGAAGTTTATATTGGTTAATGATTGTTTGAGTTGAAACATCACAATGAGTTAGGAGGACTTAAAACTAGATCTAGATGATTTATTTATTTTTGTAACTCTTGAATAATTTTTTATTTCTAAAAAACATTTTACTCTAATTTTCTTATGAAGTTATTCCTTTCTGTTTTTGGAATGCAAGCTTTAAAAGTGTTGTTCTTGATGAATAAGTAAGAGACTACAATGTTTTTTGTGTTTTAATATTCAGATTTGAAAAAATGTATAGATAATTTCAATAAACCAAAATTATAAATTTGAATCTGAAAGTATTTAAAACTAAAGGGACAAAGAAAAACCCTTAACATTTGGTGACCACAAAGTGTTCACAAAATAAAAGTGTGAACAAAAGAATCTTTACAATCTTTGGTTTTCAGTAATTGTTTTGTTTTAATATTTTAGGTTTGGATTTGTATTAAGTTTTAGTAGTTTTCTAGGATTATTTTGTGTGTTCATACTTTTTGTTTTTCTTTACAAACCAGTAATTAAAAATTTCTTTGGATTTGCATGTTGATACCCGATTTTTTTCTTAGCAACCTATTGACCAAAAGAATATTTGAAATAATGATTTTTGTGTGATGTCAAGAGTAGTCATAAGGGGCCTTAGAAGGCAATTAAAATTTCACTTTTTCTTTTGGCCCCTTGCATGTTGCATTACATTTCTAATGTTCACCTTCATTGTGAGTTGTGATACTTGTGGTGTTCCCAACCTTTTTGTGCATGGAGTCATCTTATATGCACTTTGTAACCTTCATTATTTCCTAGCATGTTGAAAGGACTTCATTCCTTTGTAAAATGGCACTGCGAGTCCAAGGTTGCAAGCCATGGAGGAAAGCCATTTTTTGCGCATACTCCTCTTTCATCAAAATGAAGCTTAGTAAAGACGTAAAGGTTTGGACATACTTCCCCATCACTTGAGGTCCATCGGATTGGCACAAGCTTAAGAGTTCTTGCCCATCTTTTAGGATTTGATGTGGGGGGTGAACCTTTCATTTAATTTGGCCTTGAACATGTTCCATGGCAAACTTCCCATTAGGTTTGGCTCAACATCTTTTTGTGATGTCCACCACTTTAACGCGTGATATTTTAAAATAAATTGTGTTAACCTAAACCAATCCACATTTGTGTTGATCACTTGGGATTCAAAGTAGGCCTCCACTTTGAGAACCCATTATTTCATTGTTTTTGTTTTGGTGTCCTTTCCTGTGAAAGGGTTTGGCGTTTAGGTTTTCATGGCCTTTGCGACTTTTTTGCTAGGCTCGGGCTTCTTTTCCTTTTGAGCCTTTTTCAGCTCCAATGACAATTGCAAATTGGTATCCCTTTCGTTAACCACAAAGGTTTGCAACACTTTTATGGTTTTAACCATGGCATTCATGGATAATGAGGAAGGACTTTCTTCAATTTGAAGGGCCCTAAACTTGGCCCGTTCTAATTCCATCTCCAACCAAGTTGTCTTTCTTGCAATTTAGAAAATCCCTCCAGCCTCAAGTTGGAGTTTCACCTCCCAGGCATTTTTCACCACTTGGGGCTTTTTGAGCCTTTTGATATGCTTGAGCTTCCAAGGCCTTTTGGGTTCTCTACATCCATTTGGATTCTTTGATTGATTTTTTAGGAATATTAACAACTTCTGAGTTCTATTTTTCCTCCTTGTTCGATTATAAGGAGTCAGAAGAAGATCATAGTTGTTCTACCACTTGGATAGTGTCCTTTCATGCCACCCCTTTGGAAATTTCCTTTCGTGTCGATGCCCCTATTTCCTCGTTTTCTGGATTAAGGGGCCTAACAATTTTTTCCATGTTGCTTTTAAGCATCTTGGGAAGCTTCTTAGTAGAGCCTAACTTAGTCATCTCTGCCAACTTGGCCAACGTTTTAGCCTTGTGAACTTCCTTCATGATAGCCTTCTCTGCCTTAACCATTGCCATTCTCGCTATAGTTTAATGTGAATGTTTTGCAATAAGGGATTTGACAATCGCCTCTTCTTCAATCTTCTTGCTCGTCAAATCAATTTTCGCTTCGATACCAAATGACATGACCTTTTCTACTTGCTGCCTTGTGTTCCATGCACCTCACTAAGTTCCTCTCATGTTCATTCTTTTAGTTCTTATGTCGCAACTTTAACCTTGGGCTCCTGACCAAGGCAAGGGTTTGCTAAGGTGTGGGCCAAAAGTGAGCCCGAGAATCACATTTCATGCTCCCGAGAGTTCAAGAAAGTGTGAGGGAATGAACCCCCACACTCCCAAGTGAACTCCCACTTTGGGAGTTGGACTCCCAATGGACTCCCAAATCTTCAGAGGGCGGTTGCAGGGGTCAAAATTCATCAAATTGAGCTGTTCATTACATTGTTGGAAAGCTTTTGAAACCTTAGATGTCTAAAATGGGTTCGTATGACCCATTTGGGTACCTAAAACACAAGTTATGGCCAAAAGAATGGCTAGGTGTCAAATTGCCAATTTGACTTTCGACCATTAAAATTTGAAAATCTCCCTGATTTTCTTATGTGAAGGTGGTGTGCTATGGAGGTCTGTAGGTGAAACCTCATACTGCCATTAAGTTGGTGCAATGTGTGGGAACAGGGTGAGTAGTAACAAGTGTTAAGAATGTAAGGACCAAGAGTTTATTTTCCAAGTATTCATTCTAATCCAAGTTCACATTCATTTTACCAATCATTAGTTCTTGCCTTGATAACAGCCGGATTGACTATTCAATGCCGATTTAATTATTGGTGGTTTGTTGTCAAGGGTGTCCACTTGGTAATTTAGGGAACATAGTTTTGACGATCACTCATGATGCAGCTGCAATGGCTATTGTGGCCAACTCATTAATGAGTGATCACCAAAACTATGTTTACTACATTTCTTAACAATGTGCAGTCCACACATGAAGGACTTTGTAAGCAAAACATTTTAAAATGTTGTTTGGTTTGTGTAGGTCCGTGTGAATAATTGAGTTGTTTGTCAATATTTTTAGTCCCCATTCCGAAGCTCCAACACGCCCCTCTACCCTTGAAATGTTACGAGCCAAGGAATGCACCCTAATTCCTTTTCCTTCCGTTGTCTTCACCTTTGGACTTGTAATGAGTCCATCAAGGAGCTTAGGGGTGCATCATCTTAGCTACCTATGCACGTCACAACACATTTGGTTAGTCCCCAAGTCCCAACCATTTAGGATGGACTCATGTTCATTACTTAAACTCGCTAGACCCTATTCTTGAAGTTAAATCTTACTTTAATTAGAGTCAGCCAAGGCCCAACTCCTAGAGTCGACCCACATGGCCTTAAACTCGAATTAGTTTGGCCCTAGGTTGATTTGGGGGGCCTTCCGGGACCAACTCCTAGAGTTGGTCCAAAGGACTTAAGCTTGGACGACCCAAGTCATCCCATGGCTAACCCTCTTTTGGCGACCTCAAAGTTTTAATGGGACAACTTATTGTCCCAAATGCTTTAGTGGGCTCGTCCCTTTGGATGACCTATGACAATGCTTGATCATCCATTGAGGGTTTTAAGGGGATAGTGCCCCCACGCTAAAGTTGTGAAAACAACCCCTAGTTGTTTTCTTGGTCAATGAGAGCTCAAGCTCCCACCTTAGTGCATCTAAACCTCAAAATTCGGACGTATCCCAATTCCTAAAGGAATCAAACCTTGCGAAGCCATTTTTGGCCTAACTCTCATATTGCCTTAGTGCCCCGCTGAGGTGGTCATGATATGAAGCTATGATTAAAACATCTCTTAAGTGGAAGGGCATGTCATGAACCTTTGTGCTAATGCAAAGAGATATTGTGGCCTCTAACATCAGGCCTTATGGTGTTAAGGTGTTCATATTAAAGTTATCCGTAAAGTAAAGAAATCACAACATCAGAACCCCCTCATTGGACATAAAGGGACACGAGATTTCTAAAAAGAAACAGTAAAAAAAGTACACTGGGCTTAAACTGAGCTCAATGGCGACTCAAACTCAGATTGAGTAGAAGCAAATTCCCTGCTAATCTGAGTTTCCTACCACTAGGCTACCGTATCTGTTTTTCCCCTGATCACCTTCAACCAGTCAATGTTGTTCACTGTTGATGGGTGTAGTGCAACTATAAATATTTTTGAACCACATGCATTTAATCTTGAGTTCTAAATATTTTATACTCATATTTCCAAAAAACTCATTACTTTACCCATAACAACAAGTGCTCAGAGGTTGAAATAGGGGTTCAGGGATGAAAGAAGGGCTCAAATCATGGTCACTTTACATATAACTTTATTGTATGTGGAAGTTAAGTTTTTGGATCTAAATGAGATAGGTTAAAGAAGATAAATTTAACTTTCAATAATTTTGCAAATAATCACCAAATTTTTAATATCACAAAATTGAAGAAAAAATTCTGGTTGTGTTCCCATCTGGCACCAAATGTAAGTAGGCGCAGAGAGCCTAATACCAAAGCTACTCCAGGGGCATGTCACTCATTTTGAATATGTGTTTTGCAAATGTGCCCACAAAGGATGGATTTGTTTTCAACTTTTGCCTTCAATACAACCCCAAACAAATGCAACAAATTCACATTATACATATACATTATACATAGTTCAGCCCCCCCCCCTCCAAACCAAACAGGAACTACTTATACTGTGCCAAGATGACTATCAAAACCAACACAAATTCTTGACCCTGGTGCAACACCACTCTTTGTATTTTACATCATGTGAGGAGCTTGGAATTAATAAAAAGCATGGGGGCAAATTTGTACATACTTGGTATATGATGTGTAAATCTCATCTAAGTGTAAACCATTTACACTTACACAGGAATAATGTAAATATTTGTCAAATCAATTACATTTACATGGCATTGTGTGAACATTTTAGGGCCTGTAAGTGTATATATTACATACCTATAATAACTATACTTATTTACAATCCATATTAATTAGATTAGTTGTGGTACATGCCAGCATTTTGCAATAGGTCACTTTGATTGGCCCTTCACAAAAAATCATGATGCTTTTTGTATTCCCCAAATAGAAACATTTTATACCAATATGGGGCCATGGCATTGTTTCCCTTTAACCAGCTACATACAATTGAAACCCAAACTTTTAGGCAAAGGATATGGGACAAATTGTGATGCTATTCTAAAAAATGTTTTGGATGCCCATTTTGGGGTGTATTTTGCCTCCCTTCATTGTTTGAGTAAAACTTTTATTCCTAACTTTGTTCATCATTATTTTTGGCCTAAGAGTTTACAAGAAGTTGGGTACTTATTGTAAACAACTTGGGTAATTATTATGATTCATATTAATTAGTTTAAATTAGTTGTTGTGTAGACATAAAACAAATGTTTTTATATTTATTTTATTTTTGCAATGGGCCACTTTGATTGGCCTATCACCAAAAACATTTTTACTCTCACCCCCCACCCCCAAAACATGTTTTGCACAATTTTTCACACAGAAATAAAATCACATGAAACATTGTTTTACACTTACATAGCGTGTAAATAAATTTCGTTATGGCTTTACACTTACACAAAGTGTAAGTCCTATGCCATATACATGCACAACACTCATACATATAGCATTGGCCAATGTTGGATGGCTATCGCAAACAAACTCGATCCTCAATCTTAATTCTCATTATGAGAATAGGTGGCTATTAGGATGTAATATAACTAAGATTAGTTCCTTCTTCATAGTTTTCACCCATGTGAAAACAAGGTCCTAAAAATTGGCTCCCCTTTTTAAAAAAAAGAATAAACATCATGAAAATTGGACCTTTTGGCTTTCACTCATTTGAGAATTGGGTCCTAAGAACCTCCCCTTCAATTTTGGGTGGAATTTTCTCTACCTTATGGGGGGCATTTCAAAGAACTTAATGCTCATAAGATACCGAACACAAGATCAAAATTCCACCCAAATTTGCTAATGAGAGGAAAGCCTGCTAATTAAGTTAATTAAGCCTGCTAACCCTAAACCCTACACCCTTGGGAGCCCAAATGTTACAAATTTGCCTTGTGAGGCTACATCCAAAGATTAAACCATGTGTAATGTCTTTTTTCTCCTCAACTTTTATGACCATTTTCTTTTCTGAACCAAAACAGGTAAAGCAACAAACCCTGTGCAAGAGAACCACCCTTCTTCCCTGGGGTCCCGCTTTGTACTTTGTGAGGAGAATCTGGCTTGGCTTCTTGTGTTTCCTCACCTCACGCAATGGTACCCCCTGGAACCCCTCTGGAAACTGCCACCAAGGGACAAAATTGCCCCGTGAGCCTGCCTGCCTGGTTTAGTCTCAGATGATGCTGGTGGTGGGCCAAACCTCACCCTCCCCAAAAGAAAATAAAAGTAAAGAAAAAAAAACTAGGTCAAGTATTGGGTGGGGCATCAATTATAAGGGTTTAGGGTACATACCTACGTAGATACCTTGGTATCAGATCATGCAATGAGTGCAATTTTTGGGGTCACATTGCAGAAGAAGTTTAAAATATGAAAATGTTATCATAAAATAATCACAACTTGATGAGATCAAATGGTTTGTATGTCAACTTAAAAAACCCATCGAATGATTATTGTCCCATCTGTAAATGTGACCTACTAGAAGAAAAAAAATTCCTTCTTGTTTAATGCATAGTTTATTATACATCAATGTCATTTTTATATTTACATTTTATTTACACACCTCTTGGTCCTTTGTGAAAATTAAAAGGACTTTGTGATACCAATCTTGTATGTTTCAATATCTTAATTATAATCCACATTAAAAGTGCTCTTTAACCTTTTTCTTCTTCCCCCCCCCCCCTCACCCTCCCCCTAATTGCCAATTTCAATTATGTGCATGTTCTAGGAATCATTTGTTAATAATAAATTCTTGGACACCTTACATTTCATAGAATGAAAACATGCTTTCTTTGTACATATTGTGATGAGACATAATTACATGCCCCCCCCCCCCCCCCCCCCCCCCACACCAATCTATTGGGGTTGTGAAATGGGTATTCATAATAAATGGCAAAAGACAAAGATGATGACATAGGTGAAGACTATCAATTGACCTTTTGTGGTCCATGCAATTTTAGCCATTTTTATTGGCACAATAGGGGATAAAACCAAAGACTTGAAAATAAAATGACATGTTTTTAATTGTGTAGTGTCAATGCTCCCATGAACGCAATAGATATAGATAAAATTCAATCTTAGCCCTATAATTATTAGTAAAATATGTCAAAAAAAACTAGAACATATTCATAATTAACAATCAAAGTGCCATTTTTTCAAGTTCCAAGTAATATATTATATTCTAGGAAATTCAAAACATGAGTTGATTTATGAATTGGTTGGTTTGTATTCATGAAAAATGAAATATCCAATAAACTAATGTTTTGATAATGGCAAATCATCTAATTGTTCTTTTCCTGAAATCATATGAGACTTTGAGAGTCGACTTGCTTATCATGTATGTTCAAGATGACAAAATTTGTATTGATTCCATTCAATAGATATTTAGATGTAGAGCCATTCATGTTCATATCTAGATATTCATCCAATATTTGATATAGGACCATTTTATTTTGTTGATCATTTTTGTAAAGCCAAGGTGGGACCATTTCTAATTATTCATACAATATTTGTTTTCAAGTGTTTATAAATCTTTAACTTTAAATGGGGAAGATTTATTGATACTCTTAGCATAATTATTACAAAACAAAATCCACTGACAATGATAATCTAGTCAATTTTTCCATTTTTATAAAACATTGAAAATATTTTCAATCATTTGAAAGGAAAAGAAAATTTGAAAATATTTAACATCTAGTGCCCAAAGGGAAAAATTATCATTCATGTAATAATTTGAAATATAGGGTTTTTTTTTTTTTTTTTTGCAATGGCCTTACCCATACCGCAACTAGAAGATTGGGTATGGTAGGTAACACCTAGTATAACATGATAGGAATTGGAAACCATAACCACTTGCAAAAAAATTGTCAACCATCTAGCATAGCCTCATGCAAAATTGAAACCATACCCAATTACAAGGGTGGCAACCACATGATGATTCAAACCATAAAACATGAGTCCCAACCATATGGGCTACGGATTTATGCTTTGGGACACATGTAAAATTCTATTTGGGCAAATGACCATGGCCTAGTGGAGAATTGAACGCACCATGACAACCACTTTGCGTGGTGACCATGGGTCCCATCCACATGGGCTATTTGGCTTCATGCTTTATAGCATTGCCGCATGTGTGTGGCTTGTTGGTGGTCCACCCTAGAGAGATAGAACATGGCAAATTTCAACCTAGAATAATGACCTCTTATTTTCACCTCCTTTTTGCTTTCTATCTACTTGAGTAGAGGATGATTTGGTAAGGTTGTTTTTCATCGCCAAGGACATGGCTACTACCTTCACCTTGTTTTAGCAAGGCCTCTTATTAGTGGCTATACTTAGTAGCTTGGTTAAATGTTGAATTTAGACCCAAAAAAGTCTGATTTAGTAGTCCTAAGTTAAAGTAATAGAAAGGGATGTTAATAAAGTGTTTACAAGCAAATTCACCCAAATTCACAAAGCCTATTCACCAAATTCAGTATTCATAAATTGCCCATATTCATATTATTGATTTAGTCCTAATTAGTCTTAATAGGGGATGCTATAGTGTTTAGAAGCAACTAAGAAAATAGGGGCACCTATTGTGGAGTTATCCTTAAAGTCACCCTCTGTTTGGGCCCTAGTTTGACCATGTAATCCTTGTTTCATCCCCAATTGTGACCGAAGCTGTCTAAAGTTAGTGAAACTTGGGGTACACTTGAATGAAATAGGGTATCAGTTCAAAAGATTTCCAGTGTTTTAAAGAATATGAGCAACAATGAAAAGTGTGCAGGCAAGCCAAATCCAAAACTAGAGGTGAAAACTAGGGGTGAGAGATATACTCTTGTGAGAATCAAATTCAGGGTGGTTGTAGGTGAGAAAACCGGCTTGGCCCCCTATTTCTTGTCCCTTGTAGTTTTTTCATCTCGACTTTGTATTTCCTCCCTAGTTTTGACAAAACTGGTGCCCAGTAACCCCAATTTGGAATACTTTATGAAGAAGTCCAATTAGTATTAACTGGCTGGCTAATAAGTTGGAGTGGAAGTGCTAGTTCACCCAAGTCCAGTTTTCAGCTCTAATTGGCCATATAGTATTAGTAAAGGGCCGGCTAAATTGGAGCGAGTTGGCTCTAGTTGCCCATGTTGTATCAGTACAGGGTTGGCTATAGTTGCCCATGTTGCATGAGTAAAGGGTTGGCTATAGTTGCCCATGTTGTATGAGTAAAGGGTCGGCTAAATTGGAGGGAACCATGGGTAGAAATATAGCAATTTTAAACTTATAATTTTGTCAAATTATGGCTATTGAAATTCTTAACAAGTACATGGTTTCAAGGTAAAAATTCCAAAAAAATTCTTTCTATATATTTTTAGCTACCTGCTTGAACCATGGATAGAAATATGGCGAGTTTATAAATTAAAATTTGGTTGAATTATGGTTATTGAAAATCCCAAAAAGCACATGGATTTAGGGTTTAAAACTTTTTAGAATTCTTCTATAATTTTTGGCTACCTGTTTAAACCATGGATAGAAAATGTGTCCATTTTAAACATTAAAATTTGGTCAAATTATGGCTACTGAAAATCCCAAAAAGCACATGGTTTGAGCGTAAATTTTTTAAAAACGTGATTCTTCTATATTGTTTGGCTTACCTGTTTAAACCATGGATAAAAAAATATGGCGATTTTTTTAAAAGTAAATTTTGGTCGAATTATTGGCTATTGAAAATCTCAAACCAGCACATGATTCTAGGGTTTTAGGGATCCATGCTTTGATTTTTGCTATAGTCGCTCATATTTCATGAAGTAGAGGGTTGGCTAAATTGGACGGAGTGAACCGGCACGCACTAGCTACCATCCACTGGATGGATGTCTTTTATAACTCAGTCATGGATGAACCTCAACTGAGTTAATATCTGGTCTCACCTTGGTAACCCATTCTGCAAGAAGTAGGTCCTCTATACAGGTAGATGGGTAGGAAAATAAGTAACCACTAGTTAAGTAGATGGTTTATAGTTTATACCTGGGCAAGGGCTGTTTTTACTACCTACCTACTAAATAACAACCTGCTTGTGGGTTCTTAGCAAGCAGGTTGGTAGTAGGTAGGTAGCAGTGTTCTTTAATAAATAAATAAATAAATATTTTTGGGACAAGGTTTTATCAAATTGTGACCAAAAATTTAAGGAAAATCTGTGTGAAAGTTAGACAAAATTTGCTAATCTTTTGGATCTAATGGCCAATTTTTTTGATATCACAAAATTGAGGAAAACAAACCATGGTAGGCAGCCTTTTTGTTATTGGCAAGAATTCAACAAAAAAGAGAATTTAAAAATTCAAAAAAGAAGTGACTTGGGAGGTTTTCAATTGCTAGAAACAAGGGGAAAAAATAAAAATTCACCAGATTTTTTAATTTGGTTTTGAGTCTGTAGAAAGAAGGATGATTTTGTACTTAATAGATTGTTTATAGCCAGATTTGGCTAAATTCTGCTAGTGAGGATCGTCACTTTTTCTACATCTTTCCTATGGATGATCGCCACTTTCAAGGGCTGAAAACACAAAATTTCTCCACAAAAAAAAAAAAAAACTGCTGGAGGGTAGAAAAGAAAAAGCAGCAAGTGAGCTAACGACCATGGGATGATTAAAACCAGGGAACTAACTGACACCCAACGGAAAACTGTTTCGTGACCACTTCCCATCGATCCATCCATTCATTCATTCATCCATTCTTTCTGCTACGCTGGAGTGTGCTGGACCTGCTGGTCCTGACTGTCAGTCGGGTACCACATGAGTTGGTGTTAACTCATGTCCGGTTTAGCTCGTTTGTGGCATCCCCTCTTCTGTCGGTGTGCAGCTTTCCTGTCCCTCGCTGCCTGCAAACCTGCCTTCCTGCCGCGCTCTCTGTGGAGCTTTTCTCCTGCAACTTTGCCTTTCTCTTGGCATCATCATCATCAGTCTCATCGCCCCCCCCGCTGCTGTACCTCCTTGCCCCTCCTCCTCCTCAAGCTTCAACTGTGTGTCTCTTTTGCAGCTCTCTTTTAGCAGCTTTTTTTTTCCCTTCTTTTTTAGGTGGAAACTTTTGTTCAAAAGCTACTGGAAAATTTGATTCGGCGTTTGGCGTTGGAGACCGGGAAGAGGAGGAGGAGGAGGAGGAGGGGCAGGAGGAAGAGGAAGAGGAGGAGGAGGAGCAGGAGGAAGAGGAAGAGGAGGAGGTCCTGAATGTAGTTGTGCTTTACTTCACAGGCGGGAAAATTTGGCCCCTGGGCTTAGATGATAGCTTATTATTAACGACGTTGCTGTTCGACTTGCTGCTGCTGCTGGACTTGCTGCTGTTTTTGTTGCTGCTTTGGGAATCTTTTTCTTTTTGGCTCTCTGTTTTTTTAGTGGCTTCCGAAATCCTCCTATGTTGCAGAAATTGTGGTTGGAGCATGGTTTTGAGTGTTCGGAGAACGATCATTATGCAGGTCTGTGTCCATTTTTTTGTTCTAATCTTGTGCTGCTTTCTTCACTTGCTGATAGTATTCTGCCAGTCGTGCAGTATTTCTAAATCTTTTAGATTTCTTTTCCTGTCTTCTTCTTCTCCCTCCTGTGGCTCTTTCTTTCGCTTAGGAATTTTCTGAAAGCAGAGAGAGAGAGATACACGCACGCACGCACACACACACACACACACACACAGAGCTTCCAGTGTGTACATGCTGAAACTCACACTTGATGCAATTTTTTCTTCTCTTCGACATAAGAACATGCATAAGTGCTCGCACTCTTGCATGACCAAGCAAATTTCTTCTTGATGTAGAGAGCCCTAGAGAGAGCTTGCGACTCTTTTCCTTATCCGGTCCTCTGTGCTTTTAGGCTCTCGTTGTTATATCTATATGCTTTGTTTTTCGTTCTGAAGCACCTGATAACGTGGTAAACATGCTTATGCAGTTGTGTGAAGCGCATGCTTCTGCTGCAACTCTCGCCTCTTGTGCTCGCCGGCTCGAATTTTCCTGAAACGTGCTCTACAACATAGCACTGATGCAGGTGGCAGCCTCCTTTTGATCGCTTTTGTTCTATAGCTTTCTCTTCAGTAGCAGCATGTGTCATTTCAGGTGCTTATATCAGTATAGCAATTTCCCTTGCTGTGTCCCATACAGGTGTCATAACTGCAGAAGATTCCGTGCCTGCATTGTGTTGGACTATGTTCTACTCAGTGTCCATTTTGTCAGTGCAATGCTCTTTGATTCTTCTCTCTTAGTGTCTGCCTTAGTAGGTTCACAATGGAAATCTCAGTCTTGTCCCTCTCATTTGTTCAAATCAAGCTTTCTATTTTTGCTCTCCTTTTTCACACAGCCAACCTATTGGTTCATCCTCCCTCGAGAGGATATTTGATTTTGAACAAGCTTAATACAGCATCACATATTAATGATTCCAATGTACTATTGGTGCTTTGCATAAGATGTGTGGTGGTCTCTTATGCTGCATCCCATAAAGTTTTATGACCTGTTGTGAAAATTGTAGCTGCTGTCTGGTGTCTATTAGCAGAGCAGTTGAGTTATTTATATTGTTAGCTAAATTTGCTGCAGCCACTGAAGAACCTAATTTTATTCAATATGTGGTGATTACACTGTGCATGGCTCAATGAATTCTGAAGATTTCTTTGTTGACAGTTTTTACAGCATGGAATCGACTGCACAGTGATAATTTCAGAGGCTGAGCTGTTTGGGTCTCTCATCATTAGTCACAGCTGTTTGTTTGTGGAAAATGAAAATATGTCTAGCAGCTCTCAGCCAGGATTTACTGAGTGAGTGGGTGAGTGGGTGGGTGGCTTGGGAGGTCATGTTTTCTTGGTAAGACTGCTACAGATTGATGATACACATAGGAAGTACCAAAAAAATTGTCTTCAGCCTGTTGCCAAAAGCATCTTCTCAGTTCTTTCATCTCCCTACTCTCCTCTTTCTGTGTCTGACAGGGTAATATGATTGTCAAGATGCCTGAACTTGATGCAGAGACCCCATGCTCAGCTTTTGGCGCAAGAGTATTTCAACAGCAAACAAAGAAAGTTAAAGAGGGACTCATAAAGCATTCTTTTCTTGACTGAGAAGTTTGAAAAGAAAGTTAAATCCTTTTGAGGATTTAAGACTATGAGCAAGTAGCCCAACAGCAGCAAAGCTTTTCCTTGTGCTCTCATCTAATACAGTAGAAGGATGAAGGGTTCCCAATCTCACAGCCTTTGCAAGGCATTAGATTTTCACATTTGTATTCCCAATGCTCACAGTTATCCAATAATTGGAAGCAGGGAGGAACAAGGAGATTGACATGAAAGTGGACTGAGGACCATATGTGTGTGCCAGGCATGGAGAAAAATGGAGGGTGCCTTAGCCTGGAAATGACACTGGTGTATGCAAGCCTGGCTGCCATTGATGGATTCATTTCCATTTCTGCTGCAATTCAGGTGTCCTACTTGAGACCTGTGTTCTCCATCAGTCAGTTTGATGACTGCATTAGGGCTCCAATTAAATAGCTGAGGGTGTTGGAAATGAGAGAGAAGAGCCACATCTGAAGGGTGAGTGAAGGCTGGTCACAATCTTGATGGTTTGTGCTGTCCTGAGTTCCTGTGACTCTTATGTGAAGCCAACATTGTGAAAGAGAGGCAAGAAGATTTGAAGATTGGTATGTTTTGGAACTAGCTTAAGGAAGTTGAATAGAGCAAGAGAAAGCATTGTAGGGGATGTATTTTGAAACAGTGAGGGACAGTGTTCATCCTTAGGAGAGGTCACTTACCTTTCTTATTTGAGATGGGCTTGTGCAGCTGCTAAGGTTTTATGTACATAATCAATATGCCAGTTGGATGCGACAAAAGGCTAGCTCACTCTACCAACCTGTTATCATTTGCATTTCTTGAAAGTTTGAATGACGTCTTGAAGGCCTCACCAGTCATTGATTAGGGTCAGGTGGCTAATATGCCCATTTGATGTTTGCAGATGTTTCACTGTATGATAAGTGCTTCAAATTTTGGTATGCTCTACTACTTGCTGTTGTCCAGGCATGCAGACTTCAGTCTGTGTGCAGTACAAGCTGCTGTTTTGTATTTGTGCTATGCTTTGAGATTGTTGCTTTCTAAAGATGCATCCTGCACAGTTTTACCCAGATGTACATGAATGGACACCAGTTATTTACATGGGTGCATCAATATAGTCTTCATATGTAAAAATGTAAGAATACAATTAGAAGTAGATTACATCCTTTAAGTGCATGGGCGCTGAAAGTTGACATATAGGACTGTAGCCTTGACAGTAAAGACAGCAGGCATTTATCACTGGCAGTTGCAGTACCAAGAGTGGAGAAGTTTTCAGTATTTGAATAGGTAGAATTTTGCACAATCTCCAAATAAGGTGATCAGTTCTTCCACTGTAGAACATAATCTGCTCAGGTTGGCTGCAGTCATATCATGAGACTCTATAAGTAATGACTTAGAGGTTCGGGGAATGCAATCGGTGGTGTCCACTAATTAATGTGCCATGGTTGAATCTGGGTTTGGGAAAGCAGGGTACTTTTTGTATTTTGTTTTGAATCCAATTGCAACCTGCAGAGGGTGGAAGTGCTGGTCAAGTCTCTGGGGCTTTTTGGTCTCAGGTATATAGTCTTTGTCTACCTCTTGATACCTGTGGTTTCCTGGGTCCTCAGGTCCTCTGTGGCTTTACCAAATTTCATCATCTCTTTCATGCAGTCCTATCAGACTTAGAAGCAAGCCACCAGGGTGACATGTGTCTTTACCAGGCCTGCAAGTGTATCAGCTGGTGAAGCAGATATTTACAGTAAGATGTATAGCCACTTTAAAAGATGGTAACTTGTCACTGGAGACTTATTGCCCAGTGGCAATATTGGGCTTCTCTTATGGGCAGATGGTTTGAAACCCTCAACTGGCTCCTAGAGGGGCCAAAGTCTGCATGTAAGTTGACTTTGAGGGTAGTTCAGTTCCATGCACTAGCAGAGGAGGGTGTAGAAGTCAAAATTCAGGATTTATTACCACTCTGCTTAATATCATTCAGTATATCTGTATGAGTAGGCTGTGAAACATACTACTCTTCAGGTTGGCACTAAGCACCTATTTTCTTACCAAATGGCAGTGTAATCTGGTGTACGCTGTATGATGGTCATTGGTTATGGGCTGTGTTTGGTGGGGTATGCAGCAGCACCGGACATTGTGTTCCTGACTGCGTTTCTACTCCTCCTTTCTTTCTGGTATTTCCTCTTTCCTGCCTACAATGAAATTGAACAGCTTTGTGCCTCTTGAAGTACACAATGATCTTCAACAACTGCAGATTCATCAATCTATACAGATGATCATACTGGTGTTTCAGGATCAGGCGTCTAACTTGTGGCGTTTGCAGGGTGGATCTGTGCCATCAAGCCACTGACCATGATGAGGAGGATGATGACAACCACTATGAGCAATTATTGTCCTCTGTTCCTTCTCAGAATTCAAAGAGTTTTTACCACTATCATACATGGTGCATACCATTCCGGCGCATTCGAGGGCGACAGCGGCTTGTGATTCTGGTAAAGATAGCAAGTTGAACCATACACTTGCAATCAGGAAGGGGACATTCACAGTGATGTGTCTTCAGATTGACAGGTTTGAAAGTGCAGCAGTGCAATTTTCTAGCTTTCCTGAGGAGCTAAGAACGTTTTCCCTGTATTTTTTAATTCAGAGAGGCAGCAGTTTGCAAGATGTGCACTGTGTTAGTAAGAACCATGTTTTAGGGCAACCAAAAAGGGCATAAGGTGTTGTAATTGGTCTACACATGATTTCTGCCAGATTCAGTTCTGAGTTCTGAGATTACACATGGGGAGTTGGATAAATTGGAATTGCAGATGGTGATGGGTATGTGTCTCCTGACAGCAGCATTTACAGGACTTATTTGGTATGGGATGGGTGACAACAATATCAATTCTGCGACAATAGCTAAAGTATTTCTTCAATTTTCTTGCCTTCTCTTCTTTGCTCTTTGAGTCGCCACTGCAGTCTGTAAAATACTTTCTGCTTCTGTCTATAGTTTTGTGCATATGTGCAATTGAGCTAGTAGGCTCTGAGCTATGCTGGCATCTCCAGTTGTGACTGACCTGCTGTGCAAGTTGTTTCAGTGCTACACACAGTCAATGGTCTACTTGAATGGGCTTCACATTCCTGCACTCATATTCTTGATACTGCTCTCTTGATAAAACAGTGCTGATTTTGCCTCTTTCCATGAAGTGCTGTCACTTAATAACCAAACTGTCCCCTATAGCATTTAATCATCTGTTGGTTCATGCAGGTGTATGCAGATCTTTTTGCTATTGTCACACTTTTGGCAGGAGGAGGGCTTGCAGCTTATGGTGAACCTCTTTCCCACCATCTTTCTTGTAAAGTTTGGATAAGGAGGTAAATGTGAGGCTTATTCAGATCAATAACTTTAGGAAATCAGAAATTGTCCAGGGCATTGAGTTAAGGACCTTTTTCTATAACCTCACCTTGGTCGTTTCAAAATAGATTTTCTTTTGTGTTGAAGATTAGGACCTGAAAAGTTTGCCAGGCATGATAGATCCCAATGTGAACTCATTTGTTGTTTGGGTAGTGCTAAGTCAAATTATCCCAATGTGAGTAAAGTCACTTTTAGGACTTTCTGATATATGTCAGAAAGTCCATCTAAGTTGGTGGTATTAAGGGGGATATTCAGCAAGATACCAATTCAGGGTACTCTACTTTGTGATTGTTCCCAATGTGTGGCATTTTAATTCTTGCAGGCCTGCTGTTGTACAACAAGATGTGTAGAGTAAAGACAAGCCAGGCATCTGCAGATATGCATAAGGTGAATCCTCCTATTTCAAAATCACAGTAGGAAGCTCTTGATCCCCTTATGAAGTGCAGTTCCACTCTCTGGAATATATAGTTTTCAGGTAAGCGCCAAAAGTTCTCTGGGATGTCCATGTTTGTTGTGAGGTACTGATGTATTATTATAATATCACTTCAGGTAGCAGGATTAGCAGTGGCTTCAGTGGTATGCTTCTCCCTTCGAGCATTCATAGTGCTTGTCTTTGACAACCCTGTAAGCTTCTACTTTTGCTTTCTTCCTTCATGCTTGCCAAATCAATGCAGTGTCTCTGGTCATAGCAATGTGAATGAACTTAGAGTGGCATTATGAGGATGTTGTTGTCTGTGGAAGTTTACTCAAGCTTATGGGTTTCCAATGTTAGACCACTGTGTTCACAGTTGGGGCAAATTTTCACTCATTTGGAGGACTTGTTACAAGGTCACATAACCAGCTTCAGGTTTTGAGGTTGTTCTTAATCAACACTAAACTCTAAATCAGCATGTAATAAATCTGGGAAAGCCATTGTGCACAGCACTTCAAGCAACTGCAGTGTGATCCTTTCAGGGTTCAGAAATGTTACTGCTCTGGTAGTCATCTTGTAATAGTTTCTCTTGTAGAATTTGAATTTCTCAAGTTCCAGAGCTGTTTATATCTCATATGGCCATCTCCCCTAATGTCTTTGGAATGTGATGGAAACAGTTTATAAGCATATGGGATTCAGAGCATGTGGAGAGCCAACTGTCTCCAACTCTTATCTTTCTGTATTATGTGATAGGTTATTTTTGCCTACCTTTCTGTTTTTGGTCTGGACAACATGCACTGCTCAATGCTAGGATAACTGCTGAAGAGACTCTGCAATTTCTTAGAAAAAACTCTAAGAATCAATATACAGGACATACTTTCTTTCAGTTCTTAGATGGGTTTCTATGGATGGTCGTGAGGGGAATTTCCTTCATTTTTGTATTAGCATTACAAACTAGGAGCTTCAGATGTGCTGCTGACCCTGAGGTGTGGACCTCATAATTTATTCAACAAATTGGAAGGATACCACTAGAGAGGAGGGAAAGGTGTTTATTATCCCTTGTGATCATGCTTGACATGCTCTTACATTCAGATTTGGTTTGAATTACAGGTGAAGCAATACCCTCAATTGTGGTGCTGTGGATGATGAGAGATATGCCTCCTCGATCGAGGGATCCCAGCCTTCATGGTCACTCCATGCCTGATGAATTGGTTGAGGATGGTGTGGAGCAAGCCTTAATACCAGATCCTGGGCTTCTGTCTCAATGGGTAGTTTCACCATCTGGCCGACATTATCTTGTGCTTCTGGGTGAACCTTCCAACATCTCTCCACAAAGATCTGAGGTATAAACCCCCAGAAGTTCATCATATGAAATGCCTATGACGAAGACAAATTCCTGTAATCTTTCTGCATGTGAGATCCTGGAACTTCATGTGTAGTACCCTGTAAGCTGCTCCCCTCTCTCTTCATCTGTTCCCTTGTTGTAACCAAACTGGGCTTGGGGTCTATGGATGGTCAATAGCAGCTCTATATAATAGAGCTTACAGTGGATGCCCTAAACTTGTGCTCTCTACACCTTTGTTGACCATAATCTTGGTTTGGTCCTACTTCCAGGTCTGAAAGCTTTTCGAGCCAGCAGCTGAAATTGTGAACTTTCCTTCTCTTCATTCATATTCATTGTTTTCATGTAATTAGGATGCTTTTGGGTAGACAGTCAACATCGGAACCTATCTCTCCTCTCTATGTCTTGCATTATTTTTTCCTTGTATTGAGCTGAACTGGTCTTTGAAGTTCTTTGGTCAGTGAACAGCATAAAGTAGAGCATTTGTTTCATGTTTTTCTCTCTTTCCCTCTGCCCTTGCTCAAGCCCAACTTGATGATGATCTTAGGCCTAACAACCTTATCTGTGCACATGGACAAAATCCATGTCCTGGTATGTAGAATACACGGTTTCCCTTCTTTCTACCACTCTAAGGATTTTCTGTTTCTGGTTCTGTCAGCAGGTGTTGAAAGACAGCAGTGGTTAGACAATCTTTCCCACCACTTAAAAGATGGACAATCATCAGTCTTTCATATATTGAGGTCCTTCAAAAATGTGTCACCTCCTGGCTGCTATGTCCACAAATTGAGCAATCAGAGGCAGAGAAACAGAGAAGACATCTCCTCCCCAATTATGCCTGCCAGTTGTCTTCACAACAAATATGTGAAAACATTTTATCAGCAGCTGGTGTCCTTCAGATTACAAAATTGTGGTCTGGAGCATTCATGGTTTGAGCTTTTGGAGACATTGGGAGCTAGGAGGTTGGGCATCAAACCATGGATCACTAAGCAAACCAAGATCAGTGGTTGGCAAATGTAAGCCATCTCCCACATGTACAACAGCTTCATATCAGTGTGTATAATGCTTCTTGGTTCAGTCTCTCTGGAATATTGCCGAATCTAAGTCTTCAGAGGGTTGTACATGATTCTTGGCAGAAATCATGAAATTTGATTTCTCCATGTGGATGTACATTCATATTCATGCCTGGCCAGAACATGTCTTGTCAAATTAAAGCTTGTATTCCATTTTAGATGTGTGCAGCATTTGGATGTGGTCAAATGAGAGCTAGAATATAACCTATTGATTTCCTTATAGTTTCTGAGATGTCACCACAACTCTTGTAAGTGCTAGCTGACATCATAAATGACTCATCAGAAACATGTCAGAAACTTAGGATGCATATTTGTGTATGATAGTTTGTGCTAAATATTGAGCATGTTACTATATTGTTGTTATAAACTGCACAAATGTTAGGAGCTGATGGGTTAGTTGCAAATGTAATATCAATATTGAAAACATCATTAATGTGTTTTTGAAGTACCATCAAATCTATTGTCATGTGATTTGGACTTTAATGTTTAGTATAAGACCCTTGAAAGGGACATTCTTGAAGCAAGTGCTTGCCCAAGGCATAGCTGAGGTGGTGCTTACTTCAGGAATGCTCCTGCTCCAAAGGCTGTATTGAGTGTAAAAATCAATGGAAACTTTTATTTTTAGACTTTTCCCCAATGATACCTGACAGGTATTTGGTGGACGCTTATTGAGTATAATGCAGGAAAAAACGATGCATGGGATTTTGAAAAACGGAATGCCCATGTTTGTGGGCATTTCATTTTCCCAAATGTCCCATTGGTTTTTTGGAGGGTTTTGCATTATTTACGAAATATATCATGTGTTACATGTCCCAGTTCAGCTCATGTTTTATATCGGCAAATATGTTTGTAGGTTGTCATTAACAATAAGTTACCAAACATATCAGATACAGAACATCTCACGCATTTTCTATGTGTTATTATGTTACATTTTCTTTTTCATGATCCCTAGTAGGTCTAACAATGCATTTCATCACCCTCGGCTGGCCTGTGAGAAGAGGACACCAAGAGCTGAAAATTTGTTCCTAACCTTACTACAACTGCAAAAGTAGCTCAGGGAACTTGCACAGTGCAATTTCCCACTTCAGCCTGGTGCAGGAGATTATTACTTGTAAGGTCCCATTTCACACCAAATTGTTTAGCCTTTGTTTGTATGGAATGCTTGTTTGCACTGCTATCGATGCCTTCTGCCCCTCGACCTCTGCACTGCCTTCTGCCCAGTAATTGTGGACAGAACCCCAGACCACTGACAGCAGTGCCATCCTCTGCAGAGAGCGAAGGTAGGTGACTGGAGCATCAAGATTCAAAAGTGGTTAATTCTCTGAGAGGACTCGAAGTCCTACCCTTTCAAGTCCTCTCACAGAAGCGATACAGAGCCCCAAAAAAATGCATGGCTTGTCACTAGCTTGCTTAGAAAGCTTACTAGCAACACAAAGCCAGGAAAGGTAGACAAAAGCTTACATTGTCACCTTACTTGCTGCTGAAAACGTGGTCACAAACCGAGGCTACAACTACAAAATCAAGCACATCCAGTGAACATCATCATAAATGCAGCACAGCCATCTAAACCATCAGTGTTAGTGAATGATGAAAGGACTACTACATGCTTCACAATCTGGATCCACAAGGCATTTTATCTCACTGGATGTGCTCCCTTTCCAACTAAATTCTACCGTTAGAAAAAAAGTGCTTACAGAAACACCATCCCTATGGAAATTCAGAGATGGGTTGCAACGTGAGTGCCGAGAAGCAACCACCCTTCACGTCCGTAACGCCGCTCGCCTTGCCAAAACCGAGAGCAAAGCTGAATAGAAAAGACAAAGGCAGCCACTTGACATGGCCCTTTTGCTCACCATTAAAACAATGCTCAAGAACCACACAAGAGCGCCACATAACAGCGAGGGAAAACATTACTTTTACGTGGTACAGCGAAGAGCGACTATTATCCGTAAAAACCGTGGACAACCTTATCTCTACAAAGCAGAAAAGATTCAAAGAACAAGACTACTCACAAGTTGGAAAACAAACAGCCACACAGACGAAGCTTCAATCCTCTTTAAGGATGGTGGTGTTCAAGAACACCAGTTATAAAGAGAGGGCCAAAGCTCCTCGCGTGATTCTCCTAGCCGCCAAAACCATACAAAGTACGCCCCTGCCTCTTGAGCGCATACACAACGTCCATAGCCGTCACAGTCTTCCGCCTGGCGTGCTCAGTATAAGTCACAGCGTCACGAATAACATTCTCCAAGAAGATCTTGAGAACACCACGAGTTTCCTCGTAGATCAACCCACTGATTCTCTTCACACCTCCCCTCCTGGCTAACCTCCTGATAGCAGGCTTGGTAATTCCCTGGATGTTATCACGCAACACCTTCCTATGCCGCTTTGCTCCTCCCTTTCCCAGACCCTTTCCGCCTTTTCCTCGTCCAGACATGGCGACGAAAACGATCGATCGAACGCACACTGTGCACAACAGAAACAAGGGTTTGAGGAAAAGCTTCTACAAACAAACAGAGATGGAGCAAGGCAGCGCAGAGTAAGAGGACGAGAACGTTGCGTAAAAGAAACTGATATCTTGGCCACACAACTCCCCATTTTAAACCCCTGCCAAAACACGGTCCCTAGCCGGTCTGCCCCGGTGCCGGTCAGTGAGGTCGATCCGTGTGATCTCCAGATCTGGACCGTTCACTCCCATCTCAAGTGACTTCATCGACGGCTGTCATGTTGCCAGAAAACTCACGAATCTCAAGGTCGTTGGATTCGTGGATCTAACGGCCGGTATGGATGCTGGACAAATACGCTAATACGGAAAAAGATGCGGCGGGAACGGGCGGCGGGAACAAGGAGGCGTTTATGGTACGTTACCAAAGCAGGTCCCTAAATCAGATCCTTTATTTGAAGTCCTGAAATAGCTTCTGGTTAGAAGATAGGCGAACTGGGGGGCACTTTGAAAATTGAGGTCCGGATTAGGCACGAATATTCGACGTTCCAATAGGAATGAACCCAGGTGACAAACTAATAACATATATGCTAGATATTCTAGCCTATGTAAAAATAATCTAGCCTTATATCTAATACAAGAATTTCCCCTCTAGTATAATATTAATTATATTTAATTTAAATGAATTTTCATGTATCATAATTCTAAAATTTTGTAGTTATGAGCAAGGAGAGACCAAACATTATGGTCTATAATATTATGTTATTCTATTAATAAAATAGACAAATATTATTCTCTTGATTTATCTAGAATCTATGGCTTCAAGCCATGTATATTTGTGTGCCCTAATTTCTTTTTAATACGAAAAGACACATCTTTTACTATTGCATATGAAAAGACACATTGTTTGTGTGAACATGTGTTGTAATGCACAAGAGAACAAGAAATGTGAAAAGGGGTAGGAAGATTGGCCTTCAAATTTTGTTGTTGCATTCTTGGTTTCCTTTGCTCATTGATGTTTGTAACATTGGAACTATGTGGGAGTTGGTGTAATGAGGGTTGTTATAGTTTGAATGTTTTTCAAGATGGGAACAACAAAGTATGCATTAGGAAAACCCTATTGATTCTTCTTCAACTGCTTTACATAGTTGCAAAGTTGTGTACTTGCAAATGGTGTTCAGTCTTCCTTTAGTAGTTTGCATTTGCCATCTACGAACTTTTTTTGGTCATATGAATGCGATTTTAAAACAACTTTGTGGTTTTCTGGAGCAGGACAAGAATCCTTACAAGAACCTTTGACTATAGCTAAGAAATTTCTTGTGTGAAGGTTTTATGAATAAAAGATTCAACAAGTTAACGCAACTTTCTTCTTCCTTTATAAAATATAAGTCTAATTAAAAGTCGTTGGAATTTTTTTTTAGTGCCCACGAGGGACAGTGATTTGGAACTCAACCCCATCTTTCACTAATAGGAAAACAAGTGTGCTCTCACTATATGCAACATGTACACCAATAACACCATGTACTGGTCAAGTCTAGTGTGCTTGACAAAACATCTATAAGCAAGTCAGTGGCAGTAATTCTAAAATTTGTGAAAAGTTGTCGCTCTTTTAAATGAATATTGTCGATGGTGATTGATTACTTATGTTTTAAGCAACTGCCATCATGTACTTTAAGCAATTTTATCATAAGTGGTTTGTGATGGAACATGACCCCAAACACGTCATGTGAGTTTTGCAATGTCCAAGAGCATTGGCTACAAATGTAAATAAAAAAATTACTATGTTATTATATTGTTGACATGTAATGTAGTTATGCGTATGGCCATCTATAGAATTCTTTAGATATATTGTACTCTTCAATTTGAATAGTACCAATATAAAAAAAAAAGGATGTAGAATAATGTTGTGGGATGGGGCAAGCTCACGTGCATCTACTTGTCATGCAAAATAGAGGAGTTCCATGTATATATAGAGGAAATGGGCAAGGGCATCCAACAAGACCCCCAAGTTGTGCTAAAAAATGAAATGACTACTCTCCAAGTGAATGTTTTTATCTGTGGTATTGTATCTTTTTGTTGTGCCTCTTGTTGGGTGTTAGATGACATTATGACTATATCTTCTTGTTGCTTTTACGAATGTGACAAACTTAGGATGCATATTTTTATATTATTGTTTTCCCTAGGTCTTGAGTAGATTCTTATATGATTTCTTTCCTTAGGTCTTAAACAGATCATATATGCTTATCAACACCCACTATTGGAATGAGATTAAATCAACGAAACCATGATGAAGGTGATGGTTCAATACTTTGTGAATGACATTCACAAGGTTATGACCCACTTATTCTTGTCATGTTTATTTTGGTTTAGCCAAAGGTGACGCATAGTGGTTGCCTTCAAAATTTATTAAAATTCCTCCTACAATCTCATCGACAATTATTTTTTGTCCTTTATGTTTCATTGGGTAACAAAGCCCACCTCATCAAATGTAAATATACTGTTGCAATTGCAATTTTCTTATCTTACATCTAAAAGATTATGGAGCGTTATGGTGGGTGGAAACTGTTGCTAAAGTGGCATGCTAGTGTTGAAGTTTACATTGTATGAAAGGCTTAGATTTTGACATTATTGTTTATACACCTTACTTGTTAGTGGATGGTTTTATTTATGATCTACTAGTGAGGAACCTACTTCTCTCAATTCTCACTTTCTCTTTAATTGTCCATGGAGTTTTAAGGTTTATCATAGCAAAGCATAAGGTTAACCAATGTGACCTAAAACATTAATTTCTAAGACCTAAACATGAATCTCATTTGCCTTTTTGAAGTTGGAGAGCTCCCCCACTTTTATTGTTGTTATTATTTGTATCCAAAATCAATGATCATGTGGAAAGGTTTGGAATCTACTACATGAGCATGCTTGTGGAGTAGATTAAAAAACTATATCCTTTGTCAAACTAAAGTAAGTGATATTATTTCATGTAATTACCCAATATGATTCATTTAACTAGTAAATCCCTGAAGTCAGACTTACAACAATGCCATTCCTATATATTTTGTTATTTCCTATAAACCACACCCTACAAAATCAGCTTTTTATAGACCTTGAGAAAAAGATAATGTCTTTTGAACGTGTTGTGTGTCCTTGCAAAGTTTTGTGCAAGGGATGGGAGAAGCAACTACATAAGGCTTACAAGTACATGATTTGCATCCAAATGGGCCTTAAATCCATAAGGTAGTGATGCCTAACATGTGTCTAACTACTAAAATTGATTAACAGATTTTATAAATGGAGAATTGGCAAATCTAGAAGAGTTATTATTGTTGTTACATCTTTCAATGGGTGGGCTACAACTTGTAATTTATAAAAGGCTTGTGTTGATTGTTTGGGTGTAGCAAAAAAAATAAGGTGGAATCAAAAGTGGTGGAGGCCAATGGGTTTGAACTAAGTTCAAATGATGCAGAGCTTCTTGCAATGGGATTTCAAAAATTGATCATCCATGTGGAGAAAGCTTTCAATGTGTTTACTATTGTAAGCTGACATTGGTCCTTAAAATCTAAGGTTTCAATTTGGGTTTCATGGTGGCAAAAAGCTAATAAGTTCCTTGTGAAGGTTAACAATAACATAATGTATTGAATTCAGGCATATTTATGGTATGTTTTGCCATGTGCAAATTAGTTTTTCTTTATAGATTTTTTTATAAAAGACTTTGTTTAATTGCAAAAGGTTGTAATCATTGGATTTTTTTATTCAAAACATGCTTATGATTGTTTATTTGTGTTGGAAATAATTGCGAAGGTTCCCTACTTTGGTGAGTTGTATGATAATTCAACTATCTAATATAAAAGCGACTAATAACTTGGCAAAGACATATACAAATGGGCTGAATTTTTTAGTTGTTTCATTGAGTAGTGAAGGATAGTTTTGGTGGGGCTCATGGCAAACTAATTTTTAAGTATTTATTGTAGTATTTTGCCCATTTGTGAACATGCTTTTAAGTCTATCATAACTAGGTATAAAAAAAAATCTCCATTTTTGCATTGGCATCCAATGACTTGCTAATTTTGAATGTTGCAAATGTAATGTTCAAAATGTTATCCTACAAGATGTGCTGACAAATGATGGGTGAAAAGAAAGGATAAACATGCTTGCAAATTAATTTGTCATCAAAAATTACCATTCTAGACCTTATTTACCCTAGGAAAGGAAATGACTAAGGAAGGAAGATAAGATAGAGGATCAACCTACTTGCAAGGAACACTTAGACAATTTGCCATTTTTTTTTCTTTAGGAAGTCTTGCACATTTTCCTATGGTTACAAATGCCATGGAAAACGTTATCAACATATGCACATATTCATCATTAGCCAACATGGTAGTTTAATACCAACCTCATCAAAAAAGGAGAATATAGCTCCTTGAAATTTAAAAAAATTAGAATTTCATGTTCAAATAACAACCATGTATATGTATAACAAAGCCCCCAAACCCCCAGGATAGAAAACCTACAAATCCAAACCTTATATGAAGACCCCCTTATGGTGATTAGAAGGAACATGGAGGGTTTTTTTCAAGGAAATTGCAAGTGCTCAAATTGCATTCGTGAATGTTAAAAGATCCAAACCCTAACATATGTGGAAGGCCTGACATAGTTTAAGGCAAGTTCTTTGACCTGCTTCTTTGATTTTTTAAAAAGTCTTAGCTAAGGATCAAAACTAATTTTATGGCTTTTTGAAGCTTTGGTCAAAGGTCACAACTACTTTATTGATTTTGAGAACCATCAATCAAGGGCATATTATACCCTACCCTCACTTCTTGGTTCCAAGTTCAATAAATGATAACCACCAAATGTTGGAATAGATTTTTAGGAACAATTTCATTTATTAAATTAACCACAATAAATAAAATGGTTTTTTTTTAACAAATTGTATTATGGTTTTTCCTTTCAAATTTGTGAGGTAGGTGGATTGGCAATCATGGAAAATAAGATTTAGCCAAATTTGGCCACAAATCATAGAGCAAATTATATATTCTTTTGGAATCATGTTATATAATATTCTCATGACATCCTAGAAGTTATGGTTTAAATTTTCCTAAAATATGGTTTACTTTGGGCCATGTCTTTAAAAAAAACCATTTGTAAGATTTGTAGCCTTTTTATTTTTCTTACCAAGTAGCAAAATTTTACCCAAAAAATTTAATTTGTTTGTTTGCAAACAAGAAGGTTTATAGGATAATTATAAAAATATATACACAAATATATGGGGTATATCAAATAAGCTTATTCCTAATGATGAAAAAAAAACTTACATGATCAATCAAATTGTTAAAATGCAAGCCTTGAAATTTTTAGCGAACTTTAGTAAATTGGAAGTTAAATATTATAATATCATCATAAACTTGTATCAAAGGTTTTATCCAAGGTGTTCATAATATTATCAAACAAGGTTATGACACATTGTTGTTTGTTTATTTTCCTAGTGATTCTTTTGTCAAATGCTGATTTCTACATTTTATGCAATAATGTAATCATATAATGTCTTAAACAACTACCAAACCAATCATGGATGTAGTTGTGGATTAGGGTTTATTAATATTATAGGAATATGAATTCATTCACTCATTGTACTAGTTAAATTTTGTAACCGATTAAATTTTTTGAAAAAGAATAAATATTGTTTAATACAAATGCTTGCATCATGCATTATATCATATACAAAAATATTGAGTACTACATTACATTATCTATGATTTTGAATTTTTTGAATTTATTTTATTTATTAAAATATTTAAAGAAAGATAAAATACAAATAAAATCATTATTTTTAATTGTGAGATTCTTGAATTGACATTAAATAATCTTCAATTAATCCAGAGCTTTTTCCCCTGATCACGAAATTTTGTATATGAATGTGTTAAGATTAAAATTTATTGAAATCAATATAGCTTCACATATTTTTCAAATTTATAATTGGGAATTTACTCATTCAATATTTGCACCATCATATGTTTCTATCCTTATGTTTTCAAACATTGTAAATTTTTAATGAATATTTTTAAAACATTCTATTAAGATTATGTGCATTATTAATAAGTTTTATTTTTTGCATTGAATTAATCATCATCACAAAGAATTCCATTAGTTGTGAATCGTGACTGAATCTAATTAGAAAATTAGAATTATATTGTATTTATTATAAACAACATATATGCACTTTAACTATATATAGACTAGGTTTTTCTTTCACTAGTAATTGAATATCATAATGATTATAATTCTAGTGATTCATACAAAGTATCCCATGTTTCTTAAATGATCTTGGGATTCTTGTAAATCATCTTGAGTTTCTATTCTCTTTGAGAAATTAAAAGTTTCACCACATTGGATGAATCTCATTATATTGTGTATATGGTTTTAATTTAAATGTCATAATTTCTACAACTTATTTCATGAAAATACATTGATTTCATGTATGATTGGTTCATGAATTAACATATATTTTAAACGTTTAATTACACAAACCTTGTACTTGTAACTAAAGAATGATAGATGGATTGTGTGATCAAGGAAAGGGTTGGATTTTGTATTTTTAAAACCACACTTCCATATTTTCAAAACATGTATCACAATAGTAAACCACAACAATATTTACACTTGGGTTTTGTGCTACTACACAATATTAGTGATGATCAATTGATAAAAAAATGAAAGGCAATTTGGTACAAAAGGTATTTGAAAATTGATTTTAGTCATGGTGTTGAAAAAAAAGAAAAAAGAAACCTTTGAAAAAACATACATTTGAAAATTTGGCTTTTCATCCTTCTTTATTCTAGAATTGGCATGGGGAAACACTTCCATTTTTATTCCAAATGATATGCCAAAAAAATATAAGATGTAATTTATTGAAGCAAATAGTAGTTTAAACGTAAATAAGGTGCTTACAACTCATTATGAAAATATATTAAAAATATACCTAACATATTTTTAAATATATCTATTATTTCATAGCAAATCAGAAATACCTTTTTATTTCATGTGCTTCTTAAAATAGCCTTATACAAGGAGTGACCTCCTTAAGGGAATCCATTAAATAAATTCCAATTTGGAATTATCCAAAAGATGATTTATCCAAAAGAACAACTTCTGAAATTTAAAGTTGTCATACATAAATCAACTTTCATGAATCATCATCACTAGAATTCAATTTTAAATATTTATGTTATAATTTTACAATATATGGAATCAAGGTTCATTTAGGTTGATATATTATTAGAACCCCATAGGTGATTCTCGAAGAATAATTTTTGGCTTAATCCAAGATTATGCTATTTCAGAATTTATATAATTAAATACAATTCCTATTTTTTTAAAATATAAAAATCTTACTTATAATTTTTCAAACTGAAACTTTCACAACATAAAATTAATCAAAATTTTATTTTGGAACATTATCGAAAGGAAAAATATTCAAGTTGAAACATTTTATATTTTCAGCATTTTATATCTAATTTGGCCCTTGCCCTATGCCCCTTGCCAAGTGTTAGGTGCATTAGTCTAATTTTCATCAATTTAAAAACCTAAGCTTTGGTATTTGAAATTGTCATAATAATTGCATGATATTAATGAATTTTTTAAAAAATTGTTTAAATGTTTACATTTTGTTTCATATTCACAAGGGAAAGGAAAGAGATAGGTATGAAAACAAGGTAATGAAACTGAAAAGAAAATTTTCAAAAGGTATGTGAAAAAGAAGTAACTTTAATGTTAAAGGAGATGAAGTTGTAAAAGCTCGACGGGGACACTAGAAAAATTAGAAAATACATGAGTAAAAATATAAGGTGCAATATATTGGATGTTGGGTAAAAATTGTAACTTAATAAATTTATTGTATTCAAATAATAATTTAATTATAATATAGGATCTATTATAATCTGAAATAATGGATTAGAATTAATATATGGTGGCTTTAATATGTATACATTAAAAAAACAGATAATAATAAAGTGAAAAAAATTAGGTTGAACAATTATCTCATACCCCCCTAAAATTGGTCATTTGACACATGTAGATCCCAAACTTTACACTAAGTGTCCCTCCGGGTGTAAAAGTAAAGTTAATGTGCCTTTCCATATCCGTGAAGGGAGTGAGATAGTTAGGGCTAATAATAATAACAATTTAAAATTAAAAAATTTCACCAATACATAATTACATAGACAATTTGAAGCCAAAGATTTTGGATGAATCTAAAGAATAAACCCAACATGTAAATAAGACAATATAAATATAAAATCCAAGTATGATTCCACATGATTGGGGGTTTCATAAAAGATTAAAACAATGACACCATTTAATATGTACACAATATGATGTACACACATATATTTTAAGGTGATGCTTGACTTGACACAAATTAATTAAAAGTTGCAACTTGAAATTTTCTAGAAAACTATTTTGATATATTTGAAAATTCAAAAAATTATAATCATTTTGACCAACAATGAAAAATAAAAATAAAAATCATTTAATGCACATAAATTGAGAATAATATTAATGATGGATTCATTAGTAAATTCAACATCCCAATTGATGTGACCATTTATTAGGCAATCAAAATGAAAATAAGAGAAAAATATTTAATTATAAAATCATGCATTTAAAGAAATATTCAACCTTCTTGTTGGAAAACCAACAAACTTTGTCCAAAAAACTCATTGTTTAAAAGTCTTACTATATTTTTCATCAAGAAATACTTTGTTCTCCTCTTTAATATGACACTTTAAAGATATAATGAAAAAGTCACATTATTATGGAATGTATTTTTTCAAAACAAAGGAGTTTCTTGTACACTTTAAACTTGTCCTAATGCCCATATATATAAATGTAAATGTACGAGCAATTTTGAAAGAAAAGCAAATGATAATGAAGATGGAAGATGAATGAAACATCATAGGCATCCTTTATTGAAAATAAGATCTCAAAGATATTTGATGTCGTTTATTGAAGGTTGCCCAAAAGCTTTCAAGTATTCATCACCTTTAATTTTCCAGACTCTATGATTATCCAAAACAAAATTAAAGATCATCTGAGCACAATCACATCTTGCAATTTCACAATAGGAGGTAGTTGCTTATCAATGTCATTAGCTTCATCTCCCCTTGGTTCATCACTACTGCATCACTTACATGATAATCAAATTTTAATGTTAAATTCACAAGACGATTGGTTATATATTTTGCTTCCACAACATCTTCACATGCATTTCCACATACTTTGATACTAATATTTCATCTTGGCCAAGATGAAATTGATTCATAAGTTTTGTTAAACATAGTAATAACACAAACACAATTTGTCCAAATTCTTTATGTGTTTAACATAGTGGGGTTCATCTTTTCAATCCCTTGGATGCTATTAATGAACTTATTTTGTGATACCTTATTCAAATTAGTAGGAGTTAGTAGTTCGGAACTTATGTCATCTTTTTAATCATAACTTAATTGATTAACACATTATTTTCTTTTGTCTTATTGTTTATCATAACCCCCAATAAAAAAAAATCTTTATATTCACTTCTTACCAACCCAAAATGAACCATCACAACAAACAATCTTGTTCAAAATAACTTCTAGCATTCCCTTCCCCCAACTTCCATCTTCACCAAAAGATTAACTAAAACTAAAAATGGAAACATGTTTATTAATTTTGTAAACCTTACAAACTTCCATAAACAAGCAACCTAAGTCTTATAATGCACCACATTCCTAGAAACCATCCTCCCCTTTTCTTTATTTTTTTTCTTTCCAAAAAATTAATAGTAAGTCTAGGTTTTCATGTTTGTCAATCCTTTCCTTATCTTTTCTTCCTAAAACTTCAAAGTTCTTCCATTCAACAAAAGCTTAGAGCCTTCTCCCATGTTAGACTTTTGTTATATCTTGCTTCTCCTTTTGCCTAATCCTCCCTCTTGTAGCCTATTTGAAATCCCCAAAAAAAAAACCATTGCTTACAAAACCTCCCTCATCTCCCCATGTTTCTTTTTCTTCTCCATGCCATTTCCTTTATTTGTCCCTTTCATCTTTATCTCCTAGCCACCATGTTGCCTTCTAATTTCTTTTCTGAGTGCTCTAATATGATTTCAACTTTCTTCCTTTCCATTTAAATGTCAAAAAACACAAAAAAAAGAACAAGGGGACTTACACTTCTAGAACTCATTACAAGAAGGTTAAGTTTAGAGTTGAGCATCTTTAAAAAAATTGCCCGAGCAAGTCATGTTTTTATTTAAATGAATAATTTGTTAAAGGTCTACCCATCATTACACTACCTTTGTACATCCCAAAATTACATAATAACAGAAAAAATAAAATAAAATAAATGGCCAAAAAGTTATGATGTCCAAAATTAATGTTATTTGGCCAAAGGGTTATGATGTCCAAAACTTGGCAAACTAAATCCTCTTAATTAGACCATTTAACTAGCCTAGGAATTAGGATAATTAATTTATCATAACTAGGATGTTAGATAGCCAAGGATATTTGTTGGTTGATACCCATGTGCAATAAATTTGATTAAATCATCAAAATCTTTCTGCATTCGATGTTTGTCCTTCTCATCATCATTTACATAGTCAACAGTCCAACCCTTTGGTAAAATAGGTGACATCCTCCAAGAATTACAAAAACATTTTGGTTTCATTTCTTAATTACCACATTGTATAACACCACTTAATGGCCTACCTTACATTAAACAATACATTCATTAAATCTTGTGTACTATTAAATGTAAATTGCAATAATAGTCATAATGGTTGCAAGCTAAGGTGGTTTGTTTTTGGTAGATGCAACATTTCGATTAATTCGTATTTTAACATTAAAATGGAAAAAATAAAATAAAATCAATATTAAGTGGGGACTAGGTGGTGATTAATGAACTAAAAAACTCTATATAAGGAAAAAGCTCAACTAGAAGTTTTTAATATATACATGTTAAAAAAAAAAAATGAAATCCACCCAAAAATTATTAATATCATATGAACTTTTGAAAATATGACACATTTTAGGCCATTCAAAACTTCATAATTTGCTTTCATTATGGAATCTATAACAAAAAAATTGCATCTATGTTTGTTATGCTATAATATGTCATATATTAAGTCCCAATAAAATATTTCAAATAAAAGTCATACACAAAAATGCATGTACTTAAACATAGATGGAAAACCAACCCACGTTTTTCAACTTTAAAAGTCCATTACTATAAATTTGGTTCATTTATGTTATAATCTTTTATACGATTGTAGATTTATTTGTTGAAAATATAAATCTAGCCCTAAATTTAACATACTATTGATTTTGTGGTGTGTTAATAGAATGTAAATGCACAACACTTTGCAAAAAAAAACATTGTGATACAAAAAAATGACCCACCTTACCTTATAACTACCCCCCATTCCAACATTTTTTCCTTGTACCACATCTTGAAGGATGCAACAATTCCTTCATCCATGGGTTGAACCACATTAGTCACATTGGGAGGTTGAAAAACAATTGTAAAATTATTCAAAACAAAACCTTTTAGTCCATGCAAGTCACTTTACACAATATTATGGAGGACATGTGTTGAGGCATTGTCCAAAATCATCATAATATTGGACCCTTTATTCTAAATTGATTATTGAACCTTGGCATTTAGTCTTCAAAAGTATCAATTGTCATCCAAGTTGTAGCATTTGATTACCATAAGATGTATGAAATTGGTTGACATCTTCCAAAACATCAAGGCTTTTTTTATTTGCACACCATCATCACCAATCTCAATTTGCTAGTGCCTATAACATTAGTAGCCAATGCGAAATTGACCCAATCTTTTTGAATTTAGCTTGGATGAAAGTTTTTTTGGCTTGTTCATGATAAAACAAACCCATTTCATTTCATATTATAGACATATTTAGGTTTACATTGGGAGAAAATCAATGGCAAAACTTACCTTTTGTTTCTTCTTCATAATTGTAATCACTTTCTCATCGACAATGAGGTCAACAAGATCAATCTTAGAAGTGTTGGGGTTAGATGAAGGTAGAAGCCCCACTAGCAAATGTAATAGGATCACCATCAACAACAACATGAGCCTTGCCTTTATTAGATTCAAAAAATACTAGGGGACTTGAACTTAGTGGTGCAACATCAGAGTTTGTAAAAAATGGGACGGAGGCATTAAAAAAGGTTTGTACTTAAAGTTCTAAGGTAATTTTAAGGGCATCATTGTGCACATTGTAAACAAAATGTACATTGGAAGAATGTGGAAACACATTGGTTGAAGACAAAACAATTTTTTCTTCTTCCAAACCCTAATTATTAGCAACAAAATGTGCAATTAAAAAACTTGGAAACACATTGGATGAAAAAAAAAAAAAAATAGAAACTTCTACTAAGCCCTAACTAGTAACAAAATGTGAAATGGAAGAATTTGGAAACACATTGGTTGAAAACAAGAAGAACATAAAAGCTTTTATTAAACCTAACCAACAATAAAATGCACAATGTAAGAACTTGAAACCACATTAGTTGAAAACAAGATCAAAAGAAAAGCTTTTGTTGAAATCTAACCATCAACAAGATGTGTGATGGAAGAACTTGGAAACACATTGAAGACAAGAAGAAAAGAGAAAAGCTTATACTAAACCCTAACCAACAATAAAATCCACAATGTAAGAACTTGAAAACATAGTGGTTGGAGACAAGAACAAAAGAAAAGCTTTTGCTAAACCTTAACTAATAACAAAATGTGTGATGGAAGAACTTGGAAACACACTAGTTGAAAATATGAACAAAAGAAAAACTTCTACCAAACCTTAGAAATGCATAATCAAACTTGGAAACACACAATTGAACCCCAAAAACCACTAGATGAAACTTGGAAACAAATAGGTTCAATCGGAAGAATTCAAACGAGAATCTAGAAAGCAAAACTAGATTCACTCGTTGTTTCCAATACGCTTAAACTAGAATGATAAACAAAGCCAGGTGCATTCACTATCTATAGCAAGCTCCTTAAGAACCCTAAAGATGACAATCCTTCACTAGTTGTTGAACTTCTATTGAATTTGTTAGTGTCATTGTTGCACCCACAAATCCCATTTTATGATTGCAAGATCTCAATCTTCATAATGTAATTCAATTTGTCACGACCTGCCCACAAATCCCAAGATATGTTTATAAAACCCATCTATTCACCCCATCCAGGGTGGCATTCCATTCATAACTCATAGAACATGGGTGGCACTCTACTATCTATTCATAATTCAAGTGGCATTCTACTTATAACTAATAGAAGCAAGAAATGCAAAATGAAAAGGAAGTGTAAGAAGTTGGTGAACTTGTCTCACAACATAATCCTAATTAGTGAACACCTCCTTAAAAAGGGTACCATAGCCAGCAACATATCACATCTCCATCGTTGGTGTGTTTGGTGATAGATCTTAGGCATCAATGGATTGTCCAACAAAAAGAAACGGTCTCCAAGTTAGTTTATGGCAAAATCATAATCTAAACCCCTTTATAGATGTCATTGGTGAGGATTTGAAATGCAAAATTTTGCCACAAAAAATATCGCTAATCTATGGGCATTTTTTATTTTTTAAATCCTAATAAAAAAGGAATTAAATATAACATCAGAAAAGTAAATGGGATGAAGGTGATTGTGAAAATAGAAAAATGACATAACCAATATTTAAAAAACATAAATGTGTTGAATGTTGACTTGGGACATAAATATTTAAACTTAATGTAATTTCTTTGCATTTGATACTATATATATGAATGTAAATAATGAATTTTCAAAAATTTCAAAATAAACTATAACAATTCAGCTTTTCATTTGAATTTACGAACCAATTCAAAAAAAAAAACCTTTACATCTTCTTTAAATAAATATCTAAAATAAATTTTATTCCTCACATTTGAAATTAAAGGCTTTAAAATGAAAATTCCAACCAACAAACTATATAGTTGCTCAACACTAGTTCCAAGTAATTTATTAAGTGTGCTCCCTAGTTCTTGTGATCCAAAAACTAGAAGTTCTGAAGTGTAACTATGTCAAATGAATTCCTATGACTCTTATCACACAAGAGTTGTTAATGTCACATATAAACATTACTTTAGTGCCAAGCCTTTATTCTTCTTTCTATATTGACAAATAAAACTAGGGTTTTTCTTTTTTATTTTAAATATATTTATTGTGCCAAGTTTGTTTTTGTTTTCAGTGTCATTTGAATATTTATTTTTATTATTTTTTGGGTTTGCACAAATATGTCTCCCAAAACAAGATCTTGCATTCTGTTGTTACACCATTTTTTTTTCTGGTGAGAAATTTTGCCAAAATGCAGGGAAAAGCAAATTAGGGCTGTGACCCCTACAAAGGCTTCTTTTTGGAAAATTATGAGGAGAATTGCTGAGAAGAGAAAGCTCTCCAATCAGTTCAAAATTAGAACAATTTCTAATCAAACTTGCAACAGGAAATAACATGTTGGTAATCTCTCTTGTTAATCAGATTAGTTTGCCTGAACCAATTCACTGTTGATGAGACAACACTGGAAGACTGTATCTCCAAATGGAGTGACGCCGAAGAGTTGTGGAAGAATTGTGGACTTCGGAAGAGACTATTTGCTGTCTGTAACATAGAGGAGGTTGATGGTTCAGTAAGGTGACAAGGATAAATAGGAAGAAGTTTTTCCATAGAATTACAGGAGTATACTTTTTCTGCTTGAAAGTGAAGCTTCACTTTTGCAACCTATTCGTGTCAGCTCATCAGAGGAGAACTTGTTGGGAACTGCTGTTTCAATCTATGAGATGAACAGCTGAGTTCAACCTTAGGGTTTAGGTTGAGGGAGTGGGTGATTGATGATCCTGTGTAGAATGTTGACCATATGTTGATGTTGTGGGAATCAATTGCTTTGGTTATGAAGTCCAGTGTATCTGCAAGGAGATATTGTGATGCTGTTGTTTGATGGTTAAAGCATGAAGCACTTACTCAACACTGTTTTCAGTCACACTTTCACAAATAATCTTACCCAGTTTCTCTTGCTGTGCAAAAAAGATCATGCACATGATACACACTGCTTACCAAGCTGTTGAGTCGTTCTACACACAAGGGGAACCTGAACCACTCTCCCACCCAAGCAATCTTACCCAGTTTCTCTTGCTGTGCAAAAAAGATCATGCACACGATACACACTGCTTACCAAGCTGTTGAGTCGTTCTACACACAAGGGGAACATGAACCACTCTCCCACCCAAGCAATCTTACCCAGTTTCTCTTGCTGTGCAAAAAAGATCATGCACATGATACACACTGCTTACCAAGCTGTTGAGTCGTTCTACACACAAGGGAAACCTGAACCACTCTCCCACCCAAGCAATCTTACCCAGTTTCTCTTGCTGTGCACATGACACACATAGGCTACCAAGCCGTGGAGTCATCCTAGACCGGGGGGTGGGCAAGCTACACCATTCTCCCAGCCAACCATACCTTTCTGACGTTCCCCCTTCTGCTCATTATCTGTAGCAGGAACTGATACTGAACCAGAAAGATCTGCAAGAGGAACCTGCACTGAAATAGCATCCACTCCATGAAAATCGTGAGCCATGGCTGCAGGCATGATGTCCTGATGTGGCAGCCGCATTTCAAAGCCAGGACGGCTGGTAGAGGCACACAATGTCAGATCAGCATCAGGCAAAATAGAATTGCCAGGAGGAACTAGCACTGAACCACAATGATCTGCAAGAGAAACTCCAACTGAAGTAGCATTCACTCCCTGAACCTTGTAAGCCATGGCTGCAGTCATGTTCTTATATGTCAGCCCCATTTCAAGGTCAGGGTGGACATCAGAAGCAGCCAATTCAGGATCCAGTATCGGATGACCAGCATCGGTCAGCAAAGGATTGCCGTCAGTGCCAACATGTTCTGTTGGTTCTTCTGTGTACTCCTGGTTGGCAATCTCCAGGGGATGCGGGGAGCTTCCGGCTGGAGATGCAGCATCTGGAAAATTAAGGTTAGCCTCCAACACCTGCCGGTATTGCATTATTGCCGCATCAGATGTGCCATCACCTCTGCAGACAACAGAAAAGAGAGAGGGTCAGCGATGTTGCTCAGTCTATTCTCACAATTTCAAACAAAGCTTTGCAAGTCTCTTGAAATTTTCCACAACACGTAGTTGTCCTGTAACTGAAGCTCTGGCCGACGGTTTCGAAATTCCAGACGAAAACAACGAAGAAAATTGATTAGGGTTTGCTCTGTCTGAAACCTAATCTGTGGGTGAGACTCAAAAAAAACCCCCCCATGTCAAGCGAAAGAACTCGCTTTTACACACACAAAGTACCCAAGGAATTCCATGTAGTTCTCTCAATCGACCAAATGCCTCACCTTGGTTGGTTTCCGAACTCTTCAAGGATTTTGTTTTGAATCGAGGTGCAAGCGCCTGTGCAATCCGGTGCCATCACGCCGAGCACAGCTGAGAAGCACGCTTTTTTTCGCTCCGATGAACCGCTGACGACTGTGAGAGCTTTATCGTATCCTACAAACACCAAGCAATCCCCAAAAACAAAACCACACACACACACACACACACACACAACACTCCGCACGGAAAACGCAGGTTAAAGAAAGAAACAGAGACAGAGAGCTCCAGAGACAGAGAACAGAGAGTTTCAGAGACACAAAAAGCTTCAGAGAGGGCCACCTTTGAATATTAGGGAGCAAATTCTTAACAACATTCCCAGCAACAGAGCTCCAGAGACAGAGAACAGAGAGTTTCAGAGACACAAAAAGCTTCAGAGATGGCCACCTTTAATTATTAGGGGGCAAATTTTTAACAACAACGCCCAGCACCAGAGCTCCAGAGCGGCAGGAGTGTGCGCCGCAACGACGACCGAGTCCGCGTGCCCCGACATAGTGTGTCGGGCGTCGTCATCACGAACCAACGGGGCTCGCTCGGGTGGAAAGAGTCCACATTGCCCGTTCCCAGGACGTTTGTTGCTCCAATTCAAGTGCACTAGGGTGAACCGGCCACCCACAACCGCACCATCCACTGAATGCGTGTAATTTGGACTCGGTTGTGGATGAAGCTCAACTGAGTTAATACTCAAGCTTTCACCTTGGTAACCCATTTTGTAAGAATTAGTTGGGCCCCCTATATATACATACATACAGGTACATAGGTAAGAAAATAGGTGACTATTCACCTAAGTAGTAACATTCTTAATTATTAATACTTTGGGCTTTGCATTGCCAGTGATGATCAATTGCCATAAGGTGAAAATATAAATATATTTGAAATTTCAATGATTTTGAAGGAAGTATATTTAGTTATGAGACATTATTAATCCATGATCAGATAATTTGTCTATGAAATTATTTCCATTCCATTAGTTGTAGCATGTGAAATTTAAACTTCACCTATTGAAAGCATCAACCAACTTTTTTGCACCCCTAACATCTTTCGCCGTCTTTAATGGCACCCTCATTGTTCTTGACATTCTTTTTGGTGTCTCGTGTTGCCTTCCCCCCAAAAAAAACAAAAAACAAAAAAAAAACCTTTCCAACATCCCCCAATGTCCTTCCTAGAGTGCTTCACAATGATCTCAAATGCCTTTCATGTTTTGAGAAAAGGTAAAAAATACATGCTTCTTGGTGCCCCTAGCATTTTCCGATACCATATCTGGCATCCAGAATGTCCCTTGGTGCCCCCAAATATTGTCCCACCTAACACCCTTATTAACTTTGCTTTTACCAAGGGTCAAATTTGGGATGTCTAATATGATGACATCTCATCTTGGTATATCCTTTTAGGACCTTGGCTTTAAAATCCTCCTCTTGAACAATCATATGAGCACTTCAAAAGTTCAAAAAACTTTGAAAATGTTAGACTTGTTTTTGTTTGAATATAACATTTCCCAACAAAAATTAAGTTTAGTTCTTTTTATTGTTTTATTCTCTGATTTAATCTTATATGTAAATGTATATTATGACCGGAAACCCAGCCTTCTCAACATAGGTGGTACATACTACATATATACATTGTTGTACTACCATTAAACTATCACTATTTGGGAAGTGCACACTTGAATAAGCATTATAGGTTGATATGTTGGAATGAGGTAAAATGCATCTACAAACTAAACTAAATGACAAAATTTTAATAATTCTTTTAAATTATTTGTGTATGTTTCCGCACATTACATGTTGTGCATGAATCATTAGCCATAGTCAATAAACACAATTTAATGTAATGAATTGGGATGCTTGTGATTTTATGGATGTGAGATGTTAAACACACATTTCAAAGTTAAATGATGAGAAAATTCAGATAAAATTATGTTAGGTTAACACATGAATTAACAAGTTTCATCTACCTATTCATAAATATTTTAAGGGGAGAGGTTGGGTCTCCATTAAATCTAAAACTGATCAAAATGAAAAGGGAAAATATATTTTATTAATTTGAAAAAAAAGTAATTTAAATGAAAAAAAAGTTATTTGCCCATTCCAAGAAAAGACAAAATAAGATATTCACCCCCAAATCATATGTGAAGATGATATTAAAAATTTGCTAGATGTTCCTTTTCATTTATAAAGAAATTGATGTTTAAAATGAGTTTATGAAAACAAATAATTTCATAAACATAAGATTGATTACATATATAGTCTTGTCAACTTTGATCAAATGTTGTAATAGACATTTAATTTTCAATGTTAGTTTGAATAAAATTAAAATATTAAAATTTGACCAATCATAATGAACTTGTTCAAATCAACTTGTAAAATGATGAAAGGTTTTTTTTACAATTGTTTAAATTGGGTTTTTGCAATTAACTTTTTGGTCAAAGAAAAAACAATTCTACTAGTGAAAGGGTTAGTGCAACCTCCTTACCACTTGAAGAAATGCCCGAAAAGGCCTAACAACACCTTTAATGACAACCCATGTCATAACATGTAAATAGGGCCCCATAATGGAGCAAATGACATCAATTTTGGGAAAAGGCATGATTCCCACTCCCACCATCTAAATGGGATTCACTAAGTTGCAAGCAAAACATGCCTAGTTGGATGGGGCAAAGGAATGGGGACTAAACGAAAAACAAGGGAAAGAATGAGAGGGTGAGGCAATAGAACAAAAAAACTTGGGAGGGAGCAAAAGGCGAGGTGACCTCCCCCAAAGGTAAGGAAGGGGGGAAGGGAAAATGAAGGAAAGGAAAGGCCCCCAACAAGGGATAATGCCTCCGTCAAGGCAGTCACATTGAAATAATGAATGTTAACCCCAACACATGGGTGAAAGAAGGCTGAAAATTTTAATATGAAGATTTTAATAAAAGTATGAATATGTTGCAAAGTTCATGCCCTCTCTCCATTGTCAAAGCCAACTTTCCTCTTAACTTCACCAAGAATCCATATCCCAAGAGACAAAGAAATCATTGTGTGGATAACGGTCATTGGAATTCAAAATTTGTGAAAAATTCAAAGAAAAAGTTCGCTTTGCTACACCTCTTTCTTACTTCAATTTGCAAACCACTTAACTATTTTTTTGTCCCCTTCCTCTTCATATGCACACTTTATGCATTCTTTTGCCAAAACTTATTTACAAAAGTGGAAATGAAGATGGAGATTGGGGGACTCAAGAGCCTTTTCAATGTGAATCACTATGACATCCAATTTCCTCTCCTAGATTCTTCTCCAACACCCCTAGGTTCTACATTACTAGAAACTTCCACATGAATATGGGCTTTTTGACGATTTCCCAATTATAATAGCAAAAGATTTGTTATTTTTGTTGTAATGAAAGAGGGGGTGGAGTGTGCTAAAAACAATGGCCTTTTCTACCATGCATTTTAATGCTTGAAACCTTTTGTTCATTCAATTGATGGTGATAAGTAAGATTAAAGAGTTGAGCCTTAAACCGGGATAACTAATTCCTTGAACAACTCCATCATATTGGTTGTTTCTACATGCTAAATGCAAAGGCATTTCTCCATTATCATTTTTTGCATTGACAAAGATTCTTTTGGTAACAATTTCTTGAACAATGTTAACATGTTCACATGAAGCCTAACTAGAAACACATGTTCATATGTGAATGACATGACATGTTGAAATAACCTTGATATAAATGAATTTTAGCCAAAGGGTAATGATGATATGATGCAATGGGTTAAAGCACCCAAAATAAAAAAAACTAGTTGTATACCAAAGTTAAAGTCCTTTCCAAGAATTGCATTTTTCACATGTCAATTTTCTTTTGGTTTATAATGCATTTTTCACATAGTTTTTCAACCTAAATATTAAATTTGAAACCAAATATGACATATAACATGATAAATATTCAATTTGTTTTTCATCAAACTTTATCATAGTCAAATCTATAACTTTACTATGAACCATGATTACAAATTCAAAACTATATTAATGTTAGAGGATGTTCGAATATCAAGATCTAAAAGGGTATATGTATTTCTATTTTTTGAATGGTTTGAATACATGGATCTCATTTTGTGGAATATATTAAAATTCACAAACAAATTGGAATGATTTGGTTAACATTTAATAAGGAACAAAATTTTTTGAAACAAAAATACTCACCTATTCACATGATTTTCTTGAGTGCATTAAACATATAAAAGAAATTTTGAAACATGGTGAATTTTCATGAAAAATTTGTAGTTGCAAATTTGAAAATATAAGAACTTATTTTTAAAATGAAACAATTTTTTTGATATGTAATGTTTCCATGGTGATTTTTCAAATTTCGAAAAATAATTTTTAAAGCATGTCCACACACCTTGTGATTCTTTTTTTCATGCTTCACTGAAATGCATAACATGTAAGAAATCCTCCTTATTTGTTCAAAGAGGGAAAAAAGATCCAAAATTTTTTAACCAAGAATTCATTTTGGTAGGACAAGACGAATATAATGGACCCTAAACTTGTCTTTCCTATACCAACTTTGTCTTTAACTTGTCACTAGAATTTTAAAATTTAAAATATAGTTAAAAATTTGTAATTATAATAGAATTTCAAATTAGTTTATTTGTAATTTTGATTTTCAATACAAACCAAACCATTTGTTGGAGTTATAAACAAATATTAAATCCATAAAGAATGCATGCATATAAGATGAGATTTAATGTATTTTATATAAAATACATGGAAACATGTTATTTTCATATGAACCAAATGTTCAAATTTAGGGTTTTGTAATTTGTAATCATAATGTGTCGGTCAAGGATTTCAATTATAGTTGTGGAATCATGTTTCAAAACATAGATAATATATTATTTGATAGGCCATTAAGTTTAAAAGTGTAGTTGTCGAATGAAAAGTTGAAACAAGAATGCACTTGAAGAAAGGAATTTCAAAGCTTTTGAAACCTTGGTGTGATACATACTGATAGTGGGTTGAAAAACATGTGATTTATGATTAACATGTTATTGATTCAATTTGAACATTAAAGCTTTCAGGAATGTAAAAATTGAAATAAAAAATCAGTCTTTGAAAATGCTTCAACTACATAAAAATTGAAAAATGTCATAATTAAAATATTAAAATTGTTGTGATTTACTTGCATGGCTTTTTTTCAAAAATCTTGGTAATTACCCAATTTGCAAATATTTGTGTATTAACCATAAATTGGATCATTTTTTTCCCTTCACCTTCTTTGTATTTTTATTTTTTTTGTAATTAAAGATTCTATGATAACAAGACATTCATCCTCCCATGCATTTAATTAAAAAAAATACACAATGAGATAAATTCACAACATTTACAACATATTCATGGGATGTTAAAAGTGCACATTATTTAATTTCATATTATTTTAAAGTACATTTGACAAATGTAGTAAAAGTGCAGCTTCAACACATATTTGTGGAATAATTAATGAATTTTGAAAACTTCATGTCAATAACAAAATATTCATGAATGTCCCAAAAGGCTATGCATTTTCTTTCACAAAATATATATATGTGTGTGTGTGTAATAGAGGCATGAATGCATAATATACATGATATAAAATCAATTTGTAATCAAAATGTATTTATATTTAAAATGGAATGTTAAATGAAGTATGGTTTTTGTTATATAGTAATAATTTAATGCCTTAAACTTCAAATTATCAAAACATACCAAAAATACACTACGCCAAAAATTACATTCTATGATTAGTCATGTTCTACTAAATTAAATACTTATGCCATTTCTAATCAAATTGGACTTGTCATTTATGCCATTTGTAGTTGTATTCCACTTGTAATCATACAAGACTATCATATAATGCCATTTTTGGTGTAGTGAGTGTTTTTTAACCCCAAACATACAAAAACGAAGAACATTGAAAATAATATTACATCCTTCCTTCTGTCAATTGTTTCATTTCACATAATACATTATGAGGTGAACATCACTTTTGTAATATTTTAAGTGGTTGCAAACCGCCATGAAGGAGGGAAAATTTTGTGCGTGCCCAAACGTAGAAAATTCATGACAAAAAATGTTCCATGAGAATTCACAATCTATGTGATAATATCATAATTTTAATATCTTCAATTCTAGTGTCAACCTTTGTTCGTGTTTTGTGTTCGAAAAAACATTTTCATTAGATCATTATCAAATTCATTATATGTTTTCACATTTGTTCCCTCTTGCCCCATTTTACATACAACTCCCACATAATATGTATATAATTGCAAAAGATCACACAAATTTATAATTTATGAAAAAAAATTAAGAAATTGGGATAAGTAAATAGGAGATTGAATAGTATGAATAATATCAAAACAACTCCATCATGGTTGTTTTCACATGCTAAATGCAAAGACATTTTCCACATATACTCACCTTTCACATTGGTATTTGCTCATTTGTTAATAATCTTTTAAACAATGTCAACATATCTACATAAAGTTTAATTAGATAACATATGTTCATATGTCAATGACATGACATGTTGAAATAACTTTGGTATAAATGAATTTTAGCTAAAAGATAATAATGATATGATGCAACATGTAACATGTAATAAATCCTCCTTATTTGCAACAATACCAAAAGCATTAACAAAAAACAAAAGAAGAAATAAATATCCTTGTGAAATAAACAAAATGTTTTTGAAATTTTTAAGGCATGAAACATTAATTCATTCCTATAATTGAAATATAAAAGGACACAAAGATTCAAAATACAACAATAATTGGATTAAAATTCAAATGGAAAAAAATTAAAACAAATTCAAAAAGACACCTTTCCATGCCTCTTTACTTGGGAATGGGTTAAGCACATTTTAAATTGGAATTTGTTAAGTTGAAACATTATGTGCAGGACCCTATAATCATCCTCAATGGAATTAGGCCATATATTAATAGGTTGTATATGTAGCTAAGAAATTAAAAAATTAGTGCACGGCTTATACATAGGTAAGTTGGTAAAATGGGTGGTATTAACAGGTAGGTAGTAAGACAAACAACTAAGGTAACCACCATGGTTAGTTAAGGAATTGAAAACCAATAGAAAATTATTTCTTGACCACTTATCATTTAAAGGGACACTTTGGGATCTACGTGCACCAAATGACCATTTTTAAGAGTGTATTAGATAATTGTCCAACCTATTTTTTATCACCTTATTTTAATCTAATTTTCTAATATATACATATCAAAGTCACCATATATTAATTATAATCCATTATTTCAAATTATTACATACCCTATATTATAATTAAATTATTTTTTGAATAAAATATATCCTATATTTTAATTAATTAACTTATATTTTTACCCAAAAGAACTAATATATTGCACCCTATATTTTTACTCACATATTTTTTATTTATTTATACTAGTGACTCCAAGCTTGTCATCCATCCTTCATGGTACACTTGGTTGGTGTTGATTTTGTAGGTCCATTTCATGTGGTTAGTAAAGTTTTTGGAAACCTTGAAAGTTTCACACTAGATGTTTGTGTTTTTACCAGTGTTTATGACTTGAACCTGATTGACACCTTTTTGTTGGAATCGATCCAAGAACCAAACCATGGGGTATTGTTGATTTTGACCTAAGAAAGTTGACTCTTTAAAAAACTTAATAAGTAGGCTGAACATTGTAATTAAACATTTAATTTTAATTAATCATTGAACTTCATACATACAAAGAGCCTTGTTCTCAAATTTGAAAAAATGTGCTAGAACTTGAACTTCAGGGTTAAAAAAATTGGAAGAACTAAAACCCCCACCCAGAAAGCCTCCAAATAAATTCCCAATGTCAAAACTAGGATTGATGGTTCTCTTGAAAAGGAAGAACCACAAAAAGACACTGGTTTTTATGGCCAGAGCAAACTAGCATCCATTAGTCGGCCACTATGACTCAGTTGTGAATGAACCTAAGCAAAGTGGATATATGATTTCACCTCGGTAACCCATGGTTTATATACAGATAAGGGCTGTTTTTACTACCTACTTACTATGAACCAAGTTGTTAGTAGCTACAGAGTAAAACTTGCAACTCAGCTAACCACCATGGTTAGCTAGGGAACCAGAATCCAACAGAAAACTCTTTTTTCTAAACATCCAAACGACTTATTTGGTTTCCATCCTTCATGCTGTGCTGGTGGGTGCTGGTTCAATCTGGCCCGCTTGTTATATGTTTACACCGCATGACCGAGTTAGTGCTGCCCACTGGTGAAACCGAGTAGATGGCCAGCCAACAGCTTCTTAGAAAGTGCGTGTTTTCTTCGAGCAATCGGAACTTACCACATGGGTGTCTGCACATCTTAACCATCACCAGAGTTTTTACTACAGAGGTGCCCGGCAAGGGCAGATTTGGGCTCCTAGCAAGTCCATGGGCAAGTGTGTTAGGGCAGGCCTATGGGCACACTACAAGTAGTGATTGGCCCTAGCCAGAATGATCTATACCGTCAAAGGCAAGGCACAGGATCCGAAGTAAAGGCAGATATTTACACGGAATATGAACGAGTGGCCAATTTGGCATGGCCGTAGCAAGACCGAGTCAAATTGGCCACTCACGCAGATTCTGGCCTTTTGATGAACCATCATCTACACCGGTACCATGGTAAAAGCCAGTGCTGGTATGGTATATAGGCCTCTGCTTGGTATCAACACTGGTAGCAAGGAGCATACCAGGTCTCGTATGAGCGGAGGTGATAACACCCTTATTATACTAGTTACAATCTGTAGGTTCTTGAGGTGATACCAGCCTTCTACCAGTTCTATACCAGTTTAAAACTCAGACCAGCCAAATATCAGACCTTGGACCCAATACCAGGACCACATTGGTATGAAAGTTTAAAGTACCCAAATCCAGTACTAAGAGCATCCCCATCAGTGCTCAGCATGTGACCCCTGCACATTGAAATCGGATGAAGAACGCCAACGTATGCCGCTTTAGCTCAGGAAAATGGTTTTTGTCTTGTATATGTGGTGAATTTGCTGAGTCTAGTAACAAGCACAGCAAAACTGTGCACCTGCTCAGAAGAGTTTAACAAATATGATCTGACTGATGATCTTTGTTTTTGATTGGCCAATCATAATGATTGGTGCAGTTGGTTTACTATTAGTAGTTCCGACCTTTTTGCAATCCCCATTTCAGTTTTGTGGGGTTACAAAAAAGTAAATAACTAAACTTGGATGTGAAAAATATTTTTGTGGGGTCGCATACTGAACTCTGCTGGGTAGAACGGTTGGTGAGTGAACACTTTAAGCGCTGAGGGCACGCCAGATGCAAGGGGAGGGCTTCTTTGTTTTTGGTGTCCAAATGAAACTTGAACCCCTCATATTGGTACATTTGGCGCATTAAAATCATCAAAAATGGATTAGAATTGAGAAAGGTACAGGCCCCCAAAGCATAGAGAGTCAAGAACTCAAAAAAACAAACCACTTAATGCTACAAAGCAGATTCATTTTATGTTGCTCTATTACTATTAGAGTTTCAAGATGATTTGTAGAACTGAAGGTGATGCTCCTATAGCACTTTAAATCGTTTAAAATAAATAAGAAATGAGAAAGTTAGAAGCTTTAAAACTAGGAGGGGTCCAAAGAAAAAGAAAAAAACCACGTTTTGTGAGTTAGAAAGCTTACTTTTCTTCTTGCTATTTTTTTCATTCCTCCTTTTCCTTTGCATTTCAAAGATGATTTCTAGAGCTTGAGGTAGCACTCCAATAACATTTTAAATCACTCAAAATGAAACACAGATGATGAAGATATAAAGAAATGTTCAATGATAAGGCAATGATCGATGATGGGCAGTTCTACCCTAACTTGATATGAAAATTTTTATTTAAAAAATTTATATACATATATATAAACCCTGATACCCAGGATCAGCTCATATGTTAAAAAATTGATACCAGAGGACTGGTTTAAACCCCAAATTTTTTTGTGGGCTTGCTTCTAAACATTACAGATATTCCTCCCCAGATTAACTCATGGTCTTTTGAGTCCAAATTTAACATTTCCTCCCTTAAATATTATCTCTAAGAGGCCTTACTCAAGAAGGTCAGGGTCCCTGATTTAATCACCCTTGCCACAGAATGAGCACAATTAAACAGGTTACACAATTACCTAAACAAGCATGCCTCGCCTTATGGTTAAACCCAGAGTAGACATGCTTATCGGCCCTGACCATCATAGATCATTTGGTGTGCCAGTGGGTGCACAAATGGTGATTATCAATGGGACTTCTTTGTTATGGCTCAGTAGTTGGTCAGTTGATATGAGCAAACTGCAAAATTCAAATGCATGCATGTTCTGTCCAAATGCGTTTCTTATTTTAACCATTGCTGGTTTGAACTTGCCATAAGGGGCAGACCCATTTATGATTTCACATCATTCAAAACACTCAATGATTTCATGCTTGAATGTACATCAAGACTTGCACAGCAATTTGCCTTATTTGCCATCCTTCTCTTCTTTGCCCATTTGTGGGTGATATTGTCACCAGCCCTTTTTTTTCAGTTTTGGGCTGTGGTGTAGGTGGCAAAAACATTTGCTGCCTGGATACACAAGTGGCGAAGACTATACAATGTTTCCAAATATTTTCTGACTGTTACCTCAATCATCAAAGTGCCCTTGGGCACTTCACCAAAACATTACATAGTTCATCCTAGCAATGATGTGTAGAGCTCAATTTATGTGAAGCAACTACTAAAGCTCCATGTCTATTGCTGCCTGACTATGAATGCTAATTCTTTGAAGTAAATCTGGCAATAGGCCTAAGTTAATTCAGAGCTAATTAGCAATATGTCATGAAAAAGAAAGGCACAAAAATAGCTTCACAATTCAAGCATACCTCCCTCTACAATTTTATGCCTACACATCTAACCACAAATCATAGGCAACCTCATACAAAGAGGTATCAAGTGAGAAGAATTTCTATGCATACATTGCAACAACCATTTGCAAGTGAGTGTTCAAGCAATTACACACTTTGTTCTTCAAGAAGGAAACAAAATTAAAACAATGTTCATCTTCGACAGAACCAAAAACATGACCCATGGCAATCTCTACCAACTTCAAGTAATCTAGAAAGGAATGAGATAAGAGTTAAGATGCATGGATCACCCACCACTAGCATGTCAATGGGTTCACAATGATGAGGTTTACCTTGTCGAATGCAATGGCGACCACTTCACCCATGGCTTGAGCAAAGTTGGACTTTGTTATCAATTTGAAAAGACCTTGTTGAGCATCCAAATCCCACCCTAAAAAAAACTACATGAACAATAGAAGCAAATTTCCCTCCTTGATACTGTCCACATGGTTGTGGGCTGAAATAAAATCCTTTCAACACCTCCGAGTGTTGAAGAAGGGTCACCTCTATATCTGCTTATAGCCAATATTGCATATAGACAATTTCCATGGCATCTAGCATTGACTACTCTGGAAATCAAGCATCCAATTCTAGAATTAGGCTTTTTATAGCTTCTACCATGATCCCAACATAAGACAATACCACCAACATTTTCATTAAAAAATAATGAAGTGAACTTCTACATTCATAAAAGATGGTATCCCTAGAAATGAAAAAGGTTGCTACAAAGACTTGCAAATTCATTTTCAATATACAACTCCCCATGAAACAACACAAGGAAATGAAATTAACTTCGCATTAATAAAAAGATGACTAGGTCTAGAAATGAAAAATGCTATTATAGAGGTTGTAATTAAACACGTGCAAATTGGTTTTTAGTAACCCCATTAACTAACACAAACAAATGAACTTAGCTTTGTGTTCATAAAGAATGACCACTTCTAGAAATGAAACATGTTCTTACAAACAAGTGCAAATTCATTTTCAATAACCCCATGAACCAACACCAAAAAATGAAGTTAGCTCTTCATTCATTAAAAATGACAACATCTAGAAATGAAGAATGTTGTGATAAGGTTTATAGTGCAAACACAAGTGCAAATTCATTTTTCTAGTCTAAGGACATAGGGGGCAACATTTTTAAAAATCTTGCCCAACTTTTGAAGATCCCATTTCAACCATAGATGTTCTCGGATTCCGCACATTTCCATGTCTCGTCGAACCTTGTCTATGTCCTTCAATCCAAATATGAATTTGATCATACTCTCTCATAAACATTTTTTTCAATGTGCATCACATCTAACATGTGCCTAATGAACAAATGTTGCAGCAACCACCATTTCAGTTAAACAATGGTTTTATTAACACAATTTGTGCCTAGGAACTATTGTACCAAGATGTAAACACTCATATAATGATGCCACCCAATAATTGAAATTTCACAAATTGACAAATTTAAACAAGGACCAAAAATATGAATATTCATGTTCAGTAATGTTTTCCATGTTCCAATAAGCTCTCCACCCACACCTTTTGATTTGGAACTAATATTGATGTTTGTCACATCTAGTTCACAAGGTGAACATTTTCTTGCTCCCCACCAATGCACATGATAAATGGACAGTACTCCACAAAATAATGCAAACTCAAAGTGGTTGGGCCTATTTTGAGTCACTAACCCAAAAGTGATCTAACACCCATAGTGTCACAACCCTAGCTTTGGGCTCACGACCAAGGCAAGGGGTTGCAAGGTTGCGAGCCAAGAGGAAGGAAGCCCGGGAGTCAAGGCAAAGGCATGGCAAGGTTGTAAGCCAAAAGGAAGGAAGCCCGGGAGCAAAAGCAAAGGCATTAGAAGGGTGCGGGCCAAGAGGAAGCCTGGGAGTCACCACATACTCCCGGGAGTTTAAGGAAGTGCGAGGGAGTGTGAGGGAATGAACACTCACACTCCCAAAGCAACTCCCACTTTGGGAGATGGAGTCCCAGTGGACTCCCAAATCTTCAGAGAGCAATTTCAAGGGTCAAAACTCGATGACATGTGGCGTTCTTTATATCAATGGAAAGCTCTTGAAACTTAAATGTCTAAAATGGGTTTGCATTGCTCATTTGGACATTTGAAACACAAGTTATGGCCAAAAGAAGGGCCGAGAGTCAAACTGGCAATTTGACTCCCGACCACTAAAAGTCGGGAATCGACCCCTTCCTGATGTTCGATTTGAGAGTGCGACATGGCGTTGGAAATTTCTCAACGAGAACTATGACTTTGCTTCAGACCTCGTCGCTATCGGACTCTACAGTCGGGGAGATATGGGCATCCAAAGTTTCGGGACTCCATTTCGGGATAGTTTCGGGACTCCAATTCGGGAGTCCCGGGAAAAATAGCCATTTAGATGTAGTTTTCGCCGCGAGCTGCAGAATATACTATAAGGGGGAAGGTGGTGGCTTCCCCCAAGTCCGGGCCGTGGTGAGTCTTGTGTGTCCGTGTTGCCTGTGGCTTGTCCTAGCACCAAAGGTGTTCCAACTATGCACTAACCACTTTGTGTGGGTTGTGTGCAGGCCCATGTGAGTGAATAAGTTTGTCAATTCTTCCTAGTCCCATCCCGGAGCTCCAACACGCCCCCTCTACCCCTCAAAGTGTTGTGAGCTAGGGAGCGTGCCCCGACTCCTTCTTCTTCCGTTGTTTCCTACTTGGGTCCACATTTGGGTCCTTTGAAGAGTTGGGGGTGCGTCACATAGAAATGTTTACTTGCTTTCAAATCTTTGGAAAAGGAGAGGAAAAATATCTAACAAGTTTTTCCAAACAACATTGACTTTGGGTTTAGGGTTTAAGGTTTTGAGATAAAATTTGAAGGGGATGTAATACCTGACTATGGATATACAAAATTTGAACAATGTGTTCCATTACAACATTGTCAAATTGTCAATGTTAGTAAAAAGTCACTTCAGTGGATTCAGCATAAAGAAAATCTTTGAATCTGTCATTTAGCATGGGGATCATCTAGGGTTTGGTAAATTTATTCTTTAAACATCTTCACCAAAATCTACATCAACCCAAATATAAACACCTAACTAGTAGCAAGATTAGTCCTATTTAAAGCCATGCAAATATTTATCCATTGTGTTGAACTAAGAGAAACCAATTATGTGTGCAACATACATCATCTTGAAAGATTAATGTAGTAGCGTGAAAATATCTTGAATAACATATTATGCAAGAAGGTTTTTAAGGATATGAGTTCAAAGCCTTTTATTAGTTTTCCCAAGATTTATTGAAGAAACTCATCCATCTTACTGTTTTGGAACACATTGTTTTCTTTTAACAAAATTTGTAGCTTTTTAAACAAATAATTAGGATATATAAATAGATTTTTCTACTGCAAATTTGACTAATTTTGCTAGTTTTTTCTCAAGGAAAAATTCACCAAATTTTAAATATCATTAAATTGAAAAATAAACCCTACAAGAGGTCAACATTTTCATTGATTGTGCATGTTTAAAATCATTGTCTCAGTAGGTAGGTGTTTTTATTTTATTTCTCTCATTATAATAGAAGCTTTAAAAAATAACAAAGTGCACAACTAATTTGCTAGAACCTTGTTTGTAAATAGAGATAACACATTAAACTTGTAGTTCCCTCAAGATCATTAAGAAAACAAATATAGACCATCAAATGCAACAATCTAGTTTTTAAAGAAAAAAAATTCAGACCACCAAATCCAACAAATTTTATTTGCCATACCATTCTCTCTACACACTTACACACACTTATTCAACACCTTCTATGTTTTTATGTTAAAGTCTTCCTTAGAATCATGCCTTATCAAGCCTAGCTTTTATCCCATTTGGCATTTCCTCCAAGTTTTTTTTAACGAAATCCTACAACAAGGACCAAATTTTGAAAACCAAACGTGAACTCCTTTCTAACTTCTTTTTCCACCCATGCTTGCCCACCTAGAATTTATGTTGTAAATATTATATTGGGGTTGAGGAAGGCCTAATGGGGCTATGGGGTTAAAAGGGTTAGCAAGCTATGACTATTGGGCTATATTGGGTTATTAATCTAAATGAGTTATATGACTATATTGGTTATATGGTCTATGGGTTATATGGCTATTTCACCTATGGGCGATATGGCTATGGGCTCTCGACTATATGGTCATGGGTTAATGCGACTACAATGCTATGGATTTTACAGTTTTGAGGTTTTGGTTTTAGAATTTCATTTAGGGTTTGTGTTTGGTTTTTTTAATGTTTAAATTTTAGGTTAAATTTTTGGGGTTTATGATTTGAAATTTTATAATTTAGTTTTTTAGATTTAGGCTTGGTCTTTTTAAAAACCAATTTTTATGATTTATTTTCTAAGGTTTAGGCCTTGGAAATTTTGAATTAATTTTAAGGTTTCTTTTTTATATTTTTAGGGCTTCAATTTTTGATTTAGCTTTCCAGGTTGTGGATTTAAAGTTCTAGGGCTTAGATTTTTAAATTTTTGTTTAGGGTTTAAAGTTATGGTTTAGGGTCTGAAATTTAAGGTCTATGGTTGATTTAAGGTTTAGGTTAGAAATTCAGGGTTTTAAGATTTAGATTTAAGATTTAAAGTTTGAAATTAAGCATTTGGGGTTGAGGGTCTAAAATTAAAAATTTGTGGCTTGTGGACTTCAAAGAAAATATAAGAAAATTATACAGAAATTTGATTGCACAAACCCAATGTTTTCACATTAAATTACCAATTATGGGTTGCTTTAAATTTTGCTCTAAATTTTTCTTTTAAAATTATGTATCATACATTTTTTCACATCTTCAAATTCAAATTGATAATTTTTATTTTGTTCTTCCTTTCATAGTCAATTTTTTTTCCTTTGGCCATATTTGAAGCTTTCAAGTTGCTAAAAACACTTGTTTCACTTTCCCCCAATGGAGTTCGACCAAATCCCATCTTCTTTGGATTTGCCCAATGTCCTTCACTTTTTCTAGAAGTTCGATCACATTCCACCCACGTTCAAAATTGTTCAACTTTCTTTTGGAAATTAGAAAAAGTTTAATCTTCTGTGTAAGTTATCAAACTTCACAAGGCCACTTTATCTGCTAGCACACTTCCTTTATAAAGTTCATCCAATATCCCACTTCCCCTACAAAGATCAACTAACTTCCCAAAGTTCCATTATCCTATTTCTTTTAGTGAAATTTTCCCCAATTCATCCATCGTCCCACTTTTGTCAAGAAGTTGTCGACACAATTATTTTCCTTGAGTTCATCCATTGCCTTGTTTCCCCCTGAAATGGAAGTGAAAACAATTTCTTTCTTTGAGTTCATCCATTAGGCCATTTCTTTGGCTTTTTAATTATTGTCCAAATTTCCAAAAAATATAAAAGTATTGTACACGTCAGAAATTTAATAAGATTCCAAGTGAATATGAATAAATGATAAAATAGTTTTTTTCTTATTTGAATTTCAATCCTTTGATTCAAGGGATTAATCCTAAAGGAGTATATTGCAATAACAAATTTGTTTTAATTACTATTTTTTTGGTGCAACAAAAAATTTCATCCTAGCAACCTCAAAAATTAAAAGAAAAATATTGTCACAAGATCCATGTAGTTGCAATTTTCACCATGTTTCAACTACATTTTTAGTTTGGGCAAATTTTTTGCTAACTTTCTATTATTTGGACATTTTTACAAACCTTTCACCAATTAATGCTAAATCTTTCTTGGGATGCTCACTAATGATGCTACATCATAAAAAATGAATTAAAAAAAAAAAGACATTGCACAATCTTGAACGAAATGTATTTCATTTTCCAAATATTGTAATACCTTGGGAGCTTCAACACAAATTATATATATATATATATAATGCTGAAATTCTCAAAAATTATGTTTTTCAAAAAACAAATTTGTGTAAAGGAAAATGAAAAATATTTTGGAATATTAAAAAAAAATCAAAATGAAATCTTCAAAGTTAATTGATTATTCAATATACATGTGTTGAAGTCGTCTCTATAGAGTGGTAGTCATAATTTGATCATGGCATCAAATATACTAAAGGGTTTTCTTTAATTTTATTGAGCACTATTAGTGGCATAGCTAAGCTCGTGTATCTTTTGCATTGAAAACTAAAATATGTTTTATTTATTGCACCAGTTTAATCATTATTACGATCTTGGATGATATCCAACAACATGGACATGCATTGGACATCATGTATTATGATTCTTACATTTAATAACAAAAGGTTATGGTATTTCATATGTTAGTTCATGTAACTTAATTCATTATTCACAAATGATAAATTTTCTTACATCCATAATAGATGAACATCATCCATCAGTTTTTTATTCATCAAATTGCATAAGTTTCATCAATCTTTTTTCATATTCATCCATTATGTCCAATGAATGAGACTCATTTATCATCATTTACTTTTCATCCATAATACTTAGTTTAAAAGTTCATTGGAATTAGTTCCCAATCATAAATAAGGACAATCTCCCCTATTGCATTAAGTTTGTTTACCACTAATTATGACCTTGCACCCATAGTCTTATTCATTCCATTCTTATACCCATTTTTCATCTAATGAATTTTCTTTGGCTACATGTCACATCCTTGTTCATGTTCATTATCTATTTTCTAAGGTTGGACATATTTTTAGTCCTATTTGTAGATTGTCATACATATTATGCCCATTTGGAATTATGATTATGATTTTTTTCATATCATGACATTTGAGAAAAAAACCATTTTAGGCTTGCACATATTATTGTTGAAAGTCATGTTTGCATCAATAAATGTAGTTGCCTCCATGGCAAGGAAATACTTGTTGCTCTTAAAGATATGCAACAAGAAAACTGAATTTATCCTAACATGGCCTTAACATCGTTTGCACCATTGTTAGAAAGTTAATGTGCATTGTTGAATGATTTCCAAGCAACTCTTGTTAAGTGCAACACCACCTTTGGAGATTCAAACAAAAAAAAATGCATGTCAACTATTGACCTAAATTGTTTCACCGAGGTGCATGCCTAGTATCTACCATTGTTGTGTAATTTTTTTAAGCACCATAAGTTTTGGGTTTTTAATTATTTTAGAATCAAAGAATAGTCATTTTCAGTTTTTTGAAAAATAAAAATCAAAGAACCAATCTTTGATTTGTTTAGAATTTACAAATCTTAAATGACTATTTATTTTTATGAAAAACTTGATAATGAACTAGAAATTTTATGGTTGGTTATTTCATTTGATTTTTCAAATGAGAACCACGGGTTATATATAAGAATTGGGTGTTTTAATTTTTTTTAGAACCACATTTTTGAATCCTAAGGATTGCATTGATAACTTTTAGGAGTCTGCTTGTTTCTAATAATTGTCCAACATTAGTAGGTACATATGCCTAAGCTAGACTTAAGATTTGCTAGGTGATATTTCTATAGGTGAGGTTGCATTCATGAATCAATTTGGATTATTTGGTTATACCATTTGAACGTCCAAATGCTACTCTTGTTTTTTCAACATTTAAGGAATGATATTTTCAACTATATATTTTTGTTGAAATAAATATAGGATGGCTTGAATAAATTTTCATGGCATGTTTCTTATTCCATAATGGTGTTATTCAATGACCAGCCTAGCAACATGATAATTTGTCATATTAAATTGGCTTTGTCTTGGAATAACTTTAAGTCCATTTTGAACATTAAAATGTTAAAACCTATTATTGATGTCACAAAAAAAATCCAATTGGATTCCATTGAAGCATTTAGACACATATCAAATTTTCATTAATAGAGCAGTTAAAACATTAACAATTTTGTAATAACACTGGAGGTGATACATTTCATACATGATAATTTCACCTTGTCAAACTTGTTAACAATTCAAAGTATCGACAACCTTTTGTAATAAATCTTCAAACATGTTTTTTCCAATCATGAAAGAATATAAAACAAAATAGAGAAACAATTTGTTGGGGAAATGCTAAATGGCATAGGGTGTAAGAAATATAGAAATCACATCATTCCCAAATCCCTACACAACACAAAAATGGATTGATATCACTACACTTGGAGTAAAGAAGCATATTTTTTGACTTTATGTCGATTTATCTTCTCCTATATTATAGCATAAAATTTCCCTTGTATTTGATTTTGATTTAAACATCAAGCCACCCTTGGTATGCTGACTTAGTTGGTGACGTGGATTATTTGTAGCAAATTTGGTTTGCAATGAGAGGAATGGGTAAAAATTCAAACAAGGATGGGTTCCTAATTGTTGCAATTTACTGTCATTGTATTGTTGGGGTTGTTTTCCTTTTTAGAAAAGTACCGGAAAAAATCATGAGAAAATTGGTGGGAAACTTCTATTGAAAAAAACCTTGAAGGGAAAATCTTGAATCATATTATTGCATAAACCCAATTTTAAGACTTGCTTGAACGAACTTCAAATTACCATGATATTGGGCAATTAGGTCTAAAATACAAGTAAAACTTCGATCAAAATACTAGAGAATTGCAACATAAAATCTTGAATCCCATGTCTAAGTAGTCTGTGAGCTTTTTAGGTGTACAATGTAGGTCCATGCAAATAATTTGAGCGTTGTTTGGTCTAAGAACATGTCCAACAATGCTCAGTATGTAACTTTGTATAGTAAAATTCAATGTCTAAGTTTAGTATTTTTGTTTGAGCAACCCCACCAATAAAACTAAAAATGGAACTGCATGTATATGGGGGACTACTAATAGCAAACCACTTGGACCAATCATTGTGATTGAGCAATGAAACATACTGAGCTCCAATCAAGTGCAATTTATTACACTTTTTTTGGAGGTGCACAACTGTGTTGCGCCTTTTACCCGCCATAGCAAGCTGCATGAATTTGGTGCAGAAAAACCAATTTCCTGAGCTGAACCAGCAAATATTGACGTTTTCCACAATACATTTTATTATCTGGAGTCACATACTAAGCACAGTTGCAGATGCTCTAGGAATGGCAATCCAATATTAATTATTTTAACTGGGTGTTGAGTTTGAGCTTTGCTTGCTACATGAATGACAATTTAATCTCGTTTCCGCTAAGTGGGTGCTATTGCAGATGCAAAATCTCTCCAAAAAGTGAGCTTGACCTCCAACAGATGAAGCCAGTTGATGATATTGAAGAAGGTAAAATGTTAACAAAGAATAATGGAAAATTTGTTCTGAGAGGTCAGGTGCTACTATATTGCACAACCATCTTGAGGTAATCAAGACTTGGATGCTTTATGGTCTCTGAAGCAAAGCTCCTACAAATAGAAAGCTGAATTCTACTAGAACCTCCTGGGAAAGAGTTTGTCCAAATGGCATAGGTTTGGTCATGGTCACTAATGATTAAAAATTATGTGTTTCATGCATTGGAACACACACTTCTCTACTACATTTTTGAGAGCCTTCAAATGTAGGGCAAGCTATTGTTGGCAGCAACAAACAATCCACCCAAAGAATGAAAAAGGAATGTGCAAAATATGTAAGGGCATGACCAAAATGCTACAATTACGTGAATATTTAACCTTTTCTTTGAGTGCATGACAAATTCAAACAAACAAGAAGCTCTTTACAATCTCAAATTGGTATCGAGTCTCTCAGTGTCACTCGAAACTCACATACAAGTAAAGAAAATGTTCAGAGTACCTTTCTGTATTTAGGCGTGACAGAAATGTAGCCTTCAAAACCTTGTCAAGGAAGGTTCAATTTGGCAGAAAAACTTGGAAAGAAAGAGCATCTCTTGCATTGAATCAGTACAGGACTGCTTCTTGCGGATTGGAAGAGTTCAAAATAAAGACCCAATTATCTAATTGGGTCCACACCCAATTGTCCTTTCTTAGAGAATGGTTGCAGGAGAGTGGTTGCATGAAGCTCAACTAGGAGAGGCAGGGCTGAAGAACCTTGATTCCAACTCAGGAATTGAAAATGTATTGGAGACAAAGAAGAACCTCATGGAGTTTATGAGTCTCCATGCAAGAACGTTGTCATAAAAGCAATTAGCTTGCTCCAGTTGAACTAGCTGGGGCTTCACAGTTCTTCTTAAACCCCCAACCAGTGTTTTTTTTTTTCCAAGTTTTAGATATGGAAAGTTTTGGTGAAATTTAATAAAAAAATTAGCAAATTTAGTCAAATTTACACTAGAAAAAATATTAATTCCCAATTTCTTTGTCTGAAAATGGCAAAAGTTCACCCAAAAATCAAAAACTATCCCCAGTTCAAAGGCAGATAGGCTAACATAATCAAGGAGCTCATATGAAAAAAATTCAAGCACCCAATGCTCTTCGAGCTAGAGTTTCTCACATTTATTTTGCTCAAGTTCTTGCCTTTTTCTCCACACTAAGAAAATGCAAGAACTAGAGAAAAAAAATCCCTTTTTGTTTGCCCATCCTTCACACCAAGGATATAGGTCACTGTCTTGGTGTCAAGGATCACCCAACAAAAATGGGGAGCAACTTGGTTGTACTTTGGCTGTTTGTCCTCACTACAAGATAGCTTGGGTTCCTAACAAGTATACATACGAGATTGATCAAGATTCACGCTTTGGGCTTTGGGCTACAAATCTCCTTTTTCCAAGATTAGATACTTTCTCTAAACAAGAGTACAGAAGGTGAATTGCTTGCCCACTCTTCACCAAGGACTGAAATAGGAGAAAACCCTTCAAACCCATTTAGATTCAAACACCTTGGATACCTGGTTTCCAAGTTCACCTGTCATGAACTTGCCAGCGGGCATTCCGTTTTGTGCACAAGGTAGGCCTTCATCGTGAGGCCTTCTACTCATATTGCAAGAGACTCCACATGATCATTACTTCCAGTAATGCCATGCAATAGGACATTATAATCCAGACCTTGGGCTCCACAGGCCACAGTTCACAAGGTATAATGCTCTATAGCCATAGCATTACCCTACACAAAAGTTTGCAATGAGAAAAACCTGATCCCCCAAGCTCCATGAGCTTTATCACATGTAGGACCAAAACCCTGATCCTTGAAGCTACATACATCTTATTCACAGATGTCTGAAGACCATCATCATCCATGTACTAGAGAAGAGGCATAGAAAGTCAAGTCTGCCAGGTAATCATTCCCTGGCAGAATCAGCCTTCTAGTGCTTACCTGACAAAATCAAGCCTTCTAGGATCTTTTCATGAATTTTATTTGGTAGTAGGAAAGTCCTTCAAAATCAAATGCAGGTAGTGACCCGAGAGCACATAGGATGCTAACTGAAGAAAAGTTATTTGTCAGAATCAGCCTCAGCAGCCAAATCTGCATTCAAAATACTAGCTGCAGGAGAGCTGAATCAATCACCCCTGCTTCATTGTTGATTTCCCATTGAGATATACAAGTACACATAAACCTTCTTCATGTTTAATGTAACAGACTGAAGATCCCACCCCTGCTCGAAGTGGGTGCATTTCAAATCCGTTAATGTCCCATTGAGATATACAAGTTCACCTAAATCTTTTTCATGTTTAATGTAACTGACTGAAGATCATCACCAAGTTTTGGAAAAAAATTGTGGGGGCATCAGCTCACATTCATCGCACCAATGTTATGTAATCAAAGCCTACTGAATGACAGGTACAAGGACCACAAGGACTAGGTAAGAGCTTTAGCTAATCTGCCAAAATTATCCTCTGGCATGAGAGGAATCTTACCCATTCAGCTTACCCACTCATGTGCTTCCCATGACCTAATTTAGAGACTGCTCCCCACCCTCCATGCATTCACAAATTTGGCTGACATCTTGTACTTCAAACAACACACTTTGTGTACTAACACCACACTTTTAAGACTTTTCTTTTCTATTGATGTTGTGGGTGGGATGCAAGGAATGGATAGGTACATTATTTTCCTTTTGCGCATGTAATCAAAAATTTGTTAGTTTCATAACCAAACCTCCTTCAACTACCCCCAGATGTGGCATTCTGTGCATGGTGGTTGTTCAATTTCCCCATATTTCTTTCTGGTGGCCTACTTTTTGATGTGACCATTGAAGTTGGGATTTGTAATGTTAGCCAGGGTTTTGTGTGAGAGTGTTTCTACGCATCTAATATGCTCAGGTGGTAAATTAACTAGTAGAGAGATGACAATCAATGGTTTTTTTCCCAACAAATTTTGTCATTTCTTGACAAAGAAATGGGAGATTTTTGGAGAATGTTGTTCCTTTCATGTGCCTCAGTTATTTCCCATAACCAGTGTAAATTTGACTGATATTGCTAATTTTTGGGAAATTGCCAAATTTGCAACATCACAAAATTGGGGTAACCCTGGTGGTAGCCAATAGTTCATAACCCATTAGCCACCTGATTTCTGATGGGTTATGTACAGATTTGATCAACTGTGTATTTTGATGTGCACAAAAAAAAGCTTGGAAAACATGAAACTGAGGTGAAAGAGTAGGTGGAAGAAAGCCTGCATGGTTGGAAGGAGGCAATAAAAGAATTAAGATGTGAATGGAGAACCTAGGATTGTGAGAAATGAATCATAATGAATAACATCCTTGTCATATGACCAAATATTATTTAAAGTAAACCACTACTCTCTACTCTTGAACACATAGGTTTCTAGAGGCCTGAAGGTGGTCAGAATGAGACCACTGCAAGTATTACCACCCAACTTTAGATGGACTCACACTGCTTGCATCTTTTGTAGCACTATCAAACAAATGTCGACTAAAGAAAGACCACTAAACATTTGTACTGACAGATAATATGTTAGTGCATTTGACATACCCAATTCAAGTGTGAAATCTATGAGCTTGCTTACACATGAAAAAATAGAAAATAAATTGCTATGCACAACACAAAACTTTGCAAAATTTGACAACTATCATCTTTCGCACAAGAATTTTTCAAAAGCTCATTAGCAACACACACCAGCCTACAAATCTCCCCTTTAAACTATTGTAACAAGAATACAAGCAACCTCACCTCCATGGAAATGCTGTCAAAAGGTGGGAGCAAATCTTCTTGGGTCTAGGCACACATAAACTAAACTTTCAACGTTGGCATTTGCTAGTTAACAAATTTTCAGTTCACAAACCATTGGGGGAAAATAAAAAGCACAAGACAAATGCACAAAACAAAAAACTGTTGGGTATGTACACCACCACCACACTAAGTCAAGCTAACACTCAAAACAAAATACTCTTTTGCACATATACCACCACAATAAGTCAAGCTAACGCTCAATGGATCAAGAGCTTTAGCAAAGAGCTGTGTGATATTAAACTTCCCTTATGTTCATGATGATCTTACGGCTTTTGAGTGGTGAGAAAGTGTAGGGTTTTCGTGATTGTAAAAAATCATCTGGCCTAATTTTGGGACCAAAATCAGACTCAAAATCCGACAAGGTTCCAATTTATTTTTTTCACAGCACAATGAGTTTGAGCCAGCCAGAAAATTTGCATGTTCAAGTCCAGTTCTATAATTTCAGCCAAATAATTGGCGTTTGGACAAGCCCATTGAAAGGGTTGAGTGTTCACCTGGGTAACGTTAATTTGACGTGGTTGTGGCGTTGGCCTGATAAGACTGGACTTAATTTTAATGAATAATAACATTTAAGCAATGGTATCTCTGGGAACTATGGCAGCATTTGCCTCCTTTATGAAGTAGACCGTAAGTGGTCATCTTGACCTGGCCCAACTCTTGCCTCAAAGACTTTGAATGGCCAGGGGTTACCACAATGTAGAGTACTGTGTGACAATCACAGCCTGGGTTCGCTGCTGAGATGGACATCTTCGAGAATTCCAAACTCAGACGAATGCAGTGAGCACTCGATGAACTTATCAAGGTTTTCTTCAGCCTTGTGACACAGGATCCAAACATAAACATTGCATGTGTAACAGGGTGCTTGGAGATGGTTCACTACCTGATGGGTTTTGACCATGGGAACCTGAACCTGAAGGAAACATCTCGCTCTTTCCAACCAGTTTCACTATTCCTCAGCTTGCATTTCTCTGATCAAGCTCCTCGCTCCTCACTTGAATTCTCTTGCTTTCAATAATACCAAGGTTGCCTGTGTTCACTAATAACAGGGCATCTTCTGTCACCACACTGAGCAACGGATCAATGCACCGAGCAAATGCTATCTTGCCACATGATCCCTGCCTATCTCCAGAATTTCCACTGTCCCCAACTGTATTTTTTATCCACAAGCCAAACCTTGTCAAACAATGGGCAGAAGAACATTTCTGGAATTTCTGCTTCAAAAGTCACAGGCGCCCGGGATTGAGTGTCTGCCTAGGAATCTGAGAAGTTGTCGAGACTCTGTTCCATAGTGTACATCCAGACAACGGAGTTTTCCCTTTGTAAGGATATGTCTCTTGCCCTTCAGATTATAGGATGAGACTGCCATTGGGTTTCTCGTGTGATGATACCCTGGCACCTCCAGACCCGAAAATGAAGCTACCTATCATGCTACTGCACTTCAGTTGCAATCTCACTTGGGTTTGAAAGTTGGAGTGAACTTTTGAATGCTCTCAGTTCTAAAATGAAATGAACCTTCCTTTCATAACATTGTTTTGTGCTAGGCTCAGGCTCTCTCCATGTATTCCTGGAATCTCATTACTGTTGGTGCAATTCAGTTGACCAAAACTGTGAAAATATCGCTCTCTTGAGGGCACTGCAATGCTCCAGTTTCTCTATAGCTGGCAACCTTAAAGCTTGCGCAACTTGTCCACTTCCTAAAGCTGTCGTCTACTATTCGAGATTATGTCTCCAACAGTTCCACATGTTTCCTTCGTCCCCTCCCCAGTCCTCACTCCTTGTCCCTTCATTGTACTCTGCATTGGATGCTTGTATGGGTGTGTGTCTCTTGTGGTGGTGTGATTTTGATTTCTGCAACCCTGCTAGCTAAAGCTTTCATCTGTATTTCTGACAACCTGTAAACACTGAGAAATAATTAAGCCCAGCTGTCCTGGAATACAGATGCTGGAAAATATCACAGGCCCACTGGTGATTTATGCAATTGCAAATTGCCTGTGGAACCCTGGCAGGGAAAGGAGCTTCAAGATCCACTACATATTAGTAACTCACAAAATTGGCCCCAACTTCTGTCCCCTCCTAACTACTGCCAAGAGATATCACAAAACTCTGTAATCTAAAGCACCCACTGTAAATGGCTCCTCTGTACATCAACCTATTGCAAATTGGTGCAAATGTGTAGTCAAGCAATGTTCTGTCACATACAGGGAATTGATCTCAGAAATCCAGCAATTATGGTTTAAGCAAATGTGGAACTCTCTTAGAGCATCCCCAGCAGTTTCTCTATTTGTGCTTGCTCCAATATCTCCAGATCCAAGATACAGTCATATATGTTTCTCCTCCTGAGTCCTCACTCTTCACCGTTTCCAGCGAAAAAACTTGGTGTTTCAGTGAGCTTGGAAGAAAAAATATGAAAGGCACTTAAACAAGCATGCTTATATATGTGCATTTCAACTGAAAAAGTCTCTACTTTCCCAACACCCTGCTCTCTCGTAATTGTCCTCTTCTGCCCAAAGTTCAATCAAGGTTTGGAGTCTCATTTACAATCTACATAAATCTTTGACACTGCATTGTCCATTGTTTGTGCATTGTTGGACAATGCTGAGGTATTCGTAATGCTTTCCTGCATTTTTGTTTCATGGAGAAAAGGACTTCTTGCTGGCTGGTGTGACCCAGCACCTACAGAGGAGATCTTTCTTTGTAGGTCCGAACTGAAATCCACACCACATACAAAAAAACTACCTAAACGTTGGTAATTTCCTCCATATGAACTCATTCGATTTTTGATAATTATTAGTGGAGGTAGGCCTGAGGGCTCAAAACGCAATCCAAATTTTCAGAGTGCCACGTGGCATCATTTAAAACACTTTCACCTCTTAGTGGCCATATTAAGCCCAAAAAATGTTAAATCTGAACTCAGACACCCTGATTTAGTCTTAGCATGGGATATTTGTAATGTTTAGAAATAATTTAAATGGACTAGCTTGGGTTCACCCAAAGGCTCTCAAGTCACTGTGCCCTTGTTGGCTGATGGAATATCATTGAAACTACTTAATAGCTAGATGGGAATTTGAAAAAGTTTGTCAGAGTCCACAATTTTTTTATAAAAACAATCAAGGCATTGAGGCTAGTGTTGCCCTGTTATTGGGGAATTGTTTTTTAATAAATATGTTGGGGACTAATGAAGGGCACAATGACAGGCTATTGCAACCTACATGCCGGCTAGCAGCAATATTTATTTTGGGGAAAAAAAAGGTGAGCTAGAGTTGCACAAGAAGTCCAAGACCATATAATTCACAGGGCTCTTGTGAAAATCCCCTCTGATCTCATTTGTATCATTGAATCCATCAGAGACATGTCTGTGGACATCAGTTGCAAAAGCGTCCAGGTGCTGAAGAAGACTTATGTATGCCAGTGATTTTGCAGCTGCTGCTGGCTTGTTTATCTCCCCGCCCCCATGTAGTAGGTTAAGTAGTATTCAGTTTTCTGGTCAGCTTGGTCTACAACGTTAGAGAACAACAGTCTGTTAAGATCTTGTAAATAGTCCAACTGTTCCAAATTAGTACAATAGCCTCCCGCCTAAGTACGCACCCGTTTAAGTACGCATCCCGGTAAAGTATGCATTATTTTTCTGAAAAAATAGGGTTCAGATTTAGGGTTTAAGGTTTAGGGTTTAGGTTTAGGGTTTAAGTTTAGGTTTAGATTTAGGGTTTAGGTTTAAGGTTTAGGGTTTAAGTTTAGATTTAGGGTTTAGGGTTTAAGTTAGGGTTTAGATTTAGGGTTTAAGGTTTAGGTTTAGGTTTAGATTTAGGGTTTAGGTTTAAGGTTTAGGGTTTAAGTTAGGGTTTAGATTTAGGGTTTAAGGTTTAGGGTTTAGGTTTAGGATACTGATAAGGATGCTGCAAAAGTTGCTGTTGTGGCTAAAAAAAGTGATTGGTCTTAAGTGCGCACCTACCGGCTAAGTACGCACATTCCTCCCAGGTTCAAGTTGCATACTTAGGCGGGAGGCTACTGTACTGTTCTTTTTTCTGGCTGGAGTGAATTAGCAACCACCAATGCACCAGTTGAGGATGAGCCCGTTGAACCCGTTTCGCGGATGATCATCTCCCTGCCCGCATCGGTTTTTTTTTTCCTGGATCCTCCCTGCCCCAAAATTCTCTACCAAAAAAATTCTCTACCTCCCCCCTCTTACCTACCTTCTACCTCCCCCCTCCTACCTACCACCTACCTCCCGCCTCCTACCTACCACCTACCAACCCCACCCCCCCTCATTCCATCGCTAGAGCTCGAGTTGTGGAATGGAAGCTCGAGCTGTGAAACTGTTGCTGTGGAGCGAGAGCGAGAGTGGCTGGAGTCGGAGTAGGAGCTCGAACGCCCACGAGACCCACGCACCCATGTGAAGCTGTTGCTATGGAGCGAGAGCGAGAGCGGCTGGAGTCGGAGTAGGAGCTCGAGCGCCCACGAAACCCACGCACCCATGATCAGGTAAGATGCTTACCTTTTTTTAAAATTTTTTTATGTTTGTTTTGTTTGAAGAGGCATCACTGCGCTACGCTGCACCGCTACAACAGTGCAGCGCAGCACTGCAACTTCTCCTTCTTCTTCTTCTCCTCCTTCTTCTTCTTCCTCTTCTTCTTCTTCTCCTCCTTCTTCTTCTCCTCCTCCTTCTTCTTATTCTTCCTCTTCTTCTTCTTCTTCTCCTTCTTCTTCTTCTTCTTCCGCAAAGAAGGCGACAGCAGTTCCGTCGCCTTCTACTTCCTTTGCTGAACTGTAGCTCAGTTGTAGCGCACCGTACCTTTTTTTTGTGTTTGTTTTGTTTGAAGAGGCATCGTTGCGCTACATTGCAACAACGCAGTGCAGCAACAATGCAGCGCAACACTGCAACTTCTTCTTCTTCTTCCGCAAAGAACGCGATGGCAGCATTGTTGCCATCACCTTTTTTTTTTTTTTGTTGCCGTTGCCTTCTTCTTTGGTGTTTTTTTGGAAGGCAGAAGGGGACGACATCTTTTTTTTGTTTTTTGTTTTGTTACAGCAACAAGAAGAAGAAGGCGATGACAACTTTGTTGCCGTCGCCTTCTTCTCTTTTTTTTTTTGGAAGGCAAAAGGGGACGGCAACTGCCGTCCCCTTCTTTTTGTTTTGTTTTGTTACAACAAGAAGAAGGTGACGATAGCTTTGTTGCCCTTACCTTCTTCTTTGGGTTTTTTTTGGAAGGTAGAAAGGGATGGCAACCCTTCTTTTCTTTGTTTTGTTACAAGAAGAAGAAGAAGAAGGTGATGTTGTCGTAGCCTTCTTCTTCTTCTTCTTCTTCTTTTTTCATTGCAGAAGGCGACGACACCTTCTTTTCTTGTTTTTTATGGAAGGCAGAAGGGGACATCAACTGCCGTCCCCTTCTTTTTGTTTTGTTTTGTTGCAGCAAGAAGAAGAAGAAGGCGACGACAACTTTGCTGCCATCGCCTTCTTCTTTGGTTTTTTTTGGAACACAAAAGGGGACGGTAGCTTCTGTGCCCTTCTGTTCGTTTTATTTTGTTCACTACTACATATTGTGCTTTTTTGCGAAGGGCCAAACAAAAAATCTGAAGGGTTTGCGAAACAAAAACAAAAAACCTGAAGGGTTTGCGAAGCAAAAAAAATCTGCCAAATTTGTGATGCGATACGCATCGCAACTTGTGGTGCACCACTCATCGCAAATTGATAATGAACCTTTAATCATCGCAACGTTTTTGCGAGATACACGATAAACAAAACTTTGCGACCCGCTCAATCTCTGTCCACCATAGCGATATTCCGCACTTCGCAACGTTTAATCATACTCAAAACATCACAACTTTTACAATACACAGAGTATTGCTACAAACTTTGAGATTCACAAGACATCGCAACTTGCGTTATTCGGCGCCTCGCATTTTGCGTTTGAATATGTATCGCATACCTCACCACAAATTTTTGCAAAAGTTTCCTTTGGTGGGCGTATCGCAAGTTGTGATGTGCGTTAGCTCGCAAAGTAGTGAAAGGGTTACTGGAGAAGGAAGTTTCGCAAAAGGGTTTCGCAATGTCATCTAATTCCTAAAACGCCATAAAAAAAATTTTAAAAAAAAAAATCTTTTAGACCAAATGGAAGCTATAAATCCACTTAACCATTATTATAATCTATATTACCTTGGTACATTGAGTGAAAATATCAATAAAATACGCATAGCAGTGCTCCTATTCTTGAAAATAAAATTACACAATGGAGAAGAATAGGTAGAAAATGACACAATGAACATTGTGCAGTAATATAGAACCACAAGCCTCAATGGCAATTTGCATAAAATTAATGAGTAGTACATTATACATGGTCATCATCCACCTCAGAGGTTGTAAACACAACCTCTAGTTTCTCACCTAGAATAGAACAGGACCGTGGCACATATGTGACAACAAGTGACCACTCCTCTGGGTTTGGGGGATAAGGAAGATAAAAACATTGTTCTACATGACTGGGAAAAGTAAATGGCTCTGAAGTTTGCCAGTGAGATGGCTGATAACTGGTGGCAGATGTCTTTAACCGTGTGTGTCCGCACTCATCCTGAACTACAGTGCAATTTGCACTAGCAAGGTTCACTTTAAACCACTTGCACTTAAACACATATTCTTCAAACTTTGAATGTGCATCATAAGATACCACCAAGATCTCTTCTAGCTTTCCATAATGTGGCACAATATCTCGAACAATATTCTTGTCATGCCGACTACTTCTAGAGTCCTGAATGAATTGCCCTTGAACTCCACAGTCAAAGGTGCGGCCCTTCTTTTCATCTAAACTGGAAATCCTGAAATTAATATTGTGTTAGGCATTGTGAGTCTTAAACTTATATGATAATAGAAACTTCATGCCCATAAAAATCATCCTAGAACATTCTAAAAAACTTGTCTGGAATATGAAGATGAGTTAATATGCCTAATGAAATAGAAAAAATAAATACCTGAAATGTCTTCCTTGTGTCCACATTGCTGAACGTGTTGTCACAATTCTTAGTGGTCCATGAACCATGGTGCGAACATCATCTGTGATCTCTGGAAAACATGCTATACTTTCTCCTTGTGCCAACAATTGATCCACTTCAACCAACTTCTTTTTCATGTACTTATGAAACGTAGGAAAAATCCTTGATCTCCCACTTATACTTTTGGCATTCTCATAAAAGTTCCTCCACTCTTCCATGACATTACTATTATTCAACATGAATGTGATCAGTTGAATTAACTCTGTAGGTAATAACATACGTGTTTTGATGGCACCAGTCAAACGGTCTTCCTCCTCTTCTCTTTCCTCCATCCAGACATGAGGACATGATGGATCTATAGTGGCCAAGATGTTGGTATAATAAAACATGCTCTTTGCTGCCAAGTGTCCTGCTGCCATGCTTCCCTCCACTCGTGCATGGTTACGGACATAACCCTTTAATACTGCCATATATCTTTCAAGCCAATACATCCACCGACAATGCACAGGACCAGCAATGGCTATCTCATCCACAAGGTGAACTAATAAATGCACTTGACAATCAAATAATGATGGAGGGAAAGCCTTTTCCAACTTGCATACCACCTCTGCTGCTATTACCCTCATTCTTGGAATCTCCTCTGCAAATAACTCCTTTGAGCATACCCATCTCAACAGATTTCCCAATGACCAAAGAACATCTTGTACTTCTGCACTAGCTAAGCCTATTATTGCCACAGGCAATATGTGTTGCAGTAAACGATGATAGTCATGTGTCTTGAGATACCTTGGCCACTTGTGGTCATCGTCCCTACCAAAAGCTTTTTGAAGATTAGCTCCATAACCTGCAACAAGGTACCATAAAATTATACAAAAGTATTCTAGACATCCAACAAATAACATTTTATACTTCAAATTCTTTTTCCAATATAAGGCATATAGATTTAAATATAAATAAAAGCAATAGAGTACTTCTAAATTCAACCCTTGCCATCAAAGTTCAAACCTGTAGGGAATCGCATCTCTCCTATGCGATTTCGAAAGTCTCTTCTTTCCTGTGTAGTAAGTGTCCATGGAGCTGATGGTCGCTACTCAATACCTGTGTTAGGATCAACAGTAATCCACACATCGGGATGCCTCTCAAAATCCTCACAGGCCTCCCTAAAGTTATTGTCCTTCTCTCCATAGAGCTGTTTTATAATAGCCTTTCCCACATTTCCTTCAATGTGCATGGGGTCCAAGAGATGACGTATTTTCAGCTCACCCCAGTAGGGCAAGCTGTTGAGTATACCCCACCTTGTCAATCCACTACCCTCAAACACCATAGAATCATTTAGGTCAATAACTTTATTGGCCACATCCCTCCAATATGCAAAAGTGGTAGCTTCTGGAATATCACGCTCATCACCATAAGGCATGTCAAAAGATGAAAATAAAAGTGGGTCTGATCTCATATCATGTCCCAGTGGAAGAAACTTTGTATGGCCAAGGTAAACAATTTTGCAAAGATGGCTTGAGTATTTAGCCATGTCCTCGAAACTTGGGCCACATGTAGAGCAGGCCTTGTAGCCTTGAGTTTGTAGCCCACTTACAAAACCAAACCCTGATTGTAGAAGAACGAAATATTAGAACAACAAATAATCACAAAACAGAATAATAAAGAAATATATAGAGGCATGTGCATGATTTCTTACCAGGATAATCATGCATTGTCCACATGCAGATTGCCCTCAACTTGAATACACGTGGTATTCCTCCAGTGGTCTTCCTCCCATCATATGCCCATACTCCATCCCATAATGTTTTGAGCTCATCGACCACTAGTGCTAAGTAGGTGTCTAGGTTTTTCACCTTACTTGGCCCTGGGATAATAAGAGAAGTAGCAAAAATCCTTTTTTCATAGACAACCACAGAGGAAGGTTGTAATTCATGATAACAACTGGCCAAACAGAGGTAGGTCGTCCCTTTCCTCCAAGTGAATGTGGACTAACACCATCTGATGCTAACCCTAACCTCACATGCCTAGGGTCATGCTCAAACTCTGGCCATGTTGACTCCACGTGCTTGTGAGCAGGAGAATCAATCGGTAACCTCATAACACCAGGCTCTGATCGATGTTTCTTATGCCAAACCATTAACTCGGCCAAGTCTGTACACCGATATATGTGCAACAAGCGAGGAATAATGGGAAACCACCTTACTGATTTCCTGGGCACCTTCTTTGTAAGCATGTGAGGATCATATCGAACCTCTTCACATGTATTGCACTCCGTTAAATGGGCATTGTTCCCATGAAATAACATGCAGTCATTAACACATGCATGGACAATTTGATACTCCATGCCTATGGAGGATAAGATCTTTTTAACCTCCTTCCAAGATCTTGGCAAAACATTTTCCTTAGGTAGCAAGAGGCTATGACAAAACTGGAAAATGTCTGACAACATAGTATTGCTTGCCTTGTGTTTTGCTTGGATGTTTAACAACCCCAGTATGGCTGCTAAACGGCTTAACCTTGCACCTTGAAAAATAGGTGTTTGAGCATGTGCCTTCGCCTCTTGCCACTGTCGTTGTCCCTGGGCAGTATGTTGATGACGTGGATCATCTGCATTGCCTCTTTCATCATGTGGGTTGCCAGACATATCATCAACTATGTTAAGTCCAAACGAGTCAACCATGAAGTCATCCATCGCTTGTTATTGGTTTGCAAGCAGTGGTGCTTCCTGAACTGGTTGAGAGACACCTTCATCATGAGCAGACAAGTCATTTGATGAAGAATGAGTTGATGAAGAGTTTGATTTGTGTGGCATGCCCATTTCCCGATATGTTGCTCTCAACCTCCGTGGCAGCATGTCTTCAGAAGGTCGAATATTCTATGCAATACCAAATCCAGAAGATTTTAACTATATACCAAGCATAGTTGCATATTATATTATAAATAAAAAATGCCAAAATGCATGTATATGATATGGTATGTTATGTCTTAATCAAAGTACATAGTTCAGAAATGGTGGAATCCTAATTCCACTCATAGTGTGTAAACAACTCATCTCTTGATCTGATCGTCCTAGTAGCTAACACCAGGCAATGGTCTTCATGATAAGTCTGGCCATATGGTGCTGGAGGAGGTCCCTCAACGAAAACCCACTCACAATTAGCCCTACGCTTAGGCCGAGTCCCCACCGTACTGTTGATGAAACCAGCAATGTTTCCAGAACGTATGGGGTCTCCATTTATCACCCTCACATCACTATGCCTCCTAGTGCTACCAGCAAAGGTGTCCATCTCAAGAGCAAAGGTCTTCCACTCAGGATGTTGTTTGAGGATCATGTTCCAATGTCTTCTCTTATAGATAGGCCCACCATAAGGGAACAAAGTAGGACCCTCTCTACGACAACTAGTTGAATCCTCTACAATGATGTCCTCACAAGCATATACTCCATAGCCATGCTTCTTTCCAAGTGTAGAGGTCTTAACAATCCATCGTCTACCCCAAACCACAACCTCTTCATCATAGGGCAAACTATCAAGCAACCCAAGAACTGCAGGGTTCCATGACTGGATAATATTGACACATTTGCCAGTGAACTCACACATACCCCATCTGCCCTCAACAATAGTCCCAGCATGACCCTCACTTGGATGTTGTGCTTTGGATCGCTGTCTAACGGAGGGCAGACATGGCCTTGCCTCATGATGTGGATTACTGGCCTCATGAGAGGCACCAATCCCTACAGCAAATGCATGCGAAAGTGCATTTCCTATGGCAGCTAAAACCCCTTGTGATAGAACATAGGGTGGTGATGTCATACAAGAACCCTATTACATTAAAAAAACCACAACAAACCATGGAAGTGAAAATAGTTTCAAAGAGGATTTCATGAAAAATAACATGTATCAAAGAGGAAAAATGACAATGGTAAAATGACACTTACCACATGAGATGAAGAAGCTCCTAGGGTAAGACCACGATGACACCCAAATCGCTGAATGTGTTGAGCACAAACATATGACTTTTGTGAAATCTGACCAACACACTTGGTGCATTGGCAAAGTTGCCGAGGTGGACCACGAGGAGAATGGGACACCTCTACTTGCGTATGAGCTAATGTGCCTTCATTTGAGGAGGATGAGTCACTAGTGGAGACAACGGAGGAGGAAGACATATCATCTGTCACATTAATAAGGCACAAATGTAAGGCAAAGACTAGATTAGACTTTCAAAAATCATGTGATACAACAATATAAACCCTTCACAACTCATAAATTGAAACTACCTAAACCAAAAAGAAATGCATACCTGCATCCAATGTGGGTTCAACAATGCCTATAGGACTGGTTGCCCGAAACCCTTTGCCATATGCACAACAAGAGTTCTCTCACCTAAAACTCTCGAAAAGAAACCCTAAACCTAAAACTTTGCGAACCCCTTGCGAACCCCCTACCATCACATCCCTTTTCGCATCTGCATTCGTTACTTAAACCAAAGCCTTAAAACCTTTAACTTCCTCTTACGTTAGCGAAGCCCCCAACTTTGCAACCCTCTAATGTTGCGAAATGAACAGCATTGCACGGCCGTTGTGAGCAATACCGTATCGTAGGTTTAGATGCGGGTTACATCGCAAGCCTTGAATTTCTTAAAGTCCTTAAGCTGGAACGAAATAAGGTGTAGTGAAATCTTTCTAGGGCTCTAGACTAGAGTAGGACGACGAGTGAATTTGAACTCATTCTCGGCATTGCTCGAGAATTTTCGAAGGAAAACTTGGGCAGAGAGGAGGGGGTAGATTGCAATGGTTGGGACTAGTGGAGGGGGTTCTGGGTCTAGAGGAGGTGACAACAATGAGGAAAGGTTGAGGAAGATGGTTGCTGATCACTTGAGAGCTTCAGAGATGTTTGCAATCGATACTAGGACACCTGAAGGGCTGGCATCCTTGACAGCCATCTTAGGTCAAGCATTGCAAGCAGGGCTGACTGCTGGGGAAGCACAAAGAGAGGAGGAGGCAAGGAAGGCTGCAGAAGCCAAGGCAGTAGAGAAGAAGAGAAAGAGAGATGAGAGAGCAACAACAGGAGCTCTCTCACCTAGAACGCTCGAAAAGAAAAGGAGGAAGGATGAGAGGGATACCATGAGAAAGGAGAAGCTCGATCTGAAGAAGAAGGAGGAGGAGAGGAAGAAGCTCCCTCTGATAACATTGGCAGAGGAGGGAATTCCAACTGAGCTGGCATACACTGGGGCCAAGAGCACCATTAGGCACATTGTCTTCACCAACTTTGCACGAGGAGTTGAGTGGGGCACTCTCTCAAAGGCAGAGCAGAAGAAAGTGATAAATCAGGTCAAGGGAGCATTTCGAAATGGAGGAAAGCTTGATTCAGAGTGGATTACAGACAAGATCTCCAATTCAATGTCTCAAGCAAGATACCATGACAGGATGAAAATTCGTGCTCACCTGAGAGACCTGAATGTGTACAGGAACTTGGAGAGGCCGCTTTAGTTCTCAGAAGACATCTGGAATGCCTTCTACCAGTCTGAGGTGCAGCTGAAAGCAACAAGGCAGCTGAAGGAGATCACAGAGCAGCTAGCCAAGGCCAAGAAGGCAAGAGAGTCTGGGAGGTCTGACCGTGACCTGAAGGCACTAGAGCTGAAGCTTGCTGAATGCCAATCAGTGGTGGACGAGGTTGGTGATCCACCATTGAAGTTCCTCAAGGCAGCAGAGCGAGTGAAACTGGTTCCACCCACCACCCACAGGCTAGGGCAAGGTGGCATTCCCGACCTCAAAGCAGCATTTGTAATTATCCTCCCTCTCCTCCATTTGTTTCTACAAAGATTCGTTTCTGTTGAGTCACATAGGACTGTTTGGGATACCTTTGCGATGCGAATTGCATCGCAAAGATAGGTCAAATGGCGTTTGTTTTGCAAAGGTACGATGCTATTTGTTTCGCAAACTACTTCGCAAGTTATAGTATGTGAAAGTCTGCGCTTCGCAAAAGAGGTCGTAAACTTGAACAAATCGCAAACTGCTTTGCAAGTTACAATATGCAAAGGTCTGCGCTTCGCAAAAGAGGTCGTAGACTTGAACAAATCGCAAACTTCTTCGCAAGTTACAATATGCGAAGGTCTGCGCTTCGCATATATGCGTTTTTATTGACCTGTTGTTTTATGGGGACAGTACTAGAGGTACAAGAGGAAGATCACAACTGCAGAAATGACAATGGGCCAGGAGCATGGCAAGGAGCATCTTTTTGAACATGTTGATGCGCTATTGGTGAGTGGGTTTGGTTGGGATTAAATTTTTGTTTGTGTTGAGATTGTTTTCATTTGAATCAAGATATTCATTTATGGTGTTGACTAAGCTTTGCATGTTGAAATGCAGGCATCTGAGAGTGAGAATGAGAGCTCCCAGGGCAGCAGTGATGAGGAGGAGAGAGGCGCTACCACTACTCCCCCCAGTGCTACCACTAGCAGTGGACCCAGTTCATTTGTTAGTCGAAATGTAGGTTCTGCAGGGGGCGAGGATAGGGAGGAGGAGGAGGACGAGGAGGAGGGGCAGGGGGACGATGAAGAGAAGGAGGAGGATGAGCAGCCTCCCCCTCCACCAGAGAACACTAGGAAGAAAGATTCAAGGAAGAAATCCAAGAGGGGAAGGAGGTCTAGATAGACAGCTAGTGTGTTAGATACCTAAGAGTTGCAAACCCTTTTACATTGTAAATTTTGAAATTTTGATATAGATTTTTTTTTTTGCGACCCAAAGTGACTCCAAATGACTATAAACCCTCTTCCAAAATAAGAATACAATGCCATGCTCTTGCGATACACAGTGGATCTCAAAACCATTTGCGAGTCATAATTCTTCCACTACTAGAAATTCTGTCATATGCAACCACCATGTTTGCAACTGGGATGCAACTGCCAGTCGCATGCAACTATCTTTGGTTTTTTATGCAACTATAATGGATTTTTGCCCCCTTTTTGGGTGTGTATGTAACTATGGTACAACTATGATCACCTTCATCCCAACCTTTGGATGATTTCTATGATATATCATCATATATATTTGATATGCATATACTCATAGTTGCATGTGTAACCAAATTATGCCAACTATGGTCTTTTGGTAAGCTAGGTACACATTTTTTGTAGGCATGTCTAGGATTAGGGTTGCCTACAAATGATAATCCCATTGATAAGGTTTAAGATATAGGTGAAAAATAACTTAATTTATTTTGCCACACCTAAAATAGTGTATCTATCCCCAACTTTTAGTAGCTTGCTCCACAAACATTTAGAAGATAATTGACAATTGAAGATATCAATTTTACTTACAATAGTTTATCAGTTGATGAAGCAAAACAATGTATTTGTGTATTCAACAAGAAGGTCCAATTAATCCCCTCAAGATTACAATATGTGGGTTTGACATGTGGAAATAATCTATTTTATTCCAACAATTATCCAGTACAAGTGAGGGTTCATGGCACATATACACCATATAGTCCATGTAATGCATGAATTAGTTCCAAAGTCAGCCCTGATAGTCCTGATGGGTAGACATGTGAATAAAGCACACATCAGAAACCATACATGAAAATACATGCTATTGTCCCCCTTAACAACCATAACTAGACAATATGCAAACCCTGGAAAGGGTTACAAGTGGTGGTATATTCATAATGCCAGTCAAATATATACTTGAAAAACACGTTACTTGCAAGTGGCAGATTCCACTGTTTCAGCCATAATAAGCACAAGTGGATAGAAAGAAAGAACACCATTGTGAGAGAAGTTAGAGTGTCTTAGAACAAAATGTCACTTTCAAACAACACCATCACCATACATTTTACCCAAAGAATATCTCAAAATAAGAAGCTCTATCTGAACCCCAACTTCACCCTAATTGGCCCTTATAGACCGCGAACGGTCTGCAATGCCATACAGCCCACGCTAATTGGCCCTCACAGACCGCGATCATCACTGATCAAGCGGTCTGTAATGCCATACAACCGGTCAAGAGGTGTGCATCCGCGATAACTAAAAAACATGCCACCCAAAACCTAGAAAAGGACACACTAAAAAGGGGAGAGTTAGATGATGAAACAAGCCCGACCTTCCCTCAGGAACACGGGGTTGACAAGTACAGAGGTCACATACCAGGCATTGCCAGAGAAGCTCTGGGATCATCAAATGCCCAACCCTACTTCTCCTCACGGGTTCGAACGGGTCCTTGGACAACAGAAGAGGAAGAAGATTTTCCGACAACCATGACAACGAACCAGTAAATGCAATAAGATAAGATGCTGCTGCAAGGTAGTTGAAAAAAGATTCACATCAATAAACTACGATTCCACAAGACACACAGAGTAGTACTAGTCCAGAGCTAGAAAGCAGGATCGCAGCTTCCTCAGAGACCAAGGACTGCCAGGCTTCGACGAGTGTGCAAAGCTCCTTGTTAGGTGCACGCCTACCAAAGAAGATTATGAAAAGACTGTAAGAAGTAAATTTCTGGACATGAGATCTATCAGCTCTTGGCAATGACGCAGCGATGGTGATGCAACTCGCGGAAGTAGGATTCGGACCCTTGTGAGAAATGCATGCAATGATGACGATTCGACTTACCTGGATCTGATCCCAACTATTATAAGCCCACAGCAGTTTCGACAGATCTGAGAAGCAAGCACAACATGAGCAATCGATTACAATAGCTTGGTCTCTGGCGGCGGCTCGTGCAACGAATGTCTCCCTCTCCGTCGCGCGCTAGCAACTGCGTTGCGTCAATAGCGCATTCCATGTCCCTCGCTCAAGCTTGCCTCGTCAGTACCGTCTCCTTCACGAAATGATATTCTTCGCAGCTGTAGCTACTAGCCCCCAGCTCTTACTCAGCTCTGACCGCCGCGCTACACTTGCTCTCACCCTCGACTTCCTCTTCCCTTGGACATGAAGCCTAGATCGTAGACGATATCATAGCAGCTTTAGACCTAGTGGAAAACTGCAAGTACGATCTCGATTCTTAGCAGCTGGAAGCTACATCGTACCAAGAGACATAAGAGAACATCTGCACAGACATATTGACCAAGCGAGAAAATAGATATTTGGGAGTCGAACTAACTCGGATTCAGAACGTCCTTTTGGGCATGACATTGATCTCAATCACGAACGTCAATGAGCTGCAAACAAGTAAAGAATTTGGAGAGTTCCACAGGGCGATCTGTCGCTCTTATATACGCGTCTTAGCTTCGCGGGGAGGGGTTCGTAGTTAAGGAGCTAGAAGAACCTAGCTAGCTGCAGGAACAAAACCAAAGTTCGGAAGACTGAAACGTCATGCATTATAACTAGTACTTTGTGGTCGAAGCTGCAACTCGCAGCAAGCTGAGATCAAAAAGAGAAAAAAACAAATGCATTGATGATGCAGATCAAGAGCTGCAAATGAGCAGTTGCAAGTTCCCACCATTCACATGTTTGTACTATGAAATCTATTGATGTGGTTTACAAGAGCAATGTCAGTTGGGGGATATGTCAACCGAACATGTTCTCAAAGACCTAGTTTAATGGTGGTATTGCCTTAACCAAGAGCTAACAGAGTGGTCAGTAGTGTAGGTAATGCAAAAGCTGAAAGCAAAAGATAGTTTAAGTAAAGAGCTGATGAATGCTATTCAAAATTTGCAGTTGCAACTTACTTACTGCTTTATGTCTCTGCCCCTTTTTGGGTCTTACTTTCAGACATAGAACTAACTAGTTAGTTTAGAAAGGACTTCCAAAAATAGCCAAAAAACCATTTGGTTTGGCCTTCCGATGCTACTAGTAGTAGCCTCCATAGGGTTTGGGGTAGAAATGCCTTACATGATGCCACATTTGCAACATTTGTTTAGGGTTTTTGGTGAGGGGTTTTCAAGGTTTAGTTAGGGGTGTCTCTTCTGAGATTTCCCCTCATTTTCTGTGCTTTTTTTCTAGCATGGGCATGGCTTCCAAGATGGGCAACATGAAGGAGAATTATTTTTTTAAAGTGGGTTTTGTATTTCGAACATGGAAGGCTAGAAAGAAGAAGGGCCCTGAAATTAAATGTGCAAGAGAAAAATAATGGCATTTTGGGAATATGAGCTACGTGTTTTGCAATTATCTTTGTCATGGTTGCCATTATTTTGTCAAAAAAGTTAACCAACTATTTTCTTAAATCTTGATGAATAAATACATATCCATTTTAGAAGCTCGTACAGACCAATCGATCGTGATCCGGCTCCTACAGACCAATCGATCGGTCTGTAGTGCCATAAAGCTCAGCCCGACCCGAGGCATCCACCAATGCTCCAACCAAGGCATTGGTGCTCTCAACAATGACACGAAAGGATCTTGCACAATCAACAGATTGGGGGTGGACACCTCGAGAATGTTGATCCGGCTCCTACAGACCAATCGATCGGGGTCGATCGATCGGTCTGTAGTGCCATAAAACTCAGCCCCGCCCGAGGCATCCACCAATGCTCCAAACAAGGCAGTGGTGCTCTCAACAATGACATGAAAGGATCTTGCACAATCAACAGATTGGGGGTGGACGCCTCGAGAATGCTGATCCGGCTCCTACAGACCAATTGATCGGGATCGATCGATCAGTCTGTAGTGCCATAAAGCTCAGACCCGCCCGAGGCATCCACCAATGCTCCAACCAAGGCATTGGTGCTCTCAACAATGACACGAAAGGATCTTGCACAATCAACAGATTGGGGGTGGACGCCTCGAGAATGCTGATCCGGCTCCTACAGACCAATCGATCGGGATCGATCGATCAGTCTGTAGTGCCATAAAGCTCAGACCCGCCCGAGGCATCCACCAATGCTCCAACCAAGGCATTGGTGCTCTCAACAATGACACGAAAGGATCTTGCACAATCAACAGATTGGGGGTGGACGCCTCGAGAATGCTGATCCGGCTCCTACAGACCAATCGATCGGTCTGTAGTGCCATAAAGCTCAGCCCCGCCCGAGGCATCCACTAATGCTCCAAACACATAATTCATTGATATAAGTATCAACTGAGAGCGCATGACATTCCAAAATGACTGATTTGCAGAGAGAAAAAGACCTGTTGATTGCGAATGCAACAGCTCCCATGGTTTACAGCTTGAGGATAGAGGAGTGCAAAAATAGGAAGCAAGTCTACTTACCTGATCTGCTGCAAGAGCACCAACAAAATGCTTGCCTACCTTGCATCGAATTGAGCACAAAGTGGCACACGTATCAATGCTGCTGGCGCTGCCATTTGTAGCACTTGTCAAATTGGAGCGAAATGTCGCACTTGTGTTGGAAGTGTATTTGGCAGGTGCTTCCGTGAATGTAATTCTCCGTGTCTGGGCTTCTTGTAGTAAGTCTGGAATCACAACAACAAACAAGAGCAAGGCAAGAGACCTCCCAATGCAGACATGAAGCAGCTTACAGGAGGAGGAGGTACTCATGCATGATTCTTGGTAACCAAGCAACCACAAGAAGAAGCTAGCTCTGGCTGTGATCATCACGCCTTCTAAGTGGTCAGCCTAGTCACGTCCTCCACTGTTGTTGCTGCTGCCGCCCAACATTCTCGTTTGCATAATGCTTCTAGCTGCTCATGGTCAATCCTCTATCCTTACTCACCGCCCAGTGCGTAAGGATAGAGGATTGATCAATGCTTGCTGAGACTCTGGGATGGTTGTCCAAAAAGCACAGATGGCACTATTTGATCTAAAATACAAAACCAGGAGTTTTTGACATAAGCCCAAAAGCCAAGACTTGAGAGCTGGCCGATCTCAAAATCACTACGTGCCCACCCACAGGAGAAATCTTCAGATTGCAAGCAAAATCCTCAGATCCTCATCCCTAAACCCACATATTTGTCAAACTGAGATTCATTGAAGATGCTTATATTACGGCTGAGCAAATCTAGCGAACCTTTTTCCTTCCAGTCTCTCTCCAACCCTAAATCTCATCAGGACTACCGATTCCAGTCTAGCCGGTTCAAAAGGAATGCACACGCATACCAAAGTGAACAAGAACACTAGAGTTTGTAGTTCTCTAGAAGAGATTTCCTGTTGCATCAGTGCAGAATCCTCTTCTCATTGAGATTCGAACCCTGCCTGATGGAGTTTGAGTGGAAAGCCCAACTTGCAGAGAATAAACAATTCCAAGCATTATTTGCTTATAAGTAGCAGGTATAACAGCTCCATCTCCAGAGACAAGCAGCTTCAGATGATCAAGCAACAACACCAATGTATCAAAGTAAGACCCATGGTAGTAGCAGATACCCGTCCATCCATGGACAAACTTTTTGGAACAATTACTGCTATACGAGCCAAACCCAAAACTCAAAAGGTTTGGGCATCTGATCTCCTTGTCCTCTACAAATGTTAGGCAAATGTGCAGGGAGAGAGTACCCGTGGCTGGGAAAAGAAGAGGCAGACCGGGACAGCGCTCCAGCCTCAGTCTGGGCAGGGGAAACCATATTTTCTGGCAAAGGTGGTGATGCTCGTTGAGTACAAGATTCAGACTCTCCCACTTTGAGTCCATTCAAACTTGATGCCATCACCTGTGAACCTCAGTGCTACAAGTTACAACCACGGGCTACCCTCTAGGGTTGAACAACATGAAGTCTAGCAAAATGCACTTTTGAGATCAACCATAAAGGGCCGTGGAAGGAAGTATAGTGAACACATGAGAAACCTACCTCTGTAAGATAGAGCTTGTGAACATGGTAATTATCATAGTAGATTTCATCCTCAACCACCCGACTCCTTTTCCCAGTCATTGCAGAACTTGAATCTCGACCCATATTGCTGGGCAAATCTGCTCCTCTGCAATAAAAATTCATAAGCCCCAAAATATCAAAAAAATAATAACCACCACCCCTGCCTTGCTGGTTCACACACATGTCTTCTTAAGTATTGGCAGCAAAATTCTACTGCAATGTTCCAGATTCAAAATTTCAAAAAACCTTGCCATGCATCAGAATTTCACAAACGTTCAAATGCATCAGAAATTCACAAACTTTCCAATGCTTTTCAAATGAGCTGACAGGCTGGCAATGGTTAGATAGGTCTTGAGGGATTTTGATTCCAAATGCACAAGACAAATGTGAGTTGAGGTGAGTTGTATCCTTGAGTGATTTAGATCATGAATGCACACGAAATTTCAAGCAGTTCATGGTGCTTATTATGTGTGGCTTGTAACCTCTAACTCCTAGAGCTTGCTGGGCTAACTGCAGGTCCTACATTTCGAAATGCTAGGGTCTGACATTGTGATTTGCTTCACTTTGCAGGTGGAAGGTCTTGACACAAGAAACAGGTTTCTGTTCAGTGATGATATTATGGTCAAATTTTCTCAACAACAGATTGCCAGACTCTCAAGAATTACTTACCTGCTGCAACTCACATACCAAAGGAATGTATCGGAAAAATGTGCAAGATCTACAAGCTGTTTTCATAAAGCCAGTGTTCTCTGGTCTCCGAAAGAAATGCTGCTAGGTACCAGGGAGATTGCGATATAAAAACAAGTGACCAAAAAAGGTAGTATTCTCTCTCTCTTCCCCTCCCCCGGATACCACATCTGTAACATCGAAAGCAAGAAGAGGCACGGGAGGAGTTGGAAGGCAAAACGTGTACATGGAACCGAGGCGAAGTTTCGAACGACTCATCGGCATTCTTCTTAAGCGATCGGGGAGAGGGGAAAGAGACGAATCTCTCATGGCCAACAAGCTGAGAGCATCGGTCTGCCCTCGAGGTGTTCAACGTACCTCTGGACAAGTGAATCATCGTAATCCATTACCATTATGGCAGGCTTGTATCTATCCTACACTCGGCACTGGCGATCTCCAATGCTCCCCTGGTTTTCTCCCACGGGCTGCCATCCACAGAGCACTCCCTCGGTGTTTGTCCCCAAGCACGCACCTCTCCCACTCACACCTCAAACACGTCTCAACGCATTTCCAACTTCCCTCTCGAGGAAAGAAGAAACAACCGAATCGCCTTCTGTCAAAATCACATGAAACGCACTGTGATCTGTTGATGACAGAAAGCGCTACAACGCCGAGGACGCATCTGACGCAAGCGCACAAGACGAAGAATAATCGAAAGAAGAAGAGGAAGCGCACTTTGCAATCGCGCAGCTGCTCCACCGCCACCATCATACCCTAAACCCTTACAACAGGAAGCTCACATTATGATCCCTCTTGTGCGCCTTCGTGGATGATTCGTTCACTGGATGAATATGTTATTCCTCATCCACTGACAATCTGTGTTGTCGAAGCGAAGCTTGATCACACTATGATCCCTCTTGTGTGCCTCCATGGATTTTCGTTCACTGGATGAAGAACTTGTTCCTCACATACTGACAATCCGTGTTGTCCAAGCGAAGCCTATTTTCATCTTATGTGTTTTTCTTTTTTTCTGTTTTTCCAGTTCGTAAATTTGTCATATTGTTAATGCTTAATGGGGTTTTTTTTTCGCCCCCCAATTTGGTGCTTTCAAAAGTTTGGCGATTTCTTTTTTTTATTAGCAATTTTTTAAATTTTGGTTATCTTTATTTTTATTTCTTTTTGAAGTTTTGATTCATGATCCCTATTACGTTGACTTGAAAATGTAACTTATTACTATGCATTACTGCAATGTACCAAGCTTATGTGGCAATTCACATCCATTGACCTGAACATAAATCATAAAACAATATTCATAGAAACCTATCAATGTAGTGGAAATGGTGAAAAGAGAAATCCTAAAAGGTTTTGAATGATAAAAAATAACATTTAGTGGAATAATATCAAATATTGACCAATTCACATCTCTAATTAGGGTTTTTATTATTGACCAATGCATATTCTTAATTAAGGTTTTTATTTTTGGCAATTTATAGCCAATTTTTCCCATTGGCCAAGGGTAGCCAAGTCAACAAAAGGAAGTCAAAGGTGAAAAATTGACATCATTTTGCCAAATTTATAAAATGAAATGGCATCGGTAGCCAACTAGCACTATGAATAATGTACAATCATGGATATTTAAGCTTGTTGTTTGGAGATTCAAGTGGATTGTGTTGTCATGGTAATCGACATACGCTTGTTGATGAGTCGATTTTGAAGATGGAGGTGTAGCTTAATTTGATGCATTTGATTTTGAAAGCGCAATAGTTCATTGCTAAACTCAACAAGGCCCCTAATGTTCGGGAAACATGGTAAGAGTTTTGATTTCATGTTGATTCTTGATTTTTGATTCGTGAATCCCTAACCCTTAAACCTTTTATGAAGCTTGAACATTTTTTCGAATTACAAGTTTGTTTAAAGCTTGTACGTGCACTGTGATGTTTTGTGCAATCCTTGGTGTTTCTTCATTGTGTGCATTGTGCAAGCCTATTGGTCCCAAGTTGCGAGGTACTCATCCAAAATCTCATGGTTGGGGGAGGGCTAATAAAAGAAGCCATATTTTATAAGTTTTTCTTGTTTTGGAGCTAACACAATGACTATTTTCCAAGGTGCCAAAATTGGAATTACTCAACAGATTTATGATGACTATGTGCTTCACATACAAGGAATTCAATGTATGGTTCATAATACCTATTTAGTAGTGCAAGTTTTGTCCAAGTTGAACATGGTGAACAAGTTGGAAAGCTTGTTCCAAACCTTATATGATTATTTTTACAAAAGTCCCAAAAGGCATTTGGGACTTATTAAACTTACTAAAATCCTGGGAATTAAAAGAAATAGACCACCAAACAATGGGACCTCCCGCTCAACAGTAAAAAAAAAAATCAACCCCCTCACCCTCCCATCCTGCTTTGGTTTGGTGCAGCAAAATGGTTTTGGCCTAGCATTTTTGTACATTTTGCTGAGGCTGGTAAAAGGCACAACAAAGCCTCACACCTGCTCTTGATTGGCTAGATAGTTTGATTGATCCGGATGGGTCGCTATTAGCACCCTTCCACCCATTTTCAGTGCTAGTTTTATAGGTATTTTTGAAAAAAATTGTGAACAACCAAAACTTGGATGCCATAAATATATTTTAAGGGTCACAAACTGAGCACCGCTGGAGATGCCCTTAAATGGAAAATCATAACAAATTTTTATCCCAAAAATGTTGAAGATTGTTAACCACCATTGCATGATGAACAGACACATGATGCATTCTTGGGTTGTAAATAAGCAAAGCTGCACATGATGCCAGCAGACTCGCAAAGCTGGAGGGGAAGACGATCTGCATCTGGCTTGAAGACTGGGTTTTTAAACATTGACTACAGTAGACTACCAATGCATACCACTTACCGAACAATGAAATGAAATGTTCTTGGTGGTTGGTACAAGCCGCCACTGGTTGTACTACAAGTCTATTGGTTGAGAATTTGTTTCTTATCTGAATTTTGGGTTAAGAATGGTGAGCTCTCTATTGCATTTTCCAAAGCTAATATTGTGGCCACCATTGTTTAATGAATACCCCACCTCACGAGGGATCTCCAGAATGCAAATATATACATATATTGCTAGCGCATGCGGAGCGTGCCAACAACAATGAAAACTTTGAAAAGTAGGCGTTGTCTTTTATTGGAACAACAACACTCTCATATATATTTTTGTCCAAATGTTTTTCCTAGATAAGGCTTATCCAAATCTGATTGTGGGTATTGATGTTCTAGATAGATTACAGCATTGATTTTTATCATTTCTAAACATTACAAGTATCGCTAGTTTTAATATTTAATGGGCTGGGTTTGTCAAGTCCAAATTTAAGATTTTGCAGGTTAAATATATGCACTAAGAGGCCTTAATCAGGGGTTTGGATGAATTAGCATCTGCAGTGGTATTGTGGTATAAACATTATTGCTTTTAAACATTATAAATACATGCCTTGGATGAAGGAGCACCAACATTGGTGCCATGGTCGAAAAAAAAAAATCATTTGAATCGTTTCTAAATATTACAAATATCCCATGATTAGACAAAATCACAGGCTCTGATTCCAAATCTAACATCTCTTGGGTTTTAATTTGGCCACTAACCTGCCTCACTCAAGAAGCTGAAGGTGACCAACCAGTCATCAGTGTAGGCCACAAGTTGGCTAGGGTGAACCCAACACCCATGTTGGTACCTTGACCTTTTTGAATGAGCCCTCTTAGTGGCCATATTAAGCCCAAAAAATGTTAAATCTGAACTCGGACACCCTGATTTAGTTTTAGCATGGGATATTTGTAATGTTTATAAATAATTTAAATGGACTAGCTTGGGTTCACCCAAAGGCTCTCAAGTCACAGTGTGCTTGTTGGTTGATTAAATATCATTGAAACTACTTAATTGCTAGATGGGAATTTGAAAAAGTTTCTCAGAGTCCACAATTTTTTTATAAAAACAATCAAGGCATTGAAACTAGTGTTGCCCTGTTATTGGGGAATTTTTAAAAATAAATATGTTGGGTATTAATAAAGGGCACAATGACAGGCTATTTCAACCTACATGTCGGTTCTCAGTAGCAGCAATATTTATTTTGGAAAAAAATAAAAGGTGAGTTAGAGTTGCACAATAAGTCCAAGACCATATAATTCACAGGGCTCTTGTGAAAATACCCTCCAATCTCATTTGTACAGTTGAATCCATCAAAGACATGTCTGTGGACGTCAGCTGTAGAAGGCGTCCAGGTGCTGAAGAAGACTTATGCATGCCAGTGATTTTGCAGCTGCTGCTGGCTTGTTTATCAGAGTGCCATGTGGCATCATTTCAAACACTTTCAAAGTAAAGATTTTTTTTTTGGTCGCCTTTCTTTCACAACACTTGAATTATTTTGTCGTAATTACATGAAAAATCCTTAATTACATCGACAGTAAAAATATTAATACCTTTCATAATATTGGGCGCTAGGCCTACCTCCACTCCAGGTCCCAGAAGGGACCAACCAGTTGTTTCCAGCAACTACAAACACAGTGAATGATTACTAGTCACAGTATGAGACTTGGAAAAAAGATGGAAAAGGAACATTTTCCTCTATTTTGGGATGTTATATATATTTTTTGGATGAAAAAAGTTCCTTTGGTTCACTAATGTCAGTGATTGACCCAGAAGGTGACATTTGATTGGGTCCTTTCAATCTACACTATTTTAGTACCTTGGACAGCTTCAGGGGAAGGAAATTTCTTCCTTTTACAATATATAATGATAATCAAGTGAGTTCGGTGAGCTTTGCATCGGCCTGCTGAGCACCTTTTTGCCCCCACCCACCAACCAATGTGCCATCTATGCACGTTACACAAACACCAACCATCTGCAAGCATCGACCTATTCGTCTTCGACCTACCGATCCCTGACACACTTGTTCCTACCGACGGCCCACGAAGCAATTTTGATTTTCCATAAGACTTTCAACTATTGTAGGCACAATCTTCTCCAGCCAAGGGGGGGCAAAAAATTGATGTGACGTGTCAACTTTTCATTGGCAATGATGTCAACATTCCAACAAATCGCATTGGTTTCGCCATCATATTTGGCACCCATTCGAACTTCAAGTCCCTTTCAAATGCAAGCGGATCATACCTTAAGGCTTGGTATAGAAAATAATACCAATACAGGCCATGTATCGGTGACCAAAAATAATCTACCCCATATTGGGGTTATGTGTCGACGATGGACGTGATCCAGGGGCATTGGGAAAATGAAAATGATATGCGCAATTGGTGTTTTTCCAGGCAGTTAAAAGTGATCTTAATAATGTGTGGATGACCAAAAATAATCCACATCGTCCATGCCTTACCAAAAAAGGATCCACCCTATGGAGTGAATATAAATCATCTCTTTTGTCCACGGGTGATTGAAAATGATCCACTACATCCACGAATGTTTGGAAATGATCTACCCCATCCATAAACAATTTAAAAAAATGATGAACGTTTTTTGGGAAAGTGATTGTGCATGATGTCTGGCATTCATATGTTAGACTTATTACCAAGATTGCAACCCGACTCAAATTACCTTTTGAATAGGCTCTCAGAGTGTTAGATTTGCGAATGTTCAGATAAGTGCACAATATCGAGGATCCACGTACTCCGTGTTAGGCTTTAAATAACGTTTTGCTTAATTCTTTCCTTTCATTAAAGATTTTGTTTGTTGCTTGTCGGTGGACTTGTTGGTGCATCTATTGATCGTTCATTCATTCTTTTCCATGTGACTAGGAAGTGCATGTTCAAGAATGATGAACTTACAATTAATATATCGAATTGGTATTCTTGCACTTTAATTATATTTGTGTACAAATGTTCTGAGAACATCAACATTCACATGAGGGTCTGGAAAGCGATGTATGTGTCTGTTGTGTGTAACAACATTGCGAGTGTACGCACCAGTTAAATAGCAGTAGTAGCAGTGGTTTTTTTTTCCTTTTTTCTTTCCTTGTTTTTTTTTTAAAAAAAATTGTGTCTTCAATGGCCAATTTTGTGATGTAACCAAAGTGACCATCATCCCCAAAAAGAAGAAAGAGGAATTGAAAAAAGGGGCCAAATTCGCCAACATCACCAACTACGAAAGTTTTATTTTTAAAAAAGAAGGAAAAGGGGGTCCTTCCGTAGTATTGGCTACCTAATAGAACTTACCATAAAAGTCTGATGTTTCAGCAACTTTTTTTTCCCACAAAGTCTAGCCAATTTGGGACCATTTATTTCCCACAAAAAATCCTTCAAATAGGTTGAAATTTGAAATCATATATTTCAGGTGCAAATTGGCAAAAAAAATTGGCAATAAAAAAAATCAAGGAGGTGCACGTAGGCAGTGGTATGTACATTACTAAGCATACTGAGTAGGCCAATCACGTGGATGCTTGAAAAAAAAACTAAAAATATATAAATAAGCGAAATGGAAAATGGGGCAAGGGATGATGGGGAGGTCAATGACGGAAAAAAGGACAGATGGACGGGAGGACTGACGGACGGACGAACAGACAGACACAAACTAAGAAAGAAAAAAAGAAAGAAAGGAAGACGAACGTACGTAGAGCTCTTTCATCCCACTGCCCTGGGCGCAATTCGCGAATGTCTGTGAGGAACACACAGACAAACAGACACCACCACGTTTGCTCTAATACTAGTGGGTAACCCGTGGCTACGCCACTCCAGCCACCCCCAACGCTTTGTGCTTCCATGTTTGGATTTGTAGCCAGGTTTGGCTAAATATTCCTTCAGATAATTGCCCACTTTTTCCACATCTTCCTACAAATGATGGCCATTTTGGCTATAAACAAAAATAATTCGCAAAAAAAAAAAAAACCCACCGGTGCTATTATTACCATATGGTTGAAGAATGGGTACCTTTAAAATAAATACACTTATTATTACATTTTCTTTAAAGGAGAGGTTTATAAAATTTAAAATAATAATAATACAATTAATATGATTATTTTGGGGTGCACAAATAGACAGATCCATTTCAGAAATGGAGAAATCCATAGTTTTAACTCTTACCCAAAATTGGATCTAGACTTCAAACCCTAATCGTTGGATTCGAAGAACCTGGTTTGGGAACCTCGAGCTGCACGTGGATCGAGACCTAGAGCTGGAGCTGGACTTGAAACCCCAATATTTGGCTTCGAAGAACCTAGATTGAGACCTGGTTTGGGAACTTCAAGGTGCAACCGTGGATCTAGACTTCAAACCTTGAATCTAGGGTTTGAAGAAGAAGAAGAAGAAGAAGGAGGTGGGGACATGGTTAGGGAACCTCAAGCTACACATAGACAGACAGACATACACCACGTTTGCTTTGATATATAGGATATAAGATCTTGCAATGTGACCTAATTTCACAGGAGAAGAAATCTTGTAAATACGATCTAATTTACTTTTATTGTCATTTGTAAGAAAAATTAAACAATATCCCCTTTAAGTAAATTTTTTTTTTCTTATCATAAATGGTAGGGCCACCATGCGACGCATGCCGTGCCCGTCGTGTTTTGTTTGTCTTGGATGGCGAACATGTGTCGTTCGGATAAACCTTGGCTGAATTGTGTGATGGATGAAATTGAACCCGAAACCTAAGCAAATTGGTCCCATGAATGAAGATTTGATGTGAGACGTAATGGTTTACAATACAAACGTCGGTCGCGAGAATGAAAACTAATATTAAATTATTGGTAATAGAGCGGGGGAAAATTGATATTTACTTAAATTGATGTCATATTAATTTCCTTAAACAATTACTTTATTTTTTCCATAGGAGGGTTCAACAAAATGGGTAGCCAGATGTTTGAGTCATTACAAAACTTCTCGATGGCATAGTTGGGAACGAACCAAACAGTAAGCACTACGTTGACTGCTCCATTGTGGGTTGTCGCATCAATGGTTCAACCTGGATTGTCAAGACCGGGGGGGAGGGGAAGGAGGTTCAATTCCTTGCACCCCGGTCCTCCTACTCTTGTCTGAGCTCTGGTTCAACGACTAGCCTAAACCCCCCCTGCCGCACCCCCCTTTTCCCTCTTCTACTTGCGATTGGTCGCCTTTTGTTATTTTTCGTCAAGCCGCATTCGTTTTCACCCTCTTCTTATTCGATTTTCGATCGCTCGAATCGTTCATTTTGTTAAGATGTCTTTTTTTTACCAGCGGTTAAAATTGTTGAACCGTTTCCCTCCATGAACGAATGTAAACGCGGAGAGCCCAGAGTCCGCTTTATTGGACCCCTCAAATTTTTGAAAAATACATGGGAACCCCCTGAGGATTCTTTTTGTCTGTTTTTGTTTTACGAATACATTTAACAGGGTATAAATATTTAATGTTGTGTAAAGAGGTATTTCGTTTGAAGATCGTCATCATTTGCATCAATTTTTAGCAGGAGTGTTGTAGGACTCATGCTCTCCAAGGATGTTCATAGCTTGATTGAATGGGAAAAGAAAATCGTGCCTTATGAAATTTCCCGGGTTTTTTTTTTTTTGTTTCCTGGGCTTGAATGACCCAACACCCACCAATGCCCCATCCACAAATCTCGTTTTAGGGTTTAGGGTTGAGAAATTTTTCTCCCAGGAAAATTAATAAATAGCTCGGAGAAAAGGGAGAAAGTATACTTGTAAAATTAAAAATTTATACCATAAAAGAGGTATTTGATATGAATTTGTCTGGAACAACCCAAGCCGCATCACAAAATAAATCAAGAATTGCTTTTTATGATGACCAAATAACAATCAGGGTTGTTTTGGGAAAAGGAACATTATGGCAACGCTGCAGGGCATATCTAACCAAATAATAATTAGGGTTGTTTTGGGAAAAGGAACATTATGGCAACGCCGCAGGGCATATCTGAAGTATGTCATCGTGGCAAATCGCGGTTAATTTTAATTGGTAAATACTCTAGGACATTTTTGGTAAACAGTATTAAAGTTTTCACGCTTGCACAAAGTTTAATATATCACACATCCTTTTTAATCTATAAACATTCATTGTAACAAAGCTTTGTTGGGATGGAAGATGAATTAAATGTTTATTAAACAATGAAAATAAGAATCAGATCTATTTCCCTCCAAAATGGCCACGGCGTTCCCATTTGGTTGTGGACGGCCAATCCCAACGTTATATGGGTCAGTTTATTTAACATGTAAAAATTATAAAATATGTTTCATATATGGTGCACGGGATTTTTGTACAGGCCACATTAAATACTTAAAATTATGTTCAACATTTTCCCAAGTGTATTAAAAGAGGTGGCACCCATATTGCAATGAATACATAATCGTATCAAATCTAACACAAAGTAATCTACCTTTTTTCAAAATTAAATTCCATTTATCCAAATAAATAACATATATATGCATGGACGGCAATAAAAAGGTACAACACGTGACAAACAAAGGGTGGGGGGGGGGGGGGGGAGATATTAATTTTTTTCCAATTTTTTTGTGTGTGCAAGAGGAATATGTCATGTAAAATCCCACGATTTGGAAAACCAAAAGCTATTTTGTATGTGTAGTATAACAGTGTATAGCATTAAGTGCTTGTTCCTCGAGTGAGCAACACAACATATATCTCCATGTAAAATTCATTGATCCATTCTGGAATCTTTTACACATGGTTCGCCCAACATCCGAACTGTGAACAATTGAATTATCATTTTTTGCATATGTTATGTCAGGAGGGAGCATGGCATCACAAACATCGCATGTTAAACTCTGCGTGCAGGATTTGTTGGGATGGAAGATGAATTAATGTTCATTGAATGATGGGAATAAAAATATCATTTATTTCCCACCAAATATACCAAAGATAAATTGGCCATGAATTAAACAGGTCTACAAATGTTATGTGCTACATCAATTATCATTGAAACAATACTAAAAATAGATCAATACAATCTAAATCTAAACCGACAATATTAACTTAGACAGGTTCTACTGTAGTATGTGAGCACAATGGAATGGCATGACCAATGTTTTTTTCAAATTGTCATATCGAAAATTTGGTGATTTTTTCAAGACATAACAAAATTAGCTGAATTCACACAAGAATTCTTAGATTGATATTAAAACAGTTAGGTTAATCCATAGCTTCTTTCCCTAACCACAGGGATCTAGTCTAAAAACTTTGGCTTCTTCCTTTTTGGTGCTCTTATCTTCAAGAATTGACATAGACAAACCAAGGATTTCCAGTCTTTTCATATTTATCTTCATATATTTCCAATTTCTAACTTACGGTAGGCAAATTCACCCTCTAAAAATTATTGTTTTGTTTTGAAACATAGTAGTGTGCCATATATATGATGTTATAATTTCCTCGAAATTTGCCTCAAAATAGCACAATTGGTTGAAATTAAATTAGAAAGTAACATTGTCCAAAATTTCTTGGATTTTTATACAAGAAAGGAATAATTCACTCCCCAAAAAAACATTGTTTATGAGGTATATGGCCAAAAAAACAGTGTTTTATGAGGAATATGGGGGTTGATCAATTTGGGGTTTGAAGGGTTCAGGGTTTAAGAGCCAAGTCATTAGGGTCCAGAATAAGTATGTAGTTTGTACCAAATGTACATGCACCTCCATTATCACCTCAACCTGACAAAATTTTGCCCACGAACAACACTTAATTCTAGTGTACTGGATAGTCTTTTAAATAACCCTTTATGAAAATGACGACTACCTATAATGACGAAATCTGTATGGGGATGCGACAAAGAAAAGACTGTTGCTTACATCAAGCGTGCTTTGAAGCAATGTCACAGTAAAGTTGTTAGTTCAGAGGTACCACCAGGATTCAGGGATTGAGCATCTCAGAAGTAATCTAGATGCTTGTTGTCGATGTTCTCGTGAGCATCTGGTATATCTCAGAAGGCACAAAATATGTCTAGATTGGTATGGTGTTCATGGTAAACTGAAATGCAAGCATATCCCAAGATTTGTGAATGATCGAGCAACACGAAGGTTGTTGTTTGTTCAGAAGCTCAACTTCACAGAAGTGAATTTCTAGGTGTGATATAAAGTCGTTCCCCTATTTTTAGATCCTTTTCGACTACCTCCAACTTTTATCTTACAAACTAGCGATGTTTATTTTAGAATGCACAATTGCTCAGAGTTCACACAGTGGGTCAGTAGATTTTGACAACCTAGTTGCTAATGGAGGGACTATTCTACAGGTATTGAACAGTGTTGATGCGAGTTTTGGTCTTGGTCACAATTCGCAAGGTCCTTACCACGGGCCAACGCTCGAAGAGAAACCTGACAGGCTTGGAAGAAACCCTGAGAGTTATTAATCCTTGCTAAAGTGAGATGGACACACGAATGGGTGTTGAGATGGAGTTGAAGGTTGTCAAGAAGGATTTGCAATTTGCATCTGCTAATTCAAACACCAAGGTGGTTGACATGGTGTCCCCTGCACCACCATATGCTCCACCGGCCAAATTCAAGTAAGCATCTATAGCAAGGGCTCTTGTAGAATCCAAATGTTGTATAAAACAAAGCTCATTGCTCGGTGATTTTTATATGGCGAATTTGCATATGGTTATTGTGGGTTCAATTTAGCTGCATTACATTACAATGGTTGTTTTTGGGTTTTCCTAACAAGAGTCCATGCTCCATCAAACACGGAATAACCTATAGGGGACAATGTAGGAGTAGAAAGTTCCTTTTAGGACTGTTTTGCTTTTAGTGGTTAGGCATCTATTTGGCTGTGGCAGGTATGAATGATACCAAACAACGAGTTTGGTTGTGGTTTGTATTTTGGCAAAGGCAGCTGAAGAAGAAAATTTGAAAGTTCATTTCAGTGAACACATTGTATGTTCCAAGTTTTATATACTCCCAGACCTTGATTTTGTTTCTCAAATAGTTTGGTTGTATGTTAGTTGGGCTTCTAATGACTTATATGTGTTTCCATATCAGCTGCACAATTTTTACAACAATTTTTTCACCCTGCATTGAACTGTCCAAAAGAATGGCTCCAGGCCTCTGTTATCAGGTCACTGTGTGTTTCTGAAAGGCCCACTGATAGATGGGCCAATGTCAGGGCTCTTTCCATTAGGCTGCTGTGATCACAGTTACACACAGTGTGTTGTGATCACAATAGCCTAATGGAAAACCACTGACATATTAGCATCTTGTTTCTTACTTCAGGGACAGTCGATTTCCATTGGAGAATTACAAGTGTGGTGAAAATATGTAGTTAATTAAAGGTCATATAAAATGATGGATGTTGTGATTTAATGTCACTTATAGCAAATGATGGAATGTGTGTTGGCAGTTAGGCCTGGTCATTAATCTCAAGGAGCCATTGCTGTGCATGCTACAACTCCCCTTGTTTGGCAAGGTGACTAATTATAACTATGCCATTTGTGTTACAGTAGAAGGATAAGCCATTTGTGTTACAATAGAAGGATAAGCACATTGCTAACGTGCCTAGGCTGCTCACTAGGTTAACTCCCACACGTTGACTATGCAGGTGATCCCTGCAGAGTGTAAATATGCCTGCTTGAAAACCAAGTTGGAGATCAAACTTGTCAAGGCTACGAACATTCATTGGATGCAACTTGGGTGCAACACAAAATGCGGGATTGACTGGGACAAGTTAGAGGCAATTGTTAAAGAAGAGGTGGGTGTTTTTCAGTCTTGATATTTTGTGACAAATATGCCATATGGGTAAAACTATATGCACATTTTGCCTTTAGTAGTAGACCTGTGATCTAATTCGGGCTGGTCTTGATAGGTAAACCACCCACCACCTATACAATACACTACAATCCAAAACAAAGGTAGTGAAAATTGGGCAAAAAAGTACAACGCATTAGAGGCCCGAATATGTGAGCTTGAAGAGAAGATGAATGCAATGACCTTGGAGCTGAAAGAGGTATGCCAAAATGTACTACCGAGTTCATCAGTTCCCTTGCCTACACAACCCAGCTGCCTTGGTGCAAATCCAAAGATAGTTGCAGAGGTTGCAAGGTTGTTTTTCCCATCATGGGAACCACTTGAACCATGATTTTTTTAACTCCCTAATTTTTGATACAAAGCTGCTTGACGAGTGTCCATATTAAACCTTAATGGACCCTAAAATTTTCTGTGATATTAGTCGTTGAAGGAGCTAAACCGATTGAAGTCAAATGTACCCAAGATTATCACCTTAGTGGCACTGCAGATTTGTGAAACCTTATTGGACATCTCAGCTTGCAACATACAAGGTAGCTATTCCTTAGAGCAACGTAGTCTAAAAGGATCTAAGTCCCTAGCTTGGGTGTCTATATTTTGTGGGCAGAATAGGACATTTTTCCTTTGAGCTTCATTCTCCTTCTAGGTTGCAAAAGCTCCTACCATTGTGGCTGTAGGGTAGAAATAGTGAGTAAGGAGTGATTTCCGTTCATGATCTCATACTTTGTGAGTAGCACCCAAAAGGTAATCACTAGACTCATCTTGTAATTGTGAATCATTCTTATGGACTTTTCTTCAAATCTCAGAAAGATGAGTCGAGTGTGATGCCTTGTGACTTGATAGGATATTGCAAGTGATGCAAATGATGAGACTTTGTTGGCTTCAGTGGAATCATCCAGTTGCCCATTTGATATTGCAAGCAAAGGGGTTCAGTGGGTAATTCATGGCCATGTACAGTGGGAGAACAATAGATGCTGCCAAAGTGGCTACGTTTAGAAAGACCTTGGCTGCTTCTGCTATCGACATTGGTGTGTTCTGTATGTGTGTACTGTGGCATTTTTGGTGGGTGTAACAGAGTTGGTGATCTTGAGACTTATTCAAGGTCCAGAGATGAGATTGGTTCTGGCCCTTGGACAAAAAAAAGGGTTCAAGTTTTTTGTCAAATCAGAAGTCACTTGCTTTGTTTCAAACATCTTTAGTTTGTTCATATTGTTCGTTGCTTGTCTTTGTTTTCTTTGTTCTAGTTTTCTTTGCAGCCAAAACGTGGTGATTTGGACATGAATCAGCATGTCAACGATGTGAAATATGTTGGATGGGTGATGGAGGTAAGCTTCTCTTAGCTTGTTTTCTAAGAAGTAAAATAAAAAATACCTATTTCTTTTACTGATTACTTACATACATACCTTAGTTTGTGATCACCAATGGTGTGTGACAGCTCCTTTTGAGAGCACTTGGCTTCAAGAGTAATTATGTTTTTCTACCTGATGTTTGGGAGATTTGGTGTTATTTTCTGTTATCTAAGTGCCATGCTCATGCAAGATACTTGTTTCATTGTTTGGCTGGTTAATAGGAAATGTGGACACAAGGCTAATTCAGAATGTGGCTTTGGCTGCAGAGTGTTCCAGTTGCAGTTTTTGAAAACTATGAACTTTCAAGCATGACACTCAAGTACAGAAGACAGTGCAGCCAATCTGATGTTTTACAGTCAATGTGCAGTCCTACATCTTGTACTGCAAAGCTAGAGAAGGAAGCCGAAGTAGAGGTGAATGGAGTAGGTTGTTCATACACAATTGGATCTCAAACATCAATTCCAGATGTTGCCAAGTGTGTACCTCCACACTTACAGTTTACACATTTGTTGCGGTTGCAAGTTGATGGTGCAAAAATCCTCCAGGGTAAAACACAATGGAGATTAAAGAAGTCTAAACACTTGCATTGAAACTGGGTGCTTTTTGTAGGGTAGAGAAGAATATTATAAGACACTTAAATCTGTCATGATATGTTATGATAGGTGTGTTATGGAAGTCTGTCATGATATGTTATGATAGGTGTGTTATGGAAGTCTGTCATGATATGTTATGATAGGTGTGTTATGGAAGGGAAGGTAGGGGATCTAGTAACATTATCTGAGAGTTGTGCAATCCAACACTTCATAGAGCCACCTCTTCGATACCCAAGGGTTACAAACCCTTTTACATTGTAAAATTTGAAATTTTGATATAAATATTTATTTTTGCCTTCCAAAGTGACTCCAAATGAATATAAACCCTGCTTCCAAAATAAGAATACAATGTCATGCTCTTGCGATACACAGTGGATCTCAAAACCATTTGCGAATCATAATTCTTCGAAACACTGTAAAAGCCAAAAGACCAAATATACCATGTCATAGACATCACTACATTTTTACGGGTAAAATCATTCCAGAATAGGTTTGTGAAATCATAGATTTCGCAAACTTTTAGCGGCATTTTGAGAATCTCAAAATGTTTGTGTTAAATCTTACATCGGAAACAGATAGACTTTTGAGTCGATTCGCTAAGTCGTTGCGGTGATGGGTTTGTTACAAATAGTTTCCAATGTAATGTTAATCGCAAATTTTTAGCGGCATCTTGAGAATCTCGAAATGTTTGCGTTAGATCTTATATCGAAAACCAATAGAGTTTTGAGTCGATTCGCTAAATCGTTGCGGTGATGGGTTTGTTGCAAATAGTTTCCGATGTAATGTTAATCGCAAACTTTTAGCGGCATTTTGAGAATCCCGAAATGTTTGCGTTAGATCTAATATTGGAAACCGATAGACTTTTGAGTCGATTCGCTAAGTCGTTGCGGTGATGGGTTTGTTACAAATAGTTTCCGATGTAATGTTAATCGCAAACTTTTAGCGGCATTGTGAGAATCGCAAAATCTTTGCGTTAGATCTTATATCGGAAACCGATAGACTTTTGAGTCGATTCGCTAAGTCTTTGCGGTGATGAGTTGTTGCAAATAGTTTCCGATGTCATGTGTATCGCAAACAGGTAGCGGCATTTTGAAAATCGGAAAATGTTTGCGTTAGATCTTATATTGAAAACCGAGTCAGTTTTATGTCGATTCGCTAAGTCGTTGCGGTGATGGGTTTGTTGCAAATAATTTCCGATGTACTGGGAATTGCAAATGATGTATAGAAGAAATTATAATCGGAAAAGTTTTGTGATTGTATCAATTTCGGGAGTTGCGAAGAACTTGCGATTGTATGGGTGCGAATGTTATGGTTTCGTAACAACTTAAGAGTTTGCGAGAAATTGTGGTTCGCAACTGTGGGTTTTCAGAAACTTTTTTCTTTGTTGTTTGCGATGATATTTGGATCGCAATATACCCCTCTTTTGTTGTAGTGGTTGTAGCAACAAGAAGAAGCAAGAAGAGTAAGAGGAGGATATGAGAGCAATGAAGGAAGTTTCTCAAGTTCTGCATCTTTGTTTTGTGGACAAAGATTTGGGGGTTGGGTGGTGCCATCGTTGTCGTCATCGTCATCTTCATCTTCTTGTTGTCAAGAGTGCCAACTACCTTTGAGGAGAGGAGTAGTAGCACAACCAAGAGCTTTCTCTGGCAAAGCAACAACAATGCGAACCTCTTCTTCTGCAAGCACTCTGTATGATGTCTTAGGGGTTTCCAAGAGTTCCTCGGCCAAGCAGATCAAAGTTGCTTATAGACAAGCTACCAGAAAGTTGCATCCGGATGTGGTCTCGACGGAACATAGACAAGACAGTACTAAGGACTTACTTGTGATGCAGAATGCGTACCACATACTTTCGCATGATCAAAGCAAAGTGACATATGACTTGCAACTCTCTGTGTTGTAGCAGCAATGGCATCACAGAATACCCACCATCTCCATGGAATCCAACTGGGGTTTCACGGCCTCACCTCCAAACCCTTACATTTAAACTGTAGGGCAAGGTATAGGATTAGGGCTTAAGGAGCTTTGCTAAAGGCTGAGCCCTAATAGCAGGCCGCTTGAAGCAACAACTAACAACTAACAAATACAATACTATAGGTCAAGACTTCCTTTGCTCTTGGCCTTTGTGAAGAAAGAAACACAGAGGCAGAGATGCTATAGTATTGTACATCCTTTTTACATTTTACCACTGTGTGGTGTTTGTTGCAATCAATGTGGAGATTTGAAGTTTTGTTTCACATGTATATCTATGTCCACTAGTAGAAATCCTTTGATTTACGACTGGTGTTTACGATTAGTTTTTAGTCGCAAGCGACATTTTACAACTATTTTGCTGTTAGTCGCATAAGACAAGTCGCAAACGACAAATAGTCGCAAAAACCAATCACATCAGCATGACGTCATCAAATGGTGGATGGAGCCTAAATGTAGTATATATGTAGTATATACGGTTTCATCCGATGGTATCCTGATCGTGTGGGTAAGGAGTGGCCATGTTTTTTCCGATTACCTAATGGGTTGTTGCCACATGGCATGATTTCTAGTATTTGGGAAACCAGATTGTGATCTTGAATTTTCTAAATCAAATGGCCAAGAAATGGCCACGTCTTTTGTGTTTGGCTAATCGAAATGTGCCACGTGTCTCAATATGAGCATTTTGAGTTGTTGAATCGCCATGTGCCACATGGTCCCACTATTAGGGTTAGGGTTAGGGTCCCACTATTAGGGTTAGGGTTAGGGCTAGGGTCCCGCTTTTAAGGTTAGGGTTAAGGTCCCACTATTAGGGTTTAGGGTTCATCTGCTTTGTTCAATGTGCTATGTAGAATTGCCAAGAGTGCTTGTCAACAACAGATCGATCAACAAAACTCTACAATCGTTGAGAAACACATGCACAAGGCAAAGAACTGCATATTCCAAAAGGAAAGTTACAAAATTGTGGGAACATTTTCCAAGGTTCAGCAATAGCAAAAGAGCATTGTGCAACAGAAAGGTGCTTTTCAGGCCTCGACTACCAATTGATGCCAAAGAAGAAAATGTCTGCAATGGCCTAGCTTGAGTGCTATCCCTTTTTCCTTGTCTGGGTTCTCGAATTCCAGAACACTCTGAGATTCTTGAAGACTCCAGGGCGTAAGGCTGCCCCCACATGTTCCTCTCTTGCAAAACCCTGAGCTCAGGTGATGCTTGATTGCGCATACTTGATCCTCCTATGTAGTTGCAAGACGAATGCTAGGCAAATTGAGTCTGTAGTCTGTGAGACTAGTACTTCCTACAATTTTTCAAGTCAGCCTGACCTATACTTGTTGGAAACTACCTGTGCTTTTCTTGAGCCACCTGATGTGAAGGTGGAACATGTATAATTCTGGGGTGTATGGGTTGATGCAGGGTTCTCAAACTCTCCGGTGTTCTCTGAAGTGTCCATTGAAATGCATTGAGAGCATTATGTTGTTCTGGACAAAGCACTGAAAGCAGAGCCTGCATAAAGATGAACACAAACAGCTTATCAAAGATGTTTCCACTGTAGACTTGTGAGTGTAGAGCATTGGACAAACATATGAAATTGCAGCTGAAGATATGAGACATCTTCACAATCAGAGACAAGTACCCAGTTAGACACCTGTGCAGAAAACAAGAATTCAAAAAGCTACAGCACAAAGAAGGAAAGTCTTTTCCTGCTTTATCAGACCAAGCACACACACAAATCTCACATGGAAAAGATACAAACCAAGCCATGGTTGAAAGAAGCAGGAAAGAGAGCAGCCTAGACCTCAACAATGGAGCATAAGCATAGATAAAGTTGGGCTTACAATTTTAATGAATGGAAAACCACTTTCAATTCCAATAGTTGCTGCCAATGCTGTCTTACCACTGCATGCAAGTAAAAAACATGTGACAGTATACATGTTACTTCTTATGCTGAAACTGAAAATCATTGCCACTTACTCTGATTGCATGAAGCAAGTCAAACAAGCAGAAATGTCTCTTCACATATGGATATTTGCAACTTGCTCATTATGAAAGATGAAGGAAGGAGAAAACACATTTGAAGCATGACTCTGTCCTTGATGCTTCAAGCATTTTCTGAGCAAAAGCACTAGCACATAACTCATAGCAAATGCCCTTAGCATGGAACTCTTGCAGCCTCTCACAATGCATTGAGAGGACTGCACCCAAGAAAAGATATGTACCTGCCACCAGGTCCTTCAAGGAGGCAAGTGAGCAGAGGTGTTCTCTCACTTTGAATGATACTTGCTCCACAAAAGTCATGACTGTTCTTTGAATATGTGCATGTCTCTCTCCACAATCCAGCATCCCATTCAATCTGTAATGCCCAAACTGAATGAGTAATCCTGCTAAGGTACAGTGCTGCAATGTTTACATGACATCCCCCCAAGACAAATGAGAGTGCCATAAACAATAAAATATTTACTGGCTGTTAGACACAAAACCAATCTGAAAGCAATTTGTTTGAAAACAGTTAAGAAAGATGAACCTGCACATCTCGAGAGTGTTGATGGCTGCACCAAATGCAGGTTTCACCTCATTGAGAGCTGACATGAAATCATCCATGGTCACTTTGATGTTGTCCTCAATTATTTCCCTTGAAAGGTCTGCAGCACTCACTTGCCTGAAGCAATCACAAAGCAGGAACTGGGCTTAGCAGAACAGAAAGCAACCATGAATTCAAGAGTGTCTGCAACTCTTGATTATTTGCTTCTTTACATTGTCAGACTTACTGTATAATCCAGGCAACCAACTAGCTTAACACATGAGAGGTGTGGTAAAGGTGGCATGGACTGGTCTGCTTCTAATTTCAGTTGACTGGGTTGTTGCTGGTACTACTAAGCTAGAGCAAGATAGGCTTGGGAATGCATTCTTGATTTTGCCAAAATCTAAATTTCCCAAGAAAAGGATGTCACTTGAAAGTTACAAAACATGTTGAGAGCAAAAGATGTTGCACTTTTAACCAGCCCTTCCAATTCTGCTCCACTGAAATTCTTTGTTTTTGATGCTGCACAAACCAAAATGATTCATAACCAGCTCACCACTTCCTAAACAGCAACTACACAAGTATAGAGGCCTCTGAAGAAAGCATCAGCTTGATTGAACTAGCTTCAATTTGGTCTAATAATTCCTTAACAGTGTGCTAGATGAAACAAACCACCTGTAGTCAATGAAACAAATGCATTGAATTTTCAACCCACACAAAATTGCCAGATTGACCAACAGAGGAGTCTACCAAGTTCTTTCAAGTCAACATCAGCACTGAGAAATGAGTTCTCTTTCATCTTGTTAGAATGGATGCTCAGGATCTGGAACCGCCCTTTCTCATCTGGTACTCCAATCTCAATTTGCACTTCCATACGACCTAGCCTGCAACAAAATATAGGGTCAAACCAAAACCCAATGTTGCTCTACAAAGCAATAACATCTTTGAATTCATGTGGATGCCCATCCCTGTTCCATTCAACATACAGCTATCCTGTTGCACAACATAATGCTGTAGAGTTTCTATCCATGGGAAATGAAAATTCAAATAAACATACTTACCATAACAGAGCCTCATCAAGGAGGTCCTTTCTGTTTGTCATTCCAATGAGCAAAATGTTGTTGAGGGCTTCAACACCATCAATCTGTCCAGCAATTCCAAGATTTGAACACTCTGCCTTAAAATTAGCAAGTTTGAGCTCAGGATTAAGAAGACCTGAACAACCAGCACTTGAAGATTTCTAACTGACCTAGGGGTATGTCCAATGACAAATGTTTAATGCCTATCAATGTAGGTAGAGCTGCCACAAGCAAACACATCAACCTGTTTGGGGTTGTCACACACACTTAAATCTCAAGTTTGTACTGAAACACCAATTCACAAAAACTTTGTTGATTTTGTCCATCCTGTCATTAGATTCACATAGAGCTTGAGCAAAGGTTTTAGGGAATAGAACTTACAAGCATGAACACGACCATACAGCATCCTCTCCCCCTTCCACCATTCTAGAGGTTTTGACTTGATTCGTGTATTGACGCGCTTCCCACCCTGCCATCTTGTCTCTGCCTCTGCACACTTCAATCAAAGTGTAAGGGGGCTCCAGTTTCCCAAACCGAAACATGCACACTATCATAATTGTCAGTGGTACATGGTGATTGCACAAAGGATTCACTCTTGTATACCTGTATAAATTTGGAAAAGAATATGAGAGAGTGTGAATTTTACCCAAAGGATTGATGTATTGTTTTTTTCTGTCATATGGTCTTCTCTGCTATTTTTGTTGCTTTATAGGAGTGACTCCACTGTTACTGGGAGCTGATTCCAACACAATATCTTCACACAAGTTTGGGTCTACCTGCACAACCAAGAGGTGAGTACAAACACAATGCTTGTCAGAAAGATGAGTCACAAAATGATCTCTTGCTTCCAACACATTTGATAACTTTGGTAGGTTTTTTAAGATTAAGAGGCAAATGCTACCTGATCATGTCCCTGGCTGCTGTGCTGAGCTTCTCCATGCTGCTCAATGGGCATATCAACAGTAGCAACATCCTTCTCATTTTCAACTGTTCAGCACCCAGTTATCAGAAATTCCATTGCAACTTTCTATAGCATGGGATCTTAATATAATAAACAATGTCAAACTAAGAGTGCAAAATCTAAGTTGTTACAAAACCCAACACAAAAGCAAGCTTGACAAACAGTTTGAGAAGAGTGAGAAAAGACAAGATACCTTCAAGGACAGCTAGGATCTGGATTGACAGATGGGTCTCCTTGTCAAAAGGCTGTGACTGTAAAACCAAGACACGATAGAAGTTAGCACCACTAGAAGCAAGAATCTTGATATCCATGATTGGGAATTGGAAAGAGGAAAAGGCATCCTCCTGAAAGTCCACATATTTCTCATCTGCAACCCAATCATCAGGAGTCAATACCTGTACACTTGTTTTCAGCATGTTCGGTTCACAAAGAGTCACATTTGGTGCTTGCTCAAATGATAGAACAAAAGAAACCTGGGCCCTGCCACCTGCACTTCCATAAAAGTGTCAGCTTAATCCAAGCCCAAATTGATGGAAGGGGGGCTAGTGCAAGCAAAAATGAGTCACATCCAGAAATTATCCTGGCTTATTTTTGTTACAGTTGGGTACAATTTGTAAATCATCAAACAAAGTGGGACCGTTTAGGAGACTAAGGGGAACATTGTTTACCATCCTTGTCATCCTCTGCCTTACTATCATCAAACAATTGGAACTCAAAAGTCCACGCGGTTCCCTGCAAATAGTAAACTAAAAAAATATGAAGAGTTCTCACCATGTGTGTCCGACTCATGACTGAGCAAATATTTCTTGTGGCTTTTTGAGTCCATGCACTACTTCATCATACAAGGCCAATTGTCACAACGAAAGATTTCAGAAAAAGAGGTTCAGAAGGTAAAAAACAGGCTTAGTAGAGATTAACAAGAATTCTGAACATATGGAGCTACCTGCTCTGTATGGACAAATTGTTCACTGTGCTCTTCTCCCATGTGTGCAATTTCATTGTGCACAGTATCAACACTAAGAAGTTCATTGCAAGCACCTACAAAAGCAAAGTAGTGGAAAACTTGTTATGAATCTCCTATAATGTAGCAATGGTAACACATGTCCACATTATGTGTGTACCTTTGTAAGCAGCTGATTGACAATGCTGTCATGCACTCCTGTTCCATCCCTTGTAGAACCTCTAGTCTGTGTCCCAAAGAAATGTGTACATCAGTTTTGGCCACAAGATCCTCAAAATTGCCAACTATGTAGGGGAATGAGTACCAACAATTGACTCTCAACTCTATGACTTGTAATATGTCCAAAACACCAACCAGAACCATGATGCCAATGTTACTACTGATAGAGGGGTTGGAAACTTTACCTAGCCCCAGAAACCAACATTCACATAATCTGGTCAAGACAACATCCAATAAAACCATGCTATACATTTTACTAGTGTTATGCAATCCTGGCATTGCACGAAATTAGGGACTTGGATTGTATTATCTGGGGGAAAATAACTCATTGCATCTGAGTAGGAGATCAGGAGCTTCAAACTACAGAGGTGCTAACTAGGAAGTGATTGTTGTAACAAAACCATAATTTCAAGACTGCAAAATGGCTCCAGAAGGACATACCTTGCAAATGGCATCAATCTCATCAAAGATTATGATATGTAAATCACTCTGGTCACCTACAACCCACAAAAACATAATTTCAGAGAATGTCAAGATGGAATTAGTGGCATTCGGCTATCACAAGCACATTACAGTGCCTGATCCATGCTGAACATGGCAGCTTCCATAAGCTGTGATACGGTCAAGTTGCAGTTCCAGAATCTCCCAACCAAGGCTTCAAGCATTGTTGATTTTCAAACTTAAGATCCCCCATTGACATACCTATGAATAATTAGGAAATATCCTTGCAGCGCACACTTTTGTGACCCAAAAATGTACACTCACCCTGTTCTTGACCTGGACTGTTCAAGGCCAGTGTGCACACAAAACCTTGAGGCTATACCCTAACCCTAACATTGGGACCCTAACCCTAATATTGGGACCCTAACCTTAATAGTGGGACCCTAACCCTAACCCTAAACCCTAACCCTAACCCTAACCCTAACCCTAATAGTGGGACCGTGTGATACATGGCGATTCAACAGCTCAAAATGTTCATATTGAGACACGTGGCACATTTCGATTAGCCAAACACAAAGACGTGGCCATTTCTTGGCTATTCGATTTAGAAAATTCAAGATCACAATCTGGTTTCCCAAATACTAGAGACCATGCCATGTGGCAACAATCCATTAGTTAATAAAAAAAAACATGGCCACTCCTTACCCACACGATCAGGAAACCATCGGATGAAACCGTATATACTACATATTTGGATGGAAATTGTAATGAAAGTTATCCAAATGAAAGGATGAAATAATCCATTAGTCGTAAGTTAGTCATAGAGTAGTTGCAAGCGGCTTCAAATGCAAACAATAGTTGTAGATATAACCAACAGTAGTTGTAAATGTCAAATAGTCGCAACTAGTCGCAAATTCGTTGGTTGCAAAATCACCGATTTCTACTAGTGGTCTCTCTCATGTGTACGCATGTGCTTTGTTTACGTGGTTGTTCGAATGTATGCCCATAATACCCAAAAAAATAAGACTATAGGTTTTGTGTAGGTTTTGGTTGTAGTTGTCAAGGTTTTTTTGTGGAAAATCTTGGTTGCAGTTGCTAAAATTTGTGCAGGTTTTCGGCCACAGCTATCAAGGTTTGTCTATGCAGAGTTTCATTTGTGGTTGCAAGATTTGTGCAAATTTTGGTTGTAGGTTTTACAAGGTTTGTGTAGGTTTTAGATGAAGCTGTTAGAACGTTTTGCAGATTTTAGCTGTAGTTATGAGAATTTTGTGCTGATTTTGGTTGCAATTGTGAGGTTTGTGCAGAACCATATATGTGTTCAACCCAAAACAGATTCAATTATTGTCCATATTTGGAGCAAAGAGGTAGCTTGATCCAAGTCCCCGAATCTCTGTATTTTGGAGTTTGTAGCTACAAGATTGAAAAGCTGTGGTTTGTTATCATTGTTCCTTTTCTGCAAAATCTGGCCATTTCAAATGCATTTTGAGATAGTCAAGAACTGGCATAGTAAATCTTATAGAAGTTTTACCTAAGTGCTGCAAAGGGAGCTTTTGGTTGCTAGGGAGATTTTGGCATGGCAACCAACTGCCAAAACATTCCCCAAGGCAGAGGTGGCAGATTCCATGTGCTGTAATAAAAACCCATAGATCTTGTGTTTTAATATGTCCTTGGTATCTGTGAATTTTGGGTCTAAAGTGCGATCCCTGCCCGAATTCATTCAATCTAACAAATCATTCACTTTTTTCAATTATGACATCATAGCTATGATATGGCCATTGTTTGCTGGACTTTTTCTGATGTTTGTGTTAGAGGATGATGATGAGTTCAGTCCCATTTCAGTGGAGTCTTCTTCTTACATCAAATCTGCCATCGAAAGATTTCTCCATGAACTAAACGAACTATGTTGGTGCTTCAGCTTCAAGCTTTTTTCCGAGCTTTGCTATTTCCAACGACCTCTTCAACCTTTTGCCCAGTTGAAAAGAAACTGGCACCACTTTACTAATGCTTTTTGGAGTGGGCATTTTCAGAGGAAGCATTTTATTAAAGTGAGCATAAGCAGTAGTGGCTTTACATGATGAGATTTAGGTCTTAACTCTTTGGTTTCACACTTACTTGCTTCATTCACAATTTGGGTCACCAAGGACAATGCAGCTCTGGAGGGAGTTGTTGTTGCAAATGACCATATATTAGAGCCAGCAAGGGAAGTTAATGCACTCATGCAACCATTTTTGTACCTCTTTTATCAATATAATAATATCTTCTACTCACACTTGTTTTATGGGTATATGGTTAATCAAATATGTCTTCTTTGTCATAATTTTCATAGTACTTGAGATGTAAGAATCAAACCAAAGATCAAAATGAACATTGTGCAATACTTACATCTAATATAATAGGACTCACATCACCTAAAGACTTTTAAGACAATACACACATTTTAAACATATAATACCTACATCATTTTCTATTATAAATTTCATAAGGAGATTTTCAAATATGCAATACCCGCATATAAGTCCCATAATAGCCGCTGGTATTTTTGGCATCTCTTGCAATACCCGCATATGGGTCACAAATAGTTGTTGACATTCTTCATTCATTGCAATACCCGCATATCGATCCATGGTATTCGCTGGGTTTTTATAACATTCCTTGCAATACCTGCATATAGTTTCCATAATAGCCGCTGGTTTTTTTGGCATCTCTTGCAGTACCCGCATATAGGTCCCATAATAGTTACTGGTTTATTTTTGATGTCAACAAACTTTGTATTGTATTTAGGGTTGGGTTTTCACATAAGGTTTGTTTATTACCTTTGTGTGATAACTCCAACCTAATTTTTTCAATCTCTTTGAAGAAAATATAGAATGAGATTGTATTGTTTCACATATGTCTAAACCCAAAAATTTCCCCCCAATTTAATATAAAATATTTCTGATAATTAATGTATTATCAAGAAATTTTGTCATATAATTAAATAATTAATAGACCATTATTTCAGATAATTTAGATGAATAATTATCAAGAATTAAATAATCATTTATTTATTTGGAATAATCAATTAATCATTTGGTTTAACTTTATTTACTTGGATAATAAAAAATTGGATCTAAAAATCAGATTGCTTAATTTGATATTTGATTAATTAACTTAAGTATATTTTTGTTTTAACAAGTTATTGAAATCACTTTTAAAGATAATTATTCCATGTTATAGATTGTAAATTCAGCTTTTTCATGAAAAATTCCTACACCAAGATAAGCTTGATCACAATTGTCATTTTATTATTTGATCCACAAACAATACAACCTCTTTTCAAATTCATGGAACTCCTAATCAACAACCCTAACCTCTATACACACCTTTGTTAGCATATTAATTTGAAATTAACTAATTATTTTGGAGTGACCCAAAATGTAAGTATTACATTTAGGGTAGGATCTTCATTTAAAGAAGGCTTAACCCCCACATGCGTATTTTTGGTGTGACCCAAAATGCAGGTATTGCATTTAGGGTAGGATCTTCGTATAAAGATGCTTAAACCCCACATGCATATTTTTTGTGTGCCCCAAAATGCAGGTATTGCATTTAGGGTAGGATCTTCGTATAAAGATGCTTAAACCTTACATGCATCCTTTCGGAGTGGCCCAAATTGTAGGTATTGCATTTAGGGTTAGGTTATTTCAAAGTGATTTTGCATGTGCATATTGTGTTTAGGGCTAGGTGTTCATTTAAAGGTATCCAAACCATTTAGATGTGTTTTTTTGAAACATGGGTATTATATTTAGGCTTGTTTTTTCATTTCAACTTGAAATACCCAAACTTATACTTACCTCTACCAACTGGAATTTTGGGGTTTCGTTGCAATACCTACACTCGTACCTACTTTTACCAACTGGAATTTTGGGGTATTACTTCCACTTGTATTTACTTTTACCAACTGGGATTTTGGGGCCTAATTATAATACTTGCATTTAACACTAATATTATCATTATCCTTGTGTTTTTGCATTTCACACTTTTTGTGTTTATTATTTGGAAACAATAATAAGTTTTGTGCCATATTAGACTTCATGTGTGTGTAGAATACATGATGTTCAAAGAATTTGGGCTATGGTTTCTTCCATACAAAATTGATAGTAAAACAAAAAATTTAGTGCTAATGACAACAATCTTGATTAGTAATTGAAACATTTATTAAAGTAAAATATCAGTTTTGAAATATATGAACCAAATTCTTATACATTAAATCATAAAGCATAACCCTACAAATCCAAATGATATTTTGCCATAAGCCTTATTACAACCCTAACTATATAAACCTTAACAAAAAGAAGATTTAGTGATATATGCCCTAAACCCAAAAAATTATACAAATCATATAATGCAAAATAAACAAATTTAAAAGAACATAGGAAAAAATTTAGAAACCAAAATTCAAAGGTTTTAAATTATAAATATTTATTAACTGAAAGAAAATACGTTAATCTTTAAAAATAATCAAATAAATTTTGTACAAACCAAAAAAGAAGATATGTCTTTTACCTTTGTGTGATTTTTCCAACCTAATTTTTCCACTCTTTTTGAAGAAGGTATAAAATGCAATTGTATTACTTCACATGTGTGTAAACCCTAAAAACTTCCCCCCAAATTTAGCTTACTTTAAATTAATTACTATACATTTATGAAAAACTTATCAATTAATTTATGTGTCTCAACCCTAAACCTAATGGTTAAGTTAGTAGGGTATATAATTAATAGAGTAGCTAGGTTAGTAGGGTAGGTGGTTAGTACAGTAGCTTGGTTAGCGATGTGACCCAAAATGCAAGTATTGCATTTAAGGTATGATCTTCGTATAAAGATGCTTAAACCTCACATGCGTACTTTCGAAATGACCCAAAATGCAGGTATTGCATTTAGAGTAGGATCTTTGTTAAAGAAAGCTTGAACCCCACATGCGTACTTTCGAAATGGCCCGAAATCTAAGTATTGCATTTAGGGTAGGATCTTTGTATAAAGAAAGCTTGAACCCCACATGCGTACTTTCGAAATGACCCAAAATGCAGGTATTGCATTTAGGATAAGGTTTTTAGGGTAGGGTATGTAATTAATAGGGTAGCTAGGTTAGTAGGGTAGGTGGTGAGTACAGTAGCTAGGTAGAAAAGTGAACAAGGTAGAAAAGTGAACAGGGTAGCTATGTGTGAGGTCAGGTCCAGGGAAAAACGAGCAGGAACCAAAAAAAAAAGTACAATGGTCAGCAGCAAAAAGAAATGGACTGTCATGAACCCCATCCGGCGCCGAATGAAAAAACGCAACCCATCCAGTGGACAGAACGGCCAACTGGTGCATTGGTGGCTGTTAATTCACTCTGGCCCTTTTTTCTAAGTCTCATACTGTGACTAGGAATCATTCAGTGTGTTTGTAGTTGCCGGAAACAACAGGCTATGTGAAATTTTCGAAGTCCTCATCTCTTCATAATAGGTAATGACTAGGTAATATTGCAGAGGAAGAGTGTAATATCAAATCCGCTCTGTCTGTGTCGACTCTCTCTAGTGACCCAAGCTCACATCGTTTAGGTTACTGCTGCAGGAGCAGTACTACTCTACTTGAGAGAGAGACGGATCGAATCTCTCTAGTGACCCAAGCTCACAACGTTTAGGTTACTGCTGCAGGAGCAGTACTACTCTACTTGAGAGAGAGACGGAAGTAGTCAATAAAAGATAGCGTTAGGCCTACCTCCACTCCAGGTCCCAGAAGGGACCAACTAGTTTTGATTTGGTGTAATGAAGAATACTCAAATTTATTGTGGATCTAAAGTTGGCTTCCTAAGATAAAAGTACAAGACCTTAAGGGTATGTTATATGATGATTTGGCTATTGGATTAAAATGTTAAACTTAAGTCAAAACTTCGAACCTCTTAATGTAAGTTCAAAGTTAAGGTTTAGGGTTTATGGCCTATAAAACTTCATAAATGCTTCATAAAACTTTAAGGTTTATGTTTGTGGCCTATTCAATCAATTCTTTTCAATTTTGAAGAGCAATTTCCCAAAGGAAAACAAAAACATTTCTTGACAATATTGCACAATCTATATTATTATTTTCTACGTAGTTTGTATTTGAATGATCTATGTTTTCAAATGTGGGGAGTCCAAATTATGACATTTATTATTCATTCTATAGTGAATACTATATAGTACTCATCAAAGTACTACTTACTTACTTGATTCACATGATCCAAGTTATAGTTTGGTAACACTTGTGTTAGTTCCTCCATTTTTATTTCCCTTCTCTAGACTAGTCTCTTTCCTCTAAGAATGGTTCTAAGGATTCTTTTTCCTCCTTAAGTTACTTATGTAGCAATGGTAATGTTCTTCCTGTAGGTGTAGCCATGGAAATTCGACCCTTGGATAAAATTTGAGGTTTGTTAAAGTTATCCTTAAAATAACCTTGTCTTTGAGTCCCTGTTTCACTTCGATTCTTTTTTTCATCCTTAAATATTAGTCATCCAAAAACCAAAAAAACCAGATTCAAACAAAGATGAATATTTGTTTACCAAGGACGGTGAAGAGCCATAGTTTTTTCATGAAGGGCCATTTATTACACTACCGTCACAGCACTGTAAACCAAAATAAAATGAAATCAAAATCAAAACTCAAGTTGAAACTCATTTTTACCTCCAACCTATTGCAAAAATGGAGTTTCAAGCTTTGCTTATTACCAAAGTTTTTTTTGTTGTTGTTAGGTGTTGATCTCAACCTAAGTTCCCCGAAGTAATGGGAAAACTGCTACTCTTCACCCGGAGTCCTCTTTCTGTTGTGGATATCTTCATTATCGACTAAGTTTTGAACTCAATTTGTAAATGCCATTTCAATTAGCCAAACATGACTTGTGCCTCAAAAAAAAACAAGGATAACAATTTGTGAGAAGATTCTTCAAACAAAATGCAATCCAGGGTCACTTCTTGTCTCGCTTGAAGTTGAAAATGTCACATGCTTCTTGCAAAAGTGTTACAAGAGACCAGAGGCCAACTTTGGAGGTATATGTGGGCCATGGCATGAAGAACCACCAAATCTTTCAATACATTAAAGCATCTCTACCCGTACCTCTTATGTGGGCCTCTTTCAAGGTCTATCACGTCCAACATAGAGTGTTAATTGTTTTCCCATTCGCAACCCATACACATGAGAAATTGAACAGCTTCAGGTGAGAGATTATTTTAAATGCAACCACTTGATTGGCAACCACTATAGGCCTCCAATCAAGAGTGGTCATTTTTGTATGTAGCGCATTTGAAAAAGCTCTATGTGTGCAAATTTTCTAAAGCAAAACCTAATTTTACAGTACCAAAAGAGTGTTCTTCATTCCGAGTACAGGTTGCAGGCTTCTTTATTGGGGCTTGTGAAGTTGCTCTTAATGTCCAACCAATTCACTGTAGCCCTCAACTTTGATAGGTTTTGGAAATTTATTTTCTCACTTTCTGTTAGTGGAAAATAATTATTGGTTGCTTTTGGTGACGCGTGGAAAAACTTGGAACTGTGCAAAAAGATGAGGAGGACTTACCATGAAAGCACTTTGGCTACCAAGCAGTGCTTCTGGAGGTCACTTCAAAATTTCTCGTTTCTTCGATCACCTAGCTACAAAGGCAAAAAGTGCCCCTGTCTTATGAAGGTATCTTTGAACCTTTCGTAAAAAGAGCCTTGTCAAATTTTAATTTTTTTTTTGAGGCATTTTCAAAATTTTAATGCAAATGTTCTTTTTCTTTTTTAATATATACTAGTGGGTACCCGTGACGGTCGGACACAATCGGCCCATGCCTGTGTTTTTTTTTTTCCTTCACTTGGACGGTCTTAAAACTCCCATATATTTTATATTATTTCCAAGAACTCAATTGTATTGGGTAATTATCTTTATTCCTCCCATATATACTCAAACCATAGTTAAATGGGTTGCAAGAATTAATGGTGGGATACAAAAGAAGATGAAAGAACCACAACCCAAACCCCCACTCTACCCTTCACCCCAAACCCATCCCCCAAAAAACCTAAAAATGTGAAGCCTAATACCCTCTTCTTCTTTTTTAAAACAAATTCTTGATATATTGATACCTACCCAGAAAACCTTGTGTTGCAGTGTCCACATCCACCATCATCTCTAATTTTAGAAGCCATGCAAGTCCTAGTAGGAGTCGCTACTCTCTTCTTCTGTTGCTGCCGTGTTGTTGCATTTGGCTCTCAGGACCTGGATCTCAGGACCTGGGTTTCAGGACCTCGATATTTGGCTCTCACGACTGACGGTCACAAACTGACTGACGGTCGCAGACTGACGGTCACAGACAGACGCACGCATAGACAAGTGTAATGCACAGGTGTGTTAAAAAACACAGAGATCCACCGGTTCCCCATTTTTTCATATGTCGGCATAACAGATCCACCTCCTCCTTCCCCTTCTTCATCCATCCATTTGTCATCATTATGCATTCACTTCTTCATCCATTCATCCATCATCATTATGCATCCGCTTCTTCATCCATCCATCCATCAGCATAAGGTACCCAACATCCTCTCGTGCACTTCTTGATCCATCCATCCATCATCATTATGTACCCACTTCTTCATCCATCCATTTTTCATCCATCCATCCATCATCATCCTGGGCCGAGCTTCCATCATCATTATGTACCCACTTCTTCATCCATCCATCATCATCATCCCGAGCCTGGTCGGGCGGAACGCCGAGCGTGAAAATCAAGGCAGGCCCGCTCGGCCTGAACTCGGGCCCCGTCACAGGCCGGGCGGCCAAAATCGAAGACGGCCCCCATCACAGAGCCCAGGCGGCCAAAATCAGCCTGGGGCGTGAAAATCGGACTGTCTGGTCTGGGGCTACGTGTCAGGCCGTCACAGAGCCAGCAAAGGGGGTCTGGTGTGCATACGTTGCGTATTTCCTTCTCCCTATAAATACATACATGCATACATACATGCATACATACATACATACTCGTGGACCTGGGTTTCAAGACCTGGGTTTCAGGACTCAAACAGACAGACGCACGCACAAATCTAAGTGACTTTATATAAGTAATAGATGATAGACCTATACCTAGTAAGCATAATTTCCCTCCCACTCCTAAAAAGTAGCCCTTTCAGGAGTAGATGCACCATTCTGGGCTCATATGAGGAAGGACATTCACAAATATGAGCTCCCTGCAAATAGCCTAGGAAATGTCTCAAAGTGCTTTACCACCACCCACATTGCACACTTGAAATTCTCACCAAGCTCTCAACAACCCACCAATAATACTTCAAGCTGCTGCATCAGGGATAAGGAGTATTGAGACATCTTACATGGCATGAAGTGTAAATTAAAGCTCCAGGACATGGGATTTATTCGAATCAGGGTCCAGATGAGGCAGGGCTGAGTGACTGTGGGGCTGATACCAGTAAAGCCTGTGGTCAAGGAAAAGGTGGTTCAAGTTTTCTATTATTTTATCCCGTGATAGTCTGTAAACCCATTTTGTAAGCAAAATGATCAAATAAGCAAAAGACTAATTTACAGTTTATGTGGATGGCACCTTATCAAAGTCCATTTTGTTCACTTCTACCCATCAAATGAATGCTGTGTAAAAAGGCACTCTTTTTTTCCACAACTTGTGTGTGTATATTGTGTGTTTGTGTTTTATTTTTTTCACACACACCAAAGGCCAAAACCCAAAACCTTTTTTTTCTTTTGGGGGTGGGTCGGGACATAATTTGCAAGAGAGATAGATGATGAGTAGGGCAATAGTCTGTAAACCCATTTTGCAAGCAAAATGATCAGGAGAAAAGATTGACAAATATTTGTACGTACAGAAAAAAAATATTATTGTGACTTACTACACTTAAGTCCAAAAACTTTATTCTTTTGATTCTTATTTTAACCATGCAGCCAATGGCCAATATAGGGCTGTTGCTTTGGTTGCCAATAATATTTTGTTGGCTCTCCTTGTAAGGAAGAGACATCAAAACCTAAACCCTTTCATTTTGTTCCTTGTTTTCCTCCCTTTTGGGGGGGAGGGGGGTGCTTTGGTTTATTTATGATTGGCAGGGTTTCATCATCAAGAGAGAGCATAATGAGGATTGAGGATGGACCTATAAACACCTCCCATGTAGTTTTGGGGTGTCAATCAGTGCAACTTGAAGGTGTTTTCATTTGTTTCCACATTTTGAGGAATGTTAGCCAGGTGTGACTGTGCAAAGTGTGTGAGCAAGTGGGTACGTGTTTGGGAACTTCATGGGACATTTCCTATTTTAACTATTAATGGTTTCACGATGCTATTAGTAGCAAAACTTACATTTTCGCTGGCTTTGGCCGGGGGCTCTCAAGGCAGGGGGGGGGCTCCATCCAATTAGGAATTATCGAATCAAACAAGTTGCGGACAGACACCCATTTTTTTATACAAGCAAGATACCCTCCCAAATATTACTGGAACAAACAGAGAAAAATATGGAGGAGCAGTAGTGGGGGTGTTTCAAAAATTTCAAACACCTCCTGAAGTATCTGTTATATGCATTGACTAAGCTGTATGTGTCATTGTTTTCACCATGGAGTCAAAAATCCTCCTTCACTGATCCACTCTTTGGAGTTGCCTAGCTTTCTTCTTACAGGATCCTTGCTCTGTATGTGACTCTCTTTCCTCACAATGGATTTGGTTCACTTGAGCCAACAGTAATATATTCAGCTGACAGTTATTATGAAAATAATGACAGAGTGGCCTACTCCTTGATAAGAGTGGATATAATCTTGGAAATGTTAAATATCACATCTTCATAAAATGTTTATTTTCTGCCTATGTTTTATGTGTGTAGAATGATTCTGTACTTTACAACGGGTTTTACCATTCGAGAAAATGCATGGTGAATATTTCCTTATGGTCCGTGCAATACAAATATCCATTGATGGAGTAATGTATGTGTAATGTATTCAGTGTGTGTACATATGTGAATGAGAGTAAATCTTATGTGCAATTATTTGTGGAGTTTCTGTGCATGTGCATAAAGGACCCATTGTCATACTAGATAAATACCCAAGAAAAGTTACAATATTCAAAAAAGAAGATTGAACCAAACATTTTTATTTTCCTAATCACTATCGTTCCAGGTTAAGAATAAAATTACTCAGCTTTTAGCTATGATCCACTTATCATATATTGATAGGTGCGGCAGTTCAATTTGCAGACAACCATTGTCACACAAGTATTGAATAGCTAGTAAAAAGAACTTTTGGAAAAGTCAAGAATCTTGAGTAAATAATCTGAAACTAGAAGATGTGAGACAAGGACAAAGTCAAATACACTAAGCCTAGGCAGACAATAAACAAAGGACCCCAAGACTTGGTCCTCCCTCCTACGTGGGTCATTTGTCTTCTTGGACGATGGGTCCTCCAAAAAAATTCCTTGTGTTCCTCCCTTTTTTGGGTGATTTGGTTTATTTATGGTTCACACGGTTTCATCATACACCCCTTTCTATTCCCTTCTTTTCTTCATGTGTTTTTCAAATCAAAGTTGGATAAAATGTTTTCATGTCTGCAATCCCAGTTCATAGTTCCCCTACTTTCTAGACTGGTATTTAGTGCAGATATTTTGCTTGTGGATTATGTCCAGCAGCAGCACCAACCTTGCAAATTAGATATGGAAGGTAAGTGGTCTTTAAACAGTTTTTTGTTGGCTTCCAGTTAGCTCACTTGCTGGTTCCAGTACCTACTCACTAATTAGTGAGTAAAGTTTTCAGATGTTACGGTTTTTATTACGTACTTACTACTTACCTCTGTATAATCTATCTATTTACCTAGTAGTCACCTATATATATGGGACTTCCCTAATAGAGAATGGGGTTACTAAGGTGAAACCAAATATTAAGTCAATTGGGGTGCATTTACGTGGATCATTCTGGACAAACCTGTGGGTGCTGTGCCTTTTGAAAACTTGTTTAATTGATTGATTGATGGAGGGCGGGTGGAGGGGTTTGTTTTCTTTGGCATAACTTAGCTCAACACTAGGGCTCATCAGCCATTTTTTTCCTGGCGAAAAATCGTCAGGTGGCGAATTTAATTTTTTGTCTAGCGAAAAATTTAGTAATTTTAGGAGAATTCCATCGCCAAAACTCATATCACAATGAAACAAAATCGCCAAATAGAGACCCCTTGTAAACCACTTGTACCCAGAAGCATAGAAGCACCATAACCATTTAGCTAAATATTTCAAAATTAATTTCAGATTTAGTCAAATAATCCTCGGGAAGATCGCCATCTCAGCTGAAACAACCAAGTGATTGTCGCCACTCCAGCGCTTTCACAAAATTGAAATAAAAGGGGCTGAGGCTCATTATCAGGCTCAGGGTCCGCATCCAATACTACTGTTTCACGCAAAACATGCTGCATTTATTTGAAATGTTAATCTACTATTCAAGTAAACGTACAGTTAATAAGTAGTAACTAGTGAGTATTGCATAAATCATGGCGCACGCGGCCCATAAGGAGCTGTCTGAAAGAACTTCGTGAACTACATCTTGTCCCCCAGTATGACTCGTCAGGGGTTTCTTTCAAGACAAAGAAAGTCCAGAGTTGCTCACGCGTCTTTGGAGATCGTGTTTCCAATTTCCAAGCTCTGTTTCTTCCTATTTGCGCGTCTCTTTGCCAAGAATTAGGTGCTGCGCTAGTGGGCGTTTGATTTCGTGCGCACAGGTTTGAGTATCTAGTTGAGGCACAGTCATCTGCAGGGCAGCATCCAAGGGGTTTTGATTTCCAGTTCCTCCAGTGCTTACTGCGAATTTCGTGCTGGGCATCAGCTTATTAGGTTGGAGGGAGTTTGATTTCAGAGCATCAGGGAAACGAGCTGCTTCACCTTGCCACGTGCTGGACGTTTCTGCAGCGGAAAAAAATCGAACATTTCAATTCCAAGACAAGGTAATATAATTCCAGCGCAACCTATAACATGTGTATATTTCTGATGCATGCTTCCATATAACACTGGTCTTAATTCGATTGAGACTGGCATATGAATGTTTCCTGATTTGATTCAACTCATGGCGTCATACTGGCGTCATACCTCTATAAGCATCATATTCACTTACTCTCTTATAGGATATCCTATTCGCTTCTACAAATGGTTAAAACAACTACCTCCTTGAATGATACTAGCAGGACGTCCATTTGCAAGCTATTAAGTTTGTAGCTTCTGAGATTTGCCAGAACATATGCAATTCAAGACATAGACAAGAATATAATCAATAATGGATCACTGTGTGGTCATGGGCGAAATAGGTGATACATAATGGCGGAGTTAGCTATTGCAAGCAATGCTCTCACATTGGCAGGACAGATTGGCAATTACTTACAAGCGTATCGCGAAAAGTGGAATCAAACGTCGAAAGCAATATCGGACTTCGAGCTCCTTCATGATCAGCTAGCGATCGAGAAGGCAGAATGGGAACAAATGCTATACGATTATGGTTTGATAAACGATCAGGGCCTTCGAGCACGGTTTGACACTGCCTCAAGACACCTTGACGAGGAAAGGCTAAGGTTTAGCGGCTTGCAAAATAATTGCTGCCTGTTATTTTGGACCAAAGCCAAAGCATCTCCCGGAATATTGACAGATTCCATCGACAGACTAATCAATGATTTTCAACAAATACCAAACTTCTTGAGAGATCAGGAAAATTTGATTCCAATGCTTGCATGCAGAGCCAATGACATTCCGGATTCCTTAGGCTTTGAATTGGATCCACGAATTGTGAAGTTGGCAAAGATGGAAGATAAAGTGATGAAGGAACTTAAAGACTTTACTCCTGAAACTAGCAGTAAAGTGGTGGATCTGTATGGAGAACCTGGATCGGGAAAAACTTGCCTTGCAAAATCTATTGCATATCAAATTCATCATGCTGCAAATAATATGAGAAGCTCAAAATTGTCGTCAACCCACACATCGATCAACGAACACAACACAATGTTCCCTGATGGGGCGGTGTTTTTGACGTGTGACCCTGAAGCCAAGGACTGTGGAAAGTTGTGTGGTGAGATCCTAAGCAAAATAAGAGCACCAGGTCAAGACGCATGTGTAGACAAAGAATTGTCTGAAAAGTTGCGAGCAATGCGGAATCGTCTACTGACAAAACACGTCCTTATCGTGTTCGACAACGTCACGAATTTGGAACAAATAAAGGATCTTTTAGTGTTTGAAGCCAAAGGGGTGAAATACCTCGTGACATCTCGATGTATGGAAGTATGGCCTGGTGCAAAGTGTGTACTCATGGATAAGCCTACTATGTCGGAGGCATACAAGATCTTGGCCAGAAGGGCTAAAATGCCAAATGATGAAATACCACAAAACCTACGTGTAAGTGCTTCCAAGCTATATTCTTGTTGATTTCAGTTGCGTTGTAGATTTGGTAGGGAGGCTATGTTCTAATTAACATCTACTGGCTAATAAAGTCAAGATGCTTGCAACATCCTTCTTTCTTCGAATCTTGGCTAAGTACTTCACTTGACTGTCACACGTTGAACATGTGACTTGATGCTTCGTAAAATGGGTATTTATGGTTCATTTTCACAAATAAGTTCAAATTGCCACATTTTAATTCTGGACATTGTAACGTACTAAACACATCAACATTTGCTTGGATGGGTGGTATTTATTTTATGCAGGACTTAGTCGACACACTCATCGACCGAGTTGGATACAACCTTTTGGGTCTCGCACTCATATTGAAGACAATGAAAGATCCACTTCAACAAGAATATTGGGAGCTTGCTCTTGAAGATTTCAATAGCATTGCTGATGATGCATCTATCTTTCATACAAGACGTGTCGAAGCATTTGGTGAACCATATCCTAATACCTTGTCTGTTGCAATGTTAATGGCCTTAGAAGGTTTACATGATAAGGCTCGAGACCTTTTGTATTTGCTTGCACTATTTGGAGGCCATGGTGTGCCAGAACCATTGTTAGGATTCGCCTTTAGAGCAAGTCATCCAAAGCTTTTACCTGGTGCCTTTGTGAGAGCAAGGGATGAATTGGAAGAGCATGATTTGATCCAAGTAGAGTGTCAAATTGATCCTATTGACCATTTTACGAGGCGGACATGTGTGTTGAACCCTACTCGTCGACTTTTGATTCGCAAGAAGAAGGGAGGGGAGGTCAGTGCAAAGCTTGTTGCATTATTGAACAACACTGCCTTTGAAGAGGGCAACAAGGACATAGATGCTCTAGTAGCAGTCCTTTGTTTAGTTTACATTGTTCAGTTTTCGGCATGGTATGCGGATGAAAATAAATTCTTAACAGAAGATGCGTCCAAGAAGATGGAGGAGGCAAGAAAGGTTTTGAAGTTGAAACCCTTCACGGAAGTCTCTGGAACGCTCTTCTTCATTTTAATTTGTGATATAGAACCTTTGATCCATCTATTGAATTTATCAAAGAAAGCTGAACGGTGGCAACTAGAATGTCAAGAATTAGCAAGGAAGGTATGTTTATCAACATTTAATGTGACCAAGTTCATACAACTGTCTATTATCTTGTTTTTAGTTCTTCCATCCCATTTAATTTCAAATCATATTCCTAACTACACATTGTTCATGGCATCAGGGACCTATCTAGAAATTGATGATGATCACATCTTCCATAATTTCATGAAATATTTATGGTTTAGGGTTTTGATTCTTATATATTAAAACATAGCAAGATTTAGTGGGTTAGGTTCAGTTTGCAAACTAAAGCAATTAGCTCATTTACATTTTTGAAGAAATGTATTTGGAATTTTTATTCTTTCATACACATGTGAACATGTGTTTTAAAAATAAGTTTGTTGCAAAACTTTCCATTGTTCATATCTTTGCAAATAAAGTTCATGGGATCATATAGCCAATGTAAACCTATTAATCCAGCTTGATGGTTAGACATTTATAGCATTAGATCCTTTATATTAAATGTTTAACATAACTTTGGAACATATGAACAGGATAGTTTTGTCAATGAGTCTTAAATGTGAAAATATGACAAAACTTAATATGCTAGATACATATTCTAACCAAACAGAACAGTTCATTTAGATGTTTGAAAAATGTATTTGAATATTTATCTACTTCACACATGTGTTCAGAAAATCTTGTAAGAGTAAAATTGGAGTACATTTGTTGGACAACTTTTCATTACTAATATAGTTGCAATTAAAACTCACTTGCTTTACTTCTTGGCAGGTGATCATGAAATACATTCAAAAAGGTCATTTGGATGACAAAATAGTTTATCAATTACTCCAAATACATCAATCATTTTTTGTCACATGTGACTTTTTATGGAATGCATGTCTTTCCGGCCTTTCATCCGTAATGACAAACCAAACACAAGTCTTTGGTAAATACACTAACCTTTTAAGTGCTTTGATTTCTAAAAAGTGATTTTTGAATAGGTTTGTTTTCTTTCATGAAATCAAGAAAAATCTTTTCATAAATGCTTCAAGTATATCAATCAATTTTTTGTTGCACATGATTTGCTGTGAGGTCATTGGGTTTGACCTTCAATCAAGGTTACTGAACAACACAAGGATACTCCTTGGTAAATAGATCAACCTTTAATATTCTCATTTTAATCAATTTTGAACAATTTTTTTTTATCAAGTAAAAATTCAATGCATGTCAAATTTGACATTTATGGTGTCAGAAAATAAAACTCGCGAGTCAAATACAGATGGCATATTCATAACCTAAGGTAGTTCTATCAATTACTAACTAATTACCCTTGATAAGAAAAAAAACTTTATTTGACATTTATGGTATTAGAACATATATAACCTAACTAGTCAAATACCTATGGTATATTCATAACCCAAGGTAGACCTATTAATTATTAAGTCTTACCCTTCATCAAAAGAAAACTTTGCAAAGACTCAATAAGAAAGGAACTTTGACCTCAACAATATTGGGGGGTAGAGAAGAAAATTACATGTTATTTGATGTCAATTCTAAACCCATTTGATCACTCCTAACACGATAATGGGGTTACAATTCTAGATTAAAAGCCTAGCCAAGGTCTCCTAGTTGTTCAAGAATTAATGGTGTTTGCAATTCTTGCTTTCTTATATAATGCAGAAGAGGAAATTGAAGGAGAATCCAATGAAAAACAAAAGGTGTTGGAACAAACTCCAGTGGTTTTAATTGGGAAGTATATGGATCTCCTTCATTCGGATGATTCCAATCTGGGTTACCATTTGGAAACAATCAAATTTATAATTTCCCAGATAATTAATATGAGGAACTGTGACTATGTTCTTGAACATACATCTGTATTGGAGAAGATTCACAATATGATGCTTCCTGAAGTTGGCCATAACCTAAAACAACAGGGTCTAGCTTTATTGGAATTGTTCCGATCATCAATAGCCAAGAAAACAATTGCTAATTATCCAGGACTTTTGGAATCGCTCGTCAATGAAGTCTACAATTCAACCGCACATGATATACGGGAGCACGATATTAGTATTGTAAGTTTATTATGTGGTTTAGCTGATGAAATCACGGTGGCGATGAAAATGGTAACATCCTGTTCAATTTTTATTCCAAAGCTACTCGAATTAATAGATGCACGACTTTCCACAGATGTTAACAAATTAGACAACAACAGAGGTGAATTTTATTTTAAGAAAGTACTGAACTTGGTGGGAATCCTCTCAAGAGCTTTGCCTCAGATAAATGACAACATGACTAGAAATGTTTTTGCTTCTGCTCCTGGGATTTTGGAGAGGCTTTTATTAGACGCCAATATCTCTTTGACTACAAATGAACAAAAGTCTACGATTAAGGCCCTCACCTTAATTGACCATGCCAAAGGCAATGCTTTCACCATAAATTTGGCATCACCAGATTTGTTTGAGGCAAGAGGAGAGGCCAATTTGATTTTGGGATTACACAAAGAAGCACTTGCAGATTTTGAAGCAGCTCTCAACTATTGTGAAAACGATAAACAATACCAAATGCACTATATGTTAAGGTGAGTGTGTGTAATGTTGCAGATTTGCATATCACATTTTATTTATATTTATTTATGTAGTTCTTGATTTGATCATGTATTACAATTGTAGTTGAAAAAAATGTTGTGTTATTTTATTTCACTTTCTTTTGTAGTGTATTATTAGATTCTTGGAGAGGTAGAGGACTATGAGGCAGTTGAAAATGTGGACAAATAGATTCAAGAAGATGGATATAAAATAATCATTCTACTATAAAGGAAAAAAGGGTTATTGAAATGGAAATGGTAAAATAGAAAAGAATTATGTCCAAGTTGTTGTGTAATTTGTACACTTATTGTGTAATAGTTCCATATTGTATATCTAAGGGAATGCATTTTTTTGACAGCTGTGTGTTTTGCAAAGTCAAGTTGGAAGACTATGAGGGTGCACTTCATGATGCAAACAATGTGGTCACAAATTTTGAAAAATCAACTTTCACTTTGCAAGAAAGAGGAGTGGTCAAAGAGATGATGGAAGACTATGAAGGAGCAATAGAGGATTTGACCGAAGCACTCAGGTGTGAAGGTGGCCCAGATTATGAATGCTTGAAGCATCGAGCATATACACATTTCAAGTTGGGAATGGAAATAGAAGCCCACCAAGATGCAGAGTTGGCAAACCAATTAGGTGTGCCAGATTATGCTGAGAAGAACATGGTTAGAGGTACGATGTTCCTTGGAATTCTGACAGTACCTGAATTTTTAGGCTATAAGCTCACATAGTTTGTCTATAAGTTTGATTTTTTTACCCATGGCTGCAAGGTTTTCAAATTCATGTCATGGCTTAAGAGTCTATTATTTGGTCTTAAAAGTTATATCTATGTCCTGTCCATGCAAACTTGGTAGTTTAACTTAAATCTTTAAGTTTCTAAAAATATTGCAAGGCAAAACAATTTGACCTTAGAGCAGATTGTCCTTTCTTGGACTAAATGTGGATTATATTATTTCTATTGCTTTTTAGGTGTTTCACCATGCGTTTTGAACCCATTTTAGACGTGAGATTAAAAATCTATTTCCTAGATGTGACCCCTAATTTTTTTCTCTTCATTGTTGTCTACATATGCCTTTCAATCCAAAACAATTGTTTGTCCAAATAATTTGCTCCGCCTATGCTTCCAACCATATTTTCTTGTCCAACAATTCTTGCATGAATTAATACCTTTACACCAAATTTAACTCACTTTTATGCTTCTGGTGTATTATATGTTTGCCTAATGCCTTGTTGAATGGTTGGCCTAAACATGTAACATAGTTGAGGTGGGTGGGCTGAATAATTCATGCTCACCTCCCAATATCCTAGGCCCTAGAATGCACATAAACATTTCATCCCACTCTTTTTCAATGGGCACCTGACGCACTCCCAAGTTCCTTGTAGACCCACTTGAAGGTCCAAGTATGCGGCAATGCGGATGGAGTTGGAACTTGGAACCGTTCCTTAGCTCACAACACTTGGAGGGGTAGAGGGGCGCGTTGGAGCTCTGGGATGGGACTAGGAAGAGTTGACAAGCTTATTCACCCACACGGGCCTGCACACAACCCACACAAAGTGGTTAGTGCATAATTAGAGCACCTTTGGTGCTAGGACGAGCCACGGGCAACACGGACACACAAGACTCACCACGGCCTGGACTTGAGGGAAGCCACCACCTTCCCCCTTATAATATACTCTGCAGCTCGCGGCGGAGGTGGCATCCAAATGACTATTTTTCCCGGGACTCCCGCGTGGGAGTCCCGAAATTGTCCCGGGTTGGAGTCCTGGGACTTTGGACGCCGATATCTCCCGACTGCAGAGTCAGATCGCGATGCGGTCTGAAGCAAAGTTATAGACCTCGTCGAGAGCTTTCCAACGCCGTGTCGCACTCTCAAATCGGATGTCAGGAAGAGGTCGATTCCCGACTTTTAGTGGTCGGGAGTCAAATTGCCAATTTGACTCCCGGCCCTTCTTTTGCCCATAACTTGCCTTTCAGATGTCCAAATGCGCAATGCGAGCCCATTTGAGACATCTACGTTTCAAGAGCTTTCCAACGGTATAAAGAGCGCAACAATCCATTGAGATTTGACCTTTCAACGCGCCCTCTAAAGTTTCGGGAGTCCACCGGGACTCCCTCTCCCAAAATGGGAGTTGCCTTGGGAGTGTGAGTGCTCACTCCCTCACACTCCCTCGCACTTCCTTAGACTCCCGGGAGTATGTGATGACTCTTGGGCTTCCTCCTCTTAGCCCACACCCTTCCAATGCCTTTGCCCTTGCTCCCAAGCTTCCTTCCTTTTGACTCCCGCAACCTTGCAACCCCTTGCCTTGGTCGCGAGCCCAAAGCTAGGGTTGCGACAGCACCCTTTTGCCCCCAACACATTTCTTGCAGCCACCCACTCTTTAGTTTTGTGGGCTTGTTTTTTCGCTTTAGTAGCTATTATTATATCTAGCCTCCCGCTTAACTCCTCATGACCATTAAAATGTTGGGCATTGGTATGAATTTTGTATGGGCGATTTTGATTCAACCACCTTCGATTTCCTTCGAATATTACCTTTCCCAACCCTTTTGACCATTGACTAGTTGTCCTTGATCTACATGGAGGGCATGTTTTGTAACCTTGATGTTGGCATCCAGAAACTAGACCATACCCTGGAAAATCATGAATCGTCCACATCAAATTGGCCCTCATTAAAAATTGCTTTCTACCTATAGGTTGTAGTATGTCAAGCCCTCTAACCCCCTCCCATAATTCTTTGAGCTCCTCAATTAAAGGAGTTATTAGGACATCAAAGTTTGCACTCTTAACACTCTTAGGCCCCGAAATTATGATAGATAAAAACATGAAAAACTCCTTTGTGATTAGCCATGGCAGGAGGTTATAAATTAGGAGTAATACAAGACAAGTGGACCAAACATTGTTTTTGTCCCCAAAAGGGTTCACCCCATTTGTGGTCAAACATAATCTTACATTTATAGGTTCAGTTGCAAAATCAGGCCATGTATTATCAATGTGTTCCCATGCTTTATTGTCAGGCACATGACAAATTTTCCCATCTATGTTTTTGTTTCTAGCATGCCATGTCATCATCTTTGATGTGTGTCGAGTTTGATACATATGTAGCAACCAAAGAATTAAGGGAAAATGTCGCACAACTTTCTGTGGAATAAGAGGCCTACCAAATTTTTTATATTAAGTAGCCTCGCACTTTGGACAAGCCTCCAATGTTTCATATTGCTTTCGACATAAAATGCACCCATTTGCACATGCATGGATGTGCTTGTAGTCTAAGCCTACTGTCGCAACCCCACTTTGGCCAAGTGTGGGGATGAAGCCCAACACTTCCAAAGTTGGGGTTTTGGAGTCCTCCGGGACTCCCGAATGTTTAGAGCTCGACAGCAAGGCCCAAAATACCTTGCATTGGGGTTTTCTTGGTGTCATTGGAAAGGTCTTGAAACGTAGATATCGAATATGGCCTCGCATTGGCCATTTGGACATCCACAACCCAAGTTATGGGCAAAAGAAAGGCCGGAAGTCAAACTGGCAATTTGACTCCCGATCACTAAAAGTCGGGAATCGACCTCTTCCCGACATCCGATTTGAGAGTGCAACATGGAGTTGAAAAGATCTTGACGAGGGCTACAACTTTGCTTCAGATCTCGTTGCAATTGGACTCTTCAGTCGGGAGTTATGGCCGTTCAAATTTCTAGGAGTCCCGTCGGGACAATTTCGGGACTCCATTTTGGGAGTCCCAAGAATTTGTGCCATTTGGATGTAGCCCCCATTGCGAGCTACAGAGAATATTATATGGGGGAAGGTGGTGGCTTCCCTCAAGTCCGGGCCGTGGTGAGTCTTGTGTGTCCAAGTGCCCATGGCTTGTCCCAACACCCAAGGGTGTCCCGAATGCTAAACTAATCTCGTGTGGTTGGTTTTTGGATGTAGATTCACACAAGCTAAGCAAGTCCCTCTTCCCAGTCTAATCCCTTAGCTCCCAACACGACCCTCTACCCCTTTTTAGTGTTAGAAGCCGGGAGTGTGTTCTAAGTCCCAACTTTCCGCAACTTCACAAGGTGAAACCCTCAAGTGGGTTCACCCCAGGACTTAGGGGCGCATCACTTACTTTCCTAACAAGGCTCTTAGCTATATACATGTTAGGTGGCAGAAGGTTATCCTTTGGCAATAGGTGCTTATGAAGGAGTGTTAATAACTCATCCATGAACTTGTTGGATACGCCATGTACTATGCAAAACATTCATCAATAATAATGTTGATGCTAGCTTCATGCACCTTGCACCATTGTACAAAGGTTTACATGTTTCCCGTAGATAATTGGCCTCAATTGAAATGTCATCATCACTTGTTATTGATGGTGCCCCTATTTCACTTAGTCCCATGTCATTGTCCACACCCCCCTATCACGGTTATTCTGGCCGGGCATGCTTTGAGGCAATGATGCTAACTTTTCCATGATCTTGATGGCATCCTGCACCATGCCTGCTACCTCCATTCCTTCTACATTATGGTCCGAAAACAAGCTTGCAACCCTTTCACCTTCATGTTCTTCTTCTGGCATTTGGAATAGTCATCCAAAAGTTGTGACGCACTCCCAAGTTCCTTGTAGACCCACTTGAGGGTCCAAATATGCGATAATGCGGAAGGAGTTGGAACTTGAAGCTGCTCCCTAACTCACAACATTTTGAGGGGTAGAGGGGGCGTGTTGGAGCTCCGGGATGGGACTAGGAAGAGTTGACAAGCTTTACTCACTCACATGGGCCTGCACACAACCCACACAAAATGGTTAGTGCATAGTTGGAGCACCCTTGGTGCTAGGACGAACTACGGGCAACACAAACACACAAAACTCACCACAGCCCGGACTTGGGGGAGGCCACCACCTTCCCCCTTATAATATACTCTGTAGCTCTTGGTGGAGGCTGCATCCAAATGGCTCTTTTTCCCGGGACTCTTGAAATGGAGTCCGGAAATTGTCCCGGTTGGAGTCCCGGGACTTTGGACGCCCATATCTCCCGACTATAGAGTCCGATCGCAACGAGGTCTGAAGCAAAGTTGTAGCTTTCATCGAGAGATTTCCAATGCCGTATCGCACTCTAAAATCGGATATCAGGAAGGGGTCGATTCCCGACTTTTAGTGGTCGGGAGTCAAATTGCCAATTTGACTCTCGGCCCTTCTTTTGGCCATAACTTGTGTTTCAGATGTTCAAATGAGCAATGCGAGACCATTTTAGACATCTAAGTTCCAAGAGCTTTCCAATGATGTAAAGAACTCCACAAGCCATTGAGAATTGACCCTGAAATCCTCTGAAGTTTCGGGAGTCCACCGGGACTCCATCTCCCAAAGTGGGAGTTGCTTTGGGAGTGTGAGTGTTCACTCCCTCACACTCCCTCACACTCCCTCACACTCCCTCACATTCCCGGGAGTATGTGATGTGAGTCCCGGGCTTCCTTTTGGCCTGCACCCATGCAACCTCTTTGCCTTGGCTCTTGGGCTTCCTCTTTTTGGGCTCGCAACCTTGCAACCCCTTTGCTTTGGTCGCAAGCCCAAAGCTAAGGTCGCAACAAGTTGGTTCACATTCACAGCCTCATCCATTACCTCCATCTCCACCTCTGTTTGCATTGGGTTTACTACTACCCTACTTGCTTCAACCCACTTTTCATTAGAATGGTCGGTTGGGCCTGGGCCTTTCCACACTCTAAATAGTGGATGCCTCCCCTTTAGGACTAGATGGTTTCTAACAGTCCTAAGTAAAACCAATCTGCCCCTTCCTTCACATTTGGGGCATGGACACCGTATCTTGTCCACCCCATGTTGTGTGGCCCATGTGAACTCCCGGTCTAAGTTACTCAAACAACGGAATTGTTTGGGACTCGAGGCACGCTCTCAGCTCTCAGCACTAAAAGGGGTAGAGGGGCGTGCTAGAGCTCAGGGATGGGATTAGGAAGAGTGACAAGCCTTACTTACTAACTCGAACTTGCATCAAACCAACCAAAAAGTTGGTTAGTTCAATTTCTAAAGCACCTTTGTTGCTAGGACAAATCACAAGCAACTCTGGACTCACAAGACTCACCATGGCCCGGACTCAAGGGAAGCCACTACCTTCCCCCATATAGTATTCTCTCTGTTTGCCCATAGCACCCACATCTAAATGGTTTTTTGTATCGAGATTCCCAAGGAGGAGTCCCAAAACTATCCTGGGATTTTGGGAGCTTATAATTCCTAGCTCAAACCTCTAATTGGATGAGGTTTAAAGTAAACTTGTAGTTCTTCTCAAGAGCTTTCCAATGGTGTGTTGCGCTCCACTTGCACGCACCGGGGTCGAGTCGATTCTCGACTTTTAGTGGTCGAGAGTCAAATTGCTAATGACGCGCTCCCAAGTTCCTTGTGGACCCACTTGAGGGTCCAAGTATGTGACAATGCGGAAGGAGTTGGAACTTGGAGCCGCTCCCTAGCTCACAACACTTGGAGGGGTAGAGGGGCGTGTTGGAGCTCCGGGATAGGACTAGGAAGATGTGACAAGCTTATTCACTCACACGGGCCTGCACAAAACCCACACAAAGTGGTTAGTGCATAGTTAGAGCACCTTTGGTGTTAGGACGAGTCACGGGCAACACGGACACACAAGACTCACCACGGCCCGGACTTGGGGGAAGCCACCACCTTCCCCCTTATAGTATACTCTGCAGCTCGCGGCGGGGGTGGCATCCAAATGGCCATTTTGTCCCGGGACTCCCGGGACTCCCGCGTGGGAGTCCCGAAATCGCGCATTTTCGGGACTCCCGCGACTTTGAGGCTTCGTAACTTTCGGAGCGGACCTCCGATCGACTCGCCGTCTGAAGCAAAGTTGTAGGTCTCGTCGAGACCTTTCCAACGGTATGTCGCACGTCTTCTGCACCTAAGTATTTCGGGTCGATTCCCGACTTTTAGTGATCGGGAGTCAAAACCGGCGGACTCCCGGGAGTTCGACTCCCGGGCCTTCTTTTGGCCATAACTTGCGTTTCAGATGTCCAAATGAGCAATGCGAGCCCATTTTGGACATCTACACTTCAAGAGATTTTCATTGATATAAAGAGCGCAACCAGCCATGGAGTTTTGACCCCTCAAAACGCTCTCTGAACTTTCGGGAGTCCTTTTGGGACTCCATTCTCACCAACTCCCAACGTGGGAGTTCACTTGGGAGTGTGAGGGTTCACTCCCTCACACTCTTTGCACTCCCGGGAGCATGTGATATGACTCCCGGGTCTACTTATAGGCCCGCACGCTTGCAACCCCCTTGTCTTGGTCGCGAGCCAAGGTTAGGGTTGCGACAGCTAATTTGATTCCCGACCTTTTTTTCGTCCATAACTTGTGCTACAAATGTTTGAATGGTTCATGCAAGGCCATTTTCGACATCTACACTTTGAGACCTTTCTAACAGTATCTATAACACCTCAAGGCGAGGTGTTTTGACCCCTACAATCAAGCTTTGAGTATTTGAGAGTCCCGGAGGACTCCCAAGTCCACATTTCGAGAGTGTGAGTGTCATCGTCACACTCCTTCAAAGTGGGGTTGCAACAAGTTGTTTCCATTAGAGTTTATTGTGTCCACTTGCTCCAACAAGCTCATGTATACCAAGCTCCATTCATAAGGAATCCATGCCTACACCATTTTCACGATGAAAACCACCAATTGCAAATTACACTAGCTGCATTCACATATAAACAAGCCATTAATGATGCATGGCCCAAGATTATGTTTTAGACTTGTATTCAACAATGAACACATTCCATCACAGACTATTGCAATGTTATATTCACTATAGAAATCCTACCTATTTGTTTTACAAAGTGCATGGGAAGGGTCATCCATGTGCATTTCTTGCTAGTGCCTTGATGCACACATGAATTTTGACCTTAGTACAAGGGTGATGAATGACCACTTTCTATTGCTTGATGTAGGTAAGTATGCAAGATTGGACTAACCCTAAACCTTAAACCTTATATCTTAAACCCATAGAAATAAGATAAAAAATTACTTGGTATGGGTTTGGGCCATTCCTTGCAATATATGAGTTGTTCCACTTAGGACCGAAGTTGCCTTTTGAAAAAATAAAAAACATTGGTGGGAGATTGATGCAGTAGTGGAGGATCTTTGCACTTCTGCCAACTGTTGATTTAATAATGGCTTATGGTAACAAATGTTGCCCCTCTCAAGAATGAAAGAGGGCCCACAAGATGCGCTCACTAATCCATGTTTCACATCATGTCAAGGTGCTTAATCACACCCTCCCATATGCTAGTTTAAGTATCAGTATCACCTAATGAATCCATGAGTGGGCATCTACATCAATAATGGCTATGACTAACCTAACAAAATTGCCTCCCAACCATGTGACTTCATGGTGGTGGGACAAGGGCCCATTTGCTATTGCTCGTGAAGCCACAACCTTTCCAATGTAATCCTTGGCTTCAAATCATCATCATGGATGATTTGCAAATGGGGTGAACAAACTACATTAGTTTATGGGAAGGGTTACACAAATGCCTGCAAAGATATTCAATAGAATATGTGCAAATTAAACCTAAGGTCTAAAAGGTGGAAGATGCAAGTAAATTAATGAATGAAATACCACTACCCTACCAACTACCATGAAAAGTGACAAGTTTTCTTCGAGTGCTAGAAACCCACACAAATCAAAGCAAATATTAACATAATTTTCCCTTCATTCCAATTGTGTATCCTTCACCATTTATGTCACACCTTAACCATGAATTAGATAGTTAAAGAACCTTGTTAACTTCACCAAATCCTGTTGAGGACTGTCAATTCAACCAAATCCCAGTCTCATAAGATATGCATGTAGGGTTCATGTCATGGAAACATACCAATAAGGAATACTTGACACATCAAGTTATATTTGTATCCTACTACTCATGTCACAACAAATGAGTATAGTTTAAGAACAAGGGACTTCTTCACATTTGTGCACTTGCTTCACCACACAGTGACGATATGTAACCCTAGTTTGCCCTATTGATATCCCACATTTGTTATTTGACTTATAGATGACATTCTCCATAATAGCCAAGTTGGAGCTTTGTAATGCCCAAGATTTGAGCAAGCATTACATGAGAAACACTATGAGACCGATCCAGATGTGGAGACAGTGAAGCTGGTATCACTAAAGTCTGGTGTACTTGTGACATTATTGAAAATAATAGCCTTTCCACATAATCTCTGCCCACCCAAACCTAGTTTATACAATGGTACACCCAACATACAAAACCAACTCGAAATAATATTTAATCAACTTGGATCAATGGTCTTGATTGGTGTTTCATGTGAAAGGCTCATAGAAAGGAAGTGTTGTCACATTTGAACCTGAGAATTGTACTGTTGTTGACTATGCTTCGAATGACTTTTGGAGCCGTTTTGCTCTTCATTGCTGTGGGTTGAACATTTGTGAGCCTTTAGTTTTTTAGTTCACACTCTCCCAGTGGTTAGTGCTGAAAATTTGTGAGCCTGCAATTTTCTAGTTCACTGCTCTTCCAGTGGGTAAGGTTAGTGCTTGAATGGCAAACCCTAGCTTCACATTGTGCACTCGAGGTTGAACACCAATATTTTTTTTCATTATCAAGCTCTGCACTCCAACAAGCCACAAGGTTTACCCGTTACATCAACCAACAAGCCTCCTCTCCTATACCTAGTTAGATACCTTGTGTCTGAGACAATACATATCATAAGCCCTATCCTTAATCTATAAACCTACTTGCCTTAATCTGCAAACTGTCTAAGGCATAATACTAATGTTGGAGATGTTGACAAGTAATTCAACTGCAAGGGCATAGTTTCTTTAGAATTCATAACTCGATTTTCAATGACGTATGCAATATGAGGTGGGTATTGTTTCTCATCAGTTGTATAGTCAATCAACACAAAGTAACCTAACATTATTGTTGGTGGTGTGGAAACTCACACTACAAAATTTAAGCAAACTCTCCGTATGAAGCTATTGTTTTTATGGGTCACTTGTGCTCTCAAAGACACTCCAACCTTTCTATACATCATGGGCAAGACATGAAAACAACTGTGTAGGATTATCATAGCATCTGGAAATTTGAACACAAACTAATAGTCAATCAAATTGAACTCCGTACTTAGTGGACTTCCTTCTCTGCAAGTATTCATGCTTGGTCATAATGCCATTCACAACTCTTTGTCAATGCAGGGAGTAATTCAAATATTGCAATTGTGATGGAGATTTGACATATCTGACATGGCAACAGAATGACTAGTGGAGAGCCTTTGTTTCCTAATTGAATATTTGTATGGTTCATGTCTTGCTTTATTAATGTTTATATGGAGTGAAGCTAGCATATGAATTTCCTCAATGAGCTGACAGTTGTGTAAAAAATGCATAAGGAAATGAAAAAGCCACCCACAAACTGATGAGAATCACGAAGGGCATGTGCCCATTGTGTCCGGCAATGGATCCATAATGAGATTATCCTTGTCTTCTACTATACTCATAAACATTACCCCATTTCCCCATGATACAATAACAACCAATATCAATTTGAAGGTCCAAATGCTTGATGACCACCACTAATGTTTCTACTTAATGAATTTTTAGTCCACCTATTTGGATAGTATATTTTCTAGGTTCTTTCATGTGTCAGGCCATTTGAAGGAGTCCACGTTTCCTTTCTTCCCCACCAGAACAGTGAAGGCATATCAACATTGTGTATCATCATTTCTGTGTCTTATAAGCACTTGCAAAATCTGGTCTATGTCTGTCTCCCCATGCATACCTGAAGTCTGCATACATCACCTTCAAAATATTCAGTGTGCACAGACTTACATCCTTGAATACACGCACTGCTTCTCAACCTGCTATACACATGAACCCATCAAGATGGAATGACTTTAGGCTTAGATAGGTCCTCATAGAAGAATGCAGATAACTTCATATGTTGCAACAGTATGAATTTTTTTGCACCTAGGTCCAAATCAACTATTTGGTTCACCAAATATAGATAAATCGCCAAAGTTTTTACCTCTGGAGCAATATTGATCAAGGTCATAAGCATAATTGTGCCTATTGATGTGCCTTGTCTCACATTCTTGGAGATTTGTGTGGCATGCTGCAAAGACCTTAAGATCCACAAGAATTAAAATGTCAATTGTTACTCAACACAAACAACTTTACAATGTTCAATAACCTTTCCATTGCTGTAACTCCATCCCAACAAGGTGGAGAATTTGCCAGCCTTCCTGAATCACCCCCCACATAGCAAATTTTGATGATTATTCAGGCATGAACTAGCTTATCTAGTTGCACAACAAGAAACCAATGATCCACAAACTTTGTTACTACTTCTACCCAATCACTTTCTTGTTATCACGAAGGCACTTACTTTATGTCATATTCATTCCCATATGAACCTAATACAGTTCTAATTGTGTGATTTCCAGAGTCAATTTTAACTTATTGGTGTTTCCAACTTTAGAATCTTATTCTCACAATGTTTTTTTTGCAGATGAAGACAACATGTGAAATAAGAATTCCCTTTTTGGCCGGTGTAAGGCCAAGTTTGATTCCTCTAATCTTGCTGAAGGGAACCCTCCAAAAAGAAATAAGTGGTCAAACAAACTATAATAGCTTTCACAATGTTTGTATCCAAGGTCTACGAACATAGGGGATACATCTAAAAGATACCAACCTGCAACTTCATATAATCAAAGATCATTTGCAGAATCCCTTAGTTTTCTCAAGAATGATGCCATCAAGCCTCTGTTGATATCTTCACGAAGTAATCCACCAACATCACCAGATGGCAGAGTTAACTACATTTCGAGCAGTTATCTTTGATGCTTCACGCACCAAGCCCTTGATAAAAGCCCAGTCCCAATTTCAATGCACTGCAAATGACCTATCCTCTACTTAGAGTGAGACTAGTGAAAGGTTTCCTATCAAAAAAACTTCTTTCACACAAGAAACTTCCTTGTTGGGATTCTTCTCTATGCCAGCATCATGCGCCCCTTAAATAGTTTAGTTGAACTCACTCAGAAAATGATTAATGTGTCTGGATCACCTCAATGGCAGGCCACTCACAGGAAATAGTTCAAGGTGGTCAAAGGAAAGGGTCAAATCCACACTGATGCATTCCCAACTGCAGGAATGACTGATTGTAGTCCATTGTCCTTGCAAAAGCTGTAGAGAGCCCGAAACAAATCACGCTGTTTCAAACTCCAATCACTTTCAAGCTAAAGTTATACCCCATAAAAAAAAAACTTGGCATTTCCTCAGTATATATCCTATACAGCTAACCCTGATATAAACTTACACATGTTTCATTGAAAGGACATATTCATGGAGTGAGACCTTCTGCTCAACTGTGGGGATCTATTGGTCCCAGAAACAACAATAATTGCTTGCCATAACATGAGAAAGAATAAAGAAAAGCATGCAACAAGAGGAAGTCCCCTTGATGAAGAAGGATTTTGTTATCTTCATGAAGTAATCCATGTAGTAGGCCCCTGATAAAAACATAGTTTTCAGTTTCAATAAACCAGACATCGCTGTTCCTCAACTCAATTGCAAACCCAATGGAAGGTTTCCTGCCAAAACTATATGCACATTTCAAATGTATGAGAAAATTGCAAGTTAGGATTGTTCTCAATCCCAGCATCATGTGTGCCTTGAAGGGTCTGGTTCGAATCACAGCAGAAAGCATTAATGTGTCCTGACCATGTTGGCAAGTCATTCACTGGAAATAGTTCAAGCTGGTCAAAGAAGAGGGATCTACTAACCTTCTTGCTATGATGATTCATGTTTTTCAATAATGATGCCACCAAGCCTCTCTACTAATACCTTAACTTCACGAGGTAATCCATCAACGTCACCAGATGGCACAGAGTTGTTCACATTTCAAATGGTTTTCTTTGATGCTCCATGTAGTAGGCCCCTGATAAAAACCCCAATTCCCAGTTTTCATGCACTAGACAGCACTGTCCCTCGACTCAATTGGAGACCAACAGAAGGTTCCCCACCAAAACACCAAACCTAATTCAAGTGTACGAAAAGATTTGCGAGTCTGCAAAGCAGATTCATGAATCATCAGCCTGAGGTTATAGTCAGGGCATTCCATCCTGGGAACCCAGTACATAACCCAAGGGCCAAGTTGCAATGCCCTGACAACAACAAGGACTTCTAGACATAGCAACTGAGGAGAGCTCCCAGCAAAACGTCCCCACTCCAGGGAAATCACCCAACATAGCCCTTCAGCCAGCCTGGGGCTGGAAATTGTGTGTGGGGGAGGTCATCCAAATTACACTGAAATTTTCAGCCAAGGTTGTTATGTGTAGGGTAAAAGCCCTAGGTCAAGGGCTTTACCGAAATATGGGTGCAGCAGGAGGTGATAGCTGAGTGCAGGCCCGATTTTGGTAACACCCACAACCGAGGGCTTCACCCAACATAAAGACCTACCAGAAATTCAGTGGAGAAACCGAGCCGAAAAAGGAAAAGGGGGGCGGGGGCGGGGGCATTATGAAAAACGAAATGTCATCCCAAAAATGAAGAAAACAAAGCAAACAGAGAGGGGAGCTTCATGAAAAATGAAATACCCTCCCTGCTCCTGGATGAACAAAGTATGCTTTATAAGGTTATCTCCAGATACACTGCAAAATTTCTCGCAGCTCATTTTGACAAAATGGAAAAGCCATGAGTTAAACCAAAACACCTTCCATGACCGGGTCACTCACCTTGGTGGGTGCAACGAAGGCGTTTTGGTTTCATCGAGTTAACGCGGTTGGTGGTTTGTTTGCATGGTACTGTGATGTTTACTGACACTCATCAGTCTAACTTGTGATATGTACTGACACTCATCAGTTTAGGTTAGATGAAGGTGTTGATGTTCAGAGACACCTGTCAGTCTAGCAGACGACACGTGTTCACACCAGGATACTCGTCAGATTTTTTTCCTTAGAGAGACAGGCACCTGTATAGATGCATACCAAACCTGGCCTAAAGATATTTCACCAAATTGCTAAGAAATTTTGCAACTACCATCCCTCAACGTTATGAGACCATCTTGTGAAATTGATTTTTAAAAAAAAATTAGTTCATGATATGATATGATTTTTCTATTAGCAATCTTAGGGATTCATTGGGGTTTGTGTGTGACTTTTGGGGCTAGGAACATGTACGCCTACATCTCAACCTTACAACATGGCAGATCACTAAGTAAACATGCCGTCACTACAACCATAGACATACTTGAGAGCAACTTCCAACATAGTTCATTTTCAAAAGCCAAAAAGGACAAATATTTTATTTGGGCTAAAAAATAGCCCGCGTTCAAAATTGCTGATGCAGCAAGGTCCAGTATTATTGAGAAGCAATGCGGCGCCTTCCTCTCAGTGGTAAGGTAAAACATGTCTTAGTTTACGACTTGTTGGATGGTGTTCACAAAAACATGTCTTAGTTTACGACTTGTTGGAAGGCATACGCTCATGGAAGGTTGCTACCTAGCCGACTCTTTTTTTCTTTTTCATTTTTGTGATGTAGCTACTGAAGTGGCCATCGTCCATAAGAACCTTTAGCCAAATTTGGCTATAAACAAGATATGAAAGCAAATAATTTCAAGCATTTCACATTTTTTTGGCTACATACTAGAACCCAATATTGAAATCTGTTGATTTTTCTTAAAAACCCCCAGAAAACACACATATGTTTAACCATTTCGAAATCACTAACTGGACAAATTTAACCACAAAAAACCCCTAAATTGTGGAGTTCCCAATGGGGAGGCCTTTTCACTTATATACCTAGTGATCATCAGAAACAAGTTTCACTAAAGAACCCAATTGTCCACCTTCTTTGGACACCAGAGTGTGTACATATGTCATAGTAGCTACACTAGTTCCTTTACCTATTTAACTGGGGCCTCAAATTGTCCCCTCAATTTGAAATCAGAAACCTTGACTATGTCTCAGTTTTTTCTATTTTTTGGAGTGCAGTTTCGCCATATTTCGACCTGAAAAATATGATTTTGACCTATACCAAAGGATTTTTCATGAAAAAAAAGAGACCAAAATTTGCCAGATTTCAAAGAGTTTTTTTCCAAATCACCAAATTTTAGGATAAGTTCGAATAGGTAGCCAAGAATATTGAAGGATTCTCCTTTTTCCTTTTATAAACTTTCATATCTAATGTGTAGCCAGATCTGGCTAAATAGATGTGCACAAACATGATACTTCATTTCAACATTTTCAAAAGGGGCTAACACATGTCCATGAGCACATATGCAAGGGTGATACTAAATTTCTTTAGTTCTTTACCCCCACTTGTCAAGGTGGGCTAGAGTGAACCAACACCTCATTATGAGGGAATTGTGTTCATTGCAACTTGTCCAATGCAATTAAATTATAATTAAAAAATATTTGATACAATCATATTACAACTAAAAAAATTTCAATACAACTAGATTATAACTAAAAAATGTTTAATATAACTAGATTACAACTAGATAGACAAGTTGTAACGAACATGATTTTTTCATTTACACTAATATCTTCACCTTCTAAAGTAGGCCTCTTAATTTAATAATCTGAAATGTTAAATTTGGATTATCATGATCAAAATCTTGATGTATGAAATATTTATAATGTTTAAAAACAACCCAAAAAACTAAAACTTTGAGGTTTCTATTGGTATTGTGTAGTTCTTAGGGTTTAACGAGGACCTTTCTGTTTCTGTTTTAGAAAGTTTATGGGGTCAATTTTGAATTTAGTTCTAATTAGGTTTTTTTAAATATAAAATTGGGATTCGGTTGTAGATCGGGTTTTTTAATGTGAGGGTCAACTTTCAAATTCTTATTAATTTTCAAATCAAGCCAATTCTTGATTCTAAGGTAAGTTATGTATAACTTTCTAGTTAGGTTTTACCATATTGAGAAAGACCACAAGATCAAGAGTTCAAACTCATTAGTAGGTGAAAATCCTTGTCTGGAAGGTTGGCAAGATTATTGTTTTCTTCTAATTTGTTTACATTGAATTAACTGAATTCAAATTTGGCCTCCCTAAATTAGCCCCAAACCTATTCTCAAAATGTCTGTGAAACTTGCCCCACCCAAAAAAAATTCGAATTTGTTTTTAAAAAATACCAAAATATGTTATGCTCAAAATAACATCAATTTGTTCACTTAAACATTCCTCAAACTCTATCACATTTAAAAATCAATCTCAAAATTGCACACCTTGAAATTTGTTACACCCCAAATTGGTCACAAATTTGCACCCGCCCCCCAAACCTTAAACATGGAGTAGAACTAAAATCATATATATTTTTTAAAATTAATCCAATGTTGGTTTTAATAGTACCATGGCTTAGTTTCCATGTTAACACAACGCATATTTTTTTCTTCGAAAAATATTAATTTTTACAATTTGAAATTATTGAATTTTTCATGATCTATTATGATATTGTCACATGAATAAATGAAATTATTTCGAATGTAACTTATGATAATAACTTCAGAGGTTAATAGATAATCGCACATGATGTCATCAAAGATATTGTGTATGCTATTGTTTGAGAGAATGGGCACATTTTATGGAAAGAACGATGGTATGTTAGGAATTTTATTATGAGTTGATATCTATGTGACTTGTAAGAACCAGGTCTTTGTTGCTGATGTGGTGGTTATTGATTTAACATGGAAAATGGTGGTTACGAGTGTCATTAATCAACCAATAGGTGTAGTTGCGAAACTTAACACCATTGTTAAATCCGCAAGGGGCATCATTTTTTTCAATGGCCATGGAGGTGCACAACTTATTTGAGCATGATATGGATTGTTTCAATCAGGGATTGTGCTTGTTTTTTTCACGATAGATGATTGAAAGGTCATTTATCCTTGTTTTTTTGCATTCGATATTTTAAATAATGTGTTAACATTGCTTTTCAATGTGATTTAACTTTTGTTGTAGAGAAGAAAATTGTGTTGGTGGGAGATGTTTGTTCTAGACCTCTTATTACTATTAAATTTCACGATTTGCATGTAGGCAACATTAGAGGGGTTAAGGGCGAAATAATTTCCTACCATCAGAAGCACTAGTTTTCTCCCTTTTATGGTTTTTGTGGGATGCACATCTTTTGACCTTCCTTTTGGTCTTTCGTGTGATGGTTTCGGTGATCGATTTTTATAACGCATATTATTTGCAACCTATGCCCATGGGGGACATTAGTAAAAAAAAGTGAAAAAAAAGTGAGTAAAAATATTGGGTGCAATATATTGGATGTTGGGTAAAAATTATAAGTTAAATAGTTTAAAAATAGGGTTTATTTCAAATAATCAAATAAATTATAATATATGGTATGTAATAATCTAAAATAATGGATTATAATTAAAATAGGGTGGCTTTAATATGTATATAATATAAAATTAGATATTAATAGGGTGGTAAAAAATGGGTTGGACAATTATTTGATAGTCCCCCTTAAAAATGATCATTTGATGCACATAAATCCCAAATTCTATGTTAAGTGTTCCCTTGGGGACATATTATGATAATTATGATGTTCAACATGTCAATTTCATATTTTCACAAAAAAAAAATCATTATTATGAGGATTATTTAATGATGAAATTGACTTTAGGGTAAGTTACTTAAAAATTGGACCCATGGGTTGTTCCACTTTTTCTAAGACCTTGGAATTGGGGGTTGGTTTTTAACTTGATTTTCAAACTTAACCCAACTTTGGTTCTAGTTCCCAAGTAGCTAACACTTGGTTCCAATTAGGCTTTGGGTACCCATAACTAGAATTGCCTTAAATAATGATCTAACCCGAGTATCCAAATGACATTGGTTTTGTGTTTTACCATGGTACCAATGTAGGTGCTAGTTGTTTTATGTGATAGGTAGCCATCATTATCATTTTTTTCTACGTGCAATGGTGGGTTAAAAAAATGGTGGTTACGTGGGTTGTTAATAAGCAGACAAATTTTGTGCAAGGTAAAACCCAAGTTGTAAAGACTGTTGAATTTCTACTTTTTTATCACGACACCCATAAATATTTTATGGGTATCGATATATAATGGAAATGTAACTTAACAAGATTTAAAATGTAACTTGATATAATAATTTAATGTGCATGGCTCAAATATCATGATTTATAAAACAATTCATGATTTAAATTAATGTTCATGTTCAATCACATGGTGATTCATTTGAAATGTAAAATTGAATGTTGCATTTTAAACAAAATTTATTATTATTATTTAGTCATCATTTTTAAAAATATATATTGAGTTTTTTAAATAATTAATGTAAAATAATTATAATAGTTGTGCATTAACATTGAGTAACCATATGATTTATAATTGAAGTTAACATTTGTAATTCTCAATTTTATTTAACTACTTGAAAAAATATTCATGTTAATTTTACTATAACACTATAATATAAAATCATTATTATAACAAAAAAAATTATAAAAAATTTATTAATAATTTTAAACATATTATTAATACATTAATTAAAACTCCATAATTTATATTAAAATCTATTATTCATAATTTATAACTTATAATTTTAATTCAATTTTTAAAAAACATTCAAGCAATTTTAGTGGATTTAAAATAAGTAATGTACTTACTTTAATTCCATGATGATATTATATTAAATTAGAGTATCCATTAAAGAAAACTTAGTATATATGTAAGTTTTACAAAATCATTTTAATGTCATGAAATCAATATATTTTAAATAACTTATATTATATGTAACAAAATATATTTCCCAACAAAATTATATTTAAAAATTATATTATTATAACATAAAAAATTACACTAATATTTGATATTTTGTGTAATAAAAATTAATATTTTAATGATGAAAATTAGTAATTAAATTAATTACATAAAATTACATCTTATTTATATTTTTATAATCTCACTTGGTTTTCATAATTTAGAACTTATATGTTATAATTTAAAAATATATTTCAAAAAGAATATTATCATTATAATTAAAGAAATTGATGTAATTGTTACATATAAAGTAATTTAAGCTCAAAATAATATTGTATGTATTATTTATAATTACCTATTTATTGTTAATATTTACGTTGTTTTGGTTAATTTTAATAATTAAATAATAATAATAATAATAATATATTTAATTCCAATAAAATAAATATAATTATTTTATTTATAAATTATAGGTTTTTAAAAATTCTGTTTTAAAAAAAAATTCATTGCTTGTTTTTAAGTTTTTGAGGTTATGCAAAGTGTGTTGTTACCTTCTATGTTATAGATATTATGATTTGGAACCTAAATTTGAAACCTTAAACCTAAGTTTTTTCTTCTTTTTTTTTGGCTTTTTAATTATTATTTATTGTTTTGTAGGAATTTTGTTGTTTGCATTTCGATTGTTTTTTATTTATGTAGTATTTAGTTTTTTATAAAGGGTATTCCATCACAAACTTAACATTTCATGACTTAGTAATGAAATCATGCAAAATTCGTTCATTCATGATTCGTATGTTTCACGCATTAATATCATGCATTGAAAACAAATTTGATACAAGGATTTATAAGAAGATGTGAAATTTGTGTAATATCGATTCAATTAAGTTCATCCTTCATTCGTCAACACATTTATTTATGTGTTAAACATATTTTTAATGCATGATATTCATGTGTAAAATGTATGAACCTATGAAGGAACAAACTTTTGATGATTTTCATTATTAATTTGTCACACACTAAATTTGTAATGTGGATAGTTGATAAGGTAAAAACAACAATAATGTATTGTGGAATTAAATAAAACACATGTTATTCAATTTAATATTTCCACAAATGCAAGGTCCCATCATGTGAAAGTTGTTATGAATGAGGCATCTTTCTAATCCTCAACATTAGTGGTCTTGACAAAAATATCAAAAACTCAAATGTATTGTCTATTGAAAAAGACTGCAAAATGTTGGCACAAATAATGTCTTAGCCTACTTCCCCATCTGGCCTAACTTGAAATTCAGATATTTTTGCATGTGAAGTTTTTTCATAAAGGGGTGTTTTAAACTCTATGTTGTGGATTTTGATGAGTTTAGTTTATTTTTTTTATCTATTGATGTTTTTTAAAAAAATTTAATTAAGGCATTTCCAAAAATTGGAGCATAGGCATAACCTAATGTTCTATAGATTGGCATTGGTTTGTAATTGGTTGTTCGATTTTTTATGTGATTGAAAATTTTAAGGAGCTTGTTCATCAACATTTGTTTATGTGGCCTATTGAAAAATCAAGTCCACATCCATTTTTTTGACATCTTAAGCCTAAGTGAAGGGCTTCTAATGAAGTATCGTTTACAAGTAATGTTATTGGTCGTAATAAACTTCGTAATGTTATTGGTCGTAATAAACTTCGTCTCATTGTGGACAAGCTGATTATTGATTTCCTTGATTTACTCGAAAAGTTGTTGAATAAGATGAAATGAAGTGTTGGAATTGCATGGCTGGAGAAGGTGTCTATACCTTGGGAGTATGGTTTGGAGGTAACAAGCCACATGAACCCTATTTCATATGGTAAGTAAGTTTTTGTAAGTTTTGATTTTTTGTTGAAAATTGTATGTATATATATTTTTTTAAGTTGCTAATTTGTTGTTCTCATGGGTATAATTAGACTAACAAACATTTACGTGATAGAACAATGCAACGAATTATTTATGATAAGTTCAAATTTGCAAATGGTTGTGTTTTGAAGAGGATTTTAACAAGTAGAAGGTTACCTTGAGAAAACTAAGGTAAATCAAGTAAGAGGTAAGTGATTTGTTTTATTATGTTTGTAATTTTTTTGTGTTTCCTTTTTTGATACATGTTTTGATTTTGTTTGTAACTTATAATAATGAGTTTGTTGGAAAAGACCATTTTGATACTAAAGTTGGTGTTTCTAATGTTGTGTCTAACGGTGTAACATATTTTTATTTTATACCTTGGGTTCATGATTCTTTCATTATCGTTGCATCTAGAGGTCTTTTTGCTAGCATTTTTATTAGGGTTCCTTCTTTTAGCTACAATGTTATTTTTGCTTTTGCAGATTGAGAGAAGATAATCGGTTAAGTTTTTGGTGTTGGTGTAGGTTTTATGGATTGATAAAAGAATGTGGTGCATGTTGCAAAATTTAACATTTGTAGATTTGGATCTATGGTAGATTTTGAAAATTCATTTTGGAACACCATGAAAAAAAGTTGCCCATGTACAAGGATCATTTGAATGCAATTATTTATGTTGCTTTCTTGTAACAATCAATGTTGATACTGCCTTCGACTATTTTTTGAATCATTTACAAAATTGCCCTATTAACATTATATATGTAGTTGATCCCAAGTCTTTGCCCACCTTAGGAGTACCAAATGCAGGATATAAGGTTTGATTTTGCTTCATTATAGATGCTTCATATTTTTGACATATTTCATTTGATTATTGGGATTCCTTGCTTATAACACATGCATAATAAAGGATTATTGGAAAGAGTTATGGTAAGGATGTCAAAGTTAGGTGAATGTTTTGGATTCTATGAGAATACCCAAGGTTTCATCTTGGGTTGTTGGGAGTTTGGGTTACCATGGTGTTGGGTTTTTCCATTGTTCATGATGTTTGTTGATCATGAAGGGGACATTGGGAAGTTTTCTAGGAGTTTTGGGTTTGAATTGTTTTCATAAGTTTTAGGGGATATGGGATTGGGTGAGTGGAATCTGAACAAATGAACATTGGAGTTGTTACCTTTAGGTTTGATTTGTGTTCATAAACATTGATGGGATTTGAGATTGGGTGAGTGAAAACCAAACAAGTGAACACTAAAAAAGCTAATCCAAAACCTTCCTTCTTATGAATCCTTTCCTTTGTGCATATGATTACAACAACAGATCCACAACCTTATTTCTTATAAATCTTTTTTTTTTTGTGCATATAATTTTATCATAGTGGGCGCAAATTGTGAATTTTGACTTTGTGAACTTGATTTTGTAATTTTCCCACTTTGACAAATAAAAGATTTATTTTCTTTGTGTTTTGCCTTGTAGATTTGTTGCCTTTGAAAACTATTTTTAGAGCCTCAAGTAAAATATAATTTTTTTGAAAAAGTAATTGTAAAAGAAAAATACAATAAATAATTAAAAAATTGAATTGAAATAGAACACAAAGGTTTAAATTAAATTAATTAATATTGATTTAGGAAATTGAAAAAAATTAAAAAAGATTTAATTCCAAAAAAATTCAAATTCAAAACAGCCTAGTAAGTAAACTTCCAACTTGTGGAAGTACCACTTCCAGGCCGGTGGGTACGTTACAGGCCCACGGAAGTTACTCCAACAGCATGCCAAAACGCGTTAAGCTCGCAGTAGTATTAGGGTTTACTGCTATTTATGGCTCGCGGATCGTAGTGTCGTCGTCTCACCTGCTGCAGCCTTCTGCATCTCTCCTTTGCGTACTCTTAGCAAATTGATTTGTTTTGAGGTCAGCAAGCAAGAGAGGGATAGGGGTCTCGACAACAGCACAGGGAGAGATAGGTACCGGGAAGCTGCGGTTGTGAAGGGGGCGAGAGAGAGAGAGAGATAGATAAAGAGAGGACTTGTGAAATCAGAAGAGGGGCTCTCTCGGAGGCATTATTTAGGTTAAGAAGTTTCAACAGCCTTAATAAATAGTGCAAGCAAACGCTATTCTTTGTTTGAAAAGTTTGACAGGAGGAGAGGGAAATACTTGATTTGAGTTTGTTTTGTCAGGGTTATTCTCGAGGGTTACGGGAGAGAGACCAAAGTTGATGAAAGAAAAGCCTTAAGTGTGCAGTTAGGGTTTGTTGCTTTTGCTCCGTTCTGTTTAGCTTTTGTGTTCCATTCACGTCCCGGGGGGAGGGGGAAGATCTGCTTGTCTTCTTTGGTTGAAATAAGCGTCAGAAAGCTTTAGAATCTATCATGCTGAGCGGGGAAGAGTCGACATCACCCATCCGAGGTTTTGTCTTCTTCTCGCTCTCTCTCCAGCACGATCTTCAGCGGATTCCATTCCATTGTGGACTCATAGCCAGTGAAGAAGGCACAAGCGCTTAGCAGTCTTTTATCTCTCTCTTCGTTGCAGCCTCGTGCAAACTTTGTCTATCTCTCATCGTTTTTGGCTGGAGGAAAGTTTGGGTAAAGTACTAGGGCTACTAGGGTTTCAACAGCTATACAAGTATGCCGGAGAAGTCGACGGATTCTGAGTCGCCATGTGCGCGAGAGATTTCGAAGATTTCCAAGAAGACGTACTTCTCCGGTAGCGGCAAGTCGACATCTTCCCCCATCGACAGACTCTGCATTCTCTCGTCCTCCTCTGATGAAGAAGACACATCCGTCGAGAGCCCACGAGGTGTCCGGATTTTCGAGAAGAAGGACGCGGGCAACAGTTTTAGCGAGAAGAGCGTCGATGCTCCCGGCAGCACTGGATCCGCCATCAGCAAGAATCGTCTCTCCCAGCAGCCTGAACCGTTGGAGCTTGGAGAAGACTTTCAAGATGAGGAGCGTTTGGAGCTTTCGGTGCCTGGTGAAGTTCCTATGATTTCACCAGCTGAAGAGGCTGTGTCGAACAACTTTGAGGAAGCTCACCGTGGAAATTATGCAGCTGAGACGGTTTTCTCAGAGTGGAATTGGAATGAGAAAACACCAGGATTTGAGATTGCTACACGAGATGAGGAAATGCCATCCGACCAGCAGCCAAGTGGCATAATCGGCACGATGGATTTCACCAGTGCTGCTCAAAACACAAATCCCATCAGACCTAATGGTCTGGAGGAGGATTCTGACAAAGATCCTTTGCACAACAAGTCAGATCAAAGTGGTCTCAGGTCACAGTGTACAGAGTTGCACAGGCCAAACTTGCCGGATGTGCCAAACCTTGTAGCTACTGGCATTGAAGAGAGAGGTCCATCTTTGCCTGCATCAGAGGAAGATGACTTTTTGTGGTGTCCAGTGGGTCACGGTGCTCTGTTGATGAACAGAAAGGAGTCTCAACTGGGAACCTGTATGGCACACAATCCATCAACATGTCTGCAGTTCCCTTGAGCTTTCTGGCAAGGGATTATCATTATAAGTTTTCTTGCTGGATTGGCTTTGCAATAGCCACATTCAGGTCTTTTCTCATGTGAAGAGACTCTATGGATGTTTTCTTCTGACCTTGCTGCAGGTCAGTATGGTTGTCTGAGAGATAAAGTTCAATGCATTTGAACATATGATTTGGAAATTAGTTGGGACAGAAGCACCAGCCTTATTGTAGACTTATTTCTTCTGTTTCTTCTTTGCTTGCTGATTGAATGTTTAGTGGTTACAATATAATCCCAGAAAAGAGGAAAAAAATCTATGTAATGAGCTTCTTATTATAAAGGTACAATTTTGCTGGGGTCTAGAAGAACTGCATACATAGGAAGTTACATAAGCTATGTCTTGTACATCAGAAAGAGTTTTTGATAGCTAGTAGGTAGTAAGCCTTTTCTCATGTGCTAGAAAGAGCTTGGTGATAGGAATGACAAATGTATTGTTAGGGGTTATGAGGATGCTCTGCTTATAGGTGATGGTCAAACTCTTTGTTATTAAGTTCTGTGCAGCATACAGTGCTCTCTGCACAGATATATGATATCTGTCCATGTTGTACACAGGCTAATAGAGAATTTATTTGTGTGTGATTTCACACAGTTTTGTACCTTTGGTGACTTTTAAGCTCTGTGAAGTTTGGATTACTGCTGTGATGGGTCATTAATTTTTGTATGATCTTGGAGAAAACGGTTGATCTGGTATTGAATATAATGTTCTCATCTCAATCTCATTTACATCTCGTTCTTTGGGATTGAGGAAGTACAGACAGGTTCAGGTCATGTTTGCTTTAATCCTTTCAAGCAGTGGCCTGAAGATTATCTAGCAACTCTTGAAGTTTGCATTTGGAACAGTGAGTGCAATTGTTGAAACTGCGTGCTTTGTTATGAATCTTTGGCAGCAGCATATCTGCAATAATGTCTTGGAGTTAAATTGTACTTCTAATGGCTTCTTTTGTAACTGATTGGATCTAGCAGTTAAGTGAAGTCCTTAAGGTCTGTGATCTTGTTGATAAACATTCTCAACTGGAGTATGCAGGTAATTGACATGATATGTGTGCCTCCTAGTCATTCCAATATCTCTATTACTGCGAAGTCAGGCAGTATCAATAGTCAGCTTTACAGGTTCTTGAGGCTTTGTAATTCTAAATTTTTCTTTATTTTGATGTCAGTCTTATTGTCTTTTTGAAGAATAAAGGATATCCTCTAAAGATTTTGTTATAGAGGATTAGAGGTTTGCTCATAAAGAGATATCTTTTTGGAATTTCAGCATTTGGAGTCTTCTGATTGATTTGGTGTAGAGCAATGTAAGGTGGGGAGCTTTTTAAAGCCCAATTGGTCCTTATTTATTTTCTCCTGTGTCTGTTATTCTAATTTTTTCCTTCTTATTGTGCATGCTTTTTTGTTTTTTCCCTCATTCTTTTCTCTGTGTTTTTTGCCCCTTCTATCTATGTTGTTATGTTGCTTGATGCTAAGCCAGTATCACTACTGAGTCTTCCTGTTGCTTCTGGACTTGTGACAGAAACTCAGTACACAGGTTAGTCGTTACACTGGCCTATATGCACTGTAAGGCGCTGACGAAGCCAGTGGGGAAGTTGTCATAGATAAATGTTGTGATAGATAAGTTACTATCATACATATTATTGTCAATGGTCCCTGAACAAGTGAGACTGTCACTTTTGTTAATACTTCTTGTTTTTATTGCTCTCTTTGCTCTTGTTCTTGTTGCTTCTTGCTTTGTGTTGCTCCTTCACAGTTCTGATAGTCCTTATTTTGAGGTCCTTCTTTGACTTCAGGGCAAAGTTTTAACCTTTTTGTGGCTTCCATAATCCTGAGTATGGAGATTTCTTGATTCTCATGAGGGTTAGTTTTTGGAAATCCACTATATTTGTATCTGGCTGTTGAAATCAATGGAACTGGTGGCTTCCTATGAACCCTAATATGCTGGAAACAATTTTGGCCCTTACATTATCAACATGTTGGACTCGACATGAGAACTTTGGTTAGTAGAAGAGTGTTCAGTTGAAAGGAATGTCTACATTCTGATATTGGAAGCTAGAGATGATGCCTCCTCTCTAGAGATCCCTCCTCTCCACATCACACAGAGGGTATAGTCCAGCTTTAGAAAGATGTCTCACGTAGTCTTCCTCCTCTTTGTATCCTAGACAACCTCTGTCTGGTAACTTGAGAAGTGAAGTATCTGAAGTTCAATGCTTTGTCAAACTTTGGGAGTCATATGTCACATTTATGAAGGGTCCAGCTTCCACATAGTCTAGTTCAGGCTTGTTGGTGATGTGCAAGGTTCTGTAATTCAAGGATCTTTGCAATTTGATTTTTTAAGCACGCATGCCTTTCCATTCAGAAGCCTTCTTTATCCAAAGCTCGTCTAGTGTTCAAGGACAAAAAAGCTAAATGTAAAAGACTGAGCATGATCAATGCGTATGCAGCTCATTTGGACTGGATGACAGAACACCATATCAATCCTACATAATCACGAAACCTAACTGTGATTCCTTGAGAGAATTTGCGGCTTTGGGTATGTGGCAGTGGATATGTATGCCAATGACTATTGGACCAACTTAGCCTGTATTCTTTGATTTGCCCAAGCATTCTGGTACCAGTTTGAATGCAGAAACAAGGTCAATTCAGTGAGTGAAATTGTCACTCTGTTTCTTCAATTCAAACATTCAAAATGTTGAAAATGGATCTAGAAAATGTTGCACCTTTATAAGGCTTCAAGCCAATGGACTGTGAGTGGTGGAGTGACACTCAAGAGACAATGGACCTTTGGTTCCAAGGGAGAGTGATATTCTAAATGCAAAGTAAAACTGTGCTTTGAAATCATTTGGGGTTTGGCGGTCAATTAGCACACTGCCAAAATCTTATTTTGTGTCAAACAGATGTCAGATTGGGCTTTAATTTGAAATGGTCTTGTGAAAGGTGTTCAAGAAATGTTGATTTAAAGTTATTCGAAATCGAGTAACCTCAAACTTGAAATTTGAAGAACTCGAAAAGGAAGGAAGTTATGTGTTGAACTATTGTATTGGGCATTGTTATTAGAATGGGTGATCCCATGATTTTCCCTTAAGGCAAGATCCCTGTACAATTGATGGTAAAAAAATCACAAATCCCATTTTGTTGACTAGGGAGAACTGCTCATCACCAATCACTACCTTATCACCAAACATTTATTTAGATCATGAGCATCTGTCCTTCATTTTGACTGATTTAAAATGTGACGGGAGCGCTACCTCAGTCTCTAGAAATCATCTTTGAAGTGCAAATGAAAACGAGTAATGAAAAAATAACAAGAAAAATCAAAAGCTTTCCAACTTACAAAATGCATTTTTTTCCCCCTCTTCTCAAAGCTCATAACTTTCTTATTATTTCTTGTTCATTTTTAAACAATTTAAAGTGCTATAGGAGCACCACCTTCAATTTTACGAATCACATTTGAACTCTAATAGTAACATACAAAGAATTTTTTGGGTGCTCGAAAACCGGCTTTGTAATATTCTGTGGTTTGTTTGTTTAGTTCTTGACCCCCAACGTATGGGGGTCATAACTTTCTCATTTCTAAGCCGTTTTTGACAATGTTTAGTGCGTCAGATGCGCCAAGAGGAGGGGTTCAACTTTTGTTAGAACAAGAAAAACAATGGAGCCCTCCCCCGGGATCTGGCTTGCCCTGAGCGCTTAAGTGTTCGCTCACCAGCCATTCTACCCTTCTGCAGTGTGCCTCAGAATCCAGCCGTGTTTTTCAGTTTTCCCAGGAGGAAAAGAACCTGGCAGCTACAGGAACTAGTAACTAGTACTAAACTAGTTCCCATCACCATGCTCCAAATTTTCTTCAATCTTGATTTAATCAGATCATGTACAGAAGTTAGAACCATGCAAGGCTCCACACAGGAGTTGGATTGGGATGTTGAACATCTGCATAATCTAATGCACAATCCAATGCTCATGAAAAAACTACTGGAGAATGGAGGTAGCTGCCATTCCTCATGGTCTCTCCTTACAGTTCTCATGTAGAAATATCAGAGGAATGTCATCACCCCTTCACTGGCATGCAATGTGGACGAGGGGAATACTAATAATTCCGCAACTGGTTTATTAATATCAGAGGAATGTCATCACCCCTTCACTGGCATGCAATGTGGACGAGGGGAATACTAATAATTCCGCAACTGGTTTATTTTTGTACTCAACCGACCATGACTCTGACCTCCAATGACTTTGTACTCCATGTTGTACGAAACGTTTGGAATGATCATTTTTTGAAAAAAATAAAGAAAAAAATCAATGCTTCAGCAATACGTTAGTTATGCAAACAAGAAAATGAGACAAGAGCTATAGCTATATTAACATATCCTTCTGTGGTTAAAATGCAAGGCTATGTGGCCAATTTACAACGGCCCAAATGTGAGATGGGTTATGAATACCTTTAGAGGATGGGATGACTCAACCCGATTAATCAAGACCTTTGATTCCCCATGCACAAAAGGGAAGTCCTGATCACGTGATATGATCTAGCTTAACATATCCTTGTGTGGTTAAAATGTAAGGCTATGTGGCCAATTTACAACAACCCAAATATGACATGGGTACACACCTTTAGACACAGGACGAGTCAATTTGATTAAGCAGGGCCTTTGGTTCCCCATGCACAGAAGGAAGGGTTCACGTGATAAAGGGCGCTGTCACGTGACCTACCACATGGCCAATAGAAAAACTAGAACAAAGGAGGGAGGGTTTCATCTGGGAAATTCAGCAGAGAAATTTCATAGTGTATTTGGAGGGCACCTTACATCCATTAACTTCGTGGAAAAAGAGAAGGTTTCCTATGCGCACCCCTTGTGAGTGGATGGGATATAAACAAAGGGAGGGACATAGGTTTATATCCGTCCCACACTCAAGGAATAGGTCTAAGAACCCTCCCCACCCATTCTTCAAGATCAACTTAAGTCCATGATAATGTTTGCCTCATGATTTATGATGGATAAAGCCCATGGCTGGTACTTCACATTACCCTACAGATAATTTGACAGCCCTTTTGCCCTTTGGGCAAGAATAGCCTTAAGAAGTTCACAAGGCTCAATTGAATACTCCCTAACAAAGCCCTAGAGGCTAGAACCAAATCTGTTTTTTTGGGGTGAAAATTCATCAAAAGGCAACACGGTTTTCTGACAACAGAATATTCTCTCATAAAATTCTCCTTTTTTGTGGGAAAAGAAATTGCCTAAAAACCAAAAACAAAACCGTACTGGAAAAAAAGTATTGCCTAGGACCATAAAAGTTTGTCATCATCCAGCTCTGGCCAGCCAAAAACTCCATGTTCTTTGTATCAACTCCATCTATCTTCTCAAGTTGAAAATTCAAATTGATTGAAAATCTGGACTCAAATAGTTGTGTTGATTTAGGACTTGAGAAAGGACCTCTCTCCAACATGCCCATCCCCATAAAAGGATCAGACATTAGATCTTGTTTCATTAGGCATGACTTATATAGGAGGCAAGATTATGGGTTGCTCACTAATGAACAAAGTTATAGTTAGTTGGGTCTCTTTGCAATAGTTTGTTATTGTCACAATTGCACATGAGACAATTTGATGACAACAAGGTGATTGAAAGTGATTCAAATCTTGTCAGGTGCCCTAGCAGCTTACACTACAACAAAATGTGTTTTTTCTCACACAAAAGGTTGGGAGATCACAACCCCTATGTGAGAAAAAGTTTGTGGTTTCATCAATTACAATATATGATATGTGTTGTTTATTGTGAATATATTACATAAAAGTGTAGTATGACATTCATGCAATATGTGTCACAATTTAATATCAAATTGCAATTTAATGTAATATATGTCACAATAAACATTTCATATTGTAAATAGTAATGGATGAAACCACAATGTTTATGTTACACATGTTTGAGTTATGACCCATTGTCGAAGAAAAATCACATTTTATTAGATTTGTAATTGTTTTTGTTGTGTTTTACTTTATTTGGGCACTTACATTCATAGATATTAACAAAATAAAACATGTCACAATAATCATGCTAAACAATCGCACACACATAATAAGTTTCTTACACCTTTTAAGAACATAATATCTCCAAAAATCAAATGTTTCAAACCATAGTCACACTATGATTCTGCAAGAACTTGTTTACAAAAATCTTGAGTTAGGTGATGTTCACATTAATCTTGACATTTTGAAAATTTATAATTAGTTAATGTTGGGTGTGTTGAAGATGAAAAATAACAAGCAATAATATTGTATGAAACATTTGAAGGAACATATGTTCTCATAATGAAAAATGATAAGAGTCATCCTTCAATTATTCATAGGTTGATTCACAATTTTCACAACTTTGCATTTTGCTTAATGCTTGATTTACACAATTGTTTAGGGGATTAAATCTTGTCCAAATTAGGCCTTGTTTAGATCATTGAAAATATCTTGAAAATCATTACAATAAAATGGGTTCTCATTCTAAAACCAAAATCTATAAAGAAAAATTTATTGCCATTTGAAAGGTTGGAGGTTGCATTAACAAACTAACTCATAATCATTTAAACAACATTTTAAGGGCTCAAATCAACTTTGATCAACAATTTGATATGTGATAGGAAAGTTCTTTTCAACAAATGGGGGTCATCATGTGTTTATTTTTCTTATCAAATACTAAAAATAAAAATAAAATAAATGTAAGGTATCAAAATTTAATACAAACAAAAAATATAATTAAATTTATGATGTCTTAAATATTTTCATATTTAAAAATTAGATAATAGTAGGGCGAGGGAAAAAATCTCTTCACTTGATACCCAACAATTTTATTTTATAATGCAAGCAATGCAAAATTTTAACATCTCAAACCCATTTCCCTTCTTTTTTGTTTTGTCACAATTTGGTGACACTGATATTCTTTCTTGGTATTATTTACACGATTGCACTCATTGTTCTTCTTTGCACGTTTCCCCTTTTTCTTTGCTCTTGGTCATGGAAAGAGGTTTAAACTTATATGGTGATTTTTTCATGGAATGTAGACCAACCTGGGAACTCTAATAATTAATGTATAAACCCTATGAAGGAATTGTCTTAAGTAAGCTTGCTTGTCTTCATCTTTAACCATCCATGGAGTATGGTTTTTTCAAAGGTGTGTCGAGAATTAGGTTTTCAATAAGTGTTATCAAATATTTAATATAAAATTTTAAACATACTAGAATTATTCATAAAATGCCATAAATAGGGGATGAAATTGCTTATTGAAGGTTCATCTACGGTCAAAATGTTAGATGAACATTAAATATATAAATTAATTTGCATTGGATGCCATAACTTAGACTAAGTACCACACGTGCTAAAAGGAATTTGGTTTTGATTGTGGTGGTTGAGCCAAATTTTTAAGTAGGTGGTCCTCCTTTGCCCACTAACACACATATGCACATTGAAGGTTTTCAGTCGCCAGAAGTGAGAAAAAAGAAAACCGAAAAATCGCCAGATTTGTGTATTTGGTTTTCATTCTGTGTGTAGCCAAAAAAAGGGTAAAAGGATGATTTAAAAGTTTTTTACTTTATTTCTGAATTTATAGCCAGATTTGGCTAAATCTTCCTAGGGATGGATGATCCGTCACATTTTCACCCATCTTTCTATGGATGATATCCATACTGGCGACAAACCAAAATTCCATAAAAAAAACACACTTTGGAACCTGTCATTATGTGTCTGGATATTCATACAGTACACTTGTCGGTCAAATCCCAGACAAGCTATATCGATAGTATATTCCAGTATCAATCATTTATTATACTGTTTCGTAGCACGTGCACGACTTTGACAGCAAATTGCCCGCCAATGACCCAAACCACATATTCCATAATGGCCTTTGTTACATTTTCTTGGTTAGAAGAATGGGCATTGGGGCCTAGGGTCGCACCTTATGGAGGAGAATAAGGCCCGCTTTTAGATTGGGGGTCCTGGGTCTAAATTCCTAGGAACCAATTTGGACTCATTTGAAGCAAATTGAATCCTTGAGTTGGACCCTAGCTTGCATCTTGGTTCTTCAAATCATGAGCTCTCCTTTTAATTTTTCTTTTTGTTTGGGCTTCCAACTAATTGATTTTCCCTCCAGAATGCTGTCATGTAGGTTTAGGCTCAATTTGCCAGTTTTTGGTCTTGGACCCTCATTTAAAGGTCTTGGGTCCAATTTATGTCTCTCATCCAATATGATTGCTCTATTTCATGGACCCTAGACCTTGGAACCTCTTCTAAAGTGGCCCTAAGTCAAAATATATATTTGGAAGCTTGGGTATATGTGTAGAAGTCTTAGAATTCAGTGGTCTTATGGCTTCTAAAGGTGCTTCCACCTTCGTCCCTAGTAAGGCCTTAAGGGAGGGGCGCTAAACTTTGGGGCACCCAAGAACTATTACATAAAGTTTCTTTTAAAAGATATTGAGGTAATTTTATTGTGCAATGATTCTTTGTGGATATGGACGGCGGTGTCTAGGTGGCGATCGTGTCTGGCAAAGTGCCTGCAGGTAATTAAATTGTAACCTGAGATGCAATCATTTGTGTCGGGAACGTGCGTCAATCATCCGACAAGCTGTCTGGCGGCGGCCGCCATTTTTGGTTACGTCTGCCTGCCAGATATTATTAAAAATTACCTCTGCCGACAGTACGAAATTACCGACACTACACCGACCACAGTAAAAACGAGAAATTAATACTAGCAGTAGAAATTTCCTACGGCACCCTTTTTTTTCCATGTCTGCCCTTGGCCCTATCAACCTGTTTCCAAAAGAATTGGTTGAAGTTCACACACGTTGTGTGTCCATAACATGCCCGTGTTACGCCTGTTATGGGCACCAAGGGATATATAACATGCAAGTTCATGTTTATGGGTGGGAGATTGGGTACCCATTAGCACACAATGTTCAATTTTCATAAATCTTAAAAAAACTTGAACCTATGTTAGTTTGTGTCTGGGTCACAAGCACTTGAACTTGAACCCTTGGAGCTTAAACTACAAACTTGAACACTAATTTCAAGTTGAGAATCTCAGAGGTGATTTGTGTAGAGTAAAATTGGGTAAATTGTTATGGTGACATACTCAAAACAAGGGGCCTAGGACCTGAATCCAGCCTTTGCATTTTGGGAATGATGTCCCCAACCCATGGACTTTTTACCCTTTGAAAGAGGGGGCATTCACAAATGTAATAAGATGATTTCAAAATTCACTAGAAATTTCTTGAATTGATTTACAAGTAGGGTAAAGCCCTAGGCTGGGGCCAGCCCAAACATTCAGATAAGGTGGTGTCAAGGTCTGGCCCTACATTTTGGGAATGTCCCCCACATGTGATACCATAGGATACTTGTAAGGTACGGGCAGGGAGGGGAAAAAAAAAGCCAGGGGACTCTACGAAGAGCATAATGTTCACATCTGTGGGTGTTATGTTTTTCGTAAAGCTCGCCAGGGTTTCATTAGAAGGAACACCTACCCCTAAGGAAGACCTAATTGGCGATCCCTGCCCCTTGGAAGGCAGCAACATCGGAAGCACCTCGTGTCAGAGGGGATGTGAAATTGAAACACCAAAGAAAAATGAATAAGATCTTGGCGAAGAAGGGAGTTGTTGCTTATTGTGAGCAGAGTCGTCAAAACAAACGCCCCAAGGAATTTGCTTCTGCTGATTTTGTTCCTTGGGGGTGCAAGGCCCTCTCTATTATTCTCTGCTCTTCGCTGCCGTTTTGTTGCCGCAAACTCTCTACCTCCAACTCTGTCGTGAAGTAAAAAGCTTAGGCTGTCCATCATGCCGGATTCGCCACAATCGGAGCAGCTGGAGCTTCGACGTCGTCACTCGGCGGAGTACGTGAATTTTGCTTACGTTTCTGTTTCTCAGTATTTTTGCATTTTGTGTCTTGATTTTAGGTCTGTTTCTCTGTTTTCTGTGGTGAGGCTGCCACAGGCTATGGCAGAGGGTTAGGTTTGTCTTTCCAACTGTTTCTGAAATGAGATTGGATGGATTTGAGCTTCCTTCTTCAATTCTGCACTCCTCCATATGCTTTTTTATTGTATCAAGGTCTAACTTTGCTCCTGTTTTCCAATGGAAGCCTCTTATTGTGTCTGGTCGGATCACCAAATTCTTAATTCATGTCTGTGAGTGCATTAACTAGTGCTCATTCTCTGTAATCAAATTGAAATCATATGTAGCAATTTTGTGTCAAACTCTTGTTGTGCCACCTCTTGCTGGTCTCAGTGAGACCTATAGAACTGTTTGGCCACTCTTCTGTACAGTGAGAGCCTGTTTTGGATAGATGCTAATTGTTTGATCTTTGTGATTGCATCCTTGTGACGGTGCGTGTCCTTTGTTGCTGAGTTTTGTGTTCAGAAATCTGTGCAAACTGATTTTCTTATTTCACCTTAATGGCGCTTGATTGTGCAAATGTTGTGATGCTGGTGCTCCATTCTTAATCACTCCTCTCAATATCTTGAATCTTGTTCTGCAGGGATGGGAACAGCAAGGGAATTCTTGGTATGCAGACACAAGAAGAAGTGCCGATTCCTGGTCAGGTGGCATCAGAGGCTGTAGATTTGAAGATGGATATGCCATTACAGCTGGTCAAAGATGACATGATTCAGTTGCCCGACCTGTTGCCTGACCTGTTGCCTGATGCTGCGGATTTGTTGCCACCACTTGACGAGGATCTTGAGCCTGCTCCAGAAGATTTGAACCCTGCAAATCGTACTGCAGAGCGTGTTTGGGGGAAATTCCATGTGCTTGGGGTTGATATGATTGATGGGGATGAGTCGGCCATGCCCCAGCACCTGAAACTGACTGGTGTTCACAGCTCGAATGTTGATCCTGAGGAGAACCCATTGGAGAATGGAGGTTAGTACAGCCAATTGACTAGAGGTAGTGTTGTTTCTATTTTTTTCTCTTGCTATTGGCATCTTTGATGAAAAGAATTCTGCTGTCTAGGGGCTTCACTATTTCTTCATTTGCTTGCAAACAGTTTTAGTTGTGGTTGGTCTGTTTTAATGTCATATAATAGTCTTTCAGTTTGTTTATTAATGGGAAGTCTATGCTTGTGGGGAACAGAGATGGAGGACTAGGAAGTATTTGAGCGAAACTGGAAAGGTGAGTTACACACTGGATTTCATGTCGATTCCCCACATCTACACTTTCTTTTTCAGTTGCAAGAACTTCAAATATGTCATTTGTTTGGCTGTATTTCTGGTTGAAGGGTTGCCTTCTGATGTGAGTCTTCTTTGCTAAGTTGTCAGTTTATCACTTTTACTAGTGTTGAAGGAATTGACAGTGTTTGTTTCTGAGGTTTCCAACTGGTTTTTTGGGGGATGAGTTCCTTATGGCTCTAGCTGCAATACTTGTTGACCAATGCTGCCCAAATTACAATAGGCCGATTAGTTGAGTCCATTATTTGCTCTTTATGTATTTCTGCTGCGGTGCTTTTCTTTTTGAAGATCGGTCCCTAGAATGAATGCTTGAAGTAATGCATCATGATATTTTAGAGAAACCTGCACTCCAATACTCTGCTGCAAATTCATGCATTGTCTTACAATATCTGTCTCCTGTGGGGTTTTACGTGCATGACCTGCTGAAGTATGGTAGAGGTTCATTATAGTCACAGTTGGCTTTGGATGTTTTTGCTGATTCAGAGAATGTCCCTTACTTCCAAATATCTTTAGTCAAATATTAAGGATATGATAATGTCCTTGGAGTCCCTCCATGACTTCAAGATAGCAAAGGTTTTAGATTTATCTTCTTGGTTAGATTCCTTGCGGATGCTTCCCTAGCCAAGCTTACAGCTATCCTCATGCTCGGTCAGTCATTCTTTTAGCAGTCAATTGATATTCCACTGGGTACTGATCGTGCAGTCTTTTTAACTCACTTCTTCATGTGAGTTTGATTTTGATACATCTTGTTAAGACTAATTCTTGTCCAGCTGTTATTTCTAAGTCATCCTCAGAAAGAAGGTTTGTAGATTATCTGTCAGTTCCTGATATCCCTCATTCTCTGACTTCATGTATTTAGGCAAAGCCTCTACCGCTGGTGGCATATAATCTAAATCATTCTGTAAGTTAAATTGTAGTTCTAACAGTTTCTCTTGCAATTTCTTGGATTAGCAATAACCCAAGAACATTAGTCTGAACATTGACAGTTTTGACAAGTGTTCTCAGTCAGGTAGTAACATCATTTGTGTGTCACATGTGGATTCCAATAATTCAGATTCTGCCATATTTTGGAGGAATCAATATTTAGTTTTATAGTTTGTGAAGTGCTTGCAGCTTAAAGGAGTTCTCTAATAGCTCAAATGGGAAGGAAAGGTTACCTGTCAAAGTTTTCATTAAGAGCAAACCAGGATTTTCCTGACACAGATTTCTGTTAGGTGATTCTGCCCTCGGAATCCTCAAAATGATTATTACAAGGGCTTCTAAATCCTGAGTGGGAAGGTTTCTGAAGCCCATTTTGTCATCAAAGGGCCTTGCTTTTAGAGTTCTCCCTCTTGTTTCTCCTTCCGCATGTTTCGTTCTGTTTTTGGTTCCTCTTGTGCTTGTTAAGTTCTTCTTGGTTCCTGGTTTCCTTTTTCATCTCCTTTTCTTTTAGGTTTTATTGAGCTTGCCAGCATCAGTTTCTTGGAAGAGAAACTCAGTATGTTGGTTAATGTATGATGTTGACCATGGCCTATTCCCAGGAGCTGATGAAGTCTGTGGGTCTTGTGACAGAAACTCAGTACGTTGGCTAATGTATGACATTGAAATTTCACCTCCACTCCTTGCTGGGAGCTGATGAAGACAGTAGGAATGTAAGAGTGCTGGTCAGTACCATACATGTTGCTGTTGAACCAGTGACTGTTGCAGGGGAGCTTTTCCCTCAGTCTTTTGGGTTTGGGCTTCCTCCTTTTCCTGTTTACTGATATATTGGATCTGAAATCTCTGTAACCTTATTACCTGTTCATCTCTCAAATTCTGCTCAGGTTGACTTATCATAACTATGTACAAAGATATTTCAAGCATGCAGGTTTGACTTCTTGCAGGTCTCCACAAAAATCCTTCCTGTGTCTGGTTACTTATCTGTGCCTTGTTACATACGTCCTATAACTGATGAGATAGTTACCCAACAAACGAGAAGCATTGGTGCCATGATCTAATTGTGCACATGGTTGTGCTCACCCGTAGTGTTTGTGATGGGTAGGTTCCTAAACTTGTGACTAGTTTATCCAGTGACCCTACATAATTGCTAGTTTGCCTAGAAGATGGCACGATCATGCGTTGTCAGAACCCAAGACTGAAACCTGCTGTGAGTCCTTGTAATTAGGCTGCTGGATTTCTATTCTATTTGCTGACAAGTAACTTCATTGGATTGTTCATTTTCTGTATCTGGTGCTCTTCATCATTGAAAATTGACATAGTTCTTGCTTGATGGATGTTTTGTGCTTTTGTTCTAGAGACCCTCAGTGATCAAAGGGATTTTGAATTGATCGGTATCTGATTGGATGTCTATCCTGTGATATAATTGTGTTGATCTTCATATCCTCATTGTGCACAATTGGTAGGATGCTGCATACAGATGCAAGCAGATTAACACTCACCTTGGCATGGTCCTAGGATTTTTCTTTTCCATTGTAAAGTTGCTGTAAGTTGGCCTTCCAAATAATAAGTCATCACAAATTACTGGACAAGAATTGGTTTGCATGGGTATGGAACATACTAGGTATCAAATTTAATTAGCAAACTGCATTTTCTTAAGGCTGTGCACATGTAGCTCCTGTCAACCTGAGAAATCTGTATGGAACATGGCAGACAGGTAGACTAACTGGCAACAAACATTTCTGAATGCTTTGCACACATAGACAACTACAGACAGTGTGATACATTTGTATGAAATGCACAGACTAGTAGGATTATCACAAATGGCACATTAAACCTGCTTCACGTACCTGTCTTCTTTCTGTGAGACCCTTGCCTTCAATAATCTACCTTCATCGGCCTCATCAAACATGAACAATCTAGTGTCTTCTTGAACATTGCTCTAAGAAACAGAATACTGACCATGGTACCTTTCGTTTCTTGACCTAATTGTCAGTGCATAAGATATACATCTGACAGTTCTGCACCAAAATGTGTAGGATGCAGGTTTGAAAGTCCTGATCTGTGCTCCTACATTGTGTCTTGCTGCTGTGTCTTGGCATCTCCTTGACCTACTCCTCTAATTTGTCAACACTGTATGCTGTTCTGTCATAGCTTGAGTTCATAAGCAACCCCCTTCTATCCAGACTGGGCTAAACCCTAATTTTAAGTTTGTACACATTTGCTAGCATTTGATGTGGATTGTCAAAGCTTTAGGTTTACATAATGTTACACAGCACAATTGGGTTTGTCACATGTTTTGTGCTTCTGCCTTGTTGCATTCTGGATTGACCAGATTAAAACTGTGGATGCTGAGAGTTTCACCATTTGATCATTAGTATGCAGAGTAGACTTAAAATGGGTTTGACATGTGTGGCTTTTATAACTGAAGAGCTGGGTTGTATAATATGAAGTTAGAAGAAATTTTAGATGAGACTTTGTGGATTACTTGGCCACAGGGGTGCTCAACTCTCCCACAGATGTGCAATGAGTTTCCAATGCATCTATGGTGGCAGTTATGCCAACCTACCACTGGCACAAAGCCTGTGTGATATCCTGATGTGGTTGGAGAAAGGACTAGGGATCACATTGGATCACTTCCCTAAGGCTTTCTCCACAAACTCACTTCGGGTAAGTTGTGACACTACCAACAAGGGATCCCCTCTCTCAATCATCAACTCTCTGAGGCAACAATTACCAATTGGTTTCAAAAAGACGCAACCCAGTCATCCATTCTAATTCAGAGCAGTAGCAATGGGCTTGGCAATCACCTGCTTCAACTTCTTGTGGACTCACCTTCCATTCTCGCATCTGGTTTGTTCCTTGCTGTTCAGGTGTGCTGTTTGAAGGTGTCATAATGCCTGACATGCTCATGTGAGTAGATTAGACATTTTGATGACACCTGCAATAAGTTTTGTAACCTACCTATGCAAAAGAATTGAAACAAATGAGCCTCAGAATACTTCGGCCTCAAACTTTGACTTGCCTCCAGGTGTTGCCATCAAAGCTTAAACTGAATTCTCAGGGGAAAAATGGAAATCTTGGAGGACTTCCACACAACAGTTTCATGAGAGCATCCTCATAAATGTGTCAACTCTACTGTGTGTGTAGCTGTGTAGGACCCCAAGCTTATTTCTTGCCATCTTGCTGCACCATTCACGAACCCATACCCGGAAGGGGGATCTAAAACCACTGCCAATCGCAACACTTGAAACTCATCACTCATAGATTCCCTATAGGAGAAGGACCTGACTCCTGAGTACAGGCCCTTCCGTGATTTGAGAACTGCAAGGCCGTAGGCTGGTTGGCCGCTGGTCAGAAGATCCCAGTACAGCCTGGCTGTCACCTTCCACCGCAGAAGACCCCGCTTGCTGAAAATAGGTTTCTTAAGGCAGGTAATGGAGATGAAAATACAAAGGAAAAATCCAGACAGTGCTTTACAGGATCACGCACACCAGGGGCTCCATGTGGGGGGCCTGCCCTTACTCCAGTAAAGCCTGCCCCCTTAGGGTTTACCCTACAAGGTATCATATATTGGTCGTTGGGTAATTAATTTTATAATTTTATTAGTTCTATAATAAGATTTTTTCAATTATGAAAACCAAGATATAATTAATATAAGATATGCATTAGTATTTAGTATTGGAAAAAAGTAGAAACAAATATAACAAATGTAAGAAAGATTTCAAATATTAGTTGTTAATAGGTTAGCAAGTTAGTGATCATAAGTTCAATTAGTACCCAAAAGTTCAATTAATAGGTTAGTAAATGAATTCACACCTGAATGTGAAGGAATGTGAACTGATTGTGAAGTGAAGGATGTTTTCACACCATTCATAATTGAGTAATTTTGAAAAATCTTACATTTTAGATTGGTATTTTGCTTGCCACTTCCCAATTACTTAGTTAGAGGATTTGTTAAATTAATATGATATGTTGAAAAAAAATAGTCTTATCACATGATTTTAGTTACATTTTCATTATTTCTCAAATTTTCAAATAAAAATAAAAATAAATTAAGGTGTCAAAATTTCATGCAAATAAAAATTATAATTAAATTTAGAGTGACTTGAATATGTGCATATTTAAAAATTAGATAATAATAGGGGGAGGAAAAAGTTCCTTAAGATAATATCCCCCAACTAGTACCTTGTTTGACATAACTAGTGTCAAAACTATAACAATTAGTGCCTCCCCTTGAGCATTCACCACTTTAATAATATCTTATCAATACCTTTTATAAAAGATTTGAATAAATTGGAAGAACATCTTGTTGTCCCATGACAAGCATTTTGCAAATATTCATCAAATAAGTGGTTGTGGACAATATGGAATTCAAGGTAATATTGTAAATGTGCCTTTTTAACATTGTACCTTTTAACATTAATAAAATGCAATTTATATTCCTTTGATTACTTCATGATGATTCAAACATAACAATTTATATCAAGAGAAAATTGGAATACAAACATGCACATATATCAAGATATGTTCAACCAAATATGGTTATAAAGGTTTTTAATGACATCTGCAAAACACCATTACACAAAAAAAAGGTCTCAATTTAAAAAATTGTGTTGATTTACATTTTTTTCATTAAAATGGCACAACAAATGAAAGAAAAATTCACATAAAATACAAAAGTAAATTGTATTTATAACAAGGATGAATATGAAGAAATGCATAACAAGTAACAACAAATATAATGTTTCAAAAAAAATTTAAATTGGAATAAATCATTAATTGACTATGAAAATATCGTATTAACCATAGCCCTAAGTGAAAATTTTCAACCACTTGGATTAATCAAATGTCGCAATCTTACTTTGAGAGAGTGTAAAGATGACATTCACACTTCCGAAATGGGGACTTGGGAGTTCATCAGGATTTTCGAAATTTTAGAGTTCAATGGCAAGGGTCAAAACACCTCGCATTGAAGCGTTATTTATATCATTGGAAATCCAAGTGCAGATGTCAAAAATGGGCTCACATGAATCATTTGGACATCTATAGCACAAGTTATGGTAAAAAGAAAGGTCGAGAGTCAAACTAGCAATTTGATTCCCAACCACTAAAAGCCGAAAATCGATTCGACCTCGGTGCGTGCAGGTGGAGTGCGACACACTGTTGGAAAGCTCTCAATGAGAAAGCTCTCAACGAGAACTACAAGTTTACTTCAAACCTCGTCCTAATCGAAGGTTTGAGCAAAGAGTTATAGTCTCGCAAAAATGCGGGAATGTAAACCGAGACAATTTTGGGACTCCTCCTTGGGAGTCCTGGGACAAAAAACCATTTGGATGTAAGTGCCACAGAGAGGCACAAAAAATATTATATGGGGGAAGGTGGTGGCTTCCTTCGAGTCTGGGCCGTGGTGAGGCTTGTGAGTCTAAAGTCGCCTATGGCTTGTCTTAACACTAAAGGTGCTCCAAAAATTGAACTAACCAACTTGTTGGTTGGTTTGATGTAGATTCGAGTGACTAATTAAAAGTTTATCACTCTTCCTAATCCCATCTCGGAGCTTCAACATGCCCCTCTACCCTTTTTAGTGTTAAGAGTTAAGAGCGTGCCCCGAGCTTCTAACAATTTCGCTATTTGACCAACTTAGATTCATCTTGAGTCTAACAAAAAGCTTGGGAGCACGTCATCAAAGATGAATATTTGTGAAAATTATAACTAGTATCCTATATTGTTTCTAAAACATCCATGTCTAAATCATCAACATTCAAATTTTTCTTATCAAACTATTATTCAACATGAAATAATAAGTATAAATTGTAAATTTGATTATTAGATTTTTCATCTATTTTCAAAGCCATAAAAATGTTAATCCACTCCATTTTGCATTCAACTTGGATTCATATTTGGAAAATTGTATTAACAAGGACAACAACTGATTACAAAAGATTTTTAATAAATTGAATTTGGATAAAATATTACATTCAATTTTTTATAAAATCTAAAAAGGTTCACACCAATGTTGTATTAGTACATCCATTTTTATATGCCAAACCAATCCTACTATCAAAGGTCCCATCAACTTGTCATACCAACTAGTAATGGTACATAGAGGAGGATCATTTGATAGGGTATGTATGAAGTGGACAAGTTGGTGGTTGATAAATAGAAAATGCATCAACATCAACAAAATATGAGTTGACCATACCTATCCTCAAAACACCTTAGACAAGCACATTCGATTGTGCAATCATTGAACATTTGATCCTTCCAACATTGGCACCAATGATGGATAATAACCTTGGCACATCTCATATGTTATGGTTGAATGAAATTGACATAAATGCATCACAAGATTTTATAAATTTGTCGCAATTCAATGTTTAATCATGTTGTGATAAACATGGGATCATGATGATGTATGTTAGAAATATGACTTTGTAACACTATGAAATATGCACACATGATGATGTTGAATTCATTGTAGTGTCATTTAATCTACATATGTGGAAAGCATTACATGTAGTAGCATTTTATGAACCCCTATAACGTGTTTAGAGTGTTTCCTTTACAGATTCAGTAAGTTTGATACCAAAGCACCTCAATCTTGTCCTACAATTTTTATTTGTGGTTTCAATGTTGAACATATTTCCCCAATCTAAAGAATTAGAATGTTATATGAAAGATTATAATTTTGAACTTACAGTTTCGAAATGTACAACAAACTACAATTCACAACTAGACCACATATTGGACTAATGCGATTCAAAATGGTTGCCAATCGAGAAGCATAGAAGCATATTGGATAGACCATAACTCTATTCATTGCGTTTAATTTACCTGATCATCTCCAACACTTTCATCTCCCAGTGACCAATTCAATGTTTGCCATTATGATATATCTTTCCTTCGGTAATATTTGCTTGTAGATGTCGAGGCACGGCCCTCATGTACTTGACACTATCTTTTAATTCAATCAAGAATCAAGCAAATGTTCCTTGAAGTTCTTATACTATTTTGATATGCACATTAGACACTGTGGGCTTTGTGGAAGAAGGCATCACTGCTTGCCTGTGCTTTGCATGATTGCAGTACATCTACCATTTGCCTCTATTGTGGGCGGGCACCAAGTCTCAGCTTGGGTGTCATTGATTCATGATGGAGTGTGTCCACAGTGTGGTGTGGAGTTACCTCAACAAAATCTAAGGGTTTGTCCTCCAAGGTTAACACAGAGAAGTCTGAGGATGTAATCATGAGCCTTCTTCTGCTTTTCTCCCAAAAGTTCCTGCCCAGTTAGCGCAAATGACAAACAGACTGAGAAGAGTGGTATCAGTATAGTATCACTACCCTTGGAGAGATGACATATCCTTGGTCATAGAAGGTCTGATGAGATGCAGAAGCACATCTCCTTTTCTCCAGGGAAGTAAGTATTTCTTTACAAATGACAATGGCACTTGAGAACTGCACTCTGTAGATCTGCATCTTTATTTTGAGCCTTCCAAACTAGCAGGGGCAGAGGAGCTTTCTTTCCTGAGGGTCAGTGTCAAAGGCTTTTGCCCCTGCCGACGTTTCCACAGAGGTTCTTCAGAGGCTCTTTTGGTGAGGACTATCCTTTGGGAATCCTTGTCACACATTATAACTGAGCCTGAGGCTCCATGAAGAGCTTCCTGGCTCTGGTTATCCTGATGTTCCAGCCGCAGGAGCAACAAGGACTTTGTCACCTGGAAAGATCCATTAGTTTCAGGTTGCACTTCTGAATCCACCAGAGATTGTGTGGTTTTGGCAACAGAGTCAGTCTTGCTGAAGCGTCCAAGATCAAATTCAAACTCATCTCTTACTGTAGCAACAGTGCTGGAATTGACTGTAGCTTTGGACCCAAGAAACTGTTTCCATTGGAAATGCTTTGGGGGAGTTTCAGGCACCACATCTGCCACTACCCTTGACAATCTTTGTAGCCTTCTCTCTTGACTGCTAGCTTGCTCCCTGCCTTTCTCCCCTTTCTCTGCAGCCTTCATGTGCTTCACAGGTTTCACTTGGATCTGCATCAGGTAGAAGGATGATTCAAAACCACTAAATTCTCTGTTTCTCAAGAACCCTAAAAGTTGTGTGTGACCAGGGTTTGAACTACATCTTGCTGCTCTAAACATCCTCTTTTGCTCACAAGGGCATATGTTGGGATTGATCACTGGATTTCCTTTCTGACCTTTCTGCACAGGAAAATCTTATGCACCTAGAATAGCTGCAACACAAATAATTTGGTGTTAAATGGCTCACACAAAGGAAATTTTGACTCGGGAAAAAACCCTAATCCATCTTACCTGGCCTATGCAGGTCAGAACAGGCGATGTCGGATCCTCATCACTTGAATGATCATAATCCTGTGCGTGGTTCATGAAAGTTGTGCGAGAGAGAGATGCGACTTTTGTCCCCCGCAAATTTGTTGCAGGAAGAGGACGTCTTCTCCATTTTCTCTGTCCAGCTCGTGTACTTGCCATTGCTGGATGTGTCACCTGAATTCCAAAATATGCAACTTATCAAAAAATTCTTGCTAATTATCACAGTGGCCGTGTCCAAACTGGGGGAAAAAAAAAAAAAAACACGACGCAGCCTTATGATGGTTCGGGAAATTTGAAGATCGAGCAAAGGGGTTGGAGAAGATCGATGATTTTTCCATTCGACGATTCTTACCAAATTGAGAGAACAACTACCAAAACACGTGAACAACCCACACCCAGAAGAAGAAGCAGAAGGCTCGTCCTCCGAGCTTATACCAACAGCTGAGTCACAGGACGACACGGCAGAGCCCGTGAAGGAGTTACCAGCAGATCCATGATCAGCTTTACTGGCGATGATGACATGTTCCATCTCCACCTCAGCTTCCACTCTCCGATCACAATGAACTCTCAAGCTAACTAGTTCTATGCTACTCACACATGCATGAATCCCATTTCCATCCTCACAAATGTTCCGCACTAGAAAGCCTGTCTGTATTCACTACTGAAAATGCAGATTGGCCGATCCTTTCAGGTCTGCAGCAGCTGGATCTCAAACTTTGAGCTTCTCCCATTGATCTCTTAACTGAAACTGCAAACCAAGGCACCTGCACATACATGTAAGTACTCATCCAAAATAACTTAAAAACTCCGCAGAGCTACTTCACCTCTCCCACTTCCTCCCACCCTTCAAACTCTACCCCTAAGGGAGAGCACACAATATAACAACCACAAGAAAAGAAAAGATAGGAGGACTCGAACTTGCAAAACTGAGTTGCAGATTGATATATGATGTATGGAGAAAACACAAGGAGGAGTGAACTGGGGTTGCAAATTTGCAGAGGTATCGAACAAATGGGCATTTCTTTTTCTTTTCTCGAAGGTGAAAAATCACTTAGAAACATCTCCAATGGTGCTCAATATGTGACCTTGCAGAACAAATAAAATAAATTCCTCACAACCAAGTTTTTAGTTACTTACTTACTTCTTGTTCTTTTCCAACCCCACACACATTAGGCTAGTGCGATGACGAACAATTGTAAGCAGCAGCAGTTTGTGGGTGTGGGAAGAAGATTACAGAAAGCCCAAATTCCATTGAACCCTGTGCAAAGAAAGAAGAACCAGTCCAACAAAACAGGCTGCGGGACAGATGCAGCAGCGTACGCACACCAGTGACCACCACCATCGTCGTTGTACGAGAAAACTCAATTATTTCTCACAAAAGATCAGGAAAAGACCACCTTGGGTCAGGTCAGGTCAGTTCAGGTCATCCGATTTAGGGGGCAGCTGCTGCAGGCACAGAGACAGAGAGAGAGAGAGAGAGAGTGTGTGTGTGTGTGTGTGTGTGTGTGTGTTTTTTTGGTCACCCGCCATCTGCGTGTGACTTGACCCCATTTTAGTCAATTATAGGACCAACAGGTGCAGGGATTTAGGTAAGTTTCTAAAAATAAACTGACTTCATGGCCTTCTAATTCAATGCCCAAAGTCAAGACTCTATGGAATTTTGGGGTCCCATGGGCCCATGATACTCTCTAAACTCTAGACTCTAGTTAGTTGACAATAAGGTCTACATTGGCAAGAGTCAACCGGCACCTTACCAGTTTTTTTAAAATTTTAAATTAATTAATTAATTAATTAATTTTTCCTAATGTTGTATTATTAGCGAGCATCCCACGAGGGATTTAGAAGTGAATATGGTAACGAGTTCCTAGAACGTGTCTGAAAAGTAAAAGAAAATGCTAGCAAAAGAAAAAAAAAAAAAAAAGCTATTAAACCAAAATCTGAATCCAAAATGTGGGGAATTTTTTTTTTCCCCCCCCCAAAAGTTGTTTTCTTCTAGAAATTTGGCGAATTTTTTTCCCCAAAAACTAGTGAATATGCAGCAGAAATCTTTTCATTTTTGGCACTTGTGTGAGATATAATTTTGCAGAAAAAAAAGGTTGCAGAGCATCATCAAGGATGGATGGAAAGTGATGAGGAAATAATTTTCTGTTGGGTTTCCAGTTCCCCTTTTTTTTTACTACAAAAATTGCCATTACCTATGTATAGACCATCACCTAACCCACTCATCACCTATTCTAGAATCACCTATATATAATCTAACCTACTAATCACCTATTTTAGAATCTAAATCAAGGTCATGAAAGAATTAGTTCTTTGTGGATTTGCTATCTTGCCATTTTGCATGCACACTACAAAGATTTCTTTATGTACAAAGATGGACAATACAATGAAATGCACATGAGGTCATTCAATGTCTTTTTTAAGTACTATGGAACTAAAGACCCATTCCATGCAGGAACATAGTGAGCCCAGATCTCATTATGATACCTGGTAACAGGTTCTTCTTCCAAGGCTTTGCTCCAAAGTGTTATCAATCTTTGAATATGGACTCACATTTCAAGTACTTTTATTGACCTTGCCTAACAAAGCAAGAATATTGTGTTTAGATTCATTATAGAGTATATAGTAGTAGCTTAAGGGATTTTGGCTCCTAAGTAGTAGGTCAATTTTTTTATATGAGGATTTTTGAAAGGTGATATTTTGGCTTGTGTTCAAACTTGAGATTAGGTGTAGAGTTATGATATCTCGAAGGATTCTTTGGATACCCAAATGTCCAGAAGATATCATATCCAGAGGATTTGTTTTTGAAGACTACATTTTTGCATGGTGAAACATTTGAATTTCCATAATTCTTCTTCTGCCTTGAGATACTCTTTAATGTAAGTAGCAAGGCCGCAGCGCGACACACCCCTTTTTGATTGTCAACTTTGCATTAAAACTGACACTTCCAGAACCAAAAGTAGAGCTAGTAAATGGCCTCTTTGCTCAACTAGAAAAACATTGGTAAAAAAGTGCTTGAATAGAGCATAAAAACTTGTTGCATCATTCCTGTGTGAAAATCCTCTTTCACAATTATTGTATTTAGACTAAGTCCATCTGATCATCCTAAGAGCTCCGAAGCAATGGTGTTTGATTCATGGTCACCAAGGGAACTTTGGTTTCGGTGTTCCTTCAAATTATTGCAACTCAACCTAGTATGGAATTGGGTTTGGCTTCGCCTTCATTCCACATAGCCCATGCTAGAATGCTTTGTGCTCACAATTTTTTTACAACCAATTAACAAAGTGGCCAACGAAGTCATAAGTAGGTCCAACCTTTTGGCTTTTTGAGAATGTGCCTAAAAAACTTGAATATGTTAGATTTTGGGCGGATTTTGGATTTAGTTCCAATTCCAAGAGGACATTGGTTGCAAGATGTGGTTTCAATTTTGGTTCTAATAGGATTATGAACTGAAAGATGTTAAATACCCTCTAGTGAACTTTATGGGGGCATCCGAGAATTTTGCATGCAATTTGACTAATGTTCTACAAAAATTAAAGAAACAAAAATAAAAGACACTACTATTGTAAACATTTGAAAGCAGACTAGTGGTACATACTATTTCTTATTTCATTGAGTTCAAACTTGATGAGGAATAACAAAACATTAGATTATTTTTTTCTTTCTTAAGTAGGCCAAGTATTGATGGTGGAGGACAAGAACTGTGTAAAACTTATAAATAAACTCCAAGAAAAACTTGTTAGGAGGATATTTACAACCAGCAATTTGGTTACCCAAACATTGAATGGGGAACTAAAAAAAACCAATGCGGTGCCTTGGATTGGCCAACCATGGTCCTAACTAGTGTAGATTTGCTATTGAGAATTGACCTGGTTATGGAACCAAGGGTCACAAGTAGTTGTGGATTGTATACACCATACGATAACCTTATTATAAGGGATGATGTCCCAATTTGTTTCGGACAATTACCAAAAAATGCCAAGATGGTGCCATTGGTGATGGGGCAATAGCAACAACAATGGGAAACAACAAGGACAAATGGGGAACAACGGGGCTGATATGACACGGGAACATGAACGGTGAAAATGGAAATGGGATAAAAAATAATTGGTGACCAGACTATGGGAATGACGACTGGTTCTAAGTTCTAACCATGTATATTCTACTTTTTGGTAGGTCCGAAGGAATACCTACCCACTCCCAACCAAAAGTTCATAGATACATTCACATTGAGAGGTTCCTTTACTTTTCAATGATATTTAGAAACTTTCAAGGACATTTTTTAATTCACACCTTTTTTGGTTAAATTCACACCCTTTCTTCGCGCGTTTGATTATATGCAGATTAAATTTGAGTGTGTCAGCCGCGCAGAGGGTGTGAATTTAACCAAAAAAGGTGTGAATTTAAAATTTTCCACTTTCAATTTCCTAAACTTATTGTCATACATGTTCCCAAAGTTTTGAATGAGACAACACAACACAATAAATAATAGGTCACACAAAAAGTTAATTTAATGTAATTTTCCAAAATGATCTTTCAAGTTTTTCTTTGCATTTGATTTGAGGCTCCCAAAGTTATGTGTCAAATGTATTCATGTTGTTGGGGGAGGTTCTCATACGAGTGCGTTCTCTTGAGGGAGGGTTGCCTTAGGGCATGAGCTCAATGGTGTTCCCGAACCTCCGGTGAACGCACTACACAAACCTCCCCTTCTGTAAACAACTCTCTTTTTTGTTTCCTTGATTCTTTCATGTTTCCTAGAAAAGAAATATTTTTGTGGGATTGTGAGAACATGAAATATTTTTGGCAGAACTCGCTCGGCATAAGCCCCTAGGGTTCTTCAGCTGGGAGAGATCCCTCAAAATACACATAGAAATAAAAAAAGGGAGTTTTTTACGTATTTGCAAATGGGGGTGTTCGGTACATGGAAGGAGAAGAAGTGAAGATTGAAAGAGCGGGAGGCACAAAAACGATATTCACACATCCGATTTGCCTTACATTGTTTAGAAAAACATTCACGGAGATCAAATTTTTAAAAAAAATGAAGGTAAGATGAGAATAAGAAGGACCGAATTAGGTCGATGGCCAATTGCATGAGCAATGAACACCCCCCAGTTGCGGATGGACAAACTTTAAGGAGGCCCTTTTTATTCCTTGTACAGATTTTAGCAAGGACATAGGGAGTTGAGGGAGAGCCATCTACATAGTGTGGGAGCCACCTTCACTTCCATGTTAGACTATGTGCGACATTTATCCGTAGTACATTGCCAACTTCGACACACATGTTGGTTGAATAATTAATTATTTATTTTTGAGGATTTCAGTTTGAAAAATAAAACATTCCTAACAAATTCATTATTTCTCTTCACAATTTTTTTTCTTTAAATATATAAATATTTTGGAAATTTTCAATTAAAAATTTATATATATATATATATATATATATATATAGTGTCGAAGCTGCCAAGGTACTATGGTATCAGAAAAAAGCATTTGATTAGTCACCTTTCCATACATACAGATAAGTGTATAGGGGAAATGCCTGAGGACCCCAGACCCTGCCGTATACAAAGAGCGGAACCAAAAAAAAAAAAAAAGGCCGTCACCATGGCAGAGAAGGCCGAACATGGAGCTTTTTTAGCTTATTATTGTGTACGTATGTACTTGGACGACAGCCCATCTGATATATAAAAAAATTATAGTGGAAACACGAGCGAAACGTACATGTATCAATACCGGAATCGATAAAATGTGTAAGCTCATTAATGGTTGTTATAAGCTGGACTTGATTTAAAACCCTAGGCTACTCAAGTGTATGTATGTATACTCCAGACAAATTTCAGGTTTCCCAATAAATTTCATTAATAGGAATGGGTGTGTGTGTTGGATAAATTTGGTGTCGGGTAAGCCCACCCATGCCCAAGGTAGTTGGACGGTTCACGGGCTTGGCTCCTAATGTCCCGCATTTACCTGAGGCTGGCTGGCACAACCCGCAACTTATGGAATCGGAACTGCCATGGGACGCATGGGCCTTCCTGTGTATGTACGAAACATGACCTTTTACATCATGCGTAATGAAAATTGGTCTTTTTTGGGCTCATTTCTCTCATTTTATTGGCTACATGGATAAAAGGGATGTCCTAAAAGATTGATTATTCATAAAGGTATAGCAATGCCCCCCCCTCCACCCGTCCCCCCTTCATTGGCCTTTTAAGGGCCTCCACGGACTCTTGTCAATGGAGAGTTCCAAACTAGTCAGGAATACTATCATTTTAGTTCACCTACTCGGTGAAAATTTGAAACTTTATCGGCCTTGCCTACTACCAAGGCAAAAATTGAAGATGATAAATTGGGACGGGGAGGGGTGGAGGGGATTTGACTCTTGTGTTTATATTCATTATAGAGTATAGTAGCTTTAAGGGATTTTGTCCCCCCCTAGGTAATAATAATAATAGGTCTATTTTTAATATGAGGATTTTTGAAAGATGAATATTTTGGCTTGTGTTCAAACTTGAGATTTAGTTGTAGAGTGATAATATCTTGAAGGATTTTTGGTTTCTTTTAGAGGATTTTTTGAAGGTTATATTTTTGTATGGTGAAATATTTTAGTTTCTATAATTCTTCTTTTGCCTTAAGATACTTTTTCATGTAAATGGCAAGGTCAAAGTGTGACATACCCCTTGTTCTTCTTGCTTGGAGCCCAAGTGAGCCAAGGGACATCACTCCCCTCACCATCTCAACTTTCCTAGCCTAGTTAAGCTAACTTTGAAACCTAAAATTAAGAGTTAATTCATGAGTTCCAATATTGCGTATGTTTTTGTAATTGATGTGAATTTTGGAGGATCCTCTCACATTCAAATTTTCATTTCAAAACTTGCAAAGGTTCATTCTTATTTAAAGAATGTCGTAACCTTAACCTTGAACTTGCGACCAAGGCAAAAGGGCTTGCAATGTTGCGGGCCAAGAGGAAGCCTGGGAGTCACACCGCATGTTCCCCAGAATGTAGGAAATTGTGAGGGAATGAACCCTCACACTCCCAAGGCAACTTTCACTTTGGGAGATGGAATCTTTGTGGACTCACAAATTTTCAGAGGGCAATTGCAAGGGTCAAAACTCAATGGATTGAAGATTTCTTTATGTCATTGGAAAGTTGTTGAAACATAGATGTATAAAATGGGCTTGCATGACCCATTTGGACATTTGAAACACAAGTTATGGCCAAAAGAAAGGCCGGGAATCAAATTGGCAATTTGACTCCCGACCATTAAAAGTCAGGAATCGACCCAATTCCCTTGCGTGCAAGTGGCGTGCGACATATTATTGGAAAGTTCTCAATGAAGGTTACAACTTTTCTTTAAACCTTGTCTCAATGGAGGTCTACACGCAAAATTATGGGGCCCTAAAGTGGCGAAAGTCTCAATTTTGGCAATTTCAAAACTCCCACTTAGAAGTCCCAGGACAAAATGTCATTTGGATGTGGGTCTTGTGGAGAGGTGCAAAATATACTATAAGGGGGAAGGTGGTGGCTTCCCCCAAGTTTGGGCTATGGTGAGTCTTGTGAATCCGAATTTGCTCATGGTTCGTCCTAACACCAAAAGTGCTCCAACTATGCACTAACCAACTTGTTGTTTGGTTTTGCGCAAATATGTGTGAGTGATTAAGTGCTTATCATTCATCCTAGTCCCATCCCAGAGCTCCAGCACACCCCTCTACCCTCATAGTGCTGCAAGCCAGGGAGCGTGCCCCGACTCCTTGCTCTTCTGTTATTTCATTGCAGACTCACATTTGAGTCTATCAAGGAGCTTGGGAGCACATCAAAGAATCTCATTTGGGCTTGAAATTGTTTTTGAAAGTAACTAACTTAATCATTGGGAGTATTTTATTTAAATGCATGCATTACTCCATGTCAAAACAATTTGTGATGGTGAAGCTTTGGCCAACATTTAATTGATCTTGTTGGAGATTAATCTAGTTTTGTTATTCATCTTCATTTACAAATGTTTGTCAGTTTATGCTTGATTTTGGCTGAAATTTTATCTTAGTACTATGTAATTTTGAATCTAATGGTTATTTGATTCATGAATGAATAAATTGAACCAAAATTCTAACTAAGGCTCAAATAGAAATAAAATGGTTGTAAAATGGGCTTTGACTCATAGGAGCTAATATGTCTCTTGGGAAAGGTGAAGACCCCGAAAGTCAGGATAGTTGGTGGGGGCATTTTCTATTCCCCAAAAGACCTAAATAGAATGAACAATGTTAGGATGATAAAAGAGCAATAATAATATACAAGAAGGGCATGACTTGTCAAATAAAAAGGTTTTCGAACTTTTGATTGTGGTTCGGAAGCTTCATATAAGAGCTTGTGTTTGGTTTAGTTTCATGGGCCAGGAATTGATTGTTATGGGTCTTAAGATGCCATGTAAGAGATGTTGACTTAGTCATCAAAATGTGCAAAGATTTTCAAGAATATTTGAAAGGCACCTTATATCTATCCATCAATATCCTTCTTTAATTTTTTTTGGAAAGAATGTGTTTTACCTATTCTTAAGAGTCGGAGGATGCCTACTTTTGCTTGTAATTGTAAGATTCTCCCACTCTTAACCCTAAAATGTCAAGGTGCTGCAAATTTACATTGAAAAGTAGCACATATTCGGTCTATTTGATGTTTAGAAGCTATAAAGGAATAATTGTAAGAACCTTCATCAAACTATCACTCATGATTTACATATGATTAATTTCCCAATAATGTTCACCTCATGTTTTATGGGTACAGCTCGTGGGTGGGGGGAGATCCTTTAAATCTAAGGTTGAACTTCAATATTGCATTTTCCTAGGCCCCTTATTTTGGGAATCCCCTCACCTTGGGGCAATGGGTTTTATCTTACATTTAAGCTTCACGGTGGAAGAAAAAATGCTTATCTAAATTATTGGGTTGTATTTTCACCAAAAAAATCCAAAAATGTTTGAAAACTTATTTTATTATTTGTTAAATTAAATATCTGAATGTGTTTTCAAAATTGGTGTGGAAGGTATGTTCTAGTGTTGGTCAAAAAAAAAAAATTCAATACCAAGCGAATAGGGTATTTAAGGTTCTTTATTTTTGGGATTGCACAAGGTATCAAATAATCAAGTTCCCAAAAGATTATGGGGATTTGCTCTATAATATCAATTTGGATATTTTTTGCATTTTACTTAGTTCCAATCTACTAAGTTGTTTTTTTAGTGATACCCCCTACTATGTGTAAAGGTCAATTTTCAAATAATCGCTTGTTATAGAGGCCAATAGGTTATGTATGATATTGAAATGTATGGTTTTTCTTTCTTTTTTTTGTCTGTCAAAGGTCTATGGAGTTTGAGTATCCAACACATATGTCATCCTAGATCATTCAAAGACTAGTGCAAAATTATAACTTGAATGTACCTTGCAAGGATTGATTTTAACATGAGAGATTTGGCCTCAAATACATTGAATCATGTTCACTTCCTCTTTGTTGAATTGTTAATTCCACATCCTCATCATTATACTTATCATAAATCTTGAATCTACTTAAGAAAATGTAACAAACATCTAGAAGATGATCATTATGTATTCAATGTCTTTAGCAATTGCTTCACCAAGTTGCCTAGGATGGTCCATAAATCAATGTTAATGTTATAACATTCAAGTGAAAATATAATCAAAGGAGCCACCTAAGTGGGTGGATACTCCTGTAAATTGTATGTTTATATCTTTGAAAACTCACAAAGGGAGCACAATAGTTTGGATTGTCCATATTCTTTTGAAATAAATTTTAATATTTACAAAATTTCAATACTCAAATTTTGATTTATTCATAATTTGAATCACAAAACATCAAACCTTTAAGCTCATCATTCAATGGTGATGAATAGTTGCCACAACTTTACCTGTAATAATTTTAGTCTTTGAACCAACACTTGGAATTTGCACATAACAAATGATAAACAACAAGCTTTTTATAAAAAAAAAACCATTAAGGTTGGTGCAAAAACATTCGATGAAAAGTCAATGAGACAATCTTGCACTATGGAATGAATCAAATACACATCCTTAAACCTAAACATAATCACCATCAATTCTACTCCACATCGTCAATATGTTTTAATGATCTTAATATCACAACATTATCCTTAATCATTGTTGCCTTTTCATTCAATAAATCATCAAAGGGCCCCCCCTTTTCATTGGATTCCATTTGCACATCATTTGGTCAATCTTTCATGAAGACCATGATGAGCTTGTCAATGTTTTTGACTCTCAAGTTACACCTTTGTAGGGATGTCAAAACTCCATTAATGTTAAAAATACATTTTGTTTCTATTTGTGATTTTGAAATACCAAGCGCTTGACATGTCACACTTGGAATTTGAGCTTCATGAGCCTTCCACTATGTTAGAAGCAAGTTGCATTCTTTTGCAAAATTATGTTGTGTTTAAGTTTTTTCAATTGTGTTGAAAACATCATTGTAGACTTGTTATATTATTTTTATTACAATTTTTTTTAATGTTAAGAACTTTGTTTATTTTTTAACATTTTTGTGCTTGTTGAACTTTGTCTTATTTGATCTTATGACATTGTCTTCTAACTTTTAGGGGCTTGAATTGCTTTGTTATAGGAAGAGAAATTTCTAATAAAACAAAAAAATGGTTGTAAAAAAAATTAATTTCAAAAGTTTTCAAAAACGTACTTTACAAAATCTAGAAGTGCCAATGGCCAGCTAGAGGGATCTTTCACAATTCAAAAGGTATGAAAAAATGTTATGCCCCAAAGTCAACCAAAATTTACAGTATCGAAATCTCATTGGTTTTTTATATGTTGATGTAAAGGTTGAAAGCACATTATGCAAGGGCCAACTTGGGTAGTTTCATGACTTGTGCATAAAGTATACACTTGCAAAATGTGTTACATTTAATTTTGATTTTATCTTTGGTGTTTAGGCTTGATATTTTGAAATTCACAAATTCGATATTATCTAATATTATTTGAGTAATTTTTTAAAAATTTAAATTAAATTCAAGGAATAATGGATATATTTATCGTATATGTAATATAATGGAGCTCATTTTGGTTTGAGTTAATCAACCAAAAAACATTTGAAATGGAAATTTTAAAAATGACCCATCTCCTTTCATCCAAAATACATGCCTTCATCCAATAATGTTGATGTTGAAATTTTTTTAAACCCCTTAGAAAAATTGGAATTGATGATGGGGTAATTCATTGAAGTTATGAATTAATTGAATGTGAATTTGGTCTAAGCAAGGGAGCTCCTTGTTTTTTCAAGTTGTTGTAAACACAATAACTAATTTTTCATTTATCACTTGTCACATTTGTAACAAACAAGAACATTATGTAAGAGATTGTGTGGAAACATGTTCAACACACTGAGAGAACCTCTCCCTTAAAAGGAAAGTATCATCTAAACATAAAAAACATAAAAAAATTTATGGAAATGGAATTGAATAAAACATGTGCTTTGTACATGAAAATGGTAAACAAGTAAAGTTCACATGTTAATAGACCTTACAAATGGTTGACATTTAAGTTAACATGTTCAAAATAAAATCCTTTTGGTTAAAGGATTAAGGTTTAACATGAACAAAAAGAGGAGCTCCAAAATTCTAAAAATTAAAGGCAATAATCAAGAGGGGTAGGACATTCTTGTTATCATATATAGGCACCATAGCCACAAGTTTGGTCTTCCTACCAAGGCCTTCACCATGTTAAAGCTTTTAAAATGTGAGCCTGACATAAATGTGAACATGTTATGTGCCTTTGACACAATGTATATAGATGCAAAAGATTTTAAAAAAACAAAAAAAACAATGGTTTTTCCTATATAAAAATGCAGAAAAATAATAACTTAAACTCAAAATCCCCTTGTATCAAAACAAGGTAGCTTGCTTCAAATTTTTAGATACAATTTTGTATGTTAATGAAATAGAAAATGTGGCATTGAGTGCATTAGAAATCAACCACTATCCTTGAGTTTGATTGAATATACACTATTTCATAGTAAGAAGTATAATTTTTGTGAAGGCTTTGCAAAATATCTTGGTATGTGCATTTAGTAAATGAGCTAGGAATTGGAGCAATTCTTATCATCCATAACATATACTAATTGCATCTTGGTATTCTAAATTTTCTTGAAATAATATGACTTTATTTGCAAACTTGGTTTTAATTATGATTTTCAACTTGCAATGGTGGAGCGGGCAACATTTAAACAAGCTCCCTTCCATTCATAGGGCCACTTGCTTAGACCTCTTATCTAAGTTTTTTTTTGCAATGCAACCTATGCATTTTCCAAATTAACCTCCCAAAACCCAACACACATGAGAGCATATTGACATGCCTTGTTGAAAACATGTCCAAAACATGAACCTTTCCATGGAGTTGTAAGTACTAATGGTGCACATATCATCACAAAAGTCATGGCTTTTGCAAGGTTGGAAAGATTATTGCCCTCATTCTTAAGGAATTGCCACCTTTGCTAGCAAATTGCACGAGTAGACCAAATCTCTCACCTACATTACCATTGTAGATCTTGAACTATTTATAGCCTCAAATAACCCCGTTGTTATATGACAAAAGACCTATCATTCATTGAGAAAATTGACAACCAAAGCGAAAGTGTTGTGTCCAAATTTAAACAACCACTTGAATCAAAGGGCATTAATAGTTACCATAATGCATGAACCCAACACATGTAAGACATGTTTTTCCATCGTCTTTGCCACCAAATTAAAACAACTTCTTCAACTACAGATTTGGAAACACCACACAAGGGCTTTGATGAAATTAAAACCATTCACCACCATCTAGGTGAAGGAACATAACTTCCAAAATGATTAGTTATGGCTCTGTAACCAAAACCAAGTTGTTAGTTTGATTTTTGTTGTCCACCTTCTTTTGCTACAACTTGGAAATTAACTAGCTTCCATTTATCTCAAGAATTCGTATGATTGATGGTTACATGCTTCTTCATGGACATGGTCCCATGGTCTTTGTGATAATTGACGACATTTTTTCATTTTTTCGAAAAGTTATTGGAAGTACAAACTTGGGATATTGAATGGCATAAAATGCATCACATTGTTTGCATAGTAGTCCAGTATACAACATCAACATCATTGATGACTAATAAGGCCATGGAAGAGACAATTTATTGTGTGAAAGTTGGAACTTTTGGTTCAACTTGAATTGTTGATGCAATGTATCTCACACAACCTCCACCATTAGAATTGTAATACTTTCAAACACAATTAGTGCACTAGGAGTTGAATATAATCAAAGCAATAGTAGTAGAAAAACCCCCTAAACAAGTCACAAAAGGGGTTTTTCAACTAGTGCAAATAGTTCCAAAACCTAAACACTTGGTGTCACATTGCCTTTTAAGCAATTTTCAAAATGATGCCTTCATCACATAACATTTTGGTTTTTGGCATTTAACAAATTTATGGGATCTAGGTATTGCAAAGGTAGATGATCCATAAAAAACTATCAACAAGCATTAAATAATAAGAATTTAAAAAGTGCTTATGCATATAATCCACTACCATTATGAGGAAGCTTGAAATGATTTAATAACACAATTTGCAAGACAAGATTATGGAAGTAATAGATTTGGAACAAAGTGGATATAAAACGTAGGGTTTTAGCATGACCAAGAACAATGTGAAATTGTGAAGCATGGTTAAATTTGCAAGCTACCCATAGGCCATAGCTAGCTATGAAAAGTTTCAACCTAAAAAATTACAAATTTGAAAAATTAAGAAACCTCACAAGAACGTTTTTTTGAAAAACCTCTTACAACAACCTGTGGTTGCACAAAATATGTGAAAGTACCTAGGCTACAATGTCTTGGCAACAAGGTGAAAAGGAAGTTACCCTTGGTGTAGTTGCAAGAAAGCTTCAACTAGGTCATAATTTTTTCATATAAAGAATCACATGCAAAAGATTGCATGAACAAAGGTAAGTGGGTCAAGGGCTTTCTTGTAAGAAAAGCAAACAATTGAATGCATCTCATTTTAAGCATGCATTAAAGGCTTAAACTTGGAACTTCAACTACAACATATGCATTACAAATTTGCAATAATTGATTGATTCCAAAAGTGATGGAAAATTGGGTGAAACACAAAATCAAAAGTTTTTCTAACTAAGGAAGAACAAGAGAACAAGAGAAAAATGATGTACCTTTTAGATCTACAATTCCAAATGTTATTTGTACATTGAGTAGAATTGAACAACCTAGGTGTGGTGCCAAATCCTCTTGTTCATGAGCAATCATGTTAAAATTCACCATTATTGTTGAAATTCAAGCCAACACTCAATAGTTCACCATGCCATCATAGTGTAAAAAAGTGTCATCATTGTTGAAAAGTGATCATAGGGAGTTGTTCTTGAATAAACAAAAACAATATTGAACGTAGAATATCTATGTAAAGTGAGATGTTGAACATGACATTGGTTTTAGAGTTAGATTTCCTAAACCCTAAACTAATAATTGACATGGATGGATGTTATCCCTACTTAGAAGGGTCTAGGTTGGGTTTCTATTTAAACATCTTCATACTAAATGGGGAGGGTATTAGTGGTATCTCAAGCTTCAATATTAAATTGGGTTGGTTTTTTGGTTGAATATTTCAAACTTTGATATCAAACAAGTATCATATTAAAAGTTGAACCTAGAATTGGGTTGATAATTTGGTAGATTCTCATTAATTAACCAACATTGGTTTGTTCCTTTAAACATGGTATGTAATCGTTAAGTCTTTGGTAAAAAAAATGCATTAAAGAGAAAAGAACTTTGAGATATTGAAAAAAAACATCAAACCTTTTATTTTTGTTACAAGCTAGGTTAAATTCTAGGAGTTAGAGAACTATTAGACTTATACTACATTCACACTTGCTGATAGTGGTAGTGGTAGCGCAATGATTAACACATTTAATTCACACATGCACAACATGTGGCGAAAATAAGTAGCAAATGTGGCATGCCTATGTGGCAATTTGTAAATAAGGTTTAACTTTGGTGATAAAGCTAGTTACAAATCTTCAAAAAATGAAGATTTTAGGTTCTATCATTGGAGGTAAGTTGTCAACTTGAAAACTAGGCATTTAAATTTACTAATCTCCAAAAGCTCCGACATCCTTTTGTTCCTGTGTCCTTGCCCAAAGCTAGAGGTTGGTCTTTGCAATGCCATCATTCACATCTTCAAAAGCTTACTAGAGCACCATAACAACACCAATGCAATGTAACCATCACTCGAGCAACGTCAATGAACTTGAACGAGATTGACAAACTATTTGAAGAGAGATTGTGAGTGCTCATCTTTTAGCATAACACAAATCCAACCTACAAAACACAGAATGTAACAATTTAGTCATGAGCAATTCAATGTAATCTACAAGGAACAATTTAGCGGCAGCAATCACCAATAGTGGAGGTAGAGATCCATTTAGAGTAGGAGCAACTTCTTCAAGTTGCCAAAGGCAGGGAAATTGGGATCATAACGAGGTCATGGTTGTCATAAAATGCAAACATGTAGAGGTTGAAAGCTTTCATTGCTAATAGTAAAAAAGTTTATGAATAGACAAGTAAGGGACACATGAAATTAAGGACACCGAGAGAAAAAAAAGAGACATCATTGTGAACTACAGTAAACTTTTGGTGATAGCGAACTAAAAGTAGCGACTCAAAAACAAAAAACAAAAAGTAGCCACTAACCAAAAGCGAACTAACCCTAACTTTCCTACCCCTATGTGTGAAAGTAGCTTTAATGTGATATAGTTTCATTTATGATTAAGCTCCCATTTTCCCGTGTTTTCAAACAAACAAATACCCTGGCCTGGAATTAGGTCAGAGCCTTTAATGACACATACCATTTTTGTGGAAAAAAAAAATGGCCCTAATTTGCCAAATTTCTACAACAAGTTTCTGCAGGGAGCCAAAATATAGTAAAGGATTCTTAATTTAATTTTTTTTTTTTTTTCCATATCTGATGTATATAGCCGAATTTGGCTAAATCTTCTTGTGGATGATCACCAGTTTGGCTACATCACAACATTGACAAAACAAACCCTGTACTCCTGTAATTTGGCCATGTCTGTGGGTCCTAAATTTTTTTACAAGAGAGGGGCTGCCCTTTCTGTGTACCTAGGGGCCTGCCCGGTAGGGTGAGGAACAAGGCAAACAGGGCACCAGACTGCGGGCAGGAATCAAGTCACATGCTATTATTATTTTTTACAATACACTACCCAGTTTCAGATACCGTACACTGTACAGGGGGCAGCTTCAACACATGTCTGTAAAATAAATAAATAAATAAATAAACATAATTAATTAATTAATTTAGAAGATCCCTTGTCAAAATATATATAATTCCTGCATATTCCAAAATATTCCGTACTTTCCTTCACAAAATTTTGGTCTTTGAAGAAACTATTTTTGGGAAATTTTTATACATTCCTACAAATCATCATATAATTATTGTCGAAGTCACCAAGGTACTATGGTATTCAATTTTCCACAATTTTTATTTATTATATATATATATAATTTTTTTTTGGGATATAGTGTTATTGTCGCCCTTGACTTTTTACGGAGAAAGATTCAATAATATTAAGGCGATGGGATGTTTTAACATTATAATAGAAAATCGATGTAAGACTATGTTTTCTTGACAATTTTTCAAGAATAATAATGCACATAAACGAGTGCCAAAAGGGACATGTGGTATACAATATTAATCTCCCATTGTGTTACACACATATTTTCTTCATTTTGTTAAAAATGGTGAAAGAGAACCTCACTAACATCATCTCTTTACGACCTTTTCAATATTGCACAAATTGTTTTTGACATAATTGAAAATTTTTAAACATAAATTGCAAAATTTCATCACTAAGAAAAACACTGGTAATGACCACCACATTATGAAAATCTCATTTTATGCCACAAGTAATCTACTTGAAATGATTAAAATGAATACAACCAAAGCAACAATTCTTATGATTAAAATGGAAAGAGTGAGGCTTAGTTTGCTGACTTTAAGGCTAAGTGAAATGGCTTTTCACCATGTAGAGTTAATTAAGTGCATTGCTTCAATATTTAATATTTTATGTACAAAAATTGACCAATTGAAATAAGATGTATTAAGAAGTATCATAATATAGGTAGAATTTATTTAAATGTTTGCTTTTATTTGGCCAATGTTCTTACCGAGTATCAATGGAAATTGATCTACACAAAGAATTGGACATTAACCGAAAAAATGTCTAGTCAACATGAGTTGGTGGATGATTTCATTCAGCCATATACATGGTTTGTGACAACTTTGCATTGGGTGTGCAACAAAGGTTGAGGCAAAAAACCAAGAAAGTTTCAAACAAATTAAAATAGTATCCTACTATAGATTATTAGTTCACGATGTTCAAAGCGATTTCCTTCCACCAATCAAGGGGAATTTGATAATGGTTCACAAACATTCTTGGTAAGCTCTCCTTCACATCTAAATCATATTTCTTTTTCTGGATCTATTTGGGACATTCTCTGCTTTGCTTTGTCAACCAAGGAATTGTATTGTGGAAAATGCCGCATGTGTTTCAAATGTCATGTCTTCTTTACCCCCTATTCCAAACTTGAATTTTTGACTTGTATGCTATTGATGGGTTCATTAAAGGAAGCTAATTCAAAGGGCATGTGGGGGAGAAAAGAAGAATATTAAAACCAACAAAGATAAGGTACCAAAACATATGACATGGATAATAATTGGAAGTCTAATGTGTTGTTGGCAAACACAATGTTCAAGCAAGATGAATTTTGTGAGAAGAATCCCCACAAATCATAAATGGATGATTGTGCTTTGAAACTTTTGCATAAAAACTTGTGTTCGAAAAGAATGATAGTGAGAGAGATCTAGAACCAAGGAAAGTTTGGGGCTTTAGAAAGAAAGAAGGTGATAAAATTGGATCAAAAGGCATGAAACTAGAGTTGTAACAACAAACTTGTGCATCACAAGCAGTTAGATCCAAGGACTTCTCAGACAATGCTCATTTCTTTGGTTGGTTTTCAACAAAACCCAAGTTCTAAAATGTCTGCAAAATTTGAATAACATGTGACATCCAAGTCAGGAAGGAGCCCCTGTCAACTTGGGACAATACTAATGACAAGAGCACTATGCAAATTAGACATAAAATGACCATTTCCCCTAGCTTCTTCCTGTGGCCCTATTTCTCTTCAAAGATCTCTCAGGAAGTCCTATGTTTACATTATGTCTACATCTCCATATGAAACAGTTTCATTCCCATTATTTTCAAGGTGATTTGGCTTCCAATCAGGGTAAATTCTGTCACTGCAACCATCTCCAAAATCAGAAGAATGCTCCCTACATTTTCTGTTTTCTTTACCAACCATATACCAGGGTGATTCTACCACTCTCTTCAACTCCTCATCTTGGTAATCTTTGCAAGAGCTTGCCTTCCCTGGAAACTCAACTCTTCATCTTTGCCTTCAACAATCTCTGTTTCTAATTGATTGATAGGCATGGATGAACCAAAACCAGTTCTACACTTATCATTTCAGACACTGAAGATTCCTCAATTATTTTGACTCTTTGCTGTGTGACCAGTATGGCTTCTATCCGTAACTGTGACTCTGACATGTTCCCTGCTGTGATCTAGAAATTCTCTTGATGTCTCATGCTCCAGCCACGATCCTGGAAATACAAATCATATTACTTTTCTCTTTCAAACTTTGGCTTTGTGGATCAAAATAACATGATCGTCCTTTACTACTTTCACCTTGTTCCTCATCTTCAGTGTGATGTTCAAACTCCTGATCATAACATGTCCATCCCAGTCCTCTCTATACTAGCATGTTGCTTATGTGGATCTCTCTCCAATTCTTTCCAGCACAATCTCCACTGTCACTTTCTCGATCAGCATCCCAAGCCCACTCTCTCCTATCACTTGATGCCTCTCTTGACTCAAATGGTCAATCTCCTATTTCTCTTTATGTACAACTAGGTGCCTTTGACATTCATTTCCCTCTCAAACCCATCATGAATGTCCTTGTTAATAACAACCACCCTGATTAAAAGAACGCAGGCTAATGGTGCTTGTCATGGCTTGCCACTCCATCCTTTGAGCCAAGCTTTGTTCCATGCATTTTGGACAATTAACCTCACTCTCCATCATCCAGATCTCTGTCATGGTGGGTGAGGAACCAATGCAATATCCTCACCATGTCAGATACTTGACTGTAAAAGTCTTTCTTTATGGCCTTTCCTGAAGTTCCATCCTTGCTTTACATCCATTAAAACTGAATGTCTCAAGGTCTTTAACCAAATTGCACTCATGGGGCACAACAAGAAAACAGAAAATCTTTAACATAGGCATACCTTACAGCATATCATGTAGTGGCTATCGGGAGGAGGCAGTATTCCGAGTTTTTGTAAATTATCACCAAGTATGGGCTGCCTGCACCAGTCCACATTGCTAAAACAAAAAATGCCTGTTCTGTCCTGTCTTTTTTCATTTTTTACTTTCAGTGGGTATTGTAGTCTAGGTTGATCCTAGGGTAGCCAATAGATTGCAGCCTGACTCCAAATCAGATATCCTTCAACAAGTGCATCCCACTACCTATTTTTTGGACCTCAGTGATTCACATACTATACTTCCTCCATTGCAAGCAATCCTTCCTTATCCACAGTTCTTATGCCAAGGCCTATTAGCTGATGTGAAAGACTTTGCCCCCTCTAGCCCCCAAGTACATAAGGTTCACAGACTAAGAAGTGAGCAGAGTGAAAAGAAGACACTTGCAGACATGCCCAGCATGGACATTCTCAACCCAAGTCTGAATTGCCCTGGTTGTTTTCTTCACACCAAGGCCTCCATCTTGTCAGTGACTGGCAATTAACACTGCAAACAGCTCCATTTTCACTGTAAGAAAGACATCCAAATGGACTAGGATGCTAAAAAGACATCAGCAAACATTTAAACCTCAGGTGTAGATAGATCTCAATAATCCTGGGGCATCTTAACATTCGGACATAATGAATTTGCATTACCCATATTGCGGTGAATCTTTTTCCTTGGTTCACCAAAAATGCAATGTAGACAAAAAACCGGATCAAACTCCATTCAAATGCACATATTAGGCTCAAAATCTTTGCTGTATCACTCTGTTGAGGTTCCAGAATATCAGACTGTTCTTACCAACTCTGCAAAGGATCCAACCAGGCATTAGTCTGGTGACCACCTACCAAGAAAATACCAAACCCTAGATCTATGCTCCCTGCATCCATCCCCAGTGCATGTCAGAATACCATCACCACCCACTTCATGTTTGCACAAGAACTGCAGACATTGGGAAAAACTACATGTGATTTTCTAAGCAATTTATCAGCTTGCTTCAATGGAGAAAAAAAGTACCTCATAAGCATGTAGCATCTCTTTATCAGAGTCATACTCCACAAATGCATGCCCGTAAGAGGAACCTGTCAATGCATTGTCCATGCCAAAGCTTCAACTGAAGCAAGCACATAAAAAGTTCTTGTGAAAGATGCAAAATCGGGAAGAGCCTGGAAGAGCAAATTAGGGTTTCGAGGTCAGCCAGACAGAGGGCAGGGATGACTGGTTCTGAACTCAGAATCGACCCAGTCCAATTCTGGTATGTAAAATGACCTAAAGTTCTGTATAATAAGTACTTATTCTTTATCAAAGGGTTTATGAGTACTTATTGCAAATTGACAATCAAAAGGTGAGAGAATGTAGATGATAAAAGCAAGTTAATTCAGAGCTCTTCATCTAACCTTGGGATCACACAAGTTCTTACAAATTTGATGATCATTGCTTTGAGCATATGACCTACTCCTTATAAAGTTGCATTCCAAGTTGTCAAATATTGCCTTACAAATGTCGAGGTGAAGATGTCATGTAGAAACTATGATGTCAAATGTTACCTTCACAAATATTGAGTTGAGCATCTTGTGCCCATACTATCAGAATCTATATAAGATGTTACCCATCTTCTAATTTGAAACTTTCAAACATGGTAAAATATCTTGAATGCAAAAGGAATTTAATCGTTTCTTTGTCTCCAAAAATGAGTCGAATGTTTTTCGATTTACAAAATTATGAGTATTTATGCATTACTCATTTCAACAATGACATTTTTGGATGAAAACATATCTATTAAAGATATTCATGACATGTATTTCACTTTGTATAACCTTCAATACCAAACATGGTTGGTGGATAAAAATTTTAATGCATTGTTGGCTTACAAATTAGGCAAGCATTTGGCAAATCTAAATTTCACATTCATATTTTAGTCTTCCATCTAAATCTATACTTTCATCATGATTTTGTCGAACGTTAACATATTTTCTATTAACAATTGAACATCTAGGTTATATTTTGAACAAGTAGAAATGTTATTGATTCTATCTGTAATCTATCATGGGGGTATCAAAATATTATTGCATTGAGCACTCTAACAATTATCAAATGGCATATACAAAATTTGATTCTATTGCTAGGTGCAATCAATAAAAAGAAACTAGGATTTTTGTAATCTATCATTGCACCTAGCTTGCTTAAGCTTTAATTGATTTTTTTTCAAATTGCAGAAAAGTTTGCAAATATTTGTCTACCCTACCAAAAATCTGAAAGGAATTTTCAAGCACATTAGATTCATTATTTAGTGGGTGAAAACATAGTAAAAGGAGTCACTAAAAGGTGTGAATAATGTTTAAAATTGTAATCCTAAATTTTTGAAAACCTAGAAGGGGCGCATAATAATTTGGATTGTCAAATTTTGTTGAAGTACACTTTATTAATTGCAAAGTTTTAGTGATCAAAACTTGATGCAAATTGATGATGTTTCATAAGTTCTTTTGCATGTTTAAAACATTTAAATTTTGTTTGTCATGGATAATCATTTTTAAAAATCAAAGATGCACCATTTCTTTTCAAAATCGAAGATGATTTTAATATTGATGAGTAAAAGATCAACATGAATTGAATGTAATTCATGTTTACAACACATTTTGGCACTTTTGGTTCAAATGTGCTTTTGGTTTTGAAAATTATGAATTTTGAAAATGTGTGATGAACCAAAATAATTCATTTTTAGGTGATAAAGAACATGGATGCATCATATATATGATATAGGATCCAAATATATTCAAAAAGTATTTATATGTTACACAGTTGTAAACTAAATATGAAAAATGCAAAATTTGGGTTATTGGACAATGTATGAACGCCAAATGTCAAATGTAATCCTTGGAAAAGGATTTCAACCTTGGTGTCCTTGATTCATTCTATTGCATTCCACTATGGTATAATGCCAAATGGTAAAATATTTTTATTATTACCATAAATGAATAAATAAAATAGTTATTAGGCACCTTGCTACCACACCAAACTAATTAGTATGAAATATCTACTATTAAGAGCTAGAAAATTCTTTGTATATCAAAAACCCATTCCAATCATAATATGTACTAAGGTGTTATTTGGGTATTTGTCCTTTACCATGTGTTGGTGTTTTCAGATGTTCATTATCATGTTCATTATCATGCAATTGAACTAGAAATGCAAATAAAAAATATTGTGCAATGTTTAAAATAAATTGGTCAGAAACAAATTCAAGGTAGGAATATACAGGATGGAATTGAAACACAAGGCACATAAGGACAAAGTTGAGTTTTTTTTTCTCCTTCTAATTTCCTTTTGCTTTCAAGTGCCAAAAGAACGAATTAATTTGGTTTCAATCACGAAATTTGAGATGATGGACAATTTCCATGTTTATATGGAAATTTTGAATTTTGTTGTTGGAATTGCATTTGGGACATTGGGTTCCCACATTTTTCAGAACTTTATGGTAGGTTGATATTTGAGCAATTGCAAGCCCTATAACCATTCATTTATGTTATACATGTTTGGGAAACAACATTTAATACCCTATGATCAAACTTCAAAGTTTAGGTATACATGCATGCAAATAACTTTGAAATGGATCCTTGTCAAGGTTTATTAGCCACATTTATAGGTAGCTTGATTTTAAATATTGATTGTATTACCAAGTGGATGGATGCAAAGTCACAAAAATCATGTAACTCACCACTAAGATAATTTGTGGACATGATAATTCCTACCCTCTTTTCCATACATGAGGATTTATTCACAGTGTTATTTAATTGACATAAAAGTTGATAACCTCCAACTAGGGCCACAAATAGGTTTTAAAGCCATGATGCTATATACCCATGGTATGTTTGCATGGTATAAAGAACCCAAAAAAACCTATCATAGTGTTGTAGTTTTCATTAATAGTAAAAATTGAACAATTTGGAGATATAATTGTCTAAGAGATTTAACAATCAAAATGTGCAACTAAAGGTGGGTCACATTTTAATCTATCATTATGTTCTAAAATTGTAAATAGGAATGATGCAATAGTCCATTGGAATACATTTGTAACATGTAATCACCTATCACCGAATGATTGTTTCATCAAAAGGATTAAGAAATATTTCTTTTAGGTAGAATTTGTCAATGAAATTTTGCACATCATGTTTATTTGTACAAAGAAAAATCTCCATTAATGTTTTTTAATTTGATTTATAATCATGAAGTCTATTTGTATAAATTATTTAAACTTTCCTGGTACATTAGTATGTTACAATAATGGTAATGATTATGATGTTTGTAAGTTGTGAAATGTTGTTCCATTGAAGATGTAAATTCCTTAGGTGTTCTTTTTATTTATTCACAAAATTGAAATATCATTTATTAATTAATAAAAGAATGGACTTCAATTTGTCAAATAGGGTCTTTTAAGCAAGTTTTATAATGAGATTATTATATGTTTACTCAAATAAACAAATATGAAACAATTTGATATTCATGATTTTAAAAATTCATTTATTTTTAAGGCCCAAATTACATAAACTAAAATTTAAAACATTTGAAATAAAAGAACTTTAAGTTGCAGTATTTTTAATTGCTTATACACATCCAATTTTGACTTCATTTGGGTTCATTGTAAACACCCCACGATATGATTTCTTGAGAACCGCCATTGATCTTTCACTTTTTTCCACATGTTATTTACTTTTGAGCATTTAAAATATTTGTTATGGTGTTATGGTCTCCTCTCTCACATTCTTCTCGATATTACACACTTATATTCACTTTATTATGATTTTAATTTTTTAACTAATTTTTTTTCTAGTGATATTTTGGGTTTTTTTTCTATTCTATTGTGTTCTCATATTCTTTTATCATTGTTCAGGTGCAATTTGTAACATGGATAATGACAAATTGATGGTCACTATGGAGAAAATGGTCTTCTAAGCATTGAAATACTAAAATGTGTGTCTAGAAAAGTCCCACATCAACCACACCATTTTTCTTGAATTTGAGCAATTCAATAGGTTTAACCTATAAACTATTGTCACATTAACTATTTTGTGTTATTTCAAATTGTCATGTAACTTGATCACATGAGCACCAAATATGGGGCTTTGTGTTCAAAGTCAACTATACCATTTTTTAATGATAGAATACAATGATGAGCATTTGATTCAAAACTTTCGAATATGGAAAACTACTATTTAATGAATCATCAATAAATTGTCAACAAATAGTAGCTAAATATGTTTTGACCCTTGCCTTCTTAGAATCTATTTCCATTACCTTGCTTTCATCACAATTTTTTAGAGCAAGGCAATGGAAAGTAACTAAAATCCTTGTTGGAGGAACATTCATTTCCATTCAAAATTGCAACTATTTTGGAAACATGTAAATTATTAATGTTGGGAATGATAATTTGAGGTCTATTGGTATGGAATTTTCTTAAGAACTTTTAAATACAATGTTCTCATTTTTTAACAAAAAATGTTGATGTCTAACAAGTCACAATTTGATTCACAACTTTTACAGCTTTATATTTTGGTAAACATTGTACTTGCAAACTTATGAAATGACTATGATCAATGCTAGAGGGAAAATTGCAATGGAAAATTGTTGTATAGCAAATTTTGTCATCACAAATGCCTACAAAAAAATTGTTCTAAATGACGACAACATTTACCCATTAATCCTTTAGATGATGACAACTCACAAAGAGGGGCAAAAACATTCAATGCTTGAATTAATATTCAATTGAAAGGACAAGCAAGACCACTCAATAATGGAAAATTCCTTTCCAACATACCTATAAAGACCTTCAAGGAATTGTTGTGCAAAATTGAACTAGATATCACCTTGGTTCAAAATGTTTTCACAAACTTTGTGTTCATTTTCACACCTATTCATCGGTAAGAAAGATGTGATCACATGTAGGTTGATGCACAATATATATAACTAAAACACAAGATATGCAATGGTGAGTAAAAACATGGTTAGGTTGTTCATTTTTGACATTTCTAAAAGTTCGCATCTTTCAATTTAGTTAAATGTTTTTGCAATAATGGTAGTATCAAACTATAAATCCAAATGTGCATTCCCCTATGCTTTTGGTTAGAAAATCCATGTGAAAACTTAACATTTTCAACATGAAATGATTTATCAATGATAGAAAATGATGAAAATGAAGGAAATTAAAATTGTAAGAATTAAAACTTCTTGTATTAGGAAAGTTTCAATGCCTTTTATTCTTAAACTCCTTATTTGATGGTGGCCTATTTTTTAATTATAATTTTGATTTTGAGTCCATATGTAAATTTTACATGCATGACATTCATTTTGGGAAGGCCACTCCTTGTATGTTTTAGGCATATTTTAATATATTTTATATCTTTTACTTAATATGGTAGTTTTCCTCTACAACTCAATTGAAACAAATTTCTACTTTTACTTTTTAAGAAATAAGTTGCACATTACATATTTTTACATGCCATTGGAATAATATGGAAATGATTTCTCCAAAATAGACCAAGTGTTATCATTTCAAAAATTCATTATGAACCCATTTTTTTCTAAAAATTCATTCACATTTCTTAATATGATTCTCATTAAAATCTATTGCAACATGGATAAATAAAAAATTGACGATGTTAATGTTGAATATGATTTTACATATTATGTTCATGTACAATCCAAAAAAATTACAACTTCAATAATCCAAACAAACCACCTAATTGTGCTTTCATCCTTACCTAGTTTTCTTCCTTTTTTCTTTACTAAAAAGGTGTATGGTAGTATAACACGACATGAAAATATAAGGGTGTGGCATAAAAAAGATTTGAAAAAAATATAAAATTTAATGGAATATAATTTGACATGTATAATTATGATCAAATTAATTAACATCATATATAATTATCCACATGCTTATCATTGAGATTATCATAGAGATTCAAAACTGTATAATTTGAATGTCAAATTCCAATTATGTACCATTCTAGTCATTATATACCAAAGTCCATTTCGCTTCACATGTAGGTCCATTTTTTACTCATGTTATGGCCAAATCCCATGATAGTTAGAGCATCCTCACTTACACCCCCTATCAATGGTTTAAAAGGCCATGCCAAGTGGGCAATTATCATATTTAGGGGGTTTCTTTGGATGGTTTTAGGTTGATGGGCATTTAAGGTTTGGGGTGTATTGTAAACTACTTTTTTTTTCTATGTTTTCCTTTTCTTTTTATTCCTTTTCTTATTATTATGATGCTAGCCTTGGGCTCGTCACCAAGGTTAAAACATAAAAATGGGAATGGGCTAGAAAATTGAATGTCCCAATATTTAAACACATTTGCACAAGTGTGGACAAGTGTGGGAAAATGCAAGGAAGTGAATCCCAAACGATTTAAATGAGAAGCACTTTGGGAATTATAGTTTGAAAGGAGCCTTGAATCTTTGGGATGAAAGTGCAAATAAGAAATGTGATTCAAATTGGGCCCCAAACATACCATTGGAAATTTTGAAATATAAATTTTGAAAGTTAATTCAAGTTCTCCAGGTGGAGTTGTGAACTAAGAATTATGACCAAAAAAATGGTCAAATGTCAAACTTTCAACCTAGTAATTTGATTCCAAGAACCATTAAATTCAAGGAAACACATGTCAAATGACTTTTCAATTAAACATCTAATATGACCTTGGAAAGGTCTTTGCAAAGGTTACAACATTTCCTTTTAAAACTCCTCAATCAAAGCTTGTATGTAATAGTTATGACCTTGCAAAGTTGTAGGACTATTAATTTGGCAAAATCAAGAATTTTCAAAACTCTTTTCTAGTAGTCTTGGGGCTTTTTGCCACTTTGATGTAGCTAGTCATCACAAAATATACTATAAGATAAAAGGTGGTGGCTTCTTTTCAAGTCTATGGCATGGCGTGTCTTGTGAATTTGACTTGTGGTTGATCCATGAAAGATTTTAGCTCCAACTTGCATTAACCACCCTCTTTCTTGGTTTGTGTAAGACAATCTTACCTTGAACTCCCATTTATGAATTTGTCTAAGTTCCATTTTAGAGCTCCCATCCCATTTCTTTTTGGGAGTTAGCCTTGAGATTGTATTTCATTACAAACTTGAAAATTAGTTGGAATTTGTACATTTTGATACCACTTGACAAATCTAGAAATGTCATTTACCTTGTGTTGAAGAATAATTCTACAATGCATCTAGAATATCCATTCTCCCGTATTAATAAATAAGATAACACACACATCTATTGGAAAATAAATGAATTAGAAAATTTTAATTTAGAAAACCAAATGGTATTTAAGAGAATTAATGTATAATAATTGATTGTTATGAAAAATTTGAGAATTAGCCTACTTGAAAATTGGTTTGTAATTTTGTTGGGAAATTTGAAACCCTAGTGGGTATCACGAAAATGTATTTAAAAAAATTTCAAGTTGGAAACTAGTGTGAAAACCAGCCCTAGGAGTTGTTTAAGGAAAATAACTTAACTACACAAAACTAGTACATACCATTAACTTTTGTGCCCCTTTAGTGAGATGAATTACATGACATTCCCATTTTAGTTAAGTAAATCTACATTTTTGAAAATAAAATGTTAATTATTTTCATTGTGACCCTTAACTTGATGTGTCACACCACATAAACATCCTCATTAATTCTATTAGTAGTATTTAACATCACATGTCATATTGGTGTTATATCACATGTTTAACACGGACCTATGTATGATTACATCCATGATTGATTTTGCAAGTGTTTTTGTGACTAAAAAATCAAATTGGAATGAAAGTTACAACTAAGTCCACACAACAACTTTTAGGATTGTAAATTTTAAATGATTTAAAATTATTATTATTATTATTCTTAAAATTGAAATGAGTAAAAAAATAGTAGTCATGAAAACTATTGGCCAATGGACACACTTGTATATATGTCATATCTAATGCAACAAGTCTCATGTGGTCATTATTGTAGTTGAGAAGGTGAGAGATGTCCAATTCAACTATGTAGTCAATTGTCACAAAGTCAAAAAATAAGTTATTAGAAGAAAAAATGAACCCCCATTCTCATAGTTGTAAACCAAGTCTTTAACCAACCCACCACAAAGTTCAATTTGTGACAAATCATGTCAACACGGAATTGCAAACACATCCATTTCAAATATATATATATATATATATATATATATTCCTCTTTTACATATATTCAATGAGGTGTGTAAGTAAAATCTAAAAGTAGTTTTCAAAGATCAATTTCGAATGAGATTAATTTCACATTTGTAATTATGTAATTACAAATTAACTACATAATTTCATTTATGTTTCATTTCAAAATTACATTCAGTTTTTTAATGTCAAGTGCATTTCAACCATTAATTTTTACTGTTTTTTCCCCTAAATTTTAATTTTTAATTATAGAAATAAACACATGTGAAACCAAATCTTTGTGGTCAAAATTAATTTAAATTTCTGTTCATATATATATACTATTAATATCATTTTGACAGTCACCTTTATCCCTTACATATTTTTTGGGTCATTTTTTCAATGATTTTAATTATTAAAAAATAAATTGCCCATGGATGGTTTCATTAATTGTTTTCCATCTCCCTTTAGAGTATTGTCTTAGAACACATTGAATCTTGTGATAGTGGGTCAAATGGTACACATGAAAGTAACCAGAAACATGAATCCAATGTCATCTATACAAGGTAAGTGAAATGGAGCAAAGATTAAGAAATTGCCATTTAAATGTCATATTCGAAGTTTTATTGCTAGCAAATTATTTTTTTTGGTCCAAAATATGATTTTGACATGCATTAATGAATGGTATGGGGAATATGTTCAAAATTGGCTAAACCATGCATATGAAGAGATCTCGATAGCCACTTCATTACAATGGGTTTGGATCGGTGTTGGGTTAGAATCACCCAACACCGATTTGGACATGTATATATGGCAAAAGGTCTAAACTCTAAACCACCCACAAGAGTAAAATGGCCTGTACAACAACATATTTTAATTGAAATATAACAATTGAAATATTGTTAAACTCACTTTGAACTTGTAAATACATATACGATAGAGTGCCCTCCAAGAGGGCCTAAAAGGAAAATTTGATTGGACTTCAAATTAGGGTGAAGTAATGAGGTTAGTTTGACCCCTTGATTTCAAAAGATTAAAATACCCTAGTCTGCAATTTGGGCATCATTTAAATTTTCAATTATTAAGTCTAAACCACTCAACCACTAAATTAATCCTATTGTTTTGTTTCTATCCCCCTTGTCTGAACAAAGAAGGGGTTAGTTTTTCAGCTTAAACTTTAATCATTTGGTGTGAATCTAGCTTATATGGTGGATGTGATAAACTCTTGTAGAGGCTTCAAATTAGGGTGTGGAATAAGGAGGTTAGTCTTATGGATGGGGGCCAAACAAGTAGATAACTAAAATTGGATGTGAAAACTATTTTTGCAGGTGGTCACATATTGAGCAGCTAGGGACGCTTTTATTGGCCTTGCCTACCAAGGCAAGGATATTGTGTTTAGATTCATTATAGAGTATATAGTAGCTCTTAAGGGATTTTGGCTCCTAGGTAAATAGATTTATTTTTTAATGAGTGTTTTTTTGAAAGATGATATTTTGGTTTGTGTTGAAATTTAAGATTAGTTATAGAGTTATAATACCTTGAAGGATTTTGGTTTCATTGAGAGGATTTTTTGAGGATTATATTTTTTCATGGTGAAATCTTTGAATTTCCATAATTTTTCTTTTGCCTCATGATATTTTTTTAATAATATAAATGGCAAGGCGCCAGTGTGACACACCCCTTGTTATGTGTGTGGTGAAAAGAAAACACGCTGGGTCAAATGCTCGAGGCCATTGATGAGATACCCCGCAGATGATAAGAGCATCATCTACAGCGGTACTGAGTATGTATGTGATCCTGAATTGTAAAATTGGATGAAGAGAAGTCAAAATATGCTGGTTTGGCTCAGGAAATAGTTTGAACTCTGCAAACTAACGTGCTCAGTTTTGTAGTGGCTGGTAAAAGCCCCCCTTAGAAAATAATGTAAAAAAAAAATGATTTGACTTGCTGTTCAGTGTTTCTGCTTCGCCAATCATAATGATTGGTCCAGGTGGTTTGCTATTAGTAATCCTCCATCTATTTGGAGTGTTGGAGTTTGAGTAGTTTTATGGGTGGGGTTGCCGGGAAAGCAAAAGAAGAGTAAAGAACTAAACTTGGATGTGAAAAATATTTTTGCAGATCAGATGACAACATATTGAGCACCGCTGGAGATGCTCTTAAAAGAAGATACCTAACTTAGGTTTGAAACTGTTAAAAAGGGGGATTTGCTGATCTGGATATGAATCTGATCAACGAGAACACGCCGCGTGGGTAAGTAAGGAGAATGCATGTTGGACTAGCAAGCCCCACTCCAAAGACTTGCACTATGGGAAGAAGCAATGCAAGAAGCACAAGTGGGGGGAGTTTTGTTGCATGCTTGTGCTATTCATGGTGAAAAGTCACATGTGCAACACACACACACACACCTCCCACCTTCCTGAATTGGGTAGCCAACTTTATCCACAATTTCCTGGATTTAGGACTCTTCAGGGGGAGTTCTCATCATGCCACTTGTTGTTGTTACCTTGGCCCCAAAGGAGCTCCAACTAATTCAACCAACTCATCCAGGATTCATTCATAGTAGGGCTACCCCACAATAGATCTTTCCCCAGTTTGGTTTTGGTGTGTAGGTATTATTATTTTTTCCCCCCCATCCTGAGAAGGATAAGAGCGTATCATCTAGAAATAAATAAATAAATAAATAAAAATCAGCTACCTGGGATTAATCTACCTATTGAGCATGTTCCCAAATTCCCAGGGTTTCTCAAAAAAAAATTTAAAAAAAAAAAAAAAAAAAAAAAGCTCTCACCAAGTGTTTTCTTGGGACAAAATTTGTTTGCTTTTTTGACCAAAAAAATTGAGATTTTTTTTTCCTAGTGTAAAATTAGACTAATTTTTCTATTATTCTAAGAAAATTCAAAAAGAATAAAATTTCTAATTTTTAATTAGAAAAAACTTGGTGGTCACCAAATCTACCATCATTTAAAAAAAATCTAGTTTGATTTCAACTACTTGCCCCTTCCAATCAATCACACAATACTATGTTTGGAACCCCCCCCCCCCCAAAAAACTTTTTCCTTCTCTTTTGTGCTCTCTTTCTTTCTTTCTTTGGCCAGCTGGTTTTCATTAGACATTCAAGTTTCAGAGGTCAAGGGGGTTTAGCTTAAGTTGGTCATCAAAGGCTTTTTTTTCTACATGGTGTGAATTCATTCATTCATTCATTCATTTAGTAAGCATAAGATGCCAAAAAAGGGATGAAAACAATCCAAACTAGTCAAAAACCCAGGTGACTTTCTAACAACAACCAATGTGCACTTAACACCTGGTGGCGACTCCTGCTACTTTACAATAGCCATGGATTGGGCGGGGGGGGAATCTGGCAATACTAGGTGCCAAGCTCTAGCTCACAAATTAATTACTTGCTTACTCCCCCCGACCCCCCCTTCACACTACTACCTACTTACTCACTTTTGTCCCAGCTGTAAATTTATCATCCAAGGGGGGTGTACACGTCATCTATACCATCTACCCTGCTGCACAAAAGGCCACGTGTCACAGTTGCATGATGACCAAAAACAAAAAGCTCCTTTCCTTTGGCTGCCCACTATTTTTGGCCTGGACTACTAATAGCCCTTCCTAAACAACACTAAACCCTATTCACACTCTCTCTCACACACACACACACACACACACACAGAGCAGCAAAGTCCAGCAATCCAAGTCCCTTTTTCTGTTGTGTTCTGTTAAAAAGGTATTTGCCTGAAAAGTTTGTTGGTTTGTTGTTGCATGATTGTTTTTGTTTCCTCTAGAAGATTGCTTCCAGACTCTTCTCTCTCTCTCTCCCCCTTCTTCAGGCTTCTATGGATATGGGCTTCAGGTAAGAATCTTTGTGTTTTTCCAAAAAAATAATTGCCTTGTTGTTCAATGTGGTTTTATTTTTTAATTTTTTTTTTTGTTGGCTAATCTTCACACTTTTGCCACAAATAAAATTAAAACAGGAATATGCTGTTGTGGGCTCTTCATTTCTTTTCTAAAAAATTGGAAAGGAATCTTATTTTTTAAATAAATTATTTAAAAAATAAATTGCCACTGAAAAAGTAAATGTTGTATTTTTCTTTTTTTCCATACAACTTTTAGTTTTGGGCGTGATATTTTGCCATTGTTTTACAGTTTGGATGGTGTTTTTTGAAAAACCGTGGAGCTGATAAACGCTAAAGCTTTGTAGCCATTTTCGCCAAATTGATGCCACCTCATAAAACTGGAAAATTATTGGAAAAACTTGATGATACTTTTGATGTGACTTCAGTGTACTTTGGTTGCTCGTGTATAGAGTCTAGATTGTTTTGACAAGAAGTGTTGGGCAAGTATCATTTAGAGGGGTTTGGCTTTCACCATTTAGTTCAATTCTCACTTTAAATAAGAATCATCTCTTTGAGAATGAGTAAGGTATCATATAAGTTTAAATTTGATACTTACAAATTTGGAAGATTACAATAGGTACTTATGCTTAATAGGAAGTAGTAGTAAGATTTGAACTCGAGTTCTTTGTGGTTTTGAAGAATGTTTTACCACTAGTCTACAATCTTTAATGCGTAATTAAATTTGGGGGGACTCCACATTGCTTCGCACTACCAGTGACAATGATTAAATTATTTTGTGTGAACGTAATAATTTTGTTTCTTCAAAGAAATAAATTTTCATAAATTTTATTATATGTCATTTACATTCTTGGTTTGCTAGGAAAAATGTTAATGAAAGTTTTATTCGTTAAAAAAGTTTACAAAAAAATACAAACGGACCCAAAAACAACTCCAAAATAGAAATTGATGTTTGATGAATTATAATGTCACTAGAATTATTTAAAATTTATTTAAAGCCATTAATGTAAATGAATTTAAATCAAAAACAAATTATTAAATGATCCATGTGATAAGTTTGGTTTTTTTAGTTAAAACATTAATCTTCCTCTAAGGAGTTTTCTAAGGGTTCAAGTCCCAAAAAAGTGAAAACCAGATTAAATTAAAAACTGAGGGTTCCTTTTTTTTATATGGGACATTCTGAGAACTAGGGTGCCATGAAAATTTGAGAAAATGTTTTTGTTCAAGAATCAGAACTAACAATTCTCTAAAAAAAAAATGAGAACCACCCAACACTGGAAGAAACACAACAACTTTTTTGTTGTGGAGAATTTGACAAGAAAATTGGGAAAGTTTTGGAAGTTTTTTTTTTTTTTTTTTTTTTTTTTTTTTTTTGTGTGGTCTAAACTTGAAAAAAAAGTCTTCTTTTTTTTTTTGAGAAAATTGTGATTATTTTTTCAATATCAAAAAATTGAAGGAAAAAAAAAATCCCTGGGTAAGAATTTACAAACCTCAGGAATATGCATTTTATAAATGGAGAAAAGTGGTGGGTTGGGATGGGATTCTGGAAGGCTGGTAAGTCCCAGCCTTTTTTTTTTTCCTTTGCTGGCTATATATAAAGCCCAAAAACTACATAAAGAAATAAAAGTGCTTTTTAAAATAAGTGGTTTTCAAGTTTTTCAATAGCCAAGAATTCGACCAAATTTTAAGAAAACCAATAGATTTTAAATACATGGTTCAAGTAGGTAGCTAAAAATATACAAGGATGTTTACAAATTTTCATTTTCATATTTGTCTGGGTGGAAATTTTGGCTAAATCATCCTATGGATCATAGCCACTTTTGGCTACATCACAAAATTGAAGGGGGTGGACGCGGCGAGGGGGCGGGGGGGGGAAGGTAAAAACAAAAACCACTGCTGGTAACAAAACTTTTTTCCAGAAAGTAAATCTGTTTTCTAGGCAGTAAAGTTCAAAGCTGACGAGTAGGAGCCACGTGCTGAATATTCCAGAAGACCGTTCCAAGGATTCTATGGTCGCGGTCGTCGAGACCAAAATTTGGTCCCCCGCCCCCCGCCCTCCGGGCAGGAACTTTTTCGGTCCACCTCGGGCAGCTACCTATCTGTCGTCTTATCCTGTTCCATCAGGTCACTTTTCGGCGGGCACCTTTTCAGGCAGCACCGGTATCTTATCTGGGGCACAAAAATTCTTGTCCCCGGACTTCGCTCCCAATAGTGGCCTTTTTTGGAGGAATTTTTGTTTGTAGCCAAAGTGGCGACCATCCACAGGAAAAAAACATGTAGAAAAAAGTGGCGATCAGACCTAAGAAGATTTAGCCAGAAATACAAAACTTTTAATCATCCCTTTGTATATTTTTGGCTACAATTAGAAAACCCAAAAATATAGAAATCTGGCTTCTTTTTTTTACTCTTTCTCCCTCAAGTCTGGGAATTGCAAACCTACAAAAATCATTTTCTTTTTTTTAATTGTTAAAATTTTTAATTTCATCTTTTTGGCAAATTTTTTGCCACTTACAAACAAGTTGATACACACATGGGAGAGACTTGTGAAGAGCTTTAGAGGTTGAGAATGGAACCTACAAAGCTTTTAACACACGATGGAATAGGTCAATCCCGGCCCGTTATGTTGCGTAACATGTTAGATGTTAGGGTGAGTTAGGTGACACAATCAACATAATTGGCAGGGTTAGGCCATTCCATGACTTTTGTGGTCTGGGGTGGCCAATTATGTTGATTGATTAAAAAAAAAAATCATGTGCAATAAACACATTTTGGCTACAATTTAAAGTGTATGATTATCACCGGTAGATTATGCCATATAATATGATCAAGAAAATCACATAATCTGCCAACCCAAACCTGGTTAAGGTCAATTTCACTGTATTTTTAGGGATGGTTTCAAAGTTAGTTTTGAAGCAATTTAGATATTTTTTGAATTTTGTGTTGTTTTCAGAGTGTTTTCATCAAGTTCCCATGGTGTTCCCATTAATTTTCAATAACTTCGCAATGGGTATCCAATGATCCCAAAATGTTTTCCAACATGTTCCAAAGAGTAACAATAGGGAACAACATATGGAACAATATAGAAAACATCACAACATGTTAATATTTTAAAATCATTTTAGTGTTTCCAATGCAAATGTTTTTATATATTAAAGTTCAAGGCTAGTATTTAAACCTATTAACAAATATAAGATGACACTTTTGACAATGAAGACTATGTCTAGAATCACAAAGTCATCAAACATTTGGTTTGCTTTTGTGCAATTTAAAAAAAAAATTAATGATTTTTTTATTCACAAATCAAACCAAACAAGGTGTGCATTGATATCAAAAAGTGAACCACCAAGTTGTTACATTTGAACCTTCATTAACTCCTATTTGTTGTTTTCTAATTCAAAAAATATACCCTTCCTCGTCCCCCTCCCCACCCAACCTTGAACCCTTTAATACATTTAAGACTTGTTGAGTTTAGTCCATGTAAAACCTCTAAGGTTTGATTCTTTGGCCATGTTTGAATTCATGTAGACTTGCTGAGATGGGTTCTTAAACCTAAATTCGGATCCATGTCTAAATTAAGACCGAATTAAAAATGCAAAGCTTGTCAACTTTGGTAGTTGCCTTTTTTCTCACCTAACTACATATATATATATATATATATAACTGACTTCCTATGTAATGTGTTGCCAAGGTGAAAACTAAGACTCAAGGTTTTTTCAAAAAGGAAAAACCACATAACACCAAGACCTTAAAAAAATACAATTTGGACCCAATCAAATCCACCACACTATGATTCAGAAAATCTCCTTTACATTATTTTTTGTACAAATGAATTCCATCATAGTGGGCTATCAAAAGAACATGACACAAACACATAGGAAGTAACTATCATTTTATATTATCAATTATGCATGATAATTTTTATTTACACAACTCTATAGAAATATAACTAATAAAATTTATGTCCCAGTATTTACACTTGATTGCAACTTGGATGCAACTTGATGTCAAGGAGTTATGTAATCCATTGCTAAAGTTGTATCAAAAGATGGAACACATTCATGCATTTCACCACAAGCTTTCACACATATGCAAATGAAATGTTTATTTGAAAGATTGTTGTTTGCAACCCCAACTCATGTGATGATATTGATTCCATGTAAACCTATGTATAGATAAACTTTGAACATCAATTTTCATTATAAAGGTTGTTCAAGGTGAAGTTGTGATTGAAGTTGGCATGCACCCAAGTACTAGTGACTCCCATAAACTCTTTTTCTAATGGCATTCAACTTAGATGAATTTAGTACTTCCTCCTTAGGAAACTTCCTTCTATTTTGGCCTATGAAACTTTGCACAAATACTTGGTGAAATTGAATTAAAATGGTCTATGTGATAGTTTGTTGAGGTGCTAGCATAATAAAGTTTACCAAAATGACTATCATGATAAAATCGCATGATGATTCTAATATTCAACTCTTCAATAGCAATAAGTCTATATTTGTGCAATTAAGGGGTCTGTTGCAAAATGGACATTATTTCGCATAATAGTTATGTAATTTCAAAAGTTCTTAACTTGGACCAAAACATAGATGCAATGGGTCTTTAAATTGAATTCCTCAGCGCTTCTTTTGGATACTTAGCATAACTTGTATCATTACCCAAATTGGGGTGCCCAAGCTTGTCCTTAAGCTAGGGAATTCCCTCTTCACTATATATATATAGACCTTCCTCTTGGCATGAATGAAACATTTCAAATTAGGTTAAGTTGGTACAAATTGGCCTTTTTGATGGTTTGTGTTGAACTCAAAAACAAATTGGGTTTTTCTTGAAATTTTAATATTTTCTTGAAAATTTACTATTTTTTTTCAATCTGGTTTTCACTTTTTACATTGAGGTGCAAGTTCAATTTATGAATGGTACTATTTTCTTTGTTGCTTGAAAAAGAAATTCACTTGTATACATCTTAATACTATGGTTTTTTAATATATATATATGTTGATTATTTTAATATTAGGATTAGTTAAATAGATGTTGGGCAATAAAATAATTGAGTAATTTGGGCCCAGATATATTTTGGGGCATTTATGGAGGAGATGAATTAAAGATCAATATGGGGATAGATGGAAAAAAAAGAAGGATGCCTAGTTAATTTTTTCCTCTTTAAGTGTTGTCATTTGTTTTCGTAAGGTGATCATGTTTTCATTGTTGTGAAGGTGAAGCACGATTGCCCAAACCCTACATGACATTTGACAATATCATGGTTTTTGGTGATTACTTAACCCAATGATCTCAACTTTAAACTATGTTAATTGTACTAGGTGAAATTTAGCATATGTCGTGGTGAAAGAACCCACAACCACTTACAAGGTGACTACAATTCCCAACCCTAGAGGTTGTTGGGTTGATAATGCATACTTCCAAATATAGATAGACAATTACCCATTGTTATTCATCTCTCTAGATTCATAAGGGGCTACAAGAAACGAATTTTTTTCTAGTGAAATTTCGCCAATTTTTTGACAAAGAAATTGGGAATTTTTTTAATAAAAAAATTCAAGTGTGAATTTGATTAGTTTTGCTATTTTTTGGGGTTAAATTTAGCCAAAAACAATTATATCCCCAAGAAAGAAAAGAAAAGAAACCCATGTTATGAGAGATAGACAAGGGAGTGAAATGATTCCATCTTTAACACCCCCCCCCCCTCCTCTCCTCATTCATGTGTACAAATCAATAAGAGAGTAGAGATGAATAATGTTGTCCATGGAAGTGAGCAATGAGTTGCATGCAATTTTGTATCCTTCCTGGGGGATAAAAAGGAGCAGATGCTCACTTTTTCCCTGGCATGGAGCTCTGAGGAAATTCAGGATAGAAAAGAGACAGTGTCACTCATGATGGTGTTACTGAGTCCCTGGATGCAATAGAAAAAGGAATACTGACAAGCCCAAACCCCAGACAAGAGACCCCCAGGTCATCATAATTCCTCTTCTTTCATCTCTCTCTCTCTCTCACACACACACACACACACACAAAGATGGTTTGTTTGGGCTTTGTTACAATCATGGAACATATTAAAAGCATGTTAAAGGGAATGAATGACAATGCCCTTTGCACTAGTGATCTTTTTTTGTTTGTGTGACATTCATTCATTCATCACACCACCTGCACTAATCATCCTTTCTGGCTCCTTTTTGGGTGCCTTTTCCTTTCCTTGCCTTTCCAGGTACAAACTTTTCCTCTTTTTTTTTGCTTTGCCTTTTCCTTCTAAGTAAGTAAAGGTTTGGGTGCGAGCTTTTCTGAAGGTTTTTCAAAGGAGAGATATCGTTAGCACTTTCACCGTTTCTGCAACAAACTGCCCAAATATCTTAACTTCAGCAACTTGGTATATAACTATCCAAAACTGAGCCAAGTTTTTCTATAAAGACTTGCTCTGATTTTGATTCCGAGTGTATGTAATCAAAGGGCACCTTCCTTACCCAGCATTTTTTTTTTTCCTCTGGTTTTTGGGTGGTGGGTTGTTTCATAAATGGCATGCCCGCAACACCATCATTTTTTTCCTTAAGGAGGAGTAATGAGAAAAAATAATGGAGCATGTCTTTATCCTCAGTAAAGCCCATGGCAACGGGCTTGACTGCAATCGGGGGGCCCAGAGAGTACTTTGCTCCGCCTCACACGGGCCCTTATTAAGGTAAAGCCTGTGGCTATAGAGGGCTTGTGTACCCAATCCTAATTTGGTGGCTCATGAGCCTTTCCAAGCCAAGGAAGGATGGCTGATGATATAAATAAATCATGATGATGTCTTTACTCCAAGCAAAGGAGGTGTTGAATGGAAAAAAGTGCAAGAGCACTGAAAAAAGAGGTTCTGAGGAGGGGGAGTGAGTTTCTTCTCTTTTCTTGCATGCAAGAAAGGAAGGAAGGAAGGAAAGAAAATCATTTGCAGGCAAGTGGGTAAAAAGGGTACAATGCATTCAAGAGAGGACAGGAGTACTTCTTTTTCCATGTTGTGATCAGCCAGAGTTGGCAGATTGCTGATTTCTTCTCATCACTTGTCTGACTTCTGACATCTGAGTACTACTCTCACTTGGAGAGGATCTGTAACACTTGTTAGTTACCTTGTTAGCCTATTCGTACCCATCCATCATACTATTGTCGCTTCTATTCAATTGTTGGGGGGAGGGAGGGAGGGAGGGGGGGATGTACCCAAACTCCTTCACAAGGAGCCACCTTAACTGGCCAACTGCAACTTGTTTTTGAAAAAAAATTGGACACTCTCACAAATAGCCTATATTCATTATTACAAAATGTGGGTGCAATTCATTAGTCCCTATTCACTAAACCAATGAATTTATTGTTTTTCAAATTGTCCTTGTTCAGTACAACTAATGAATTCACTCAAAATTCGGTGAAATCACTTAGTGTACATGGACACCTTTTGTTTTAATGATTTTCAAAATTCAGTGAAATCACTTGGCGTACATGGACACCTTTTGTTCTATTGCTTTTACACAAGTGCTTCTCTTTGGTCCAATTTATAAAGGTTATGGAAATTCAACTTTCATACGTGCAAAACATATGTGATCCAGTGTGATGCCCATCACATATAGAGCTCCAAAGACAATGAAAGGAGGTGTTTGTCATCTTTGTCTCCCTTGTCACCGCGTTTTTGTCCAGTCCATTATATGTTCCAATGTTGGGTGGATATCAATTTTTTTGATATCCATCAATTTTGGTTTTTTAAAGTTGGGTTTGATCTTAGATTTAATTTAAATTTTTTTTCAATTGTAATTTTTTTCAAGGATATCAAATTTCTTTCTCTTTTTAAAAAGTCAGAATTCAAGTTTCACACTTGTAGATATCCTAGAAAATAATCTCTCGAATATTCAAGGTGATTTTCACAACCCAAATAACAATGTTCAAAATTTTTGTTACAAAATCTATGTACAAAGGGATGAAATTATAAATTACAAATTACATGTTTGGAACCTCATCTTAGTCAAACTCCACCTCGTATTCTTCTAGTTCTTTGTAAATTTTTAAAAAAAACACGAGTTTCAATCAACTCTATCAATGTAGAAGATAAAGAACAACCCACATTAGGATCATTTAGTCATTTATTGTTTATAAATATTAACTTTTATAAATTATTTGTATATAATTTACATCTCTTCAATTTTCCCAGTACTTCAATGAAAGAAAAAATCCTTTCCATGTCAATTTGAGATCTCACAATCTCAAGGTTTTAACAAGCAAAGAAAATAACAATTAAAAATAAGGACTCGTGTTTTCCTCACCTCGCTTAATGTCCTTTGCATTAATTTATACTTTTGGAACATTTATAATTCTCTGTTCACCAACTCCTTGGTTATTCCATTGTATTTAACAATCAGCTCAAAAACATCAAAACACGAATTTTTATCATTCGACTAATCTACCACAATTTCAAATTCTAACATAGGGTGAAATACATGGTGACAATTTAGCAACATTGGAAAAAAAGACTATTTATCATAATCATTCACCATAGAAACAACTTTTTCAAAAATGAAACCAACTTGAAAATTTTAAATCTTGGGTTTAACATTAAAAAACAATTGTTATGGGTTTTCTTCTTTTCACACTTCATTAGGAATAAAAGAAAACCATTGAAAACATCACATACTTTTTTTTTAATGTTGGAAGAAAACATAAGCATATTCCAAATTCATAGACATATCATCTTCCATCAAATTAGTTATAGAGAGTGCCATTCCAAATTCTTCTTCTAGTTTCAATGCCATAGTAATAATTAAATACAAGGAATTTGAAAATAATCAATGCCCATGGGATTGGTTAAACATACAAGAATTCACACTTAAAGAATGAATATCAATAAATGATTTGAAAGCCATCCCAAGTTAGAAGTGGAAGTGCATATTTAGTAATCTTCATTAATGTTTGGCAATTATAACATAAAACAATTTGTTGTCCTAACTTGCAATTCTTCATTGAACAATATGATCTTATATGCAAACTTGTAAGAAAATATCAAGTATCAACAAAATAATTAGCAAGTTCCACAAATAGAAAAAACTTTTGTAGATTATAAACTAAATAGTGTTTGAAAAGAAAATTGATTTAGTTTCTACTAGGGTGGTCAATTTTTTTGGCTTTGAATCATCTTTAATACAAGTCTTGTTCCACTCTTGTTGGCCTTTACTAAAAATTTCTTTGGTTAAGTGATGCATTTTTGTAAATCTACTTGGGTACATTTTATGGAAATCTATTTAAAGCCTTTATAAACTTTCTCATCACCAATGGCATATTAACAAGTTTTGAAGAAAACATGCCCAAAACATGCTCCTTGAAAGCTATCCTCTAAATTAAAGGTTCACATTTCACAATGAATTTTAGAGCACTTGTCTATGTGTTCAAATTTGAACCATCACCTTTAATAGATTTTATAATCTTATTTTTCAAGCCATATTCATGTAAAAGATCAAATAAGTTTTTGCCAATGCATCTTTTATAGTATCAAGAGACTTAAATAAACCAAAAGTTATATTTTTGACTTCCAATCAAATTTCAAAAAATTCATGATCACCCTTAGAGATCCAAAGATCAAAATTAGAAATGTCAAAATGACACTTTTCAAGGAGAGGCAAAACATATGCCCATTAGGCCAAGGCCCAAACAAAACATTTTGTGACAATTTACAAAGACAAATGGTTTTTTCCAACCAAAAGTGCAAGATTTTCTAAATTTTTTTGTTCTTCCACATCATCCTTTTTGAAAGGCTTTTTGGAAGCAAAAAATAAAAAATGGAAAATTTAATATATTTGCCCCATTTTTAAAGCATGTTTCCTTTCCAAATTCCCTTTCATTGTAGAATTGACTTCATTTTTTTTCAAAAGTTTTAAAAAGTTTGCATTAACATGTTATTTCACTTGTTTCATCATAAAATATTCAACGCTTTCTTAATTTCATTTGTGGGTTGAAAGAAAGCACATGATTAAAATAACACAACATACACCATATGATTTGAGGTGTATCTAGTATCATTTCTGCATTGTCAATCACATAGAAAAATGACCAACATGAAGCATTCCTACTATGAAGTTTGCACTTTTTCCTTTGGAACTATAATATAATAATTCCAAATTTTGTTTATTTTTTCTTCATAATTTTTGAACCTCTATTTTTTGTAGTTTGCAAACTTGGGTTTTTCTTTTTGTTTTCCCATTATTTCATTTTCACATTCAATTGCATTTAGAAACATTTCACATTCTTCATTTTGAATTTGTGTATTTCCATTTTTACTTAAAACCTTCCATTTTTCACATGATGTTTAACAAGGCCGAAAGTGCAAAAACTTAAACAAAGAAAGATGTTTTGCAAACAAATGTTATCTTCTAAAGCTTAAGGTGAAATGTGAATGCTTTAAAAAGAAATTAATACAAACATTTACAAGTATGAATAAAAACTCATTCTACATTACAAGAGTGATGTGCAAAAAGTTATTTTAATGTACAAAATGTTTTGCAAAAAAATTCTTGCACCAAAAAAAAACATTCAAAAAAATCAAACATGGAACTAAATCAAATCATAACAACAAACTAAAAACAAAACAAAAAAAAGTACAACAAACAAAGACAAACGAATAATTATAAAAAACAGATTAGAAATGAGAAAGTTATGGCCCCCCAAAGTAAAGGAGGTCAAAACTTCAAAAAGACAATTTAGCATCGAATAGTTCCAAGGCTGATTCCCAAACACCCAAAAAATTCTTTGCATGTTGCTTTGTTGCTTTTAGAGTTCAAGGACGATTTGTATTTGTATAACTTTAGGTGATGTTCTTATAACATTTCAAATCGTTTGAAAAATAAGAAAGTTGTTAAGTTTGAAATAGGAGGGGGTCTAAAGAGGAAAATAAAAATAAAACATGTTTTATAAATTGCAAAGCTTTTTTTTAAAAAAAAATTGTTATTTTTTCATTACTCATTTTCTTTTGCATTTCAAAGGTGATTTCTAGAGCTTGAGGTAGCGCTCCCATAACATTTTAAATCATATGATGAAGATATAAATGAATGTTCGATCATAAATAGGCAATTGGTGATGAGATGGTCTACCTTAAGGGGGTTGAGATTTTTTTTTTAATATTTAAAAAAAATACTTACATTTATATATTGAGTGAAAATAGTTTGAAACTCAAATTATTGTGTTTTTGTGGTAATAGAAATTCACCTTGTCTTTCTTTTTTGCTTTGAATGAATGTCTTCAATCTTGTTGTGCTTACCAATTGTTGGACTTGAATGCTAGATCACTTTACGAATTTCTCTAATAAAATTTCAATATGAGGTTTTGATTCTTCAAACTCCCAACTCGATGAATTGACTCTCCAAGTATAATCCACAAAGGTAGATTATTTAAATCGCCACTTAAGTTATGAAATAGCCTTGACCCTTACATCCTTGGGCTAGTTGCTAGCACTCCATCAATTCACAACTAAATGTTTGGAAGATTGTGCTTTGAAACATGGTTACAAGATACAAAAGGTTGAAGAGATCATATATTGTGATTTGTTTGGTGTAGCTAGATAGATACATCACCGTGGAATTTTCATCAAACTAGTGCATATTAATCATTTTCATTTGTTACGAAATGCCAACAAGAAGTCCAATTTTTCATGTTGGTTTTGTTGTGGGTGATATATCTTTTTTGTGTGTGAAATATGTGTCACCCTTCTTCCCTTTTCCCCACTTAGTGTATCTCTATGTGAACTTGCATTTGGGCCATTTCTATACACAATGTTCAACATTTCTGGCCATAGTGCAATGCAAGCATCGGATTTGGGATATGCTACCACCTTTAAAGGGTTTTCTTGTTGTTGAAAAGACGTAAATTGGGGGTCTCCCAAAGTAGGCCATCATCCTTCATATGTTTCTAATATATTTAGATCAAAATGTGGGTGAAAATTGAAATTGGCCAACCTTGCTCACATGATTGAATAATGGGTATAACCTCGATCAATGCTAGATATCTTCCGATTGCATTTGATATCGATTTTCTCTACTCTATTGTTATATATTCTCCTTTTGCATGACATCTTCGGTATATTGGTTACCCTAGAAAGGACATTCACAATTTAAGAACAAATCCATGGAAGGGAGAGTTTTGCATGTAATCTAGAGATTAGAGTGGTAGCCCATGAAATTCAATTCAAAACTTCAAGAATCATTATTCCCATATATATATATATATATATTAGTTACTATTATTTTCAATAGATCCGAAAAAATTACTTTTAAATTTTATTTTTTTGCAAGGCATAGATATGGTCATATGTTGAGGGTTAGGTTTCTTGAACTAAGAAAAAAGACTATCTAAACCTAGTTAGAATATTGTATTTCTAATGTGCATGTTTTAAGAACATGACTTTCGCACGGCATGCAAATGGATTGGATCATGCTTCCCATGTATGTACCATTTTTTAAAGGGTGAAACAAGTTTTGTGTGGAGGGGGATTTGTGTACATAACTATAGTTTGTCACTTTAAACTTTTCACCAAGACAAAAGAGCTCAATATTGAGGGAGTGACAAGCTTCCCTCTTGGAGATCCCCAAAAGATTTAAACCCTAAACCCATTCTAAAGCAAAAATCAAGGTTTCCAAGTACAAATTTAAGATTTTCCTAGGTAAAAAATATAGCCTCTAAGAGACTCACTCAAGAAGGTACCAGATTATTTTTTTGGTGTGCAAAATTTCTTCAAGAAATGTGAAAAATAATAAAAAAATTAAGCAGGGAATAATACTCTATCAAAATATTCTAACTTTTATTATTCGAAAAAAATTAAATCACCCAAGTTTGAAAAAAAAAATAGTTTTTGAAAATTAAGAATTCAACACATTTGGACTTTGATTTTTAGATTGGTAGCATTTTTTTAAACTAGTTTTTTCAACATTGCAAACGGTTTCTAAAAACCTATGAACATTTAATGTTAAATCCATGTTTGGATGCTAAGCCTTTTAGCCAAAAAGAATGTGAAGGATGCTTTAAAAAAAAATTCAAAAATCTTTTCATATTGTATTTATGGCAAATTAATTTTGGCTAAACTCTCTTTCAGAATTCGGCTACATCACAAAAATGGGAACTGGGGCAAAGAGACAAGGGGAATAAGAAGGCAATGAAGATACGAGTAATTGATCTTGCGGATTGGATCAGCTTGTTTACAAATTGGTAGTGAAGGTGAAAAATTATCACACAACTTGAGTTAGTTTAGTACTATATAATACCTTTATCATTTTGACAATAAATTGTTAAATAATTAATTTAAAATTTAAAATCTTAACTTTGACACTTGGTTTACTTTGTTTTTTAATTTTGAAAATTTGGGCATGTAATGGTTATACAAAATAATAAACGGAGTTTTGTTTTTCAATGTTATGGAAGAGTCTAATGTGTTTAAAATTGCTTCTCACTAGAATTGAATGTAGCCCTTGGCAGGTGCCTTAGTTTGGTAACACCCCTTGTCCATCATGGGTCTTCTTGCCTACCACTAAACCAGATGTGGGTCCTCCTCTTTGGAACAAGACCCTTTATTGGGGCTGGTTATGAGTTAGATACATACATACTAAAGTTTTGGATTTTTTTGGGTGTGGTTTTCTGAACTGAAAATTTGGGAATTTCTTTGAGAAAATTTGTTTCAAATTGTAAATTTTGACTGATTTTTTTTCCAATTTTTGAATAACAAAAAATTGAAAAATTAAAAATTAAAAAATCCCCTTGTTCCAATTATGTACTCCCTCTCTAAGGTATATATATATATATATATGAGTGAAAACAATTTAGTCTTGTTGATAACTTGCATCACATTGTGGGTGGTACACTTTTGCACAATAAGGGTGACTTTAGACCAAGATCCAGGGACTAATGAATTCAAGCAATCTTATTGGTCGAAAGCTTTAAATTGGTCTCCAGGTCTTTAAATGAGGGTCCAAGATTTTTTTTAAAAAGTGGCAAAATTGAGGCTAAACCTACATGGCACCTGTTTTGGAGGGAAAATCAATTGGTTCGGACCCAGAAGCAGCGCTAAAAGGAGAGCTACTGATTTGTTAGAACCAAGAATCAGGCTAGGGACAAACGTACAGTCCCAACTCAAGAATTCAATTCAATTTGCTTCAAATCAATCCAAATTGGTTCCTAGGAAATTGGACCCTCGTCTCTAAAGTGTTGCCTAAGCTGTGTACCTTTGTGGGAATGAGAGATTGGATGCTCTTGATTGTAGATGGAAAGACAACCATAGGTATAATATAACTTTGCACATCACAACAACATTGCTCTTAGAGAGAGAGAGAGAGAGAGAGAGAGAGAGAGATAGACAAAAGAGAGAGACTATTATGGGTGCAAGCCCCACCACACCTCTCACCTCACCTCACCTCAGCCTATAGTAGCAGCACCTTGAGAAGCTCTTTGCAAATGTGCATATATTTATACCTTACATGATTACCCATAGTCACCAAGTGATGGGGGGGAATCTGTCGGTAGATGGATGGCACAACTAAAATACCTTGATGGGTCCCAAATGGAGCAAATCCCAAGCAAACTAGGTGGGACACCAAATTCATTCAACCCTTGGTTATATTATAGTCTTCCCCAATCTTTCCATGTGCCCTTTAGAGGTTCAACTTTACTTTTGTTTTTTTTCCTCAAAGTCAAAAAAAAAAAAAAAAAACTCTTCAACCATGGCCAATCCAATGTTTTTCTTTTTCAATTTGCAAAAGTGGCAATAATTTATTTATTTATTTAAAAAAAACATGTTTTTTTTTTCCCCAAGTATTTCTCAAAAAAAAAATTTACAAATTTTCACCCCAAAAAAAATATAAATAAAATAATAATAATAATAATAGTAATTAAAAAATCATCATTTTTGATTCAAATCCTTTTAGGGTTATAGTTTCATGTTACTCACTTTACTCTGTTCAACTGCACATACACTTTGCATTGGTACTTGTGTCATTTCAGATAGTCCTCCGAGTTTGTTGTTTGATGCTTCTCATTTCGATTTGGTTCTAAATATATACCACAAGAAGGACTAGCTCTCTCCCTTTTTTTTTCTTTAAAAGAAATATATATTGATTATTTCTTTTTTAAAATAATTATTAATTATTAATTATTAATTATTTATATTTTTATTGTGGGTTGTGCCTCAATTTGGCCTTTCTTTGGCCTTCCCTTTTTGTCTCCCATGTGATGGTTCTGGCCATATCGATCTTTTTATTGGTTTTTTTTTTGTGGTGATTAGTATATATATAACTTTACCCTTTTGGCAGTTTGCATTGTTAAATCGTGTAGAGTGTCTTTGCAAAAGGCACAAAACAGTGTGTGCATGATTTAACAATGAAACATGTCCAATTTTTCGTACATTTTGTTGTAATTCCAATGTCCTCAACAAAGGCCCCCAAAGTTGTATCTTCATGGAATTTATTCTTCATCGGCATCATTAGTCCTCCACAACCGTGCCATAACAAATAAGTTGGGGGTCATCCACAACTGAGTTTGTAAACCTTAGGGAACTTAATTCCCTTTTTGTATTAAATTAAATGGGGGGTGTGCCTCCCACGTTCAAACAACTTTTATTTTTTTCCTTTATAACGAGCCATTTTGATTGGCCTTACAAAAAAAAAAACCCAAAAAAAAAAAACCCCAAAACTTTGTATTGTCCACAAAAGAGAAGCTTTTTTTTTTGGAAGACGGAGTGTCTCCCCTTTGGCCCATTTATAATAGGTGAAAAGAGAAAAGCTTTTGGGATAACATGCACCCAAGGCCCCCCAATTTTTTTTTCTTTTGGGGATGGTGAGAAGGTAATTGGGTTTTTTGAAATTTTGTTGGTTCCCAATGTGTTTCCAACAAGCTCCCACTGAGTTCTCATCATGTTCTTCCACAAGCTCTTAGTGTTTCTCACAACATGTTCCCAATAGCATGTCACTTTATCCCATATCCTTTGCCCTAAGTTTTTTACTCTTATTATTATAACCCTAAAACCATCAGAGCAGGGCGTTCCCCAAATAAGCGCCTACTATGCACCCCACTCGCTGAAAGAAGTGCCCGGGTTGGTGGGTGGGGCTTATTTTGAGGAACATCCTGCTCCAAGGGCATTAACCTACTCCTATCTCAAAAAGACTCCATCTCCCCTATTCCCCTTGCAACTTCCATCATCATCATCATCGTCATCATCATCGGCAGCAGCGGCAGAAGAGCACATTTAGAAAGTGGGTATGGTCAGAGCAATGCAGAAACCTGCTTCAGAGAATGGAAGGTGTACCTACAAAAACCAAAAAAAAGAAGAAGAAGAAGAAGAAGAAGAAGAAAAAACCTTCCATTGTTCTTACTGATTCGCTGACGCAGAAGCTACAGCAAATCAAATGGGTATGTGTGTCTGTTTCTTTAGGAATCCGGATGCCTGAGAAAGAAGAAGATTCTTGTGATGAATAATAACATTCAAACAGAAGAGGAAGAAGAAGAAGAAGAAGTCCGTCCAGTCAGTGACTCTGTGTGCGTGTCTGCGTGTTTTTTCTCCCCAGAAAGTTTTGAGATCTCCCTCGGGAGACGAAAATTCCAGAACTGACAGAACTGTACATATTTAACCCACGTGGGTCCTCGTTCTCGTGGAAGCTCCACTGATTCTGGCCTATATCTCTAGACTCTCTCGGTCACCAAGGGTGGGCGCTTGGCTTGCATTGCATTGCATTGCACTGCCCTGCCCTGCCGCAGGGGTGCCAACATCGATCGGTGCTTGTGCGCATAATCCAAAAGCTCATCATACCCCGCAGTTGCCAGCCGTCAAGCTCATGCTTCTAGTACTAGCTAGTGCCTAAAAGCTTTTGTCATCAGCATGATCATCATCCCAGGACTTGTTTGTTTTCGGAGTAAATGCGTTGCAGACCCCTCTCTCTCCCTCTCTCTCTCTCTGCCCACATGCCCCTGTAACCCCACACACAATCCCCATTCCTTAGATCTGCTTTGTTTACCTACTTCTTGTTTGGCAAAACAAATATCATGGGAGAAATTTGTGGGGGGTGGGAACACATGGGAACTAGGAGAACATATCAAATTTCAATGTGTGTGAGCAAATTAGCCATTTAAATTGGAAGTACACCCTTGAAAGTATACTTGTTAGTCCTTAACCCCTAAATGTAATGTAGAGAAAGACCCCCAAAAAAATTTACATTGAAAAGTGAACCAAATTGATCTACCCTGATGCTTAGGGGGTTAAGCCCAATTATCTAACATGACAACTACGGATTTCTTAGTTGCCCATATGAAATTCAATAGAAACTAGTACGATTATTCCCCGAATGTTAGTATGAGACATGTGTTACTTCAAATATTCTTTCTCGTGTGTGGAAGCTGACACGACCATTTGTCAAGGATAAGCTTTGGAACAATTTTTTGTTTGCATCATCTTCATCCATTCGCATCCCATAGTTGAAGATTATTGTGCAAGAGTGATTCAAACGAGTATTAGGTGGAAATAAACATGTGCAGTTCACCCTTACCAATATGAAGTCGAAGATAGCCATTTTACCAAATACACAATGAGAGTGAGAGTGAGACATCAGCCAAGTAATCCCATGGCACATTCTAGCACACCGTGATTACTTGGTGCTTTTCCAACCATACAATTTCCCACCCCCTAACTACAATAATCTCAACAAATTTAAAGGGCTTTACAAATTTGTGAATAAGTTGGTATCCTAGCAATTAATTACTAATAATTTGTAGTTCAATTTAAATTTTAAGAGGTCAAGATGAAATAAACTTGTGATATTTTTAATGGTTCAAGATAAATCAATCAACACATTGCACCTCTACTAAAGTACTAGTGCATTTTCAGAACCACATTGGGGTCACCCTACTTGTACTTATCAATTAAGAACATAATGGAACCATAAATCTAAATTTTGGTTAGAAATATGCGCTAGAAACTTTTCAAATGCCAAATTCCAAGAATATTTAGATTGCATTTCATAGGGATGCCATAATATGCACATTTTGCATGTTTGCCTACCATTCATTCATTGAACACATGCCTTGAACATATATGATTGGGCTAATTCATATGTCATTGAATTTGCTTGTTTTGCTATGTGGTACTAGATTGTGGTTTCACATTGGTCCACCTCCCACAATACCAATTTAGCTTGTAAGTGGCCATGATACATCATGCCACAAAAATCACAAAATCAAAATAAAGAAATGTCACAAAAGAATGTGATAATGAAATGAAGGAATTATAAGCAATCCATGAAAATGGAAGTTTAAACAAATAAATTTTCTTAAATCCTTCGATTCTCAAAGATACCATAGTCCCTTGATTAGCTTGAACACACATAATATTGTTACTTTCAAAAGTGTTTAAATTTTCCACATAAGAAAATTTAATGAATAGAATTTTGCGAAGGGAAATAGATAATAGTTTAGAATAATTAAGAATAATCTATTTTTGACATGAAACCTACAAAATAAAATAATTATTCCACAATGAATGTTGCACTTGCCATGGAACTACCGGCATTTTGTTGGTGCAAACTTTCACCAAATGCAAAAATAAAAAAATAGAAAGTAAGTAGTTTCAAGAAGTTTGTGAAACTATTCCCCAAAATTATTTCGAATTTTATAACAATACTCTTCTTTTTTTCTTTTCTTTTTTGCACAAAAGAAAAAAATAAAAGGGGGGGAGGGGGCTAATTTAAAACTTGTCACCATTTAATGTTATCATCCCTCTTGAGATGCTAGCCAATGACACAACATCAAAAAATTGAAAAATATATATTACCGGGTAGTAATAGGTACGAGGGTACATGAGCTTCCCTTCTTTCAATGAGGGCCAAAAAACCAAAATTTAAAGTTGTGATTTACCATTCCACGAAAAATTATATTATTTTTAAACATGCTGAAATTTTCAAGAAAAACTTCTTTTTTTTAAAAAAAAATAAATTTGTGTTAATGAAAATGAAGGATCTTTTTTTTTAAAAGGGGAATATATTCGGGAATATTTTATGTGTTGAAATGGAAATCTGCTGCAATGGAAATCGTTGAGATAGAATCTGACAAATTTTCTTTTTAATAGGATTTTTTTTTCGAAATTTGGCGACTCAAAAACTCCCAAAAAGACACTAATTCTCGCCAGGGAGGGGAGGGGGGGATTAAATAAAGGCGAATTTTGGCGCATAAAACACAAACCCTGGAACGTGGAAGGGGGGAGAGAGGGAAAAACCGGGAAGCGGCGCGGCGTGCGTTCGCGGAACAAGAGACCACGTGTCGGCGTCATGCGCCGGTTGCTTGTTGGCTCCCGGGTGCAAAAGGTTACTGGCGAAAGACGCTGCTGAAACACACACACGGCACGCATTAGCAGAACTAACTACGAAATTCGGACTTGCGATTCGTGAATTAACAAAAACAAAAGGTGAAAGTGGGAGCGGAATCTCTGCAAAGGCTGTGTTGAAGGGTGAAGCTTTGAAGCCCAGACGCAGCAGCAGACGACGACGACGACGACGACGACGAAGAAGACGAAGAAGAAACGCAGACGATGCAGAATCAGAAGAAACCAACCAACCATGTTGCAGAGTTGTCAGACAGAAACCCAAAACAGCCGGAGTTGTTTTTTTAGCCTGACCGATTCACAGCAAATGTCTAAATTTTCCTCTGACCGCTGTCAAAAAGCTAACGCAGGAGTCGCATTTTTCGCCTTCCCTAACACTTAGTTGCCACAATTTTGGACGACCCGGAAAACTCGGGTAGATAGCTACAGATTCCTACCTATACTTACACTAGACCCACGCAAACCCAAGAGAAGGGAAACCTAATAAGACTTTAGGACTTGACACCCAACACAAAAAACAACAAAAAGAAGGTACAAAAATATAAGTAACTCCCTAAAAAGACTAAATCAAAAGTGACAACTTTTTTTCTTTTCTCTTTTGTTTTTTCCTTCCTCTCTCTCTCTCTCTCGTTGGCAAATTTTTTGCGTATTTTTTATACCAGAAATATGGTTTTCATATATTCAAAGGAATTTTTGTGATAAAGTTAGACTTCATTCCCAAGCTTTCCTCCAAAAACACATTTAAGTACCTGATTTCTACAACAGTTTCCAAAAGGTAGGTAGCCAAAATATATATATAATTCTTAAATGTTTTACTTTCGTATCTGGTGTATAGCCAAATATGGCTAAATCTTCTTGTGGATGATTGCCAGTTTGGCCACATGACAAAATGGGAGAGAAAAACCATGACTAAAACTTAAGAGATATCCCCCCCCTCCCGCCCCCCAATTTTATTTTTTTTTAATTTATAAAATTTTAAACCCCCAAAAATATGCAGGGAAAAAAAAAAGAATAAAAAAGCAAATAAAACACAAATTTTAGGGGGGGGGGAAAAACCGAAATCTATCCTAAAAATGTTAGTTAAAAAAAACAGAGCATCAAATCCAAATAACAAAAAGCTGGACGCAAAGCTGCAAAAAGGCCTGGCAGGAAACCAAAACAGGGCAGGGCAGCCAGTGGAAAAAAGCTGACTGGTCCAGAGGGAATAGCTAGATACTAGGTGGTAGTAGGTACCTAGTAGTAGGTTGGAGACGTCACTACCTCCCCAGCTAGCTAGGTACCTAGCCTAGTAGGGCAAAAGCTCCTTTGTACTAAAGACAAAGCTGCAAGCTTCTTGTTGTTCTTGTTTGCCTGCTCTGCCTGCCGAGTTCTGACGCCCCTGCTGCTGCTGCTGCTGCTGTTGTTGCTGTTGCTGCTGCAAAAATCAGGCTCTTCCATCGCAACAACAGATTAGTTGTGGGATCTTCGTGCACAAATTTCGCTTTCGACACAGTCTGTTGATGTGCGGCTTTTTTTTTTTATGCTCAAGGACATCTATTCATCGATCGATCGATCAGGCAGTGTATTTAACACCGACGTCTTGATCGCCATTACAAATTTCACTGGTGAGAAAGAAGCTCTGTTGTTGTCTCTTATTAGACTCTGACGAGTCTCACCACAATGTTTCCTCTTCCTCCAGCGGCCCAGAGATTCTGCTTTTCTTTTTTTTTTCTTTTTCTTTGTTTTTTTGGTGGTAACTTGTTGCGAACCCTTGTTTCTGCTTGAATGATCAGTTTTCTCTGTAGTTTTCTGGTGATCGCTAAGGTCTGCAGTGTTCTGTAGTGCGCTTGATCTTTTTGTTTTCTGTACTAGACTTAATTTTGTCATGATAGGAGTCCAGCCCCGCCTTGCTCCTGCTACGTCTCCAGTGTATATAACTCGACGACTGCACCGGATGGACAGTGTCGATTTGTTGTGAACGACCTGATTTTGTGGATTGTGATTCAAAAGAGTTATGATTTCATGTGTACGTAATTCGGAGCACAGCTTCTGTCGTGATCTCTTCTTGATCTGAAGGGACTTGGATGCGCCGCGCCGCGCCGCGGCCGGCCAGTGTTGCCATACATTTTCTTCTGCTATCGACTGTGTTTGGTTTGTTTTGTTTTGTTTTCCACTAGTATTGATCTCACAGACTGGCGCTGAGAAAATAATTCCAAGTTTTTCTCTTGCTGCAAATTACTTCTGAAGCGAGCGTCTGCTGCAAATTACTGTGAGTAGGTCTTTCTGTTGTTTGTTTGATCAGGCATGTGCGAGAAGGAATGCAAATGAGGCTCTCAGCCGATGCTTATATTAAGCTGCTGCTGTTGCCTGATCTATCATCTGCTTGATCAGGTCATCAGCTCCTGATGAGATTTGGCTGGTAGTAGTAGTTGCTGCTGCTTTGACAGTAGCTTGTGTTTTCTTCTTTGGTCCCTAGTTGATCCGCTTCAGCAGCTCTGATCTTCGAACGCTCTTCGAACGCTAGTCTTGGTAGATCCCTACAACTTCGAAAGATCTCCCTCTCCCGGCTGATCTCGAGATATTGTATCTTTCTCTGACTCGACATCCGCCTACAGTTGGCCATCAGTTGAATCTCTTGTTCATCTCTCGACTTCCGCTATTGTCAGATCGAAGGGGCAGAGCTACAGATCGCAGCTGTGAAGAGCCTCATTGGTAAGTACTATGCTTCAAACCCAAAAATGCAACAACAGATCAATATTTTCTGTGTGTCTGTGCCGGTCTCATATGCAGCAGCCTGGCTGGGATTTCCTTCAATTCAATTGATTTTGTGTCTCATGGCCGAGCTGCTGCACGAACGTCAGAAGGATCGACCTCAGGTCGATCTCATCATCATCATCATCGGTCTGTAGCATGTGTGCATGATCAAGATGGAAATTAGGATTCGGATCTAGTATTGCCTACAGCTGCTGAGATCGATGCTTCTTCTTCTTCGTAGAACAACCGTGAATGCTTCAAGCAGTCTCATGATCTGACCGCATCCCCTCTCTCTCTCTCTCTCTCTCTCTCTCTCTCTCTCTCTCTCTCTCTCTCTCTCTCTCTCCAGTGTGTGCAAACTTGTTCAATAGAATCAGTTCTGTGATTTTGCGATGCGTTTGTCATTGCTGATCAATGCTCTGAAGGACTTTTGAGTCCTACCCAGATTCCAGGGAAAAATAGTTTGTGAGCCATCAAAGTTTGCTGCTTGTGGCACGCAAGGTGCAACTAGAGATCATGGACATAATCTAACACTCAACAAAAATGTAGACTGTGGCATGAGCATGAGCTCCATCTTCCTGCAAAAGAAAATAAAGGAAAAACAAAGAAACAAAATTGTGAGTAGCAATCCTCATGACAACTGATCTAGTGTTTGTGGATGCATGTCCGCTGACAGAGCTGCTGCAGGCAAGGGTTCTGCAAGCACGTCGCTGCACACAATGACTCATCATCACAGCAGCAGCTCCCCGCCGACCAGCTCCACGCGCGTGCCTGTTGGCTTTAGGTTCCACCCGACAGATGAGGAGCTAGTGGGTTATTACTTGCCCAAGAAAGTGGCTGCCAAGCACATCGACCTTGAGCTCATCAAGGAGCTTGACCTGTACAAAGTGGAGCCATGGGATCTCCAAGGTACATACATGCAAAATGCACAAACTACTTCTCCTCTCAATATGCATGATGTGAACTCCTTCCTGATCAGCATGCATGCAGCTGAGCATCATCCTCGAGCGGAGGAGCTCACGGTATGTACATGCATGCCGTGAGACGAGAGAGAGAGAGAGAGAGAGTTCTGAAGCGAGGAAATAATGCTGAAGATTAACCGGAAAGCTGGAGAACTGACAGTGTGTGTGTTTTGGGTGAGCACAGATGTGTGCAAAATCGGTGCAGACACGATTACCGAGAAGCAAACGGATTACTACTTCTTCAGTCGCAAAGACAAGAAGTACCCGACTGGAAACCGAGCTAATCGAGCCACCACAGCCGGCTTCTGGAAGGCGACAGGACGCGACAAGGCAATCTACGTCGCTAAGGACGTGCAGCAGCTAATCGGAATGCGCAAGACGCTGGTGTTTTACGAAGGACGAGCTCCCCATGGCAACAAAACCGATTGGATCATGCATGAGTTTCGTCTAGACGATGGCCCTGCCATGCCTGCCCATGTACGGACCCTGCACATCTATCACCCACCTAGTGTAGCGAACTCCTCGCAAGTTAGAGCCTCTGTTGTTTTGGTTGCAGCTCATTTCTTCCTCATCTCCTCCTACTCTAGAACTCTAAGTTCAAGCTGCAATGAACAGATAGCTGATAGATTCATGTGTTGCAAGCTGATGGTTGAAACTGGAGCTTCTCTTGGAATTTTTTTGGTTGTGCAGGATGATGGTGGGTGGGTTGTGTGCCGGGTGTTCAAGAAGAGCAAGAACTTCAAGATGAAGAGTACTGAAGAGAGGGCGGTTTCCTTTGAAGGATCATCACAGTTTGGGCTGAGTATGCCTCTGGAGAATAGTAATATCATGGGCCGCGAGTCTCCCGAGATTCTTTCTGAGGCTGCAGCTCCTCATGGCTCTGCAAGCTGCTGTTATCCAGGAGCTTTGGTTCCTTGTAAGCAAGAGATCATCACGCAGCTCATGGACAACAGCTGCAGCAGCTACGATGATCCCTTTAACAATGCTCCACCTCTGCATCAGATGGCACAGCAGCTTGGTATGCACAACAAATTGCAGCAGAGTAACAACAACGGTAGCTGCAGAAAGCTTCTTGACACGGGCAGCTTCTTTAGCGCCGAGCAGTACTATGCGTTGGAAAACGATCACAACTTCTCGCCTTGCACCAGCTTGTTTGCATCCTCGGATGCAGCTCGCTGCAATGACAACATCCCCGGAGTTCTATCCGGATTCCCAGCACTAGATGACTGGGCGGGGGTGTATCATGAGAGCACTGGTGTGAGATCAACTGGCGCTGCTGCTGCTGCTGCTGACAGCTTCAGGTTACCAGCTGCAGCAACCACCACTGCAAGAGCTGCTTCTGCGGATCAGTCACTCATGGGGGGTGCAGGGGACATTCACATTCTGCTTCAACTCAAGAGGCAAAACTCTGATCTTTTCCCCTCCAGCTGCGAGTTTGATCTCTGGAACTTCAACCAGATGTCATATCAGTCTAAGTGAGACTGAATATTGTGAGGCTGCAGGAGATACAGTCTGACCCATGACCCAGTTGAGCTAACTTCTAGAATCACACTGGACTAGCTCTGCATCAAATGTCCACAAACTAGAATGTTTCACAACAAAGGGAAGAAGAAGAAGAAGTCCTTCTGTCTATCCAGGAGAAGAAGAAAAAGAAGAAGATGATGATGCTATAACCTTCAAAGAGCAGTTGTCAGAAACTAGAAGTCGGGAGTGTTCTAGAGAAGGATATATAACTGCAACCCAATGCAGCAAGGCGGTGCAGATCACTTGTACTCCAACAAGAACAACGCCAGATTCAGTGGAGTTGTTGCATAGTGATGAGCCTGGAATGAATGGAACCAACCCCCCATGCAGGATATGGATCAAGCTGATCCTAGCTAGAGCAGAAATCAGAGCAGCAAGAGTGCAAGATAGTGAGACAGCAATGTTCACAGACTCGCTAGCTTCAGACAAAGTCTAGGAACATCAAGAGTGCAAGCAACATGAACTGGACAATCCCAGCAACAATGGAGAGCATTGATGCAACAGATCATGAAGGAATTTTAGCAACAAATATTGCAACATTTTCCAGCTCTCCCTTGCACATTCAAGAGCACACACAGCAAGCAAGCACTGCAGATCCAGTGATATATCTTCATTACCCAATTCTTCCTCGAGCACAAGTTTTCCTCTCATAGAAGGGAAAACACGTCGTGTTGTAAACTTAGCCCCCAACAATTTCAGAACTTTGGTGAATTGTGTGTTGTTTTGTGTTGGGATGTGATTTCAATACAGTTGTGAACATGATTAATTTTTATAGCTTAGAGATCATTGAATCTCCTGTCAGAAGCAGGGTCCCATGATCACCATCAGGGCACCTGGATGCGTTTTTTTTTTCCCGTTAGTCAGTCTACTTGCTGCACAGCAATTGCTGCATGTGTTTCTCAAGGTGATTCACCCTTTTCTTGTAAGATATGGACACTGCAATTCGTTGATCTATTTGTTGTACAACCTGTTGATGTGAACCTGGAGCTCAGGAAGAATTTTAATAACTCAAACTGCATGGCCACCATGACCAATTTACACATTTTGTGGCACTATTTATTTCCAGCAGCTCAGGGTCTTTTAGCTTCTTATGCTTCTTTGGTTTGTTTGATCATGTAGCTGGGATATAGTACTGTTCTGTGAAGAATTCTCCCCTTCTTATCACTATTGATCACTGCTACTGCTAGTACTACTTTCTGATGGCTAGAACCAATTGCTAAAGAGGTACTAGGGCAGCACCCATTGCGCAGCTCTGTTTTGTGAGCTGGATACTGGAAAGAGTAGCATGTCAAGTTTGACACTATCTGCTTTCAAATCTGCAAAGACCTGCTCATCTTTTAGTATATGTAGAGAAGTTCTGTAGTAGTCTAGGGTTGAATCATTCATTGCTCTCTTTGTCAGTCAAGCTCCTCTCTTCAACTCATCATAGTCTCTTTTGTTTTTCATCATGGTCTTTCTTGTGCTCATAAATCCATAGATCTTCTCTCTTACTCATATTCATAGTCTTCTTGTATTCATGAAACCTATGATTTGTAATTTAAGATTGAATTCACCGATCGGCAGGATTGCAATGTTAATCTGGACAATTCTTTATCATAGTCCTCCTCTCTTCAAGTAGTCCTCCTCTCTTCAAGTCATCATACTAGTCTCTCTTCTTTGTCATCACAGCATTCTTGTTCTCATAGATCCATAGGGTAGGATAGGCTGGTCACTGAACACTTAGAAGCTCAGAGAACTGGGGTTCAGTAATTGTGCATTTGATGGCCTTATCAATCAAAGAATTTCGGTAGGGCACTAGTCTAGCCACCAGTAGTGCTTTATTTGGGTCAGAAATGCAAAAGTTAGGACCTCCCAAAGTGGGTGGGGTCCTTGAAAATAAAAAGCTTGCCACACAAACACTCTAACCCTGTGACAGTGCCATGATTTGTCATCTCTGATCGAATTTGCTCATCTGCAGGATTGCATTGCAATGCTCTAGATGATTTTTTGGCTGCTTCAAAACTATGCTGATTTAACTTTGAATCAAAATATCAGTCAAATCTTGTGGAAAGTTCTTGCTTGCAAAACTATGGTGCAACTTCAATTTCGATCATCAGTCAATCTCCTGGACCATTCTTTCATTGTTGGAGATTACTAGGTCATCAGCAATGTTCAACATACAATAAATCTTATTGGGCATATGAAAAAGGAAATGCTAATTCCAATCATCACTTTTGATGTCCTCACACAAATGTATTCAGTTGGGTTCCAAATGATTTGAGGTGTCATTTTTGAATTCAAGGAAATGGGTGCAGTCGGTTAAAATCAGTGCTGTCCGCTTTCTGAAGAACATGCATGGTGCCCCTTCAACTCATCACTTGACATCCTAGGATTAAATGCATACAACCACAATTCCCAAATCACTCTTTCTGAAGTAAGAAAGTAAGCAAAAATCAGCATCATCATCACAGAAACTTTTCAATGTGTTCTCAACAAAAGCTCAGGTTTATGATTTTCAAGAGCTGGACCAGGAGCTTTGAACCCCAGAGACTTATCTGCTAGATTCATCCTTGCTATATCTCCTTGCTACAAGAACCTAGTTCTCACTTTCAGTGAATCCAACCAACACTAAATCAAGCAATCACATCCCTCATTTTGCAGCATGTGCCCAACCTCATTGAGAAGAGATTCCCAGATCCATGTGTTATCTCCTCTGGACAGACACAATATCCGTTGTTATACTTTGAGTCTATTGCTGACTCATCTCAGCCACAACCACAACTAACTTTAATATTATTGCACAGATGCTAATACAATGTGTCATCCTCAGTCCTGAGAGACCTTGGCAGACATGCAATTTTGCTAGATGGGCACTTCACTGCTTGGCTTCTAACCCCAGATTGGACAAATGCACCACACAAAATGCCTACGTTTCTAATCAACCAAAGAAAACTGTCTGGAATCTAGAATCAAGAATGTTGACACTCTAAACCTCAACCTTGACATGCTTGACAGCTTGAGTGCTTTCTTGACAGTTTTCATGCACACAAGCAGAAATACCTACAGCAACTTCCCCAGCTTTTGGAACTTGACCACAGAAAAAAATGTAGCCAGACCTAAGAGCGCAATACAATATCACCATCAATAGGTTTGTTTTATGGGCTAGCTTTCTCATAATGCTCCTCAAAAGGACACAAGAAAGGTCGTCCCTACCATAGACCGAAATCACTTCTGTTCTGAAAACTTCCTTCAGATGGTCTGCAGGAGCTGTTTCTACACACAATCGGCCAAGAAAATGCTTCCAATTTGTGGCAGTGTATCCAACAATGAACCTCCGACTGTGAGAACTAGTCACCTATCCTTTGAAACAATTTCAATTTCAAGAGAATGGAGGCCAATAAATTAGGCCTTCTCTTTTGAGGTCTTCTGCAATAGTTGGTTGCTATTCATCATATGAAGTTGCATCACTGTTTGGTGACTCATCAGTACTTGAAAGAGCACCTGTATTTGTTTCAAGCACCGGAGGAATTGAGTCCACTTTATACCGCACAATCTGCCAAAATCAGAAAACAAGGTTATACCACTGAGATATTCAAGCTTAGCTGTTGGATCAAAAACAAACTAGGATCCAAATTTCCTAAGAGCACAAATATATTTAGCCAAACTGTCTTTTCACCCTAGAGAGAGAAAGTTGATGCAACTGCTCAGGACATAGGACCATAGCTATGGAGAGATTCCATAGATATCATCCATGATCTTCAATAAAACATACTTGAAGTTCAGGGCTGACCTCTGAAACAGAAAATCTGAAATGATCAGAGTTACATGTCCCATCGAAAAAACTATTCACTAGAAATTTCAGATCTAATTGGTTGAACATAGTATAAAGAGTAGACAAAACAAAAGACTGCAACAACAATGGATGACATTTGTCAGTTCTTGAGTGATTCAAGAGCTTGATGACTTCAATTATCCCAAGGAGACTTTTAAGAGCCCAACCATTCTCTGTGGGGACATAAGCTTCTTGTAACTTAGCACCCCACAAGTCACAGGATAGCTTTATAGAAAGACCTGAGCCAATTAGAAACTTCTGAGAGAAGTAGGAAAAGCTGAAGACGCCTAGGCTTGATGGGATTTTGTGGAACTTCCAAGCCACACACGAAAGGACAGACAAGGGCCACAATTTGCTTTGAACATGTTAGCAGCATTGAAAGAACTATGAAGACTTCAAACTTCAGATTACTAGATACAATGTTATTGTCTGGTACCTTGCGGTAAAAGTTTGAATAAGTATTGTCCCATATCAACTTGTAGGTGCCAATGGATGGAGAACAGAAGTTTCCCTGACAAATCACAAGAAGTCCACAGTGATAATGCAGAGTCAGTTCTCCGCACCACTCTGAATGCAAGTCCAGCATCAAAGGAGTCACCATGGATAGTTCTATTGCTGAAATGGAAAGTGATGTTCAAAAGAAATCCTCTTCAATAGTTGTAAAATGATTTTCACACAATTCCATCAAACAGTACAAGAATACAGTTTCACTCTTAACAAAACTTGGATCACAGTTGATCAGTAGAAATGAGCATAGGCAAATACATGGGTTCCTAGTTTGATGAACCTAGACTAGCAGAAACAGAGTACCTGGTGTGCTTCATAGCGATGATAAGGAAGCATTGGTCGCTTTGTACTTGATGAATCCTCGAACTCCACACTGAAGCCAACATCCTTTAAAGGCACATCCAATTAATACAAGAGTTAGTAGTTCACAAATACCCATGCTAACCTCAAAAAAAAATGGGGTATTGCAAGCTGAACCACATGGTGCAAACAGGCTGGTTCTTGAAACTATGTGGGGGAACCTAACAATAGCTACAGCTCCTGGATTAACCATGTTATGGACTTACAAAACTTTAATTCCAATGTAAAGTTGTAGCAAATTCTTCCAACCGAGGTCAGTTGGTGAGTCACAGAAATAGCAAAACTGAACCAGACCCCTAGGAGGAGCAAGCTTCAAAGGAGCACTTCCACCTAAAGATGTTCTAAACACCAATTTTCTTAACATGATGAACTTGCTATTCATTTAACTTGTCCAAATTGCACAAAAAGAGAACTGCATAATGCAGACAGAGACTTGAAGAGTACTTACACAAATAACTATTTCACAACTGCATGCATTCCTTCAGGGCATTTCTGAAACTCACTACAGCACAAGTGAATCATCAATTATACCTTTCCAGCTGTCAGTCGGAAGTCCCAAGCAACTAAAGAGCCCTCACACTCAACTACCACTGGCACCTGGTTAAAGAAGCAACACCCCCATTTTCAGCATACAAAGAATGATGCAGACCAATTCTCCAGAACTTGAACCCACAAACGATGTCACATTGCATCAGTACTACAAGGGACATGTCATGCTACAGAGGGAAAAATGTGGAATAGCAATGGAAATTGTGTGCTCACCTCATGTGTCCTTCCAGCTACAATAATTGCCTCCAAGAAATCATTACTGCATTACATCCATGTGTGCAAGGAGTCAATAATAGATGGGAGAAATCATGTAGGCTGAGCTCAAGGAGCCTGAGCAAGCAAGTAACTAGTTCACAAAGCTTGGTTACAGAGGAAGGGTGAATCTGAACATCAACGCAATTGAGAGACAGAGAAAACTTACGTGTTTTTGGCAATTCCAGCATCCTCAGCAGATATAAGAAATGGAGAATTCTCAAAAACTTCCCTGTGACCACGTCAGAGCTGAAATTCAACTGACAAATTACAAACCTTGAAAAAACTGCAACAGAACCCAAAAAAGGCTCAAAATAGAAAACAAGATAATTGATGTTAGATTCAGATAGAAGCTGTACCGCATAAAGCTGAGAAAACGCTTCAATTCAGAGCTGTAAACATTCACTGACTTCTCCATCAACTCTAAAAGTTCTTCTGTTGGACTGTCCTCATACAAACCATCAATCAATCCTATTAAAATTGGCATCCACACCACAAGCTCCAGGCATGTGAACAAGGACTAAAAAGTAGTTTGCTCCTGTCAGTATGACTTAATTATGCTCTAATAAATGCATGCATGGACAGATTCTACCATGCTTTTGATTCAAGAATGTGATGAAAGTAAGAATGGATTTGTCCATAAAAGCCTGAACAACTCAATAGACAGGAAATTTCTCAGAAGAAAAAGCAGCCATACATACCAAGCACAGGAACATGCAGAAATGTTCACTACTGACAGCAAAACCTCCTAACCTAAAAGACAGTCGACCTCAACCCCAAAACAGGTAAATTGAACAGCAAGATTGTTTCCAAAGTAACTGAGGTGGTGCAAAGTTTGTGGTAAGTTAGTCTCTCCTTAACTATTCACTCACTCATAGTAATTCAGTGGATTATAGTAGAAGAGAAAGTGTGACATACGAAATGGGGTGGTCAAATGAGGACCACCATAGAGAAACAAACACCCGTAGTGCAATTGAGAAACTGGTGAGCTCGTAAAGTGGAGGTCCATAACGCTGCCGCTGTTCCTCCATGGGGCTGCCACACAGTCCCATAGTAGTACACTCAGAAATGCAAACCAGCAACTAACATTGGAAAAACATTACAATGATATTTAAGAAACAACTAGTCGCACAAATGGAAACAGCAAGCATGACTAACATCAAGCTAGTCATCATGTTTCCACTTTGGAATGTAGAATTGTACCCATTGTCATCATTGATCCGACAAACAAAGTCCAACAGCACCTGCACCAACAGGACAAGGGTCCCCACCTTAGCAACCCAGACACTTGAAATACTTGGAAGTCGGCAAATTTGTGAAATTAAACTTAAAAAATTCCAAAGTCCCCATAAATGTACAACAAACAGACCTAAAACTGGCAGCATGAATCCAAAATCAAATCCAGTCATTCTACAGCAGAAATGACCGGCCAGAACCAATTTTCCATTCAAGAAACTTCCATAAAGATGATGTCAACCTTGGCTGGTGGATTAATACCTGAGGAACTCCCACAAGCCACTTCACTATGGTTCTCAGCACACCAGTTGATGAACCAAGCTGCGCTAATTGGTGCCGCCTGTCATTCACATGCAAATCAGAATAACAGATAGCTCTAGCTCTAGATCTGAAACCCAAAACAAAAGCCTCAGAGCTTAACATGAGCATTCTGTTTCACTGCTCATCTAGAGATTTCAGTGCAAGCCACTGAAGATTTATAGCAATGAGAAAGCACCTGTCCATCTGCTGCCGCCATAGAAGCAAATATTTATCATGGATGCTACCCCCAGCAGCAACAAGGGCATCCACTTCAGCTTGGCGCCGCTTTTCAGAGCGCTCTCGCTGTTGCTTAAAGAGTACACTGCGGAAATCCTGAGGCATGTACGTGAGCACTGGAAAAAACCAACAGTCAGTGACAACCATTTGGCACAGGGTCTGAAATAAGGGCACATGTGCTTGACAAAGACAAGTAACAGACAACCCAGGACTCCTAACCATAACCTATACATACCCATGTTGAATATCCTTTCACTGCTTGCCTTCTGGAATTCTTGAATGGTGATCAATAGAAGTTGCATCTCTTCCTCCAGCTTAGCTAAGCGGACAGCAACTGTGGACAGGGAATCCTGCCCCTTCAGCTGCCAAAAAGAAAAGAGGGATCCATTGCTCATGTGGCCATATCTCAAGGAAAGCTCACCAGAAAGCTTCAAAATACACACATGATGGAGATTGGAAAGACTAAATATTAACTGATAGGAAAGTGAAATTACCCACCATGGAAGGCCAATTGTCCTTTTGTAACAGGAAAAGTATTTCTTCAACTTGTTCACGGTTTCGCCACGTATTCTCATCAATCTTATGGGGTGGAACAAAATTCAGTTGTGCAGTTACATGTGAATTCCCTGTCAAATCCATATCATCCCAAAAAGGAACAGCCACCCGCACCCCGCAACCCAACACACACACAGCACTTCTTTTTCAAGACTGTGGCATGGTAGCATTTTTATCACATACACTTTTGCAGGTACTCTTCATAGCCTTTGTGTGTGATCTCCATGTCATATTCTTGTTCTGTTATTGTCTTCTTCTACAGACAAACTCAAGAGAGCCATGAAGAACACAGAGAGGAGGATCAGATGCACTGATATTAACCTTTCGCTTGAGAACTACTTATCATATGCATCATCAAACCATCCATTTCATTCAGTGTGGTAAACTAGGGTTACCTAATAACCAGTCTGGTGCCTTTCAGAGAAGACATTGAACACAGTCTTTGGACTGAACCCTAATTTCAGGACTTAACCCTAGTTGAAGCTCTGGAGTGAAGTGAATAGAAATTGGCCAAAATCCAGGAAACAAAATGGTAGTCTGGATGCCCAACCAAGTAGACGAGTTTCAGAGACATGATGAAGTGAGAACCCAATTTTCCTCTATAGTCAGTCATCAGAAAGAGAAAATGAACGAAGGCAGAATCGGTTTGCAAAAGAAGTGTCGTATGGCACAAATGTAGTTGGTTACCTGTATCATCTGGATTGGCCGCAAGGATACGAAGTGCTTGTTCCTTACAAGCGTTAGTAAGCAAGCTCACATCCGATGTCAAAGGCTGGAAGGGATACTTGTCATAGAATTTAGATAGAAAGGCTCGAGTGATGGGCACAAGTCCTGCTGTCGATGCCATGGCCACCACCTTCACAACCTCCCCTGAGCCTTCCTTCCTCCTTCCTTCGCCCAAACTACCAGAATTTCCGCCACAACAATAACGAAGATGACGACTCCCTCCCTCCCTCCCTCCCACCCTGCCTGCCTCTCTCTCCCTCCTTGACAAAGCTCGCAGAAAATAAAACCACAAAACAAAGAGAAAAACAAATTCAAAAGCTGGAAATCTCAACTACCAAGATCATCAATTCCCACACTTAAAAACTGCACACAATCTGGAGGATGCAAAAAAGGTTTCACGAGCCTCCAAAAGAGGAAGGAGAAGCAAAAACCCTCACAATCTGCAAGCGACGATCTCGAGAGTGCAAAGCTTCCGGGAAGAAGAACCAAAGCTCACACAACCCTGGAAGCCCACAAAACCTACCAAGTCTCAGCTTTCCCCCCCCTACCTCCCCCTTTCTTTCCCCCCCTTCCTACCTACCTACCTCCCTCCCTCCCTTCCTCCCTTCCTCCCTTCCTCTCGCCACCCGGGCCTCCTCCGGGCCCCCACCCGCCACTCCCAGAAATCAACCCAGAAAGAGACAGAATTTTAACTCTATAAAAAGAAAGAATTTTTTGAAAAAAAACCAAACCCCCTGAAGAATAGGGTAGGTACTAGGGTGCAGTTTCTTTTTTTTCTTTTTTTTTTCTTTTTCCTGGAGAAATTTTGCCATTTTTCGGCATAGAAATCGGCGAAATTTTGTAAATGTTTTTTTTTAAAAGTATAACTTCCACTAATTTTGCTTCCATTTTCTTTTTTATTCTTTTCAATTTCGCCAAAATTTCGACCTCAAAAAAGGGGAAATGTTATATATAATATATTATAAATATAATATAAATAAATAAATAAATAACTGGTATGGTGTAATCAGAGAGGAATTGGGATCTGAATAATAAAATGACAAAATTAATATTTAGACATAGTAATAAGTTTTTTTTTGTTTTTTTATTTGAAACAAAGAAAATAATACCCAAGAGGAGGAAATGAGAAGGACAAAGAAGACATCATACATACATACATACATACATACATACATATATATATATACCATCAAAATTCTGCCCAATTATTATATTATTATATGCAAAAGGCCCTAGTAACTTATACTAAAGACCAAGGTTTTTTCCAATTTTTTGATATCAAAAATTTGGGCAATTTTTCCCAAAAAAATAGAAAATTTAGTCAAACTTACACTAGAAAAACAAAAATTTCCCCCAAAAAATCCCAAATTTGTTATCCAAAAAAACAAAAGACAAAATTTGTGGCAAAACAAACACACTTAATTTTTTATGTTGCCACACTGGCTGGCAATCATCCCACAAGGAGATTTAGCCACATTTGGCTATAAATCAAATATGAAAGTAAAAATTTTATTATAGTCTTTTTTTAATCCTGGCTACTTGCTTGAACAATGTGTAGAAAAAAAATGGCGATTTTTTAGATTTTTTTTTTTGGGAAAAAAAGGAATATTTGAAAAAAAAAATGAATTTATTCAATTTATTTTGTCATTTTTTGGCCAATTAATTGGGATTTTTTTGGATAGGTGTGTTTTTCTAATGTAAATTGAAATAATTTTGCTACTTTTTTGGAAAAAATCACAATTGTTTTTGTATCATAAAATTGAATAAAAACCTTGGTTCTATTTCTTGCTATACACATGTATTATATAGAGTCAATATGTGTTGTGAAAGCATTTTTACTAATAGCAATAGAATGACATGCACAAACAAAAAAAAATTGAATTGGCAACATGTCGAGAAAAAAATTTAATAAATTTTTTTTAAAATTGGAATATTTTTTAATCCTTCCACTACCTTGAGTGAAAAAATATATAGTGTAAATTGTAGTTTGTTTATCAATTTGTAATGAAAAATATAAGAAAATGATTAAAGATACCTGTTTGTTTCATAGGCATCAATTTGCCCATTTTCTTTCTTTTTAATCTATTTAGTTTAATTTCATGAATCCATTTCATTAGAAGCAAAACTAAAAAGCACAAACCCAATGCTCAATAAATAAAATAAAATGTAAAACAATAAAAAATTATCATTCAAATAATCCCTATTTTGGGCTTGATTTTGGCATCATTATATTCATTCATCCAACCAATTCATTCATCCAACCAACCTTTTGAGGTATCCATAAAGTGGATAAAAGTGAAGATCCTTCTTCAAAACTAAAGATAAACTCTCAAAAATGATCATTAAAAACCAAATTTACCTACCTATTTTCCTTTTTACCTACCTACCTACCTACCTACCTACCTAAGGGCTACCTACTTATTTACCCATGGGGTACCTACCTACTCATTCATGGGCTTCGTACTTATATTTACCTATGGTCCATGAAATATTTTATTTATTTAAATATTATTTACTTACCCACTTACATACCCACCTACCTATGTAAGAGACATGGACAATGAAAAGTTTATATAGGGGTCACATAAAAGATTACTTAATTAAAACTATCTAGGGACTAGATTAAAAGCTACATAAGGCCTACCTAAGGGGCTATAAAAATATTAATTAAATTAAGGGACACTTTAAAATTAAATGGGGTGAGTTTAAATAACTTAAGGGCCAACTTTAAAATTACATAAAAAACCACTTCAAGGCATACCTAGGTTATGAACTATATAAGATAAAAACTATCAAAAGCTTACAAAGGGGGTTACATAAGCATTCCTTGGGACTTGCTTAACTTAAAAGATACCTAAAAACCAATTAAAAGTTTATTTAAGGAGTTACATAAGGTTTTACATAGGGACTATGAATCAACCCTAACTAAAAGCCCCCCTTATGTAGGGCTTATGTAATACCCTTTTGCATTATGAATCAACCTTAGATAGCCAAATAAATAATTTTAAAATATCCTCTAACTTAAGAAATCCCTCAATCCCACAAGTAGACTTTGTGTAGCCCTTTAAGTAGCCTCTAAATATCCCATTACCTAAGTAGGCCCCTCAATGTTTCCCTAGGTAATCCTTAGGTAGTCATCTAGGTAGGGCCTATCCCCCTATGTAGGCTTTCGATAACCCCTTGGTAGCCCCTTCAGTAGACTCTATGCACTCCTTTGATTAGCCTTTCAATATCAATATGACACTACTTATAAAAACTTTCAACTTATTTGTGTCCTCCCAAAGCCAATAGCAAGTAAGGAATTGAACATTTTGTTGACAACACATTTCATACATTGATAATCATCATCCATTCTTATATTAAACCTTGGACCTCAAGCATTTAATGCAATAGCTTTGCATTGATTTTTGTGACCTAATGATCCTCCCTTGGAACATTGAGCTAGTGATGTTACTAAAATCAACAAATACAAAACAAGTTACAAAAAATAAAATTTACCAAAAAATTAACAAAAAAGAACAAAAATGAAGAGATTATAATAATAGATGAAAAAAACACAAAAAAATCAATATAGCACGAGAACAAACAATATCTAAATAAAAAGAAACAAAATGAGATAAAAATAAATTTGATTTAACGAATGAACTTAGTTGATGGGTGTAGATGTTGTTTTTCTTTCCAACCTACAACAAAAAAATCATAAAAACTCAAAACAAAAGCATTAGGGTTTAATGTAACACCAAAACAATGACAAACAAAACAACATAGTTCCAAATAAATAATCATGGATCAAATCTAGGATTTACAACATAAATTTTCAACACCTTGATTCATGAAGGTCCATAATGCAATTGTTCCTCACATTACATGAAATTACGAGTCTTCAAGGATCAAGCCATTCCAATTTCACTCTCATTAGCCAAATGGTCTTTTTTGGCGACAATTCCAACATATGATAGAATTCAACAATTAGCATAGCCATATTTTAGTGATCCCCACAATACAACAAAGATGAATTGATATTTTGTAAGAAATTTGTTGACACAAAATGGGAATTCACATGGTTTCTAACACAACACATGATTGAAATTTCACCATTAGGAATGTTTCTTTCCACCACATACAAAAAACATTTTAAGGTATGGGTTGACAAAAAAGGAGTTGACAAAGGCAAGATTTGTTTTGTAAACTTAGTAACCAAAAAAATTCACAAAGTATGAACTTTCCTAATACAAAGTTCCTTTGGAATTCCTAGTTACACAAGTATTTTCTCCTAATCAACACCAACATGACAAGATTGTAATGACACACCCAATCCAATTATGAGGATTGTCATAAGACCGCTTTTGAAATCCATAAAACCTTTCATCATTTCCCCAAAATCAAATCCTACATGCATAGCTAAATAGTAACCTTGCACTAACTTGGTTAAGCGCAAACGCAATGAAATGAAATTTATGCCACTTCCAAAAATCAAGGCTCCAACCCAACATTACTTGTAATAGAAAGTTTTAGAGCTTCTTTTTCCAAAACCTACAATCCTATCAAAACACAGAAATGCATGAAAACTTAACTACCACAATAACATTAGATGCTTCATCACATAGTGTTGTTTCAACAACTCATTTTCAATGGCACGCACCCAAAACCAATTAAACTACCACCATTATCCCATTGCAATGAATAATACAAAGCCGAACGTTAACACCAAGTGCCACAAAAACACAACATCCAGTTGTTATGCATAATTTAATTGAGAATATCAATTTTGAAAGTTAGAAAATGGATGTATGATTAATTCTTTTTTATTGGGAATGGATTTTGAAAAAATATATTTCAATTTCTTTATCAAATCTTGTTGTTCATTATAAACACAATATGTACATGTGTTTAATGAATTGGGACCATCGATCTATGACAATGATAAAGACAAACCTAAAATCTTAACAAAAGATCAATTATAATTATAAGATGCATGTCCACTAACTCTTGGTCATTAAATAGGAATTTAATTATATAATTAAAGCAACAAATCCATTTGATGAACCTTAGACCCACCTAGTTTGGAGCTACAAAACATTATTTAATTGATTTAAAACTCAAATAATCAATCTCAAAAATGACACAAACATAAAATTATTCTCAAAAAATTGTTGACATCATTTGAATGGAGGCTTTGAATCCTATATTGATTTTGTATATCATTCATTTGAAAACTTTTACATACACAATGATGATAAATCGATATATTACTTAGCCTTGTTGCATGTAGAACATCAAATTGCAACTTTTGTTTTTCTTATTGCTCATCAATCCTACAAATCCACACCATTCCATGCAAAGCACAAGCCTTCAATCTTAGGTTTGTTGAATCAAATGGATCCAAGCCTTTCAAACTAGGGCCTTTTTTGATTGTCTTTCAAAGTTCAATATGAACTATTTTAAGATGTCTTAAATGGGACCATAGTATCAATAAAGAATAGATGTTTTCATTATTAATTTCATTAATGAGTTTTTGTGTTTTGCATTTTGTATTATGCTTATGCTATCCAAATTTGCTTCTTTTCACATATTCATAATAGTGTGGGGTGTAAGGTGCAAGTAGGATTTGCTTTGGAAATCCATTGCCTTAAAAAAAAATTAAATTTTGTTTTTATGCTAAGTAAATAAATCCCTTGGGTGAAAGCATTTTTCAAAATTTTCTCCATTTTGAGTGATTTAAAATGTTATAGGAGTGCCTTTTTCAAGCTTTACAAATCATTTTTGAAATGTAAAGCCAAGGGACCAGCCAAAAAAAAATAGTTGTAAAAAATATACGTTTTTTCGAATTGCAAAACATGTTTTTCTTTCATTTTGACCCCTCTTACTTTCAAACTTCATAATTTTCTTATTTCGTATTCATTTTAAATAATTTAAAGCGTTATAAGAGTGTCACCTAAAGTTCTACAAATCATCTTGGAACTTTAATAGCAATAGAGCAACATACAAGAAATTTTTGAGCGTTTAAGAAAGGACCTTTGTAGCATTTAGTTAGTTTTTTTTTTTTTTTTTTTTGGAGTTCTTGACCCCCTCTACTTTGGGGGGCCATAACTTTCTCAATTCTATTTCATTTTTGATGATTTTTAATGCCAGATACACCAATAAGAAACGTTGTTTTGTTTGGACATCACCCTTGGTAGAATTGAGAAAAAAATATTTTAAAAATCAAAATGAGAAAAATTGTTAAAAGTTTCATGAGAATTTTGATCAATTGTATAATTTTTTTTTGTAATCCATAGAGATGGGTATTCTAAAAAGTTTCAAATTGAAGCAATGCAAATGTGAAATCTAGTCCATGTGAAACTTGGTTCATCCATTCATCCATCCATCCATCCACTCGGTGAACCTAATCTCATGGTGAGGGGTACCTTAAAATCTGGGAAGGCCCATGAAAGGGTCTCAATAATGTAATGGGGAACCCTTTTGTTCTTATACTTAGATCGATAGATAACCTGTTGATTTGTTTGGTTGGTCTCTCTACACATGTGTCGACGAACGGAAAAAAAAATCAACGAACAGAAAAGTGTCCGAAGATTCGCTTTCGTTCGTTCGAGCCTGGAGGGGTTGTGGCTCGCGGAGCGCCGCTGAAGGCGACGCGGTGCTCGTGAAGTGCATTGCGGACGAGAGAGCCAGTGAGAGACGGAGCGAGCAGCAGCGATACGAGAATGGGTGGGATCAGGATCGCAGCAGCGGCGATGTCGCGGCTCACGGCCATGTTCCAGCAGCGAACGAGAATGATTGCAAGTGCGTCCAGGTGTGCAGCACAACAGCAGCAGCAGCAGGGTGCAGGAGTGGAGATCGATCAGGTAGTACTAGAAGCAGCTGCTGGTGCGGAGGAGAGCGTGGGAATGAAAGGGTTACGAGCAGTGGCGTTGCTAGGCGCAGGTGCAACGGGGTTGCTAGGGCTTGCGGGACTAGCGCATGCCGATGAGTCTGAGCATGGTTTATCCGCGCCGGATTACCCGTGGCCTCATAACGGTATTCTGAGCTCTTACGATCATTCCTCCATTCGGCGTGGCCATCAGGTGAATATCATCATGTCGCGATTTTGGATCCTTTTTTTTTTTTCCTTCAGTCCTGTAGTAGCAGAGTGTTCTTACAGTTTAGCGTTCTGTTTGAGCGTCAATTCAGAAGATGGACTGGAGGGGTCATGAAGACGAAGAGATCGACAGATTTTCACCGTTTTAGGTCTTGGGTTGCTTGTTGCAGCAATCCGAGACTGAAAGCTCTAGGCTATCGTTTTGTTACTGTGGTTGCATGGAGTTGAGGAATGCGGGTAGGTCTCTGTCTATGTACATGCTACTAGATGTTGAGGACATGACACAGTGATCCCAGCCAGCAGCTGTGACTGGGTTTTGTGATGAGTAAGATCTAGCTAGTCGATCTTGCTGGTAATGGAGATTTAGTCTTGAAGTTCAAACTTCCCCCCCCCAGGATGTTCTAGAAATGTGGCAGGGAATCTAACTGTACTTCAATAAGTCAGCCAAGTTTTGGAACCCTAGAAGACTACGCTTCTGAATCCTAGGCACATGAGCCAGAGGAGGTTAGAAAGTCTCCCTCCCACCTGCAAAGAAGAGATCACTAGGAGTAGCACCTCCTGCAGCAGGGGATGCCAGAGGCGAGAGTGATTCTTGAGCTTTTTAATAGCAGGCATGGTGCAGTTGCATTTCTGATTAATCAAGATCTATAAGAGCTTGCAGAGCTGCATGTGATCATCTCAGTTTCTATATTGAGATTTGCACCTGACCAGGGCTGTAACAATCAAAAGAGATTTGGTAGATGTTGGGGAGCTTTTTATACCAGATTAAGGTTTGTATCACAGTAGAAATTATCTTGTGCAGGCAGTACGTAATTCTTGCTTTTCTTCGGGGTTGGGAGGTGGTGAACTATGTATGTAGCAGAACTGCATCTGTTGAAATGTTTCTTTTGTTGTTGTTGTATCAGGTTTTCCAACAGGTGTGCGCAGCATGCCACAGTGCATCGCTGGTAGCCTATCGGGATCTTATTGGGGTAGCATACACAGAGGATGAGGTCAAGGTCTTGGCATCTGAGGTGGAGGTGCAAGATGGACCTAATGATGAAGGTGATATGTATAGTCGCCCTGGAAAGCCCAGTGATCATTTCCAGAATCCTTACCCAAATGAAAATGCAGCACGATTTGCTAATGGTGGGGCTTACCCACCTGATTTGAGCTTGATTACCAAAGCACGTCACAATGGCCAAAACTATGTATTTGCCCTGTTGACTGGCTATCGTGATCCACCAGCTGGCGTGTCTGTCCGTGAAGGGTTGCACTACAATCCTTACTTCATAGGAGGTGCAATTGCCATGCCCAAGATGCTCACTGATGGTGGTGTGGAGTATGATGACGGAACTCCTGCAACTGAATCACAAATGGCGAAAGATGTAGTGACTTTTCTCTCCTGGGCAGCCGAACCTGAATTGGATGAGCGGAAACTTGCAGGGTTCAAGTGGATTCTTGTGTTCACACTTGCCCTTTTCTCAGCTGGGTATTACAAACGGTGGAAGTGGTCTCCCATCAAGTCACGGAAGCTGGTGTTGGATGTGATCAATTAAAAGCACATCAGCTGGTGGTCACATTCAGGTTCAATCAACTACCTTTTAAAGCAGTTCAGAGTCAGAAGAGCAATTGCAACATGTTCTCTCATTCCTGAGGAGATATTCTTGAAGTTCTTATTCTTGGTATAATGGCAATCTAGCTTTGTGTATCAAGGAGGCATGGTCATGGTGGAGCCACTTGCTAGATGTTTGGATGATGAACGTGTGTAGAAGCAAGCCCTGTTTCTAAGTTGAGGGGATCTAATAAAGCTAGTAATTATCACAAATCATCTGTCCTGCAGGATCACAGACAATAATGTGTTGAGCTTTTGATCAGCCGGGCCTTAATTTTTCACTTTTATGTCATTACAGTGGCTGGGGCACTGGATCGGCTTTTCTGCTTGGAATGTCACATATGTGAATAGCATAGAAGCAAGGGTCTACGTATACACTTTCAGAAACATGCTGTAGCAATTCAGATGTCCTCCAGTCCCAAATGTGGCCATTTGCTCAGGCAAGCTGGAGTGCGTATGTATGTGGACTTGATATAAGTCACAGCAGGTTTAAGCAGATGAAGGGCAACCTTGTATGTTTGTTCCAAGTCATATGCACCATATTTTGCATTGCAAGGCTCTTGTTTCCACAAACAAAAACTTATTTGATCTGTGAAGGGACAAGGTAACTGATGTGAACCTCTTGGAGACCTAAGAGGCACTCATTTCAGCCCTTTGAGAACTAACTTGGTTTAACATTTTGGCTGAACTACCTTGCAACATAGCATGGTGTTGTCTTAGGGCGGTGGATCTTTTGTTGAGTGTCCAAACACTGCCAAGAATTTGTTTCTTTTGAATTTAGACTTGCAATGTAGTGTAGTACGAGTGAAGAGGACCCACTGACAGTCTCTGGTCATTACTTTCTCAGTAATTGAGGTGGGCATCGGCCTGGTTATCAGTCTGGTTAATACCTGCTGATTCTTTTGGAGAGAACCGGGCTGAAAACTGGCTCAGTTCTGGATTTTTATTCAATAGCCAGCCGAAATTAACCATGATTCAAAATGATAATTTTGTCCTAAGAAATTTGTCTCTTTGTTTCAAATCAAGTATGAAGCAAAAGGAGAAGCATTTGGAGTTTTGATAATTTATGACATCTTACAAATCCTCACTAGCATCCACATCCATATACGCACATTCATTTATATCTGTTTTTGTCTTCTTGGGATGCCAGACACACTTGAGTGTGGTTCCACCATCACTACTGCTCACATTCATAGGCACATATTCATTTGTATTTGTTTGTATTCTTGGGATGCCGAACACACAAGTGTGGTTCCACGGATCCGAAGCCTTAAAGCTTTCAAAATGGATATATTTTGTGTAAGATTTTTTGTCTCATCTTGTTTTCTGTTAGCATTTTGCTTGTGAAAACACACAACTGTGGTTCCACCATGGATCCAAAGCCTTAAAGCTTTGAAAATGGATGTATTTTTGTGTAAGTTTTTTTGTCTCATCTATTTTTCTGTTAGCATTTTGCTTGTATTTTTTTCACACTGATTCAATGGTATACAAAATGAGTTACACCTGAATGTCTTTAATCTGCTTATTTGCACAGCAGAAGGTGGGTGTGAGATTCATGCAACAGAATTTTTACTTCAACAATTCTAAACATGAATGCAATCTATGACATTTGCTAGAGAATCAAATCCATATGTGGTCCCTAAGGAATTCTCAAGAATTTTTCTTGTACGGTTCTTGCACTTACAATTAGTGCAAAAGATGGCTCCTTAAGCATTCTGCTTGGGCCATGTTTGCAATTAAAAGTTGGCTTGTAGAGTGCCTTTTTGAGCATTTTGCTTGCGTCATTTTTGCACTTAAAAGGATTGGCACAGAAAGTGGCTTCTTAAGCATTTTGCTTGTATTGTTTGTGTGCTTAAGAATTAGGACATAAAGTGGCTTCTGAAGCATTTTGCGTGTATCGTTTCGCACTCGAGAATTAGACCAGGAAGTGAGTTCCTTTACATTTTTTCTTGTATTATTTTTCAAGACGTATTAAGGGAGAGAGATCCATTCGGGTTGTGATTGGAGCACACCTTTTCTCATTTCTGTTTCTGTTTTTCATTGTAGGAGCAGCACTCAGTACTTTAACAGTCTACAGTATGGAAGTTAACAGCTCCAGACTCGACCCACAATTCTGCTTTGGAGATTGCGCAGCTGAAGGAGTTTTATGTGCAACAGCATGAGAGGAGTCCAGCAGTTCATGTTCCTGATTATGAGCCCAATTTTATTGATCAACAATGGGGCATTCCAAATTTGAACTGTTGCTATTTTCAGGCTCTTGAGAAGAAGCTCTTGTACCCACTTTGGGCATTTGCAAGCACGAGCAAAAACACATCACAAGCCCTGCATGAGCAAATCAGACCACATTTCACACACAAGAAAATTTACTAGGATGATGAAGATTGACTGAAGTTTGATGTCATTTATTTGTCTGCAGGAGCAATTGCAATATTCTACACTCCATTCATAATTTCTCCTGTTGGGCTGTGATCCAAAGCCTTACCTGGTTTCTCTCGTACCTTGATGGCGACTTGAATGAGCCTAGTGCATTGCCTTCTTCTCTTCACCTGCAATTGGAAGACTATGCATGTGAATCTACCTACCCACAGTCTGGTCCATGGTGTTTTTGCACAAACCAGTTTCATCCTCCACTTCCTCCCCACATTGCATTTCTCAGAAGTCACAAACCCATGATACATAATTACACACTGCCTTTCCCTCCATGCGCATCATGTCAAATGTAGTAATGGAAAAACCCTTCTGACCTGACCTGCATTGCACCCCATCTCAAATCAAATCTGTTGCATTACACCCTGACCCCAACTGTTAGTGGAGTGCAAAAAGAGAGGATCAAGAAGAAAGGAAACAATAATCTCATAATCTCATAGTTTGTATCCATACCCATGATGCAGCAAGAAACACATCAAAGCCTAATGCACAGAGAGGTGCATGGAGAGGGATACAGAGACTGCGAAATCACTGGGTATCCTGCAATCTGAACACATTCTTTTGCACATCGCAGGTGCCAATGAAAGAAAAGGTTGATCAGCTCAATGAGAAAAGTAGAAGGATGACTCAGACCAAGAATGCACGCACTGCAGAACACTGACAAAACCAGCAGGGAAAAAGCAACACATGCCTGAGTGCCAATAAGGTATCCAGAAATGACAGAATGTTTATTGAAGTCAATATGAATCCGGCATTGGGGCAATGGCCTCAACACTTTTTGTCAAGAATGGAAAACACCAACATAATGGGCAAGTGTTTCAAGTGGTGCAAGCTATGATTTTTCAACACAAGAACACCAAAGCATCTGTCTTGACACCAATGACCAGTGAGACAGCTCTCCACAAGATGCCCAATCCATCAATTTGAAAAGCTCCAAGTTGCTTGCAAAAAGTCGCACGCAATTTGCAACAAGGATTTACTTACTACCCATCTGAGCACACACCCTCTTCTTTGACCCCTCTTATTTGATGAAGGAAAAAAGAGGGTTTGCTGAAACATCTTTATATGACACAAACGAAATTGCCATCAGCACTTGACAGTGAGCAGTGGGGCAGACCCACGAATATGCTTCATATAAGCTGCATACTCACTGTAGTGCATGGTACACAGTGAGCTTTGATAGCGTGTGATGCAGAATTTGCACCGCATGGATTCTGTTAATGGTCCCATGTAGCCTGCCTTGCGTACCAAAGAATCAACTGTCTCAATCTTTGTCCAACCTGCAAACCACCAGCAAGTACTCAACTTCCTCATAAACAGCATTCCACACCCTCTAAAAGAGTAAATGCTGTTCGTGATCCCAGCACAAAATTGTAGAGACAAATCTCTAAGTACTTAAACAAAATCGGATTCCAGATTTTGCACACCCTCCTGTGCTGCAATTTCAGGAAGATAAGTAGCACTGCGTCGTACACTCTCAGGATCAGTAAACTCCAAAATCATCCCGTGCTTGCCAATCTGACCATGCTCAATACCCACAACCAAAAAAAACTGTCTCAGTGTAGGTATTCCCCATCTCATAAACCTAAAAAATATAGGGTTTGACAGTAACTCTCTTCAACAATCACATCAACCTCCCCTCTCATTCTTCTGTGGATTATTCTGTCATGGAAATCATCAAAGAAATTGAAATCAAGGCCTCAGGAATCATGATGGGTGGTGTTGAGCCAGAAGGGATTGCAACAAACAACTACTACAAGACCCAAAAAAAAAAATAGGGGTCCCTTACAAGCAGTATTTAATGAGCGGTATACCTCCCAATCAAGGTAGCTAGTTGCAGATTCATAATCTGTAAGAAGGGATACAGTGCATTCCAAGTAAGGAATCTCCCTAGCCTGGATAGGCGGAAAACGACGATCCCGCAGAGCACTGAAACAGACCAGAGAAAGATTCTCACAGCCAGCCCTAAGATTCTCTCACTAACCAAGGAAAAAAACACATTGAATTGGCTTGAGAAAGCAATAGAAAAAAAGTAGATGGGAAAGAAAGAGAGATCAATACAAAACAGAACAATCTTTCTCTCAACTACAACAACCTGCCTTGTTGATGATTACCAATTCCTATCTTTTCTTTGCCTGCAACCTTAACAAGGGGTTGAAGCAAAAAACACCCATGACGCCATCCGTAACTAGAGCTACCTGGTGAGTGCATAATCTTTAAACCCAGTGATCAGGTATCGGGCTTCCAGTGTACCAATGCAACCCCGCAAGCGTGGCTCCCCACCGTTCAACACTTTCTTCCATGTGACAAACAAGGGGCTGCAAGAGGGAAAAAAAGCCCACAACAACACAGCCCACTCTCAAAACTCAAAGGGGCTATCAAACTGCAATGAGAAATTGAGTCATTACTTCTCCCAGGCCCCCAACACTGCCACCACAAGCCCCCAACCAAATGAATCCCTGTACAAAAATGGCAATGACACACCATACCAAGTTCTCACCAGATCAAGGAAGTGCGAGACAGCTTTTCACATACAAATCCTTCAACGCTAAACCTTTTGCCTCATGTTCTTCCATCATGACAAATGAGGAGGAAGAGCACTGAGAAGCAAACAAGGCATATACTTTTTTTTCTCCTACATCCAGTATGGATTATGGCCACAAAGACACGCATTATTGGGCAGAATTCATGGACAAAGAACAATGTGAATGTTGCCGATTCTCACAGGTTCATCAACACACACACACACCTCTCAAAGCCCCACAACAGCCCCAATTACAGAGGCAAAGAAAGAATCTCAACTCATTCAGACCTGCCACATGGAGAACAGGAAACAAGGGGTGTTCTTGACAAAAGGGGGTTGGAAAGCTGAAGAAACATTGATGCTCTTCTTACTGCACCAAAGAATTTCATTTGAAGATGAAAACGGATTGAGAAAAACAAAAAGATAACGACAACAGCCCACAAAAGAATATAATCTCAAAATTGACAAGGCAATTCTCTTGAGAGTGTGTGTGTGTGCGAGAGAGAGAGAGAGAGGAACACAAGACCCGGCCAGGAACACCAGAAAAACTATCAACCTTCCCCCATCCAAACTGTGGGAAAACCCACCAGAAACTGGCATTCTACCAACAATGGCTTGGATGGGCATACGGGTGGGGGGCCAAACATCAGGATCTGAAATTCGCAGAAACAGACAATCCTCTCCTCCTCCTCCTCCTCCTCCTCCTCCTCACATCCATGGAAAAAAGCAGGACAAACCAAAATAAAATATTTTTTTTTAAAAACCAAGACCCATCAAGAACAAACCTAAAGCTGGTGCAGAAAACGATGACCCAACCACACGACCCATCACGCGAAATGTGTTGTTGGAAAAACCGAAATGGGTAGCTGGAAATGGAGAACAGGAACAAAAAGAAAGAGAGACTTTAGGCTGGGTGAGTGGGTGGGTGGGTGGGTGGGTGGATGGGGTGTTTGTGTGTTGTGTGCGCGCGCTTACAACTGTCCTTCTTCGAATCCGGGATCCGGCACAACATCACCAGTGTAATGTGCCACCAGTGTATCAAAGCAGTAGACTGCCATCTCCTTGCTTGCACCCACCATCTTCGCACCCCAACTTGTTTTCCTCAAGAAGCTTTGTATGTGTGTGTGTGTGTGTGTGTGTGTATGTGTGTGTCTGTCTCTCTGTCTCTGTGTCTCTCTCTCTCTGTCTCTCTCTGTCTCTCTCTCTCTCGCGCGCGCGCGAGCGAGCGAGCTTTCTGGCTCGCACAGAGAGCTCCGTTGTGTGCGAGGGAGAGAAAGAGAACGAAGCGCTTTCGTTTGTTTGCTGCAAAGAAATTTTTGTTTCTCTGCTGCCCAGGGGGGCAGCTGGTTGGCCCTACTGACCGGCCTGGTCAGTCAGTCAACTGACTCCAATTAAATTACTTTCAGTAGTTT